>JAUDYJ010000010.1:7154593-7869593 GCA_030761175.1 Masticophis lateralis | reverse complement strand
AGTTATTTCCAGATTATAATGTTTGACTTTTTTTTTTTAAGTCATGCAACATTAAACCCTGCTTTATGAGAAATAGGCTTTCTTTTTTTCAGACAGACATCAGCCAGGTTAGTTCTTCTGGAACCTCAACCCATTGGGAAAGAGTTAGAAAAATAAATGGTTGAGCTTCTTGGAGAAAAGCTTTCTTTTCAGCCTCTGACATATTCCATCCACCAGAAACTTGCCATCTCGGTTTAAAATAGTTACGGAGACTCTGCTTTAGCACTGATGGCATTAATTGATGGTTCCAGGCCAGGGGTGTCAAACTGGATTTCTTCGAGGACTGGATCAGCATTGTAGTTCTCCTCCGTGGACCGGTGGGGTGTGGGGAGGGAGATGGGACAGATGCCTCCTGCAGCACTTTGCCGGCCAAAATAGAGCACCGGGGGGGGGGGGCACACGTGCCCCTCCCACCACGCTTTGACTGCTAGAGGCACCATGGGCCACCGGTTCTTTGCTATTTCCAGGCTGACTCAGAGCTGGATTTCAACAGGTTCTGATCACTTCTGGAGAACCGGTAGCGGAAATTTTGAGCAGAGAACCGTTAAATTCCACCTCTGACTGGCCCCACCTAACCCTAACCCTAACCCCACCCCCATCTATTCTCTGCCTCCCGAGTCCCAGCTGATCAGGCGGAAATGGGGATTTTGCAGTAACCTTCCCCTGGATGGGGGGTGGGAATGGAGATTTTACAGTATCCTTCCCCTGGAGTGCGGTGGGAATGGAGATTTTACAGTATCCTTCCCCTGTCACACCCACCAAGCCATTCCACACCCATCAAGCCACATCCACAGAACCAGTAGTAAAAAATTTTGAAACCCACCACCGGGCTGACTCTATGGGCCAGATTTATGGATCTGGCCCACGGGCAATGAGTTTGACACCCCCTGTTCTAGGCCAACTTCACCTTCGGTAAAATCAAGCTGGGAAGAAAAAGAAAAAATCCAGCCAGTTTTGCATGCAAATTAGAAGGAAAATCTATCATCAGCTTTGGGCTAAGAGGGGAACACCCATCATTCTTGTTCAGTTTTTCTTGCCATACTGTTGATTTATTTATCAAATATATATTGCTACCTGACTCCCGGCAACTCTGGGCAGTTTTCAATTTAATAAAAAAAAAAAAAATTAAAACAAAAAGGAGAAAGATGGATGAGGTAACAAACCCAGATGGGACCAAACAAAAGCAAGAAGATGGAGCTTGAGTCTTGAATTTCTCTTACAATGCCAATTTCTTGAATGAAAGAATTTGTAATGCTTTTTACATGCAAGTGAGCGCACGTTGACCTAGGAGCATGCGCCATAGCGGATAATACAAGAGGAATAATTTTCTCATAATGCTCTTCTAAAAGTGCTTGCTTTTTTTTTTGGTCAGGAATCTATCAACCATATTACAGGTAGTCTTTGACTTACAACAGTTCAGTTAGCGACCATTCAGTTACAGTTACAACGGCATGGAAAAAAGTGACTAATGATTGTTTTTCACACTTATGACCGTTGCAGCATTCCCACGGTCTACTCACACATGATCATATTCAAAATGCTTGACAACTGCCTCAGATTTATGACGGTTGTCGTGTCCCGGGGTCATGTGATCCCATTTTACGACCATCTGGCAAGCAAAGGCAATGGGGGAAGACGGATTCACTTAACAACCATGTTACCAATTTAACAACTGCTGGGATTCACTTAACCACGGTGGGCAAGAAAGGTAGCAAAATGGAGCACAATTCACTTAAACGTCTCAATTAGCGACAGAAATTTCGGGCGCAATCACAGTCTGTAAACCGAGGACTAACGTTACTCTGCACCCGACAACGATTTGCTTTTATCAGTCATAAAAAAGCAACACAGAGTTTCGCTCACTGGAATTTTGTGACTTCTTCAGGAAGCCTAAAGATAAATACTTCAAATTTCTGCGTTTTATTGAAAAAGACACGCTTGTCACTCCTGTAAGTATTTGGATCTGCCTTTAAATATTTGGAACTAATGGTCACCTAAAGCATTTTAGAAATGAAAGCTGAATTCAAAGAGCTTTTTAAACCCGACGTTACGGAATTACTATAACATGGAAAGGAGAAATGCTGATGGCATCAGAAGACGGTATTCTTATTAGTATTAACATTTTTATATGCAGAGCCTCCAATTAAGTGGAGTTTTGTAGCACAAATATGTATGCAAGTAACGTCGTGATCATGTTGGGGCCTGTTGGCCTCTGGCCCCTTCAGCAGCCAAATCAGAGGAGGAGGAGGCAGGATCAGCATCAAGGCAACTTGAGAGATCTAAGGGGAAAGAGGGAGTGGAGCTGGCAGAGAGAGAGGGGGGGGATGGGTGGAGCATGGGCTGTCCGTCAGCCCTCAGATGGAGAGTCAACAGCCCTCAGGTAGCTGATGAGGAAGAGAAGGAACAGCTGGGTGCAGTGCCTGATGCACGGATGCACAGAAGGCAGAGGAGAGGAGAACAGTGGAAATCTATGGGCCAGTCCTTGGGACGGAAAAGCCACCGCTACTAGCAAAGCCCCACCCTAGCTCTGGCAGGGGGCGGAGACTAATAGATGTGGCAGACAACTATTCATCACCTGCCGGACAGACATGTTAGCTTGCGGTGAGAGAGAAACTTTTCTTCTGGGGCTGCTAGCGCTCCTAATAAAGGAACCATTGCTTCAACTATAGAGGATTTGTCATGTGTGGGGAGCTGGGCCAGAATAGATCAGTAGAGAGGAAGGATGGGAGATAAATTTGGAGAAGATAGTCGAACACGCTAAAGGGATATACTAGATAACACTCTTTTTTTTTGTTTTTACTTCAGCAAGCCATCAAGAGCGAGCTATTAAAAAACGACTTTAATTATAATCATTAATCTAAACACAGCTTTAAAAACGTTAAAAGATAACCATTAAAAGAAACCCCACAGTACAAATGACACGAGAATGCATAAACGATCAAAACTTACCATGTAACCTATCACTTTTTGGAAATCGTATTTCTGAAGATGCACTAAGTTCATAAAACATTTTTAGAAGCATTTGTTATTTTAATAACCTCCACGGAATAAAACCACTGGAAGAATATTAAACAGTTTTGCAAATTCTGGGTGCCAAATCGGTAAGCTGCTTTTAAATTCTCCTGTCCTCCATACCACAAAACTAACTAAAAATTGATGTAGCAAAACAGAATGGTGTTATTAAAAGAAAAGAAATAATGGGAAAAATGCACATACACTTGGAAATTAGTGACGTACTACTACTGTGGTACTCTGTCCAGATAACTAACTGTGGGAGTAATTCTGAAATATTGATTCATGTTATTGACCCGTTCCTACTGACCCATTACATAATTGCATCATGGGGGGGAGGGTGTCCAAGGGATGAGCAAGTTGTGGTCACATGTGTCACCACATCTTTGCACAAATGACACAAACGAGTAATTTTTGCCTCAGTTACGTGATGCAAATTACATTACTCACCACGATTGATAGAATTAAAAGACGATGTCCGTGTGACATCGTTCGACCTTACACGCCGGATGGCCTATGGATGAACGAACAATTCTACTGCTACGCAGATGACTTTTGAGAACTAATTATGCTACCTTGTCCTATGATTGACTTGTGTTTTTAAATTAACATCTGGAAGGAAGGCTAGCCCAGAGAAGCCAGTTCTTCCTATATACTTGTTCAAGTTGTGAGATAGCAAACTTTCTGCCCAAAGTAGGAACATTTGGGGGAAACAGAAGTGGAGGGGCTATAACATTGCCCAATGACAGCAATAAGTAGAATCCTATGGATCACCCACTTCACAACTCAAGACTCACTGAGGCTGACTGAGGAGGAACTATAAATAGCAATAGCACTTAGACTTATATACCGCTTCATAGTGCTTTTTACAGACCTCTCTAAGCGGTTTACAGAGACAGCATCTTTCCCCCAACAATCTGAGTCCTCATTTTACCCACCTTGGAAGGATGGAAGGCTGAGTCAACCTTGAGCCGGTGAGATTTGAACGGCCAAACTGCAGCTAGAAGTCAGCTGTAGGAGCCTGCAATCCTGCACTCTAACCACTGCACCACCTCATAAATCATTTACGGGGATAATGTTCATAAACATAATGCAGTTTATTTCATTCTTGGTGGTTCCTTTAGGGTTCTCCTGCTTTGGTATCTGTCCTGTAAATTCTAAATTAACTAGTAACACCAGGATTTCTAACACAAATACAATCAAGTTTGAGTACTAATGCCAGGTAGAATGCTAATTTAAGGCGAATAATGGTTATACTGAGTCATAAGACTTTTATATATCTTATATTGCCCTGTATTTTAAAACTAGAAACCTATGCTCCATTCAGGGGCTTTAAATCTGACAAACTGGGTGCATATTTTTTTTTTACATTTACAACCTCTTAACAGTGAAGTCATGATTAATCTGTACTGTCTTTCTGAAGCAAAAATGGAAAATATACCTAAGCTGTGAGGAATCTGGGTGCTCTGGTTCCTAATGAAAATATGACGATGTTGAACTTCTATCAATAGTACTTTTTATTATTTGATAAAGCCAAAATTATGGTGTTTTAAAAATGATTGTTAACACATCTATTTGCATATTTTGCCTTAGGTAGCATGACTGACGCAATATTCATAATAAAATGCAATCTCAGTTAAAAATAGGAGTACTTTGCTGCTGACACTGTACACACAAATTAGCATTTCTTTTGAGGGGGGAGGCATTCAGAAATCTCACGGGCACGATCTATCATATATGATCAACCTGGGATTAAGGAAACAGTGCATGAACCCTCCCCACCCATCTGTCTTTAAAAAAAATGGTTCCAATTTTCCCTTATTCTATATTTCCATAGTTATCAACACCAAGAATTCCTCTTTAGGACATTTTTAAAGACTGGGATTTTTTTTAAAAAAAAAACCAGTTTAAAAACAGAATATAATGAATCAAATTTGTTTCTTTTTATGCCATGTGTCACTTCGAATGTTTATGTCATTTGATCAAGGATGTAGTAAATGAAGGATGCTCGCTGTAAATATTTTTCTTGCAATTATATCAAGTTTCAAATCCCAAACACATATGTTCGCAGGAGAGCTCCAGGATGTTGCTTCTTAGGGCTGAAGATCTCCAGATGTTAGCACAAAAGAAAAGCTAGCTGCTTCTTGGCATTGTTGGCATTTTGATAATGGAAAGCTGATGACTGAGCAAGAATACTATGTCAACTACCAGAAAATGCATCTATAGTGCATCCTATTAGAATGAAATAGGTCGGTGTTTGCTCAATGAGAGAGGAACTGCCCCAGGGAACAAAGGAACCGGCAACACCCTGCAAGACCAGGAATCCTGTTAGCCTTATTGACTTTTGTCCCAATCTTAACACTAGAGCTGCATGTTTAATATTTAACATTTGAAACTCTCCAGTTTCAATAGCGAAGGGAGGGATTGGTATATATCAAAAAAGAGACATGGAAGAAAACAGGTGAGGCCACAGAGTGTCTGTAGTCCTCCAAAACATCACAGGAATTAATTCTCCAAATGCAACTGGGGTGAAAAAATAGAGTGTATGCTGGAAAAAATAAGAAGGAAATGTATCTGTATTTCTACACAATGTCAATAGGCGAGCAGAAAGCAACGAAAACGTAATGCATTTCTCTTCCTGGACTTCCACTTCTAAAATGCTGCTGAGCAGCAGGAAAAATAGGCCACCCAGAACAGAAAAACAGACCCATTCTAAAACTGTTCAACCAATGTGTTTTAGAAGGAAGCATCTTAATTCTACAAGGCAGCATTCCCAAGCTGGTGTTGGAGCTGATTGCAGGATTGGCAGTTAACGGAAACACAGTCCCAGAAACACAGGGAAGGTCGAGGCTGCTATAATATTTTAAGGTGGAAGAAGGATGCATGCACAACTATGGCAAGGAACAAAAGTTATGCCCTCCCTCCAAGTTCCATTTACTGGCAATACCGTACCTTCCTGATGTGTTTTTCAGTATAGCAAGGGCATCCGGATAGCCATCCATGTTATAATCTCCAATATGAAGAGTGATTGGAAAGGAAATTTCATCTGTGGTCGGATCATTGCTATGTGGAACAAAGCCCCATACATTTATGCCATCCGAGAAATTCTCTAACACTGGAAACCACTGGAAACAAGAAGAAGAATGTCAGGGTTCCAAGTAATACATCCATAGCAAGCAAAACTCCAAGGCAGATAGATTCCTCAAAGAATACCTTCATATACCTTTTATAATTGGATTTTTAAACTGTTCGAGCCAAATTTTTTAATTTGTTTTAAATGATTTTTAACTTTTATATTATTGTATCTTATTTTGGCTGTTCACCGCCCTGAGTCCCGTCTGGGAGTAGAGCGGTATATAAATTTAATAAATAATAAATTAATAATAATAGTAATAATAATAATAATAATAATTGGAATTATCGTATTGGCACATAACTGGTGAAAACCGACTCTGAAGTCTCCTGAGGTTTTCACCTAATTAAAAGTTTTTCTACTTTCTCAAAACAGTCAGTCACATGGTCCAATCACCGTGCAGACTGACAGCTGGGTAGCATCACTCCACCTTCCTCCGACCAGGTGTGACAATGATCTTGGTTCCTAAGAGAAACGATTTTTGTTTTGGCTACAGAATCCCCTCTAACTCAAATCCCCTTTCCCTACCCCTTAGCTCCAGTCTGGCAATGCTGAAGCGGTAAAAAATGGCTTTGGTCAGGTCAGCTTCAGGGTTGACAAAGAAGTGGAGGGGGGGTGGAATCATAAATGGTCATGATGTGTGGGGCTGGGCTGTTGTTATAAATCAAGGACAATCTGTACTTCTGCCTTTGCTAAAGCAAATGTGACTGCTTTATAAAGTGGCCCCTCAGTACTGTGGCTTTTGGGGTAACGTCAAACCTTGTTCCTGGCTCCTTTTCCATATACTACATGTTTAAATTCAAGATACAGTAGCAGCATAGCGTACCTCATCCTGTCCCATCTTAGATAGGTAGATGACACTTTTTTGACAAGCTGTATCTGCACAAGCTGGCAGCAAATGCTCGGTCTGCCCGTCACCATCTGGCAAAAACAAGAGGAAGATAAAAATAATTCAGCTTAGCAAAACTACAAAAATGTCCTTTTTATCACTAGGGGGAAAAAAACCCAACTACGTACACACAGAGATAATAAATGTTGGTAAGATGTAAACAAGGGAAACATCCTGGTAGTTAAGGAGAAGTTGTGGACATGTGATAAAAGTGAAGAAATCTTGGAGTAGGATTCCTATTTGAACACGGAAGGTTCTTCAAGGGAATATAAAGACAAAACCCAGAAACTTTTCTTTTCGGTGTAATGGAAAAAGACTTGGGGGGAAAAAAAATTCAGAACTTTGATGTTATGTACGTTGACGGCAGCAAATTACTTTATGCACAAAAATGAAAGGACACTTTGATCCCCACAATGGAAGAAGGGCTGCAAAAGCTGATGGAGTTAGCAGAGATGGCTAAATTGACTGCTTTGATAAAAGACAAAAACAGAATTACTTTTGTGTTTGAAAAGGCTTCTGGACGATTTGCTTGAGGTGGAAAAAAAATGAAACTTTGATTTTGTGTTTTATCAATTAGATAGATTTGTTGATATAGAAATGGCTAGTTTATACTACTACGTAAAAGTAAAAAGTTGAAGTTTCTTGTTACTATCTTATTTTACTGCACCAAGGGAAGTCAGAAGTCAACACCTTTTAGAATAGAATAACAGAGTTGGAAGGGATCTTGGAGGTCTTCTAGTCCAACCCCCTGCCTAGGCAGGAAACCCTACACCACTTCAGACAAATGGTTATCAAACATCTTCTTACAAACTTCCAGTGTTGGAGCATTCACAACTTCTGGATGCAAGTTGTTCCACCAATTAATTGTTCTGTCAGGAAATTTCTCCTTAGTTCTAAGTTGCTTCTCCCCTTGATTAGTTTCCACCCATTGCTTCTAGTCCTGCCTTCAGGTGCTTTGGAGAATAGCTTGACTCCCTCTTCTTTGGGGCAGCCCCTGAGATATTGGAACACTGCTATCATGTCACCCTTGGTCCTTCTTTTTACCAAACTAGACCTACCCAATTCCTGCAACCATTCTTCATATGTTTTAGCCTCCAGTCCCCTAATCATCTTTGTTGCTTCCCTTCCCCTTCCCCTCCCCTATTTTCCCTATTTGTTTTTGCATATTTTTTTGCATATATTATAAAGAAACAAAAAAAAATTAAGGAGAAAATGTGATCCTTCACCTTGTCAGCCTATTTTTGCAATCCTTCCAGATTGTAATTGTTGTAAAAATTGAGTCAGGCATGAAACACGACGATTGAAATAAGAAGGAGAAGGAAGGGCCGGGGTGTTGCATTCATAATTGTAAGTAACTACATTAATATCTTTTATTGCTGGTTTCAGAAAGAACTTCTGACCTGATATTCCTGTATCTGAAAAATACCTCTTATAGTTGCCACAAAGAAAAGGAGACCAGGATATTATCAATTCCCATTTGCGTGCTGACTTTATAAGCTATAAATTCCTCTGGTTAAAGGAAAAAAATCCACATAGCAACCAATTCCAGGGAAAGAAGTAAGTTTCTTTCTGGAAAAATATGTTTTTTTCCCCCCAGGGTTGGGAATATATGGAAGAACGTATGCATGAAAATCCAGATAAAAAATGCCATTACGTAGGTGCACACAAAAAAAAATATTTTACACACACATCGCCCTTTAGTCTTTTTTTTTTTTTTTTACAATTTCTTAAATTTTTAAGTGGTGTTTTTATGCCTTTGTCTGTATACTTATGAAATTTAAATGTTTATGAGAACATGCCATAAATATTTTAAGTAGACATAATGGCTTCAACAAGTACCAATCAACTGAACAGGCAATTAATCAATAGTATAGTTTGAAGACTGTTTAGGCAAATAACTGTAAGAAATTAGAATGCAAACAAAAAAAGTACCCTTTACATATTCTTTATGTATATCATATATTGCAAAATATCTGTACATCATGAAAAACACTTTACTATGAAAAGGACTCTAACTAAATAGAAACCATCATGATACAACTATTTAAACAAATACTTTCCGCAGATACGGATCAAATGGAATCAGTAATGTGTAATATTGTAATCATCAATCTTCCCATATTTTTAAAAACCCATGCCTATCTCATCATCGCTAAAAGCTTTAAAAAGTTTTCAGATTCTACTTTATATAATATAAATACTATATTTATATTTGCAAAAAGGTCATTTGTTTACCCTTTGCTGTCTACTCTGAAGTCAAACAAAACATTTGTGGTAGCCTCTTTGATTGCAATTCTGTTCCGCTTGCCACCTACTGAGATAACTTTTATGATCCTATTCGGTTTAATTTTCATTTTAAATAAAAAACCTCCCAGGGCTTTGTCCCTTTTAATTAGGGATGTAAATACCCCAGCAGGTGACAACGATGGAGACAGGATTACATTAACACCTCATCATCACCTCAATCAACTTTCGGGAGTTTATAAAAATATGACTAGGTAGCCATGCCAAGCTTATTAAGTGAAAATTTTGTAAGCAGATGTTATAACAATTTAAATATTATCACCCACCGAAAGCTGAGGTAACTAATAATTGTTTAATGAAAGTCTAGGAGGCAAATTTGAGACCTACCCATAAAGGGTTTCTAAAGAGAGTTCTATCTATTCATAGAAGAATTGCAGATTTATTATTCTAATGGTGGCCTGTTACACCAAATTGATATATTATTACAAAAAATCTATCCAACGTTAAAACAAATGGAGAGGAGTGGGCAGGATGAAGATGAGGGGGGTTCTGGAATTAGAATCCTAAACAAGACCTGTTGTTCAGTTCAAATAGAATAGGGATTTATATTTATATAATTGTAAATATAAAGAGCCTTGGTGGCGCAGCAGATTGAAATGGTGTTAAGTGACACCAGCTGCCTGCAATTACTGCAAGTTCGAATCTCACCAGGCTCAAGGTTGACTCAGCCTTCCATCCTTTTGAGGTAGGTAAAATGAGGACCCAGATTGTGGGGGCAATAATCTGACTTTATATAAAAAAGAACACTGCTGGGGGCGGGGGTGAAAGCCCTACTAAACAGGTATATACAAAAGTATGAAGGCTATTGCTTAATGCATTGTAAGTCATCCCGAGTCTCCGGAGAAGGGCGGCATATAAATTGAACCAATAAATAAATAAATAAATAAATAATTGGGATTTATTGACCTACAACCAGCCTACAAACCCCTTCAGAATTCAAATCGACCGCACAGCCAACGAGCAACAACACTGACCCTCAACCGATTAATAAATGTATATAATATAAATTTATGTATGGCTTTATAAGAAAAATAATCACAGCATCTCAATTCACAATGTTCTTCCCCTTGGGATTTTCAAGGCATAATGGCTGTGACTTAAAAAACGATTTTAGCATTCTGAATCTGACTCTCCCTTAAAGGTTAACGGTACTTTCTGACAGATTAAACCGTTGCTTTGCATATCTAACTGTTGCTTTGCATATCTAAGAGTCAAGAATTTAATGTTGGGTATTTATTCAAGAAAAATAACAGCCCATGCACGCACGCACGCACACACACACATGGCTCCCCAAAGAAAGTTCTAATTTTATGTATCTTGAAAATGTGCAATTTCTTGTATCAACTGACGCATCTGTAGAAAACACTGGGTTGATCTAAACTAAGAAGCTTAGAAGTCTATGGAGATTCACAGTCATCCAGGTCATGCTTTCCGAAAGGGGCTTTTTTTCAAGAGGCAACTGGACTTTCTGGTTTTTTTTTGAAGGCATCTCACTTGTCATCTAAGAAGCTTCTTCAGCTGAAGAAGTTTCTTGAATGAGAAGCAAAACGTTTTCAAAGGAAAACCAGAAAGTCCAGTTGCCTCTTGAAAAAAAAGCATCTTTGGGACTTAAGAGTAAAAAGTGAAAGTTCCTCTGTCTAGTTGAGTCAGACTCTAGGGCACGATGCTTATCTCTATTTCTTGGCCAATGGAGCCCGTGTTGTCTGAAGACAATTTTCATTGTCATGTGGCCAACATGGCTGTATGTGGAACACTGTTACCTTCCCTACTCACATTTGCATGCTTTCAAACTGCTAGGTGGGCAGGAGCTGGAGCAAGGAACGGGAGCTCACCCTGTCATGAGGCGCTCGGGTCTTGAACACAGGCTTTCAGCTCTCCAGCTGACAAGCTAAGCATCTTTAACCGCCAAGCCATCATGCCTCTGCTTAGAGTACGTTGAGACTGAAACAAGCGTTTGTATTAAATTGGGACTAACCTGTCTCACCGAATGGACTCTACCCAAACGGGATTTCAATTAATTTTCCTTTAGGACAGATAAGATTGTGGGTGGCCTTCATTTCACCTCGTGACTAAGATGAGGTCAGAGGATAACGAAATGTCAATATTTATGTTTAAGTCTTTACAGTAGCTTTATTGTTTTCACGCCATTGATTTGTTGTTATTTTACTATTGCAATTGTATGTTTGCAATGCATTTTGCCTCGGTAGAAAAAACCATTGATGAAAAACTCAAGACACAAATGTATACTTTAGTTCGTGCTTACTATTGTGACGTAGGCTCACTTAGTCATTACAAGACACAATTTAGTCTTAGACAAACCTATTTTATTATAACAGTTGGGAATTACTTCACCAATGGTCCTTATCAAATTTATTAAGTAGCAAGAATAAACCAGAGTCCGGCAAAGGTTGGCAACCAGCCCAGAAAACAAGATACGATAAGACTTTTCCAAAAATATTCTGATGATAATTACAAGTTGTTTCCAGCAAGAAACTTACTAACGTTGTGCGACTTAAATAGGCTAAGGGAGTGGCCAATTATCCTCAAGCCTTACTCTTGAGGAGACCTCCTCCTCCTGAATAGCCACTCCTGCCTTTTGGCAGCCCTGTGTGCTCGAGCATTGAGAAGAGGCTCCTCCACTTCGCTCTCTCCACTTAAAGGAGCCTCTGGAGGTTCTGAAGGCCCTGGCTGAGTCTCTGCCTGTGGCACCACAGCCTCTTCAGCCTCCTTGTTGTCCGACATGAGCACCGGCTGCGCAGGCTGCTGGTGAGAAACCATACCAGCATCCTCGTTGTCGGGATCAGCCACGATTCATGCAGGCCACTAGTAGTCCACAACACTTAGACCAAATTAATTCCAAAATAAGTCCTTCAGAAAAAGTCCTTTGGCTTATCACAAACCTTTATCTTCTTTGGCACCCTGCCAAAGGCCTTTCTTGGCAAAGCCCCATGAAACAAGAGACTCTGACTGGAAAGCAGATTTAGCAACATTGCTTTCCTACAAAGAGCCCAAGAGCCGTTGCTGCTCTTTTAAGCCTTATGGGATGGGCCAATCATCTCCTGGCCTTACTCCCAAGTCATCCTTTTTGCTTTAGCTGCTCTTGCCTTCTGGCAGCTCTTCACATACGTGCACTAGGAACAGGCTTCTCCTGTTTCTCTGCCTCTCTGCTGTCTGACTCTGAAGGCTCTGGAGTCCGCGCATCACTCCCAGATGGCCCCTGGCTCCATATCTGCCTCCGAGGCAGAGCCCTCGTCTGGGCCTTCCCCAGACTCCAGGACTGGCCCATTGTCCTCCCCAGCCTCCTCACTGTCTGACTCTGCTGCTAGCTCCAGGGGCTGCTTGCAGATCACAACACTTACAACGAGAATTATTAAGCTTTTTATTAAACCTAAAATTTAGTTTAGTAGCAGCTCCCAAATGAGTTTTTAACTCCAACAATGGAAGATGAATACATTCCTAAATTGCAACGGTCTCTGGACATTATCAGTAACTTTATTAAAACGTATTTTAATCAGTCCGGACTCAAGTTACTTTAACATGTAAAGACACTATAGATGCTGCAACCCCAAAATGGATAACCACCGAGGACATGATTTAATAAAAGCAAGTCATAGGACAACTAATTTAGCAGTTATTAATGTTCGCTGCACCAAAGTGGCTGAAACAGTATGTCTCAGTTTTGTTAAGGCTGAAATATTGTTTTTAAAACAAAAGTTTAAATTAAAATTTAAACTGATTTAAGAAGTAAATTGTATCGGAGGAACAACATTGGAGACTAAAGATGTGTGTGTGTGTGTGTGTGTGTGTGTGTGTGTGTGTGTGTGTGTGTATATATATATATATATATATATATATATATATATATATATATATATATATATATATATATATTCATTCATTCAATGAAGAGGAGCGCAAAAGATTGAGAATGGGTTTCACAGAAGAGGAAACAGCTCATTTATGCTATGGGCTTGGTTTTCCTCCCCCATGCTGCTATTTTCTATTACGGAAATTGGCTTTTCTACGTATTTGCTTTTGGATTTTCCATTAAACTTAATTTGCAAAAGACTGTTTTGGAAATGAATAACATGCAATTTCATGGGAGATCAAAACAGCCTCAACAGCGGTGGCTCTTTCTAGATCATGCTTATTTATTTGAGGGGTTCTGGGTGCTCTCTGAGCTTGTTTGTTTTCTTGCAGATCTCTCTCTCTCTCTCTCTCTCCCCCTCCCTCCTTCCGCCTGGATTTTACAGTTGCCACTGACTGATATATAGTCAGGGGTGGGCTTCAGATCCTTTAGCCATGGGTTCGCTGCCCTGTTGCTAGGTGGGCGTGGCAGTGGTGGACATGGCCTAGTCAGCTGTCTGCACCATTGCAGGGTGTGTGTATGTTTGTTTTTCGTCCTCCCCAGGCTCCGGAGGCTTTCCTCGACTTTCTGGGAAGGTGAAAACGGCTTCCCATGGGGTCCAGAGGTCCTCCGGAGGCTGGAAACAGGCCCATTTCTGGACTTCCGGAACCTCTGGTAGGCCCATTTTTTGCCCTCCCAGACAGCTCTTGCACTTTCCTGAAATGATGACTGGGCCATGTGGAGACTCCTGGGATGGGTGGGGTGGGGTGGGAGGGGCAGGGTGTGGCGGGCGTGGCCAGCTAGGGGTGGCATTTGGGGGTTCATCGAACCCCGGTGATCCTGGCTAGAGGATCACCCGAACCCTCAGGAGCCCACCCCGGTATATAGTCATAATAACCTTCTTTTCTCACAGGTTCAAGGACATCTTGCTCTGCACCTGGGAGGCTGGAACTGGGAGGCATCTCCAGTTGGGACAGTGCATGGGATGGACTTGTGGGTGTTGGGCAAGGACTTGAACTTTCCTTTGGGTGGGGAAAACCCGGAAGCTTTCAGATTCGAGTTTTTCCAGATGTGCCAATATGACATCTCTAATAAAGATGGAACTTTGAGGAAACTCAAGCCCTGGAGTCTTCTTTCATTGTGGGGTTACTTGGAACCCTGACAAACCCGTTCCCAAAGGGTCTGGATTGATCATCTGACAAACAGGGATGCTGCAAAGGTTGTAACTGTGAAAAACGGTCATAGCTCACTTTTTTTTCCAGTGCCGTTGTAACTTTGAACGGTCACTAAATGAGCTGTTGTAAGTCGAGGACTACTTGTATGGTGGCTGTTATTATCTTTGATATGATGCCGTGGCTGAAAAAGTATAACTCCAAATGGTATAGAGCAGTGGTGAAATCCAATTTTTTTTAACTACTGGTTCGGTGGGCGTGGCTTGGTGGGCGTGGTGTGGTTTGGTGGGCGTGGCAGGGGAAGGATACTGCAAAATCTCCATTCCCACTCCACTTTGGGGCCAGCCAGAGGTGGTATTTGCCAGTTCTCCGAACTACTCAAAATTACTGCTACTGGTTCTCTGAACTACTCAAAATTTCCGCTACCGGTTCTCCAGAACCTGTCAGAACCTGCTGGATTTCACACCTGGTATAGAAATGTTACATGTTTGGAATCCTTGCTTAGAATAGTCTCTCTCCCTCTCTCGGACATCTTTTGAATTTTAAGCGAATTAATCTCTTCTTAAAAATATGGCTTATTTCTAAAATTACATCTGCCCTTTGGCTGTCAAGGAGCTAGCACTTGGTGCGATGAAATTCTAATCAGATTAACTTATTTACATCTCTCATAAATAAACAAATGGATTTGATGTAGGCTTCATGCTTATTAGCATTCATGGCGTTTTCCAAAACCATCTGCTTTTGAGGAATCGCGAACAGCTCTCTGTGACAGGTTAATAGAAACCCCCCGCCCCCCAAAAAACAAGGATTAAAATATACACATATATTTAGGATTGCTATGTTTCCACCTTCACTTGCCTATAGTGGATCTCCTTTTTAAAGGAGGGAACAGTATATGTAAACATTACCGCAAGCTGCCCAAAATCCCTAGCAGATTTGGTAGTATGCAAATAGAATAATTAAAATGAAATCTCGTTTTAGTCTGATTTTGGTTTGTTCTGTAGCAAGAGTTACATTCAGGGACTCCCTGGACACTTACTCAGGAGTGGTGGCATTTAATTAAAGGTCAAGCATAAATGCATGAAAATATTTACGGGACTTATTTCGAAGGGGACAGATTAGGGTAGAATGCTGCCGGTGTTTATTTTCAAATAAACAGGCACCATTCCTTTTAGGACAAATAATACTTTCAAGATCTTGGTTAATCAACTCTTACACTTAATCTTAGCTAAAAGCCCAGGAAAAATCTACTTAATCAAATCCTCTCCCTCACTTTAGAGATATTAGAAAACAGATGATGAGAACAATTGTGGCTGGGAAGATCAAAGTATGCAGATAATTCCCTGACATTTTAAAAACCAAAACCTCAGCTCAGTTTGTCTCAGCTTTGGTTACTGACCAAGATTTTAAATGGGAAATTAATGTAGGGTTCACTTTATATTCTGATCAGCAGAAACAAAATGGGGGGAGCGGTTATGTTCCTTTTTAACAGAAACCACATTCTGAAACTGGACTTTTAAGTTTTATTATTAGTAGTAATTTGAAAGTTAATCACACTAAATATGCAATAAGGTATTTTAACAAGGACATAAAATAAAAAGAGATAAAAATGTTGCAATACAAAATAACATTAGAATTAACACATAGAGGACCTGGTGTCATAAATTTAATGATAACAATGACATTTTGGAATTGCTAAAAACACATATTAATTCCTAATTTGGCCCTTAATTAAAAGCAAAAATATTATTTCTCTCCACAAAGAAATTGCTCAAAATTAGATTCCCAGAAAGTTAAGAAAGTTTAATCATTGGTATTCATGTTTTAAAACATGGGCATGTTTCATTAAATATTAATAAGCACTGTAATTTAAATATTACATATATAGTTCAGATATTAATTGATAAAGTGTCTATAAAACATTTTAGCAATTTAACATTTAGAAAGTTAGAGTTTTCTTAAGGAGCAGAATAAAATGGCGTTGTCATCCTAATAATTTCTACTGCATAAATAGACATTCTTGCATACATAGAAAATGCCTATAAATCAAATATTTGAGAGAAGGAAAAAGGAATCTCACCAAAATCAGCAAATACTGATTGTCCTATAACAATCGCATCCTTTGGTTTTTCCTTTATGTGTTGAGGTTTGGCAAAATCTCCATCCTGTCAATAAAAATATAATCCACATAATATAATAACCCACGGCGAACAGAAAAAAACATGATGTTTTATGGAGTTTGGGTTTTTTATTTTTGCATACTTTCAATCATTTCATAAACTAGCTTAAAGATTTGGGAATTGAGAAACCCATGGTTACAAATATCTTGGTTTAGCCTTAGCTTGCAAAAGCGTTACATATGTGAATTAAAGATTTGGACAGAAATATTAATAGAGAAGGTAGGCCCTAATGGAATCAGCTTTCAGTGTTAACTACAGCATTGATGGGTTATTAAGGGAAAGAATCAATTTTAGTAATAATTGTATCAACCAATAATTGCTGACACTCCTTACACTAAAGGAAGAAGAAATAAAAATGAATGAAAATAGCTTTCCAAAAATGATAGTAGTATTTTATGGTGACTGCTTACTCTCTTAGATTTACTGACCTAAATGGACAAAATTTGACGGGGAACAAAGAATAAATTCAATAAGGAAAGACGAAAAAGGGAAGATATACAGGTTTATTCTACCATGGGCACACTCAGAGCCTTAAAAAATGTATTCAGATTAGCTATTAGTCCTCCGTACTCTAGAGCAGAACAGCAATGAAAGACCTCTGGACTTCAATTCCCAGAATTCACCATGCTGTCTGAGGAATTCTGGGACTTGAGGTCCACAGGTCTTAAAAGTTGAGAAGGTTGGATACCTCTGCCCTAGACTTTCACTGAGACTTTAGCAGGCGGAAAGGAATCTGATTTCTCATTTAACTATTTTTTCTCCATTTTTCTAGTAGAGAACAGAAAACAAATTGTCCCACTGGAACCAATATAAAGTATGGGCCCTGCCACAAGAAGGAAGTACCAAACTAAGGAACTTCTTTTTTTCTTCCCAAAACTACCGTTGACAAATCAAATGCCAGCAATCCTACATAGGACATCACTGTGGGAATTGTCTTCAACACATACATGTAAGGTCTACTGAGTGGCTTAATTGGCATCCATGCTAGATTGTTGCTCTTCAAATGGCATTCAGAAGGTCAAAACCAGGACTGACAATGCTCGGTAAGGTGCAGATTCGTTACTCCTGAATTCAGTACAACCAGCCCTGCTTTTGTGAATCCATCAGAATATATTATTCCCAACTTCACACGATGAGAGTCTTTTTACCTGATTCACCCATATCTCAAACTGAGCTTCTCCAGATTTGGACAACGTTGTCAGAAACAAATCTGTAAAATACAAGGGACATAAATTAACAAGGATCAATATATTCGGAACTCTGAATTGAATGAGTATTCAATTCAACCAAGTAAAAGGTAAAGGTAAAAGTTCCCCTCGCACATATGTGCTAGTCATTCCCGACTTTAGGGGGTGGTGCTCATCTCCGTTTCAAAGCCGAAGAGGAAGCTCTGTCCGAAGACGTCTCTGTGGTCATGTGGCTGGCATGACTCAACGTCAAAGGTGCACGGAACATTGTTACTTTCCCACCAAAGGTGGTCCCTATTTTTCTACTTGCATTTTTTACCTGCTTTTGAACTGGTAGATTGGCAGAAACTGGAACAAGCTCACCCCGTTACACGGCACTCGGAATTCAAACCGCTGAACTGCCAACCTTCTGATCGACATGCTCAGGGTCTTAGCCACTGAGCCATCTACATGTACGAAGTACATGTAGCCTAATCCTAAAAGCTATATTTATGACTCTTCCTCCTTCCATATCATTTCCAGAGCATTTGGGTTAGCTGAGGGCCCCTGCTATTTCTCTCTCAAGTAGACCAGGCTTCTGAACTTAAGAGTGCATGGATGGAGACTGCTTGCCTTCATGTGCTTATAGACTTATCTTTTTGATTGCTGACCGATTGACTGTTTTTAAATATATTGAGTTTGCTGGAAACCATAGAAGAGGGATTGAGAGGCATAAGGTTAGCTGCTGCTCCATTTCTTCTTTGACCCAGGGCCAAGAGAGGGACAGTCTGTATGGCCTTCTTCAGGAGGCTTTGGGAAGATGCTAAGACTTCAAAAGGATCTTTGAAAGGCAACAAATCTGCTCCTTAACTTTCCTCATCGGAAAAAAAAAATGACCCATAATGGTTTATTTTTCCCCACCCCATTTCTATTTATTTTTAAAATGGAAGCTAGTTGAAAAGCAGCTTTATCAAGGCATGTGTTTTAAAAAAAAACTATGAATATAAAATCTTTAAGTCTGTATTTGTTTTTCTTAGAACCAGCCAAGGATACAATAGTTGTGGCATTTAGTTACTGGGTGGGTGGATGGAAATTAGAAAAGGCAAAGAAAAAAAAAAGAAGAAAGAAAGAAAGAAAACAGAGCGCCAAACCACAAAGAACTAAGAAAAAAAATATAATTTAAATGTCAAAGAGATTTACCAAGTTAGCGGTACAAATGGTACTTGAAAGAAAATATATCTTCCCTCTATTGTTAATCCCTTTCTTCTCTTTGATACTTTTTTTCAGAATTGGCATCCTAAAAAATTCTAGGACACATCAGGTAAGTACTTTAAAATGAGGATGAAACTGGAACAAAGGCATGAAATGAAACATGTTCTCGGATTCACATCTAGGCAAAAAGGGAAGAGCTAAGATGATCTGAGATACAGATAGTTTTTTGTTAGATAGACAAAATGACGGTCACATGGTAACTCGAGTTATGACCCCAACAACTTACAACCAACATTCTGGGCTCAATTCTACCTGGATGTCTTTTAGCAGACAGATATTATATTAGTTTTGATTGACATGTTATAAAGATCACGTGATGACCCGGGGCATGGCACGAAGGCAACACAGCCAGAGAACCGGTATGAGTCCTTTTATTGGCACCACCTTTGCCTCCAACATCCAGTTTACTCTCCGGTCTGGAGAAAAGCTCTCCCACAAACCTGCAGCAGCTTCTGGCTGCAGATACTCCAGTCCAAACGCTGTAAGCAGAATGACTACAATTAATCACTCCAGCAGGGCAAGATAATGAGTCCCAGAAGTGAAGAATAATTCCAGCAAGACAAGATAAGCACCCAGTAGCACGGCATTAATTCAAACAGTCAGAAGGAATGCCAAGAATGCAGGCCACAACTCTCAACACTAGATGAATTCAGCGTTTGTTCCCAACAAATGCCCCTCCCAACTGCCTCTCCTTTAAACTCCATCCCCAGGTGTGCCTTGTGAAGGGAATCAGGGCCCTTTCCTTCCTTGTAAGCCAAGCAACCCACGTTGTTCTCTTCTGCGTATTTCCCTGTGCGCCCTAGGATGAGGAGGGGGGTGAGCTTTGGTCTTCCTTGTTCTACCTCTCCCCTGCTCTGCCCAGCCTGACTTTGCCCTTCCCAGTTTCCTCCACAGCTAACTGAGAGACTCTCCCGCTCTCTGTCAGCTGTTTGTCTTCCGTCTCAGATTCAGACTCCAATGGGGGAGGGGAGGGGGGGGCATGACAGATCAATGAAGACTTTCCTTTTGGGATTTTCACCATTAAGTCATTTTTCTGAGGCCTGACAACCATCGTTTGAAACCAAAGATCTCCCAGTTAGCCCCGAGCTATGAATAACTCTACTACACTTGAGTGAGCTCTTGAAGTTTATACTTACGTTCGGTGGTGTATAAGCTAAACATTACTGTAAGCAAACCAATTAATTCCCGATTTGCATCCTCACAGAAAACAAAACCTTACTGAGAAAGAACGATACAAATGTAATCGTGTAGCACAACATTAGCACCCACACACTTTTCAAATTGCATTTTCCAAAGTTCTTGAAATATAATTGCATGCTGGTAGAGCTTTTTGTTACTTAATATTATCCTTCTGATTCATTACTTAAACGTACTGGGTTTTTTAAAAAGGTGTTTTTCAAAACAATATTTTCAAGGCAAGAATATAAATCATGAACAGACTCCCCCCCGCCCGCCCCCTGCTTTTCTGTTAGGTGTTTTTCTTCCATCACCTTCAAATGTATTTGCGGAGTTGCATCAGATTGGGAAATGGATGGGGAGAAACAGACTCAGACTCAACCCCTCCAAGACGGAGTGGCTGTGGTTCCTGGCATCCCGGTATAGCCAGCTGGTTCCATCGCTGGCTATTGGGGGTGAGACTTTGGCCCCCTCAGAGAGGGCTCGCAATCTGGGTGTCCTCCTGGATGCATGGCTGTCTTTAGAAGACTATATGACGGCTGTGGCCAGGGGGTGTTCTGGCCCCGTGCCCAGAAAGAACCCCCCCTCAGACACCCAGAGGCTAAGGAACTGGCAGGCAACCAAGGGAGATGATAACAAAATGACGGCAGCACTCCGCAGTTGCTTGCCAACGTGTTTATTACACAGTCCGTCACATACACACCACAGCTAAGACGCCGGGCTGATTCAACACCGGGATCCACGTATCTTTGTTTTTGTTCGTCACAAAGATATGTCTACGATCGCTTGCTTATATAGTCTAATAAGAGGCGTGGTCCACCAGCTAATCACGACCACGCCTTTTCCTCTGCTGGGCTCTCCTGTCTCTCCGACGCTGGCGAGGGTCCAACCAAAACTCGCTGCCCTCGTCAATGTCCTCCTGTGGCTGCGGGGACGAGCTTGGCTCTGGGCCTATCTCCTGCCCTTCGGTGTCCTCCAGAGGCATTGCCAGAGAGAAGAGTCCTGGAGAAGGAGGCCTTGCCAACTCCTCTCCCTCACTCTCAGAGTCCTCCCCTGCTGATGACGCAGGCTCAGGCAACGGAGCCACAACAGGGGGGCTTTCTATCAGGTTCACCTGATTCACCAGTTGCGTCTCTTTCTGGACTGGGATGCACTGTGCACAATCACCCACGCCCTTGTTACAGTAGTTCCATCTGGACTACTGTAACACTCTCTACATGGGGTTCCCCTTGAAGAGCACTCGGAGGCTCCAATTGGTCCAGAATGCGGCCGTGCAAGTGATTATGGGAGCGACCTGTCGCACCCATGTGACACCTCTGCTGCGCGAGCTGCACTGTCTCCCAGTGGTCTTCCGGGTATGATTCAAGGTGTTGGTTACCACCTTTAAAGCGCTCCATGGCTTAGGACCCGGATATTTACGAGACCGCCTTCTGCCACTGATAGCCTCCCACCGACCAACACGCTCTCACAGAGAGGGGCTCCTCAGGGTGCCGTCGGCCAAGCAATGTCGGCTGGCGACCCCCAGGGGGACAGCCTTCTCTGTGGGGGCACCCGCCCTCTGAAATGAATTGCCCCCGGGGATACGTATTATCTCTGACCTGCGTACCTTCCGCCGTGCCCTTTAGACCTTACTTTTCCAACAAGCTGGACTAGCTTGACAACAATCTGGACTGGGGTTTTTAAATTCTTGGTTTTTTAATTTGTGGAGCCAAATTATCTAATTTGTTTTAAATTGCTTTTAAATTTTGAATGCTATGTTATTTTATTGTGGCTGTGCACCGCCCTGAGTCCTTCAGGCAAAGGGTGGTATAGAAATTTAATAAAACCAAAATCAAATCAAATGATGCACTGGGATGAAGCAAATAGATTAAAATGATGATTTCTATTGGACCATGGTGCTGCTGCCAGTCAACCAAGAGTCACTGTACCAGCGAGTGCCTTTTTTTAGTGGGCACCTTTGAGTCGGTCTTGACTTTGGGCAACTACAAATCCATGTGATTTCCTTAACAATATTGTCAGAAGTGGTTTCATGTTGCCTTTCTTCCTAAGGCGGAGAAAAAAGGGGCTGTTCTACAGACATCCCGTGTGAAAGGCAAAACTCAACACTCCCATTTTAAACAGTAGATCAAGCTGGCTCTTCTCAAATGCCCCATTGTGTCCCACCAGTGGCCAGTGGAGCTGGTGGCAGATTCAGACAGTGAGGAGGAACATGGGCCAGTCCTGGAGTCTGGAGAAGGCTCTGATGAGGGCTCTGTGTTGGAGGCAGAGATGGGGCCAGGGCTGTCTGACAGTTATCAGCTGCCTTCGGAGTTGGAGATAAGTGGGGCTGAAGAAAAGCTGGAGGCTGTTCCCAATGTGCACATGCACAGAGCTGCCAGGAGAAGGGAACAGTTGAAGAACAAGGGCCGACTCAGGAGTAAAGCACAGGTGGACGGTGAATGGCCCCTCCCAGAGGGAATAAAGGGGAGCGAAAGGGGAGTGGAGTTTGCAGGAGACAATGGGTTCATTTCATTAGTGTGAAGATCTGTTCATGACTCTCAGAGACTCCTTGCCAAGTCTTTTCTTCTCCGGCATTGCGTTTGGAAGATATCGGCCTGGCAGCTCTCCAAGCCTGATAAGGTCTGTGGTTGCAAATTCACCCTTAAAAGACTGCTTGCTGGATGTGAATGAGAGGAATTCACATTAGCTTAATAAAAAGGGGTTTTGTCGGGACAAGGAGTCTGCTTTGTGCTTTTGTGAAGTCTAGGTCAGAACATGCCCAAGAAAACAAAACTTTATTTACCCGTCATGAAAATCCCTCTCTATTTTGGGAACATTATGACAATGGCATCACATCCAAATAAGGAAGAACTCGGCTACTCCAAAAATATGGAAATGTATGGAATTTGATTTCAATACTAGTTGATTTTCATCGTTTATGGACATTCTCCATCATCCAGGTCATGGTTGTGGTTTTCAAAAGGCAAATGGACTTTTTTGTGTTTTTTACCCCCTTGAAAACATTTCACTTCTCATCCAAGAAGCTTTTTCGGTTCAGTTGCCTTTTGAAAAGCACCGTTGATTTTAATTGTATGTGAACCCGAAGAATAAATTGGACCTTGAATTAATAAGTCATGGATAAAGGAAAGATATGTAAAAGTTGAGAATAATCACTTTTCTCATTAAAGGTACCTAAGAGCATTACTGTTAAGCCCTCGGATGGCATTTTGGGCAAGTTTCAAGATCGATGCCAACTGTGGCTGGTGTATTTTCCAAAATAATTGGAAGGCTATTACAATTTGAAGACAAAGGCTTATAGGACAGTTTGTAAAATTAAATTTAATGAAATCATGATCATTAAAAAAAGGAACCTTGAGAGTTGAATACTATTACAAAGTAAGCCAACCTTCACTAGTTGCAGAAATTAGTGAAATATATTAAAACCTACCAGTGAAACCAAAGTCGATTCTAGTAAAAAACTTAAAGGGATCCAGGCAAATAAGAATAGCAAAAATATTCCTAATGGCACCGTCGAAATCACGGCAGAAAATTCCATAATTAGGTTGAAATTTAGCTACCCAAGAGAAGGAATGGAGGTAGAACAGAAATTTAGAATAATTTAAAAAGTCATACGGATCTGACCTCAAAGTGCTCCTAATTAACCACTTGTTCTATACAATTATGAATTTGCAGTCTCATACTTTGTTTTTTTTAGACAACCCTGTAATAAATTGGAAAGTAGGAGCTGGCTTGTAAATGGCTAATCCAGGATTGTCAAACTCGATTTCATTGAGGGCTGTGTCAGAGTTGTGCTTGGCCTGGGGAGGGTGGTGGTGGGGGGGGGGGGCGGACAGGGGGAGCGTGGCCAGATTAGGCGTGGCCAGCTCAACGTCACTTGTGTCAGGAGCACCTGTGGTGGCCCGAGGGCTCTGCCAGCGAAAATGGAGCTGCCCTCCCGAGCTCCGTTTTCGCTGGCAGAGGGTTGCAGAAGGCCGTTTCAGCCAAAAATGGAGCTGCGGGGTGGGGGCCTGCACGGCCCTCCCAAGCTCCATTTTTGCTGGTAGAGGCACTGCGGGCTGGTCCACTGTTTCCAGGGCGGCCCTGTGGGACAGATCTAAGCACCCCACTGGCCGGATCCAGCTCACGGACCTTGAGTTTGACACCCTTGGGCTAAAACAGTGGTTCTGAACCTTTTTTTTCGGCCATGCCCCATCTAAGCATCTCTAAAATCCTGGTGCCTGCCCCCCCCCACTCTCCGGTGACATATAATTCTTACTTTACTCAAAAAGCAAACTCTCCTCACGTGGAGGAAGCCTAAAAGGCCATTAACTTGGTTTAAACAAGGTTCCAATTGCCCCTATTAAAAATCAATTTCCCTCCCCCCTGTGGGGCGTGGACCCCAGTTGGGAACCACTGGGTTAGACAGTAGTTTTATTGCAAATTATGACACGTAGTCCTGGCTGCATCTTAATATCCTCTATGCTTAGGTTTCTCTAACAAATCTGTCTCTTTAGTGGAATAAGGACATTATCATTCATGGCCCAAAAGGAAGAAGCAGAAGAAGAAAAGAATGCATGGAGGC
Organism: Masticophis lateralis; assembly: GCA_030761175.1. Classification (NCBI taxonomy): domain Eukaryota; kingdom Metazoa; phylum Chordata; class Lepidosauria; order Squamata; family Colubridae; genus Masticophis; species Masticophis lateralis. Next base: position 7,844,842 of record JAUDYJ010000010.1, on the reverse strand, counting down.
GGCAATTTGCAGTACAAAGGGAAACACAATTGCTGTGTTTTTCTCTAAATGATTATCCCTCATATGCCTTTTCGCAGAACCGGCTACAGATATTCTCCTGAATAAAGATCCAAAGTACCTGGATAACGCCCCCTCCAATCTTCTTCCCCTGCACAATGCCTACATGGATCGTGGCTTAAGACCTGAAACATAGATACTTTGCATCTGGGTCAATTGCTGTGGGGTAAAACCTTTCTCAGTCAGCCACTTGGTTTCCTTCTCCAACACGTTCATTTATTTCAACGGAAGGTATCAATTGTGACAGTTGTGTGCTTAGTTTCCATCATTACAAGCCATTTAACCTAAGTCACTGAACTCTGAGATGCATATATTGCATTTCCAGATGCATTTTCTATGCCCAGGGAAACTTGGCAATTAACTGGCAGTTTGCAATTCTCTTTCTTTCTTTCTTTCTTTCTTTCTTTCTTTCTTTCTTTCTTTCTTTCTTTCTTTCTTTCTTTCTTTCTTTCTTTCCTTCCTTCCTTCCTTCCTTCCTTCCTTCTTTTCTTTCCTTCCTTCCTTCCTTCCTTCCTTCCTTCCTTCCTTCCTTTTCCTTCCTTCCTTCCTTCCTTCCTTCCTTCCTTCTTTTCTTTCCTTCCTTCCTTCCTTCCTTCCTTCCTTCCTTTTCTTTCTTTCTTTCCTTCCTTCCTTCCTTCCTTCTTTTCTTTCCTTCCTTCCTTCCTTCCTTTCTTCCTTTTCCTTCCTTCCTTCCTTCCTTCCTTCCTTCCTTTTCTTTCTTTCTTTCCTTCCTTCCTTCCTTCCTTCTTTTCTTTCCTTCCTTCCTTCCTTCCTTCCTTCCTTCTTTTCTTTCCTTCTTTTCTTTCCTTCCTTCCTTCCTTCCTTCTTTTCTTTCCTTCCTTCCTTCCTTCCTTCCTTCCTTCCTTCCTTCCTTCCTTCCTTCCTTTCTTTCTTTCCTTCCTTCCTTCCTTCCTTCCTTCCTTCCTTCCTTCTTTTCTTTCCTTCCTTCCTTCCTTCCTTCCTTCCTTCCTTCTTTTCTTTCCTTCCTTCCTTCCTTCCTTCCTTCCTTCCTTCCTTCCTTCCTTCTTTTTCTTTCTTTCTTTCTTTCTTTCCTTCCTTCCTTCCTTCCTTCCTTCTTTTCTTTCCTTCCTTCCTTCCTTCCTTCCTTCCTTCCTTCCTTCCTTCCTTCCTTCTTTTCTTTCCTTCTTTTCTTTCCTTCTTTTCTTTCCTTCCTTCCTTCCTTCCTTCCTTCCTTCCTTCCTTCCTTCCTTCTTTTCTTTCCTTCCTTCCTTCCTTCCTTCCTTCCTTCCTTCCTTCCTTCCTTCCTTCCTTCCTTCTCTTTTCCTTTTCCTTCTTTTTAAAAAGGAGCTGACTTAATTTTTTACGAAATTCCCCTCTCTTTCGCCTGGGACATTTGGATTTTAGACACAACCTGGATGCCCAATGTAGCACTGCAACATATATTTTGGTCCGCAAAGTTTCTTGCCTCCTTTTTTTTTTTTAACAGATTGTTTTAATTTTTTAAAAAAATGAAGAGAAAGCCTTCATACGTCAATCCAAAGGCGCTGGCTTTAAACATCAGCTGTCTCTGGGACCCAAACAGATCCACAGAGAGATCCTTAAGAAATAAAATTCTGGGTGGCTGTAGCTCAGCAGGGGGGTTTATTTTTTACCGTGTCTTGGTTCTTTGTAAGGATCATGACTTGCCCTACCCATCAAGGGAAGAGTTTATAAAGTGTCTATAAGATGATGTCACAATTGTAACAATGAAGGCTTAGAAACTTCTAAGTCCATTATGGCGAATCTATGGCACACGTGCCAGAGGTGGCACATAGAGCCCTCTCTGTGGGCACGTGCACCGTTGCCAGCTGCTCTTCTGATTTCTGACACACACATGAGCACTGGCCAGCTGGTTTTAGCAGGCACCATAGCACTGGAAAACAGTCTGAAAATGGCCCCCAAAACGGCCTGAAAACAGCCCAAAAAACAGCCCAAAACCAGGCATGCGTGCGCCAGCCAGCTGATCTTTAGGTTTCTGATGCTCGCATGCCACTCGCTACCAAAAAGGTTCGCCATCACTGTTCTAAGTGGTTGTAAAGTTTACATACGTTGGAACTTAGCGCCATGAAGGCCCTTCTATCCTCAAGCCCTTTTCTGTTAAACTAGGGGTGTCCAACTCGATTTCACTGACGGCCGCATCAGGATTGTGTTTGAACTTGGGAGGTTAGGATGGCGTGGTCATGGTGGGTGTGGCCAGCTCAATGTCACTTGTGTTGGCACCTGTGGGGGGTCTGAGTGCTCTGCCAGTGAAAACAGGCTCCTGAGCTCCGTTTTCGGCTGTGGTGGCGTCCTGCAACCCTCTGCCAGCGAAAATGGAGCTCGGGAGAGCCATACACAGCCCTCCCGAGCTCTGTTTTCACTGGTAGAGGCACTGTGGGTGGCTCTTTCGCTGTTTCCAGGGTGGCCTCATGGGCCAGATCTAAGTATTCTGTGGGTTGGATCTGGCCCCCAGGCCTTGAGTTTGACACCCATATGTTAGACCTTTTTGACTGCCCAAAATGTATAGCATGGGGAAACAATGATTAAAACTGAATTAGAACATTTATTCATAAGCATGGGTCAATCCAAAGGAAAGGCCTACAATGCTTGTCTTGGATGAGAAGCGAAACATCTTCAAGGAAAACCAAAGAAAGCTCAGTTGCCTTTTGAAAAAAAAAAAGCACCTTTGGGAGAACCATGACCTGGATGACTTGAGAATCTCCACAGACGCCCAAATCCAGAAATACTTCTGTTCTGGGTTCAAAACCAACCACGTCTCTTTCTATTCCAGGGGTGTCAAACTCAAAGCCTGTGGGCCGGATCTGGCCCACGGGATCTGGCCTGCGGGGTTGCCCTGGAAACAGCAAACGACTGGCCTGCAGTGCCTCTGCCAAAGAAAACAGAGCTTGGGAGGGCCACACGTTTTTCCTGGCAGAGGGATGCACGAGGCCATCGCAGCTGAAAATGGAGCTCGTGAGGGTTGCATGTGGCCCTCCTGGGCTCCATTTTCGCTGGTAGAGGGTTGCAGGAGGCCATCACAGCTGGAAACAGAGCTCGGGAGCCCGTTTTCACTGGCAGAGCACTTGGGCCACCATATGTGCCCAATATGAGTGACCACTGCCCATTCTCACCCGGGCCATGTTCCCCCCCCCCCCCCCCAAGGTCAAACACAACCCTGATGTGGCTCTCAATGAAATCGAGTTTGACATCCCTGCTCTATTCTCTCCATCTCAATTTATGACGGGCTTCTCTGAAGCTTCATTGTTTTCCTGGTGTCCCAATGTGCCACTTTTTTTTTTTTTTTGGCATCCCCTCAAAGCTTAAGGAAACCTCTGAGTATGCCTTGTGTTGTTTTAGTTCTACGAGGATTGGCGATCGGTGTGTGTGTGTGTGTGTGTGTGTGTGGATTTGCTAAAAGACTACAGCAATGTAATTGCCACTTTGCTTCTTTGACTAAAGACAGGGAAATGACAAAATTAAGCTGTGTCAACGAAAGGGGGAAAAATGCAGCAAAACCGAAGAGAATGAAGTTCTGAACACAAATACAGCTTGACAATAAAGGCACCCCCACACTTTCTCACACTTACAAAGGAATTTTTAGTCCACGGGTTGAGTAAACAACACAAGTGATGTTGAGAGAATACACTCAGTGTTCCAAAACCCTGAACACAAACCACTTCCTTATAAACCAGGGGTCTCTAAACTTGGCAACTTTAAGACTTGTGGACTTCAACTCTCAGCTTTGCAGGCTGAGGAATTCTGGGAGTTGAAGTCCACAAGTCTTAAAGTTGCCAAGTCTGGAGACCCCTGTTATAAACCTTCTGTTCATCTCACTTGTATTTTTAAGAAGTCTATTAGTTTAAACTGTGAGTACTTCATATTTAAGAATATGTGGCAGCTCCCAATTATTAAGAAAAGATTGGCTTTTTAAAAACATTTTTTAATCTCAACATCCATATATAACACCTTGGTGAATGTCTTTAAGCAACACATACCTATAAATCTGTTTCTGTTAAAAAAAACCAACCACCACAGATTTGAATTCCTTGGGCTGGAAACAGTATGTAAACCATGCTCTCCAAGGGGGGCAGATTAGATCAATATTATTTGACATTAATCAAAGATGAAGAAGCATTAGAGTTGAAGTCATTTTTTTTCTTTTCATTTTTTAAGAAAATGAATGTGTCAATAATGATAAGCACGTACATACTAGGGAGTGTTATTTGCATAGATTATTGGGATGGGCTTTCTCAAGTCAATATTTTCCTTCAGGCAAAAGTAGAATTTGCCTGGAGATCTGATTAGCTCCAATTCTTTTTCTTGGGGGGCGGGGGGGGGGAGGAGGAGGAAGAGGAGGAAGAAGAAATGAGAAGGAAAAAGAGGAGGAGGAGGAAAATAAGGAGGAAGAGATGAAGGAAAAGGAAGAGGAGACGAAGAAGGAAAAGGAAAAGGAAGAGAAGGGGAGGAGGAGGAAGAAATGAGAAGGAAAAAGGAGAAAGAGGAGGAGGAGAAGGAGAAGGAAAAGATGAAGGAGGAGAAAGAAGGAAAAGGAAGAGAAGGGGAGGGGGAGGAGGAAGAAATGAGAAGGAAAAAGAGAAGGAAGAGGAGAATGAAAAGATGAAGGAGGAGAAGGAGAAGTGAAAGGAGGAGGAGGAAAAGGAGGAGGAAGAAATGAAGCAAAAGGAAGAGGAGATGGAGAAGGAAGAGAAGAAGAGGAGAAGGAAGAAATGAGAAGGAAAAAGAGAAAGAGGAGGAAGAAGAGAATGAAAAGATGAAGGAGAAAGAGAAGTGAAAGAAGGAGAAGGAGGAAAAGGAGGAGGAAGAAGAGATGAAGAAAAAGGAGGAAGAGATGAAGCAAAAGGAGGAGGAGGAGGAGGAGAAGGAAAAGGAAGAGAAGGAAGCAACAGCAGAAGGAAAATCTGACATTTTCAAGGAGCTTTTAGGGTTGGATTGAAATTGTGCCCCTCCTCATCCCTCTCCTGCCCCCCTCTCCCAATGCAAGGGAAGCATTTACATTTGAATGTTCCTCAGAGCTTGAATGTATTTCTTTATGGAATTTATGTTTTAATCCTGTTACTGCATTAAACCCTGTAAGCCGCTCAGAGATGGTTCTCATCAGAGCAGCATGTAAACCAGATGGATGGATAAATGACTCTAAAGGGATAAAGCGCCCTTAAGATACCTGTGCTATCAATATTGTTAACAGCAATTTCATTTTGAAATGTTCATTGAAGGGATTCTCAAATTACTTAAATAGCGTTACTGCATACACAGTGCCTTAGACAAAGAACACGGGGAGATAGATAGATAGATAGATAGATAGATAGATAGATAGATAGATAGATAGATAGATAGATAGATAGATGGACGGTGGGTGGATGGATGGATGATAAATGATAGGTGACAGACAGAAAGACAGACAGACAGACAAATGATGGAAGGATGATAGATAAATGTTAGGTGATAGATGGATAGACAGACAGACAGACAGACAGATGATGGATGGATGATAAATGATAGGTGACAGATGGATGGATGGATGAATAATAGATGATAGATGATAGGTGACAGACAGACAGATGATGGCTGGCTGATAGGTGACAGACAGACGGGCAAATGGACAGATAATGGAAAAGAGATAACATAGGATAGTGAAATACAAAAAAATGATAGAAATGTTAAACAAAGAAAAAATATTCTATGGCTTCAGGAATATATTTTACGACAAAGAATTTTGGTCCAATATTGTCCAATATTGCCAAATGTAGGACATATACTGTATTGGGAATAGATGTATCATAGAAAAAGATAAGGCTCAGATTGCAGAAACTTACTTCCAAGTGTCTCAACATGTTCGTTTTCTTAACAACAGATGTTCTTATTCCCAAAAATACATTACATGCATAATTTTTATTAGATAACCAATACAATTCCAAAACAGATTGGAAGAAGGACTACAGAAACAGCTCTTTAGATCTCAGCTAAGTAAATATACCAGTCAGGAAAGTGGGTGGTAAAACAGCAGTTTGAAATATATTAAGGAAACCCTCCTCCTCCCCCGCTCCCCCCCACCGAACTTGGCATAAAAATGTTGCGAGTAAAAATGATTCCCCTCACCTCCCTTTCTCCATACATACTTTAAATCTGTTTTAATAATGTCACTATCAAAAACAGTTTAGCTGCTTTTATTATTTTAGGCCCATTTGCAAAAGAAAGAAAGAAAACATTCTCTCTCTATGTAGGACAACTTGCTTCCCCCTCTCTCAGTTTTGCCTTTGATCTTTCAAACAATTTCTTTCCTCCAATTCCACTTTTCTTATTCACCCCCTGAAGCCATTTCAAGTCATTGCATTTATTTCTCTGCCATAATCTGACCCATTATAATCAATAGAATCGTATTGATTCATTGCTTGTGATATCACTGAGTAGGCGAGCTGGGTTGTGTTTTTTTTTTTTTACACGCTGCAGAAAAAAAAAATCAGGATTAAAAATGTGAAATGTACAAGAGAGGTAAGACAGCTAAAACTAAATCAAAGGAGACATTCAAACAGACCCAGAACAAAAAAGCGAGGGGAAAAAAACAAAAACAAAAACCAAGACAGGTTTTTTTTTTTAAAGCTGGAAGATGAAAGAACCTGGGAGAATCACACTCTTAATAATCATAATCACCACCAAGATGGGAAAAGGTGAAGGGAAATCAACAAGACATGAGGAGCGGATAATGCAAGAACTCTCGTGATCAATCAGATGAGATCTGTGATCTCCATTCGTTATCTACTAACCAAAAGAAAATTCCCCGATATCATGGAGCAAAGTGCAAAAGCCGGCAATGTTTTTGAGATTAAAAATGCCTTCAGAAAGAGAGAAAGAGAGAGAGGAGCCTGAGTTGGAGATGCAGAATTTAACACCCGCAGTGAAATTAAATGGAATAACACGCAGTCAGATACTCGTGTCAATTGGAATCAACTAACTGCCTCTCCTTTTTTTATTTATTTTTTATTCCCTTTTGACGATGTTGTTATAAATCTTGACACGTTGTATTGTTTCATTGCAACAATGTTGGCGCGGTGTTAAAAAGTTATTAACATTCCGCTGTTTGGATCAACTCGGGGTATTGGAAATCTGGGGGGGGGGGAGATAGATTCTGTCCATTTCTAATTATAATTTAGGATATCGATATGACAAGCGTAAAATCGTTTCTGCCCACCGTTTTGAAAGTTGACGCTTAAAAAAGGGAGGGGGCATGATGTTATTTGAGGTAAGAGACTCGTGATGTAACGGCAACAGGAGGCCAAAGAATTAAATTAACCCCTAATTCAGGCCCACGAGAGAGAAACCCAAATCAGCAGAAGTACAGCTATTTATTTATTTCTCATATTTATGCAACCGCCTATCTAACAATCAAGCAACTCGATTATAGTATGCATAGCATAGCACCGTGATGGCGAAACTATGGTACATGTGCCACAGCTGGCACGCAGAATCGTCACTCAGCTGAGTTCCACTGCGCACGCACGCGTGCCTCCTGCTGGCCAACTGATTTTTGGGATGCTCAGGGGGCAGGGCGCATGTGGGAGACATGCGGGCAGGTTGTGTGCGCGTGTACGGGGAGGGCAGAGGTCGCACACGCATGTGTAGAGGGGAGCATGGGGGTGTGTGCAGCGCTACCCACACGGCCCATTTCTGGGCCCAGGAGGCTCTCAAAAGGCTCCATGCAGCCCGTTTTGGATGCCAGGTCAGTGCAGGGCCCGCTCGGAGCCTGGGGAGGGCGAAAAACGGACGTCCCTGAATTTCCGAAACGGGTGTGTTTCCGGCATCCAGACAGCCTCTGGAGCCTGGGGGAGGCAGTTTTCGCCCTCCTGGAGGGTCAAGGAAAACATCCGAAGCCTGGGGAGGGCAAAAAATGGGCCACCCGGATGTTTGGGAAGTCTGGAAACGGGCCCATTTCCAGCCTCTGGAGCCCGGGAGAGGCCGTTTTCGCCCTCCTAGAAGCTCAAGGAAAACCTCTGGAGTCTGGGAAGGATGAAAATCCCCCCCCCCATGGTGCAAAAGGCCGACTAGGCCACGCCCACTGTGGCCACGCCTGCCCAGCAACCGGGCAGAAAACCGGTTGCTAAAATTTTTGAATTCCACCCCTGTGCATGTGGGGGTGGGGGAGGGGGGTCATGTATGCATGTGCGGGGCGCGCACACTGCATTATGGGCAGTAATGTCCAGGTAGGTAGACTTCAGCTCCCAGGTGACGGTGAAATTCTGAGATTTGAAGTCCATATGCCTTGAGATTGCCATGTTTAGGAAATACTTTTTTTTTAAATTAGATTTATATGCCGCCCTTCTCCAGAGACTCAGGGCGGCTTACAATGCATTAAGCAATAGCCTTCATACTTTTTGTATCTTTTACAAAGTCAGCTTATTGCCCCCACAAACTGGGTCCTCAATTGACCTACCTTAGAAAGGATGGAAGGCTGAGTCAACCTTGAGCCTGGAGATTCGAACTTACTAATTGCAGACAGCTGGAGTTAAATTACAGTGCATTAGTCTGCTGAGCTATTCCAGGTTCTTGATGAAGAGTGATGAACGTCTACTTTGAATTGAGCTCAACTTTCCATGACTTTAAGGCAGTACAATATAGAAGGTTTTTTTTGCCATTGCCTTCTGAATGAAGGAATCTGAGGTTCTTTTAGTTTTTCAAGATCAAAGATGAGCAAAATATTTTGAACTGGGAACAGGTTGTTTTGACCTTGCTGGCAGCACTCTTCTCTCAAAACGTTTTCCGTGCCTCCGATTAATATTCGCTGCCGTTTTGCGTCTGCATCACGGGGAAAACTTTTTAAAAGTTTCAAGGAGACTTACCTGCTGTGAAGTCCTGATTCATATCGATGAATGCATGGGAATGAGGCTTCAACATTGCATGTTCTGCATCCGGCATTTGGTGCCATGTTAAATTCCTGAGAAGTAACATTTTGAAAATTAACAGCTGATGTGCATTTCGCGAGGTCCTTCACATCCATACTTATAAGACCAATGCTTTTTTTTAAAGTTTAAATTAAGCAAGTAAGAGACACTGTGCATTATATTGTTGTTGCTGGTATCCTTAAGATTTATATTGACTGTTTCCCTATGACTCTCATTAAGTGCTGTACCTTATGATTCTTGACGAATGTATCTTTTCTTTTATGTACACTGAGAGTGTATGCACCAAGACAAATTCCTTGTGTGTCCAGTCACACTTGGCCAATAAAAGAATTCTATTCTATTCATTATTAAATGAACTAGCTTGTATGACTAAGACGGAATGAGTTGAGTTAAAATCTGGGAGCCTGGCTTTCCTGCATTTTCTTCTGCTATTAATTAAAAAACAAACAGAATGCTAATTATTTGATTGGCATTGCACTGCACCAGAAAAAACCTCGGTAGGTACCCTCATAGAGGCTAAGCCAAATTTAGCTGCACAAAATGCAAATTGGTCCCTCACTCTGATTAGAATAATGAAATATACACTTTGTCTGTCTGGCCAGAGGACATGATTAAAATAGTTCACCAGTCGCCATAGAAATGACAATAAACTAAAAGTTTTAATCTTTTTTTACATGAGAGCCAAAAAATATTTGCTACCAATACCAGTCGAAGATGATATATTGTGGCTTTACTCCCAAGTCGACCCTGCTTTCTTAGTTGTTCTTGTCTTCTGGCGGCTCTGTGTATGCATACACTGGGAACGGGCTCCAGCTGTTCCTCTGCCTCATTGCTGTCTAGCTCCCTCTCTGCCTCTGACGCAGAGCCCTCGTCCAAGCTTTCCCCAGTTCCCCCAGGACTGGCCCATATTCCTCCCCAACCTCTTCACTGTCCGACTCGGCTGCCAACTCTGCTGGTCACCATCGGGCCACAACATAAATTACCTTGAACGGCTGTTTTCCGTAAAGAATAAAAGCCCGTCTCTTCTTGTTTTTATTTTATTTGATCAAATTGAGACACTGTCCATCTCACTCATGGCAAGTGATTCCCGGGTGATCAGTTGTCAAGGCAATCAGGCTGGTTGGGTTAAACATCAATTTCAATCGATAGGTTGGTTTCTTTTTTAACTGGATTGGATTGCAACGTAAAAAATAGGAATCCAATTCAGGCTTCCGTCCTTGCGATTCTCAATTCCAGTCATCGAGCGACATGGAGAAGCACATTTGGGGACTTGGCAAAATTGCTCTCAGTAATTGTAATGGCACTCTCTCTGGATTGAGATAGGATGAACCTTTGGTATATCAACCAATAACCATGCCCTTGCAATTATGCCTTAAATAGTTTCTGGGAGGTAGAGATATAACATCATACCTTGGAGTAGAAGGTCAAAGTAGCTGGAGCCCTTCTCTCTGACACTTGTGATACAGACTCCAATTGCACATTTCTTGATTTTGCATTGCTATTTTGAGCTCAGAACACTTTCTGAAATCTTAGAACAGCTGTTTCAAGTTAGAAGCAGGGCGTCGTGCGCTTGAAACGTTTCAAATTTGAATCAATTTACCCATTGCCAAATGATGGGGGTTAGAATTTTTCAGTTCAGTTTTTGCGTGTGTCGAATTTGCCCCTTTGCTGGCATGTTTTCAAAGATCTTCCCATCTTCTAAACAAATTAGTACAGGTAGTCCTTGACATACAACTGTTCATTGAGTGACTGTTTGAAGTTACAATGGCCCTGAAAAAAGGGACTTATGACCATTTTTCACACTTATGGCCGTTGCAGCATCCCCATAGCCACATGATTAAAATTCAGACACAGTGCACAGTTGTAGTGTCCCGGGGTGGCGTGATTCCTCTTTGCGACCTTTGGAGAAGCAAAGTCAGTCAGGAAACCAGATTCACTGAAGCACCGTGTGACTCACTTAATAACTGTGGTGATTCACTTAACAACGGCGACAAGAAAGGTTGTAAAATGGGACAAAATTCACTGAACAAATGTTTCACTTAGCAACTGAAATTTTGGGCTCAATTGAAAACCACCTGTACCAGAGAATTCCACTGGCAAACAACTCTGTAATAATTTACTTTTGAAGGGGTAACTGGAAATAGGATGAACTGCATATAAATACAAGGAGGCCCAATGTAAGTCTTAAAAGAACAATTAAAATTGCGTTAGTAAGACAACTGTTAGCAATAAGAAACAAGGGAAAAATTATGAATAAACCAAGTCATTTGCCTCAAATTTTCTTCTTCTTCTTTTTAAGCTGATGATTAAAATACATTTAATTGAAATTGCTATGCTGGCTAAACCTCTGACCAGTTCATTCAATGATTAAGTATTCTTTAAGAAGATTTGGCTTAAGATGCTTATTCCCTTGAGTCTCACTTTTCAACTAAGTCTCCTCTGTTGATTAAGACATCAATGGAATTTGATTTCTGTACCTGAGCTATTTGAAAGTTGATTTAAATTTAGAGAAAAGCTAGTGCCATCGGTTCAGGCGATTAAAAATATTTTGTCGCACAGTTCTATTGGGGAAAAGAAGAAGGAGAAGGAGAAGGAGAAGGAGAAGGAGAAGAAGGAGAAGGAGAAGGAGAAGAAGAAGAAGGAGAAGAAGAAGAAGGAGGAGAAGAAGGAGGAGGAGGAGGAGGAAAGAAAAAAAAAAGAAATACAGATACTTCACATATTGCTAGCTGTTTTGCAAAATATACCAGCCAAGTAGTTTGTTGCTCAACACACCTTAAGGGAAATTGGATTTTGTCTCACCACTTGCATGACTGTTAAAACGTATTTCATTTGTTAGGGAGAGAACTAAGAATAGGGAGGTGTTTTTTGTTTTTTCTTAACGGTTCCAAACGGTGCTAAAATCTAACCAAACTCATGCAAGGTTGTAATTGCTGCGGTATAACCCCACAGCAATTTGCAGGCTTTGTTCTGTAAAGTCACAGATTTTATGGAGTAATCTCGGTAAAACAGAAAATTACCTTAATGGTCCACTGATACCCCACATGGTTCCTAAAACAAAAACGCTGCTTTTTACGCTACTCATTTGTCCTGTCAAAGAAAATGCCACAAACAGATTTGTGGGACAAAATCCAACCTATACCAACTATCAGAATTTGTGTTTTCCAAATACCAGTCTTAATTTACTTCCTCATTTACCTAAATGAGTGAATCTTTTCCTTTTTTTTTTATTTAACAAAAATTAAGGATACCAAGCATGTTGCTTAATTAAAAGAGTTAGGTGCCGGGGTGGGGGGGGTGGGGGGGGGGAAATGGGACAGGACACAAGTTAGAAAATTGCTGGGCTGTTTCTATGGAAACAGGAGAATAATCTGATTGACTTCTCTAAGTGTGATGATGTGCTTGTCTTGACAGAACTGCTAGAAAACCCCACCCGGGGGGGTGGGGGAGAGTGCAAAACACTTCACAATAAACCATTTTACTTTTGAGGTGGTGAGCTCTCGTATTGATTATCTGTAAAAGTGCAACCCCTTGGCCAAAGATGGCAGTTCTCTGGATGAGTCCGTAAATTAACTGCACGTGTGCATAAAATAAAAGGACATGATACACGGTTGCATCCCTCCAAATTTCTAATACTGAGAAAGCTGCGCAGTTAGTAATTTTAAAAACATTTAGCCGATTTAAAATTAACCAAGAAACAGGGTTTTTTGTTTTGCTCAAGTGATTTTTTTTTAATGCAAATAACTATAAACCGTGACTAGCAAATGTAGTATCAAGAGACTTTTGTTGTTAAGTGAGCTTTGCCCCATTTTATGACCTTTCTGGCCACCGTTGTTAAGTGAAATCTGGCTTCCCCATTGACTTTGTGTTCTGCCCCAGCTACGGACCCCAAAGAACGCAGCACACACAAACTCTATACAAAGCTTATTTTACTCAAATAACTTAGTCTTTATCAACCAAAGGCTGTTAATAAACTGTCTTAACAGCCTACCAGAATTCTAAGATCAGGTAATCACAGTCTTACTAGAGTTGGCAGAAAGCCCAAAAGCAATTTTGCAGAGAATCCAGACGTGAAGGAGAGTGAACTAAAGTTGTTCCCTACAGTTTGCTGCAAGTGGCATTCCTCCTTAAGTAGGCTAAGGGAGTGGCTAATTAGCCCCAAGCCTTACTCTTGAGGAGACCTCCTCCTGAGGAGCCACTCCTGCCTTTTGGCAGCTCTGCGCGCCCGTGCATCAAGAAGAGGCTCCTCCTCTTCTTCCTCTTCACTTATGGGAGCTTCTGGAGGTTCTGAAGGCCCTGGCTGAATCCCTGCCTCTGGTACCACATCTTCTCCGGCCTCCTCACTGTCCGACTCGAGCGCCAGCTGCACAGGCTGCTGGTGGGCCACAACACTCTGCTTGTCAGAAGATTTTAAAAGGGGATCACGTGATCCTGGGACCCTTCAACCGTCATAAATATGAGCCAGTTGCCAAGGGTCTGAAGTTTGATCATGTGACCGAAGGGCTGCTGCAATGGTTGTAAGTGTGAAAACCGGTCATAAGCCACATTTTTCAATGGCATTTGTAACTCTGAATGGCCACTAAACAAACTGTTGTAAGTCAAAGACTTGCAGCAAACTCTTAGGATACAACAATAACGAAGAAATTAGCTTACCTGCCAATTAGTATTTCTGGCCTTTTTGATTCACTGGTAACTCCAAAGATGTCAGGAATTAAATCACCATTGAAACTTCAGCAGCAACAGCAAAACAGCAACAAGAACAAAAAGTTGGATATTCAAGTTACACAACCAATTTTATCCAACCGCTTTTATTTTTTTAAAAAATAAAATCAGATAAAAATGGTGTCAACCTATAATTTCACTCTTCAAAACATCTCACAATAAGCATATACTTAAAGGCAAAAGTAAAGGCTCCCCTCGCACATATGTGCTAGTTGTTCCTGACTCTAGGGGGTGGTGCTCATCTCCATTTCAAAGCCAAAGAGCCAGCACTATCCGAAGACGTCTCCATGGTCATGTGGCTGGTATGACTAAACGCCAAAGGCGCATGGAACGCTGTTCCCTTCCCACCAAAGTGGTCCCTATTTTTCTACTTGCATTTTTTACCTGCTTTCAAACTGCTAGGTTGGCAGAAGCTGGGACAAGTAACGGGAGCTCACCCGTTACGCGGCGCTAGGGATTCAAACTGCTGACCTTTCGATCGACAAGCTCAGCGTTTTAGCCACTGAGCCACCGCATCCTTTTTTAACCTATAATTTTCAACCTATAATTTCACTCTTAAAAAAATCTCACAATAAGCATATACTTACTCCATGATTAATGGTTCATCAGAAAATGTCCTATTTGCTACAAATTTACGATTTATATCTGGGGAGGGAAAAAAACAAAAGAAAAAAAAGGTTCACATTTGTTACATTTTTCACGTTTATATACATTCAACTTTGTTTTATTTCTTCGGATTCTTTGTATCTAGTAGTGTTTGAAATTAATCTTATTCCTATTCCTAAAGAATATGGAGCTATCCATCTGGAGTGGGGGTGGGTGGGGGGAAATGAAGAAATTCAAGAAACTGAAGATAGATCTGTTTATTTATAGTAATAATAATACTTTATAGTAATAAATTACTTTATAATATAAATATTATAATTATTATAATAAATATTATTATATTATTATATATAGATATAATATATTATTATAATATTATAATATAAATATTATAATATAATAATAATTACTTTATAGTAATAAAGTAATTAACTGGCCAGACTATAAGAACCAATTGGCTTTACTATGGTGAAGTGTTTATGCTTTTGATAAATCAAAATGAAGGTACAGTACACGTTTCATGGCTACAATATGGCCTTCCACTTTTAAATAGGCTTTTGTGCCCAGGGAGAGTAAAGGACTAAATATTGACTTAGCCCTGATGATGTTACCAAGTTGGTTAATGAAACGTTTGCAAGTAAACACGTTAGCTCAGAGAGCATCAAGGACTGACCACTCTAGGATTAAACCTTTATAACTGAATTTAAGTACATTCACCTCACACATGCACCTGAGGATAGGGATATTTATAGCTGCTTTGTAGAAGAACTCCATGAATATTTTCTGGATATTATCCCTGCAATATAGCCTACCTAAAGTTTGATTATTTCCCCAGAAAATCCAGACGGATAGGTCAGCAGTGGGCTGTTCTCGTGGACGAGTCGTCAAAAGGACATCCATTTGTGAATCACCGTCATAATCACCAGGAACTACACTGGTTATCACAACATCCCTAAAATTAAGGGAACAAAAGTTTAAGTGCCGACTATATCAATCGAAAGAAATGCCACTTATATATGCTGCCTTGAGTATAATTGTTCTAGTTCAGGGTAAAATCTTGACAAAATAATCCTCAGCACTGTGCCTTCCTAAATTCCGTAGCTCTGATGGCTTAAACGATTTCACATTTCAAAACTAGTTCGGAGAATATACATTTTCATCCTCCAAAAGCAATCTTCGAAGATTAAATTTTATCATTGTCTTAACCCTTCTAAAAATGGCCACATCCCCTCTGCCCCATTTGTACACTCTTTCACATTAGAAAGCACAATGAGCAAGCTGAAAATAATCTATACATATATAAATAGCTCTGTGTGTGTGTGTGTGTGTGTGTGTGTGTGTGTGTGTGTGTGTTCCAGCATAACTCTGGAACGCCTTGAGCAATTTCAACTAAACTTGGTACACAGATGACTTACCCTCTGGAAAAAAATACTGTGGAGGTAAGACAACCCTAACACCCCTCAATGTGTGTGTGTGTGTGTGTGTGTGTGTTCCAGCATAACTCTGGAACGCCTGGGCCGCTGAAATGAAAAGGAATGCATTATATCTATAGTGTCAAATCACAGTACTTTTGACAGTGATAGTGTGCATTTTTGGATTCTAGTTCTGTTAAGATACAGCCTGTTGTGCTTTAAAATGGCTTCTACTGTACAGCACAGTGGAGTTGCCAAGGTAACCATTTCACAGTACTCCACAAGAGGGCTCCCTCTGGTAAGGGGGATTGGTTCTTTAAAAAAAACCCACCACCCTAGGCCCTCAGCTTCAAGCAAAGAGGGCAAGTTGTCAGGGGAGGTGCCTACTAATGCAGATAATCACCTCAAAAGCAGGACTGGGATAAATAAATATCCGGGCAACGCCGGGTTATCAGCTAGTCTACAATATTTTTCTGAAAACCATTGGCTTCATTAATATTTAAAAAGTGTCAATGTATATATTGCATGTACAGCTCTAAGCGCATTTATTGAAAGGTACATTCTCCTCAAAAAAAGGGGGGTTAGTTAACGTTCTGTAATGCTGTGTGCTTCATTATGAATGTAAAACATCACTACCAGTTAGATAAATCATGAATTATTACTGTAATCATCTCTGAGGCCGCAGAAAACTCCCCATACGAGCATTACAAAACAGATCTTTGAGACCTGAGTATTATAACAAGATCCATTTAACATCCCGATACATAGAATGAACAGCACACAAAAATCTATTGGAACAATTCCAGTAGTTCTGCATTTACCTTAATAGTAATTTGACTTTTGGCTTAAAGTAGGGCTCATTTTGGTCCGCGAGGAAGATATTTAATTCGCTCTCTGTAAAGGGAGGAGGAAATACATCCTTTTAAACAGCAACAACAAATGTCAATCTCTTAACTTTCTGCTTTCGCGACTGCTTTTTCAACCCACCTCATTTTACCTCCTGAGCTAAAGAAATAAGAAGCACATGCGACGTTTCCCCCAGGTTTTGGGGGCATATATGGGTCAGCCCCACTAAGTAGACCTGACCAAAAAGTCAACTCCACGGGAAGGCTAAAATGACAGAATACAGAATAACGGAATTGGAAGGGACCCTTGTAGGTCATCTAGTCTAACCTGCTTCTTAAGCAGGAGTTGATGCCTATGCATCACCTTTTCAGGTGCATTCTGCGCATGCCAGAATGCCAGAAACCCAAAGATCAGTAGTAAAAAAATTTGGATTTCACCACTGTCATAAAGGTATGGAATACCCAGGTGCCAATAAAAAGCTACATTTCTTTCATCGCTTTAGCCTCCTTAAGATTCCTTTTTCATCTGACGTTCAACCCACAAAACCCCTTAGCATTCTGCCAGCAACAACAAGGCATTTCTCAAGTTTCACTCCTTGTACCAGGAAATCTCAATGTTGAGTTTAACAAAGCGCACTATGCCTTAAATTATTGTGCATGTAAAAAAACACAAGACACTGCTTGCCTTCAGAAATGCCAAAATGAAACAAGTAACTTTGTGACCTTCCATAAAGTAAAGCACATTAGCACAAGAAGGAAATTGCTTTCTGTGTCAGTAGCTGTTTGGCAGGAGGATAGCTGCTTTGTTTACATGCCAAAGAGAAACATTTATGCCACAGACAGTCCCTTGTCTGTTAATCACATTTCAGCATGCGTTTCTTAACCGACAAAAGGAAAACAATGTAGCTAAACCAATTTATGAATCACTCTTAGCCTATGTTCCTACACCAACACATTTAAGAGGCCAAAACATTAGGAAGAATGTACAAATACTTTACAGGAAGATGTCGGCATTATTTTATGTGTTATACTTGCTATATTAAAATAATCCCGCATGATTGTTTGGGATTCATTTGTTGACCAATTTGTTGGCAAATTAAGTTTGTTGGCAAAGCCAGTTTGGTGTGGTAGTTAAGGTGCTGTCCTAGAAAACAAGGAGACGGTGAGTTCTAGTCCCACTTTAGGCATGAAAGCCAGCTGGGTGACTTTGGGCCAATCACCAAGCAATGGTGAGTTCTAGTCCCACCTTAGGCATGAAAGTCAGCTGAGTGACTTTGGGCCAATGACCAGGCGACGGTGAGTTCTAATCCCATCTTTGGCATGAAAGCCGGCTGGGTGACTTTGGGCCAATCACCAGGAGACAGTGAGTTCTAGTCCCATTTTAGGTATGAAAGCCAGCTGGGTGACTTTGAGCCAATTACCAGGAGACAGTGAGTTCTAGTCCCACTTTAGGCATGAAAGCCAGGTGGGTGACTTTGGGCCAGTCCCATTCTCTCAGCCCAGCTCTCATGGTTCCTGTTGTAGGGAAAATACGAGGAGGAAGGAGTATTAGATATGTTTCCCACCTTGAGTTACTTATAAAGTACATGTAGTCCTTGACTTACAACAGTTCACTTAAGAGACCATTCAAAATTACACTGGCACTCGAAAAAGTGACTTATGACCGTTTTTCACATTTGTGGCTGTTGCAGCATTCCCATGGTCCCCTGATCAAAATTCTGTAACTGATTCATATTTATGACGGTTGCAGTGTCCTGGAGTCACATGATCCCCCCTTTTGCAACCTTCTGACAAGCAAAGTCAAGGGGGAAGCCAGATTCACTTAACAACTTGGTCAAGAAAAATGGAGCAAAACTCAACAAATGTCTCACAACAACAGAAATTTTGGGCTCAATTGTGGTCGTAAATTGAGGACTACCTGTCATAAAGGCAAGATAAAAATCTAATAAAGAGGGATGAGGTTTTATGTTGTCTCTTGGTTGATCGGTAAAACAAGTTAAGCCAAGAGTAGCCAAGCAAAATTTTAACATTCCTCCTAGATAGAAAGTGAAATCGAAAAGGGGCAAAATTCAGCACCTTCATAAAAAGAGAAAATGACCAATGAAAAAGAGAAGAAAATGGGCAATTCACATATATATTTTCGATCCCTGGCAGTCCCTAATGTTCACTCCTACTGTACCAATCCAGTAGTGAGATTCAAAATTTTTTACTACTGGTTCTGTGAGCATGGCTTGGTGGGCATGGTAGGGGAAGGATACTGCAAAATCCCCATTCCCTCCCCACTCCAGGGGAAGGATACTGCAAAATCCCCATTCCCATCCCACTCCAAAGAAAGATTACTGCAAAAATCTCCCATTTCCTCCTGATCAGCTGGGATTCGGGAGGCAGAGAACAGATGGGGGCAGGGCCAGTCAGAAGTGGTATTTACCCGTTTCTTTGAACTCCTCAAAATTTCCACTACCAGTTCTCAGAACTGCCCAGAATCTGCTGAACCCCACCCTCTGTACCCACTGCAGGAATACAGCCCCCCTCCCCCACAGAAACAATATAAGGCACAAGACTAAACAAGATAACAAGTTTATAATTTATCCTTAAGGATCCTTCCACCAGGAGCCTGGTGGAGCAGTTGACTAAAGTGCTGTTAAATAGCACTTAGCTGCCAGCTGCCTGCAATTACTGCAAGTTTGAATCTCACCAGGCTCAAGGTTGACTCAGCCTTCCATCCATTCAAGGTAGGTAAAATGAGGATCCGGATTGTGGGGTCAATAAACTGACTTTGTATAAAAAAGAACACTGCTTGAGGGGGCCAAAAGCCCTACTAAGCAGGTATATACAAAAGTATGAAGGCTATTGCTTGACGCATTGTAAACCTCCCTGAGTCTCCAGAGAA
The DNA here is from genome assembly GCA_030761175.1 of Masticophis lateralis. Lineage (NCBI taxonomy): Eukaryota > Metazoa > Chordata > Lepidosauria > Squamata > Colubridae > Masticophis > Masticophis lateralis. Next base: position 7,825,419 of record JAUDYJ010000010.1, on the reverse strand, counting down.
GGGCGGCATATAAATTGAACCAATAAATAAATAAGTGCTTTTTTAAAAAAGTTTATCTTCCTCATCACTCAATGAATGGGTGTGGCAGGGACCCACAAGGCACCCGCAAGCCAAGCCCTCTGCTTCACACCCACTGAGCACAACCTTTGAGGGAAGGCCTAAATGACGCTTTTCACCGATTTCCAAGCTTTTCAAAGCAATCAATCAATCAATCAATCAATAAAATAACTAAAATTAAAACGAATGAACGAATAAATGAATAAGTTAAAATAAACAAAGAATCAATAAAATAAATGAATAAATTTAAATAGATTTAAATAGATAAATAATCAATAAAATAAATGAATAAATTAAAAATAAATAAATTAAAATAAATGAATAGCTCAAGGTCGACTTAGCCTTCCATCCTTTATAAGGTGGGTAAATTGAGGACCCAGTTTGTTGGGGGCAATAAGCTGATTGTATAAATATAAATATACAAAAGTATGAAGGCTATTGCTTAACGCATTGTAAGCCGCCCTGAGTCTCCGGAGAAGGGCGGCATATAAATCAAATTTTAAAAAAATGAATAAATTTAAATAGATATAAATAGATAAATAATCAATAATCAAGAAAATAAATGAATAAATTGAAATAAATAAATTAAAATAAATGAATAAATTAAAATAGTCAATAAATAATCAAGAAAATAAATGAATAAATTTAAATAGATTTAAATAGATAAATAATCAAGAAATAATCAAGAAAATAAATGAATGAATTAAAATAAATTTAAATGAATAAATAAATAAAAATAACAAACAAACAAACGGGATCAGTCCCCCCAAAGACCCCCATCATCCCCCCTTCCCCCCCCTGACTAGTCCAGGGGTCCAGGGGTCTCCAACCTTGGCCGCTTTAAGCCTGGCGGACTTCAACTCCCAGAATTCCCCCAGCCAGCAAGCTGGCTGGGGGAATTCTGGGAGTTGAAGTCCTCCAGGCTTAAAGCGGCCAAGGTTGGAGACCCCTGGACTAGAGTGAGACCCCCGGGCAGCTCCACAGCCGTCCTCGCCCTCTCACCTCTCCTCAGCACGAAGAGGTCGGTCTGCTTGTCGGAGTTGAAGTCCCCGAAGGCGGCCAGAGTCCCGAAAGCCTCGGCTCCGAAAAGCTGCGAGGTAACATTCTGCAAGGCCCCGCCGGGTTTCAGCAACGCCGCGGCCGTCATTAACAGCAGCAGCGGCCATAGCAGCGAGGACCGGCCACGCCTAACGAAGACGGGGCGGCCGGGTCCCCCCATCGCGGGAGGTAAACTCCAACCGGTTCCTTTGGCAGCGCCGCGCGACTTCCGGGTTCGCTTTACGGCACCGACGCATCGCGCCTGCGCGGAGGAGGATATCTATATACCGTATATCTGTCTGTGTGCATTTACGGCGGAGCCTAGCAACCGTCGTTTGGTTTACTTGACAAGGGGGCGGGGATTAAGCGCCTGGCTTTTCAGGCCAGGGCGGGGTTTTGAGCGGGCCGCTCCTCCTCCTCCTCCTCCTCCTCCTCCTCCCGCCGCCGCCATGGCGTCTTCTCTGGCCGATGTGAGCTGGAAAATGCTGGAGCTGAGAGCCCGCTCCAAGCGTTCAGGTCTGACTTCTCTTCCTCCCCCCTCTTTTCTCTCCCCCCCCCCCCGCACCACCTCCGCGTTGTCTTCTCCCCCTTGTCTCTCTCGCCTTCCTCTTTGGTCGCTTGTGCAGCGGGAGAGTTTGGAACTCCAACTCCCAGGATGCCCCGCGAGCCCGGCTTACCCCCCCTCTCCCACTTGCTCCTCCCTCCCCTCCGCTCTTTCCTTCTCCAGCTTTGAAAGAGCTGAAGAGCCTCAACAGGGAACTCTGGGAGTTGTAGTCTGAGCGCCTGCCCCACTTTCTCTTGCTTGCTCTCTCTCCTTCTCTCTTTTTCTTTTTTTCTTTTCCCCATCGTCGCTTCGCTGCTCCCAGAAAGAACCAGCCATAACAGGGAGGACTTGCAGTTCAAAAGGCTTTTTTTTAAAATGACCTTTATAAAATGTAAAAAAATAATAACATTAAAATTAAAGTCTTACCCAGAAAGTTTTGCCTGGTCCCCTTGATTGGGGTCTCCAACCTGGGCAACTTTAACCCTGGAGGACTTCAACTCCCAGAATTCCTCAGCCAGCTTTCCTGAGGAATTCTGGGACTTTTGAGTTTTGCTGGCTGAGGAATTCTGGGAGTTGAAGTCCTCCAGGCTTAAAGTTGCCCAGGTTGGAGACCCCCTGCCTTTGATCATTTTAGGGGATCTTTTCCAAGCCTTGCATTTTCCCTTCCTGGGCTAGAAGAGCCAAATTCCCTTTGTTTCTTCTTCCCCCCACCCCCTCTGAATAGAGGGGGAAAAATTAAGATTTTGCCTTGTGGAACTCAAGATAGATTTCCTAGCAGGCTGGCAAAATATTTTTTGTAGTTGGGCAGCTATAGTAAATTTAAATAATAGGAATGAAAAAATAGGAATTAGTGTTGGGAGGGGGCTTTGCTGACCCTTTGGTGCAGCCATCAGTTAATGGGAAATATATCCTGTTTTCCCGAAAATAAGACATCCCCTGATAATGAGCCCAATTGGGCTTTTGAGCACATGCACTAAAATAGCCCCCCCCCCCGGAAATAAGCCCTCCCCCAAAATATTTAAACGTATGTGCAGCCGGTCCCTGCCATTTCCTCTGGTTAGAGTTAGGGAGACAGCTGGAAATCAGGTAAGATGGCAAGAGTAGCCCAGACTTGCTCCACGCACCCCAAAATAATAAGACCTCCCCAAAAATAAGGCCAAGCACTTATTTCAAGGTTCAAAAAAAAATAAGACAGGGTCTTATTCTCATATATCTATATACACACATGAGATCTGCAGTATTGCCCTTACAAACATCTAAAATTCTCTTTTAGGGCTTCTATATAGATAAGTATCATGCAGGTATTGTAAACTTATAAAAACAAGCAATTCGGAAAAAATGCTAGGTGTTTCTAAAGTTTCCTCTTGTTTTGCCTACGTGGCTAAAAATCCTAGTGAGGAAACCTGAGCTTTCTGCTTTAAAGAGAGGTATGCTTATTATAAGCCATGATTGGTTTGAAAGCAGAACTTCCCTAACCTGGATTAAAATACTGCCTTCTCAAGGCATTTCAGTAGGGTCCTAAACACGATGGAATTCATTATTTTGATCGTACGATTTTGTTTGGTCAGGTCACCATGATTGGGAATAAATCCTAGGTTTACAGAACATTTTGGAAGGCCTTTATATGTATTATATATATTGTAGTCAACATAAGACACAGAAGTCAAACTTCTGTCTTTAGCAAGCGCTATATTTTTCTGATCATAACTCGTCGAGTTTCTATCTTTCTCTCTTGATGGGATTGTCTGCTGTTTCTGATACTTTGCTATCGGAGACAGTTGGAGGTTTTTAAAGCAAGACCTAACCAAGTGGGAAAAAATTACAGCAGTCTTTGCTTCCCCCTGTTTTTGTCCCTGTCTTCTGTTTTTCATACTTTTTATGTTCCAAGTTTCTTGAATCGTTTTCTTACTCTTATTTTCCAAGAGTTTTCTCTGATTCTGTGATTTGATCACCCAATATCTCTCTTTCTCTCTCTCTCATTGATTCTTCTCGATCTCTTCACAAAATGTACTCTCTTCCTTACAATTTTACCTTCCTTGGCCCCCATCAGTCAATAAGTTTTCCCTTCCTTGACTTGTAAGCTATTTTTGTCTTTTGCTTGAGGCATTTGGCAGCTTCACAAGTGACTTACAAAGGTGGCTGCAGAGCTCTGGCTGTTCCCGAAATGCAAATTCTGCTATTGCTTGTTTACATTTCTTGCTGCCCTTTCAGTATATAAAAAAATCACTAATAAAAAAGTCTCCAGAGAAAGCCTGTCCACAGCATGCTTTGGCCCTGGTAACTTATAATGATCTCCTTCCTATTTTCGGCTACATTTTACCTTTACTTCTGTGGATGTATCTTTCCATATAGGAAAACAGTGAAATTATGTTTCAAATTTGTAGTTTAAATCTACTTAGAGGGGGGGAAAAAATTGGTTTGCTGTTCCTGATGATTACTACGTATCTCTTATGTTTCCTGCAGCCAACTTTGGCAATAAACCATTGTTTGGACTGGATTTTCAAATCATACATAAAATAAAGGCCTGTTAACACATTATAAATTAAAGTAGCCTTCTATACACACTCTGACATAAGATAAACCAGTATTCTTAAATTGCAAGGAAAGAATACTCTTGAACAATAATTAGATTTCCCCACTGGCTGGAGAATTTTGGGAGTTGAAGTCCACAAATCTTAAAGGTGCCAAGTTTGAAGACCTTTGGAATAAGCTCTACATGGATTTCTGTAAATAGCAAGAATGAGTATTAAAACAAAATTCAAGATTGCAATGACGCCAAAACTTTCTTTTCTATTTTTGTATTTGAGCCATGGATTTCCCCCCCCCTTCAAATTCTTGAGTTTCTACCGACTGCCTTGAATAAGAAAATATAGTTGCAAATAAATACTTTCCATATGATATATACCTTTAACTTTAGTATGCTCTTTGTTGGAGATTCCAATTACCACTTCTTAGGTGTAACACTTATAAACACAGGATAGATTTTAATAAATGTTCTCATTTTGCTAAGATAAAACTATATAAACTTCTGAGTTGTGCAAAAGCAAGCACAATGGCATAGAAACACACTGCCGTTGCAAATGCTATGTCTATGAGTTTGTTTAGGCATGCCACAATTAGCAACAAGATTGTTATGCTCATAATATGTAACTAATGTCAAATGTTAAATCATTGCTGTTTAAATACTATACAATAACCTGATAAAGACTGGGTAATTTGAATGCATGCATAATTTGATATGAAGAATAACACCTTACAAATTTCACTATGACAGAACTTTCAAATCCTCCTATATAACTATGGTGTAACAGACTATGGGTAGTCCTCAATTTACGACCATAACTTAGGCCAAATTTCTGTTGCTAAGCCACGCAGTTCTTAAGCGAGTCTTTGTCCCATTTTTTGCAAGCTTTCTTGCCACAGTTATTAAATGCACATGTTAAGTTAGTCACGCGGTTATTAAGGGAATCTGGCCTCCCCGTTGACTTTGCTTGTCAGAAGGTTGCAAAAAATGATCAGATGACCCTGGGGACACTGCAACCGTCATAAGTACATGGGGATTTATTTATTTATTTATTTATTTATTTATTGGTTTGATTTATATGCCGTCCTTCTCCGGAGACTCAGGGCGGCTTACACTGCGTTAAGCAATAACCTTCATATTTTTGTATATACCTACTTAGTAGGGCTTTCGGCCCCCACAAGCGATATTCTTTTTTATCTAAAGTCAGCTTATTGCCCCCACAATCCGGGTCCTCATTTTACCTACCTCAGAAGGATGGAAGGCTGAGTCAACCTTGAGCCTGGTGAGATTTGAACTCACAATAATTGCAGGCAGCTGACAGCGAGGTGCTAATTAATAGCACTTTAGTCCACTGAGCCACCAAGGCTCCTAATGGGGGATGGGGTTTATGCAATATCCTTCCCCCAGGAGCGGGGTGGGAATGGATATTTTGCAGTATCCTTCCCCTGGAGTGGAGTGGGAATGGGGATTTTGCAGTACCCTTCCCCTGCCATGCCCACCAAGCCACGCCCACAGAACCGGTTGTTAAAAAAATTGGATCTCACCACTGCACTAATCCAATGGTCATAAGTCAAGGACTATCTGTAAATCTAGGGAATCTTGCCTTAACACAACAAGCTGCTTAGGGCCCATCCCTCCCTCTCTCAGCTCAACCTACCTCACAGCGTTGTGGGGAAAGTTATGAAAAAGAGCCACCTGAACTGAAATGTGATATGAATCAAATAACCACAAGGCATTATTTCATGTATTTGCAAAGCCCCTCCCAACCCCCCACCCCCATTTGAAGAATTCTTAATTCATATATCTACAGCATAAAACCAAATGGAGCATAATTGATACCATTAATTAACTCAGGAGTGGGTTAGAAGTAATTGATGTCTCTCTTAGAAATGATGGCAGAGCTTTTCAAGGCTACATCTGTAATTATAGGTCTTAAGACCAGCTGGGTAGTTCAATCAAGGGATGGGGTTTGAGCAAATAGAAATATATCCACTGAGCAAACCTAAAACTTATTTATGGACTCTTTAACGGAAAGCTTAAGAGTCAGACAAAATAAGGTTACGTTGAGGAACGTACAATATCCGAATGTACTCTTTGGATTAACGAGTAATATACACGTTCCATTAACCCAAGAGCAAAAGATTTTGATTTGGGCATGACAATTATTTGATTGGAACGGAGGATTCCTTCTTTCGTTATTGTGTACACTCAATAGTGTTTGACATAATTTTTTTAAAAAATATGAGTTGAATAATATCATTGCTGTAAGCCCCCCCCTCCAAAAAAAAGGGAAAATAAACTTATGCAATACACAAGAAAAGCCTATTAATCTAATTATCCTCCTTATTGTCTACGGCATGATGTGAATAACTCGGCTAACACTGCTTTTTGCTTAATTTTAAACCTGATTGCTTCTAACCCTCACTAAACATTTTCAAAAATTGCAGTAGTTTAGCCTGGCAACGTTTGTCAATAGCTGCAACAGCTTGAAATGGCCACTTCAAAAACTGACAGAGGCACCACGTCTCATGCGTTCTTGTGGTCGGGTAAGTATGTTGACTCTTTAACAAGCCTCTTTTTGTTGGGTTTTGGGGGTGATGTGGATACATTAACACAAACAGACATTCTATTTCTTTTATGTTTAACGGTAACAGATTGGAAGGGAACTTGGAGGTCATCGAGCCCAACCCCATCTGTTAGAATATTTTCCACAAAAATATGTGAAAATATCTGGTCCCAAATGACCAAATAGTTTTGGCCTTTACTCAGGTTGGATTATAAATGGTGATTATTGATAGCGTCTATAGAAAAATACTGTGTCTCCCCCCCCCCCCACTTTTCCTTTTTAAGGTCAACCTTCGTTTGCATATTATTTTTAATGTTTTAGTCTTCATTGATGAGCCAGTTATAATTCTTCCACTCCAAAATTTTATTCTATAATTGAAATGATGCGGTCTGTTTTGAGAAATGAGTAACTTGTGTTCTTTTATAAAAAATAAATAAATAAATAAATAAAAGTGTTCTGTAGATTAAAAAAGAAGAAGAAGAAGAAGTGGGAGATGAAAATAACCGTGGACTTTATATGTGGTTTTTTTACCTGCCCAGTGCAAAATTAGCTATGGAACTTTAGATTTTTTAGATGGTCATTGGGATAATAGTAACCCTTGCGAGGAAATGACTCATTAGCTGGAATTACAGATTACAGATTAACAGAGTTGGAAGGGACCTTATAGATCATCTAGTCCAACCCCCCACCCACCCACCCCTCTCAGGAGACCCTACACCATTTCTGACAAATGGCAGTCCAATCTTTTCTTGAAAGTCTCCAGTGATGAAGCTCCCACAATTTCCGAAGGCAACTTCTGTCCCATGGGTTGATTGTTCTCATTGTCAGAAAGTTCCTCCTCATTTCTAGGTTGAACCTCTCCTTGATCAGTTTCCATCTATTATTCCTTGTCTGGCCTTCAGGTGCCTTGGAAAGTAATTTGATCCCCTCCTCTCTCTGGCAGCCCCTCAAATATTGGAAGACTGCTATCCTGTCTCCCCTGGTCCTTCTCTTCATTGGACTAGCCATGCCCAGTTCATGCAACTGTTAGTTTACTCTACTAGCTGTAAAATAACTTTGATAAAATGGAGTGGGTTTTTTTTTTTGCAGCTGCAACGCCACTGTTATATAGCCCATCACTCGTCTTTAGCTAGCCAGCAAACACAGACATTCTGGCATTCATTATTTAGTTGCGCCTGCATACAATATAAACTTTTTCATAAGTTCCCGGTGGGAGCTGATAATGATGCCGGGAAGATAGCGTGTCCCATCAGAACATCATAGAAAGGATTTTACATTATATTGTAAGAAGAGTATGCAAAATGAGTAAATCGCAGGTTTCTATCTCATTCTTTGGGTGGGCGCCTTAATTTGTTTTATCAGCTCACCTTACTCAGCTTATGAATATGATCATTATCCTTCCGTTTGCTTTTTCTGCATCAGAGAGCATGCCGCTGAATGATGAAATGCCAGTTTTGAATTTCCAGGAAATGTTCAAGAAATGTGTCTGCAAGACATGGCATGCATTCATAAGATATTTGTGTGATTCCCATTCCCCCCCCCCTTTTTTTGCATCCCAGAAGAGAGAGGCTAATAAACAGACCTACCTGGGGAGGGGGGAGGGAGGCAATAGTGGTACCAGTTCCATACTGGTAACCTTCGTTACCAGTATGGAACTGTGAGCACATGTGAGCACTCACTTCTCTCCCACGTGGTGCTTCCGTGCATGCACAGAAACTTCTGTGCATGTGAAGAGCATCTGTGATGATGTCTGGGTGGGTGGGCGGGGCCTCCCACTGCCACCACTACTGGTTTGACCGAACCATGGAGAACCAGTAGAATCCTACCACTGGAGGGGGGCTATGGTAATGCACTTATTCACTTCACTTTCAATCCAGAGTAACAGAGTTGGAAGGGACCTTTGAGGTCTTCCAGTCCAACCCCTTGCACAAGCAGGAAACCCTATACCCCTAATGGTGAACCTCTCAGCGGGCACACTAGCTGTCACCCCAGCCCAGCTCCCCCACGCATGCACGCGTGCCTCTCACCAGCCAGCTGGTATTCGGGTCTCTACCATGCATGCGTGGGGGGTGGGGTGCATAGGGGGATGCACATGTTTGGGGTGGTACTGATTGGTGCAGGAGGCACCCGCACCCCATTTTGGCTTCCAGGTTGGTGCTGGAGGCTTTCCAGGGGTATGGGGGTGCGTGAGGACCCCGTGTCCTGTTTTGGGCCTGGAAAACCTCCTGCACCAACCTGGAAGCCAACACGGGGCGTGGGGTGGGGGCGAATGCATGGGGTGTGTGCGCTCACATTGCATTTTGGGTTAACCATCACTGCCCTATACCCATGTTGGCGAACCTATGGCATGCGTGCCAGAGGTGACACACAGAGCCCTCTTTGTGGGCATGTGCGCCGTTGCCAGCTGTTCTTCTGGTTTTTACAGGGCCGTTTTCTCGGCTGTTCTCAGGCCATTTTCCGGCTGTTTTTTGGGCCAAAAACATCCTGGAAAACGGCCAAAAACCGTCAAAAAACAGGCATTCACATGCCAGCCAGCTGGTCTTCGGGTTTCTGGCTCTCACATATGCACAGGCATGTGTGCATGTTCCCGTTTTGGCACTTGGTGCCAAAAAGGTTCGCCATATACCCGTGATGGTGAACCTATGGCACGGGTGCCACAGGTGGCATGCGGAGCCATATCGGTGGGGACGCGAGCTCAGCTCTGACGCACGTGTGCACCAGCCAGCTGATTTTTGGGCCTTGTGGGCCCACCAGAAGTCAGAAACACACTGTTTCTGGCCTCTGGAGGGCCTCGGGGGGGAGGAAGGCTATTTTTAGATTTAGATTAGATTAGATTTAGATTTATTGGATTTATATACCGCCCTACTCCCGAAGGACTCAGGGCGGTGTACAGCCAACAATAAAAATACATACGTACAAAATTTAAAAACCAACTAAAAACAGATTAAATGAATTTGGCCCGGACAGAATTAAAACACCCCAATATAATTTAAAAAATTTTTAAATTTGACACTAAAAACGGGGAGTGGTTAGGCCAGGCCCACCTGGCGAAATAGAAAAGTCTTAAGAGCACGGCGGAAGGTGGGCAGATCCGGGATCCTCCGTATCTCTGGGGGGAGCTCATTCCAGATAGTAGGTGCCCCCACAGAGAAAGCTCTCCCCCTGGGGGCTGCCAGCCGACATTGTTTGGCTGACGGCACCCGGAGGAGCCCCTCTCTATGAGAGCATACTGGCCGGTGGGAGGCTATTGGTGGTAGTAGGCGGTCCTGCAAGTACCCAGGTCCTAAGCCATGGAGCGCTTTAAAGGTAGTAACCAGGACCTTGAAGCGCACCTGGAAGACCACCGGGAGCCAGTGCAGCTCGCGCAGGAGAGGTATCACATGGGAACGCCATGTCGCTCCCATCACCACCCACGCGGCCGCACTCTGCGCCAGTTGGAGCCTCTGGGTGCTCCTCAAGGGGAGCCCCATGTAGAGAGCATTACAGTAGTCTAGACGGGAAGTGACAAGGGCGTGAGTGACCGTGAGCAAGGAGTCCCGATCCAGAAAGGGACGTAACTGGCCTATTTTTGCCCTCCCCAGGCTCCTAGAAAGGCTCTGGAGCCTGGGGAGAGCAAGAAACGGGTCTACTGGGCCCACTGTGCCATCACGTGCCAAAAGCGGGAGGGAACACAGGGGGGCGGGGCGCATAGAATTATGGATGTGGGTACGTGTGTGTGTGACCCCACCACGCTCCCCCCGCTTTTGGCACGCGATGGCAAAAAAGTTAGCCATCACTGCCATATACCATTTCAGATAAATGGCTGTCCAATCGCTTCTTAAAAACCTCCAGTGTGGGAGCACCCACAACTTCTCAAGTTCCACTGATTAATTGTTCTCACTGCCAGGAAATTTCTCCTTCGTTCTTGGTTCTCTCCTTGATTAGTTTCCATCAATCCATTACTTCTTTTTTTTTTTTTTTTTAATTTGATTTATATGCCGCCCTTCTCCGGAGACTCAGGGCGGCTTACAATGCGTTAAGCAATAGCCTTCATACTTTTGTATATTTATATTTATACAAAGTCAGCTTATGGCCCCCACAAACTGGGTCCTCAATTTACCCACCTTAGAAAGGATGGAAGGCTGAGTCGACCTTGAGCCTGGCTAGGATTGAACTCACAGAAATTACAGGCAGCTGGTGTTAATTGCTGCCTTTAGTAGGAGGCATTAGCCCCCTACGCTACACAGGCTCGGTGTCGTGCCTTTAGGTGCTTTGGAGAATAGGATGACCCTCCCCCTTCCTTGTGGCCTCAAATATTGGTAGACTGCTCTCATGTCACCTCTAGTCCTTCCTAAACTCAACTTGAAAATCCAACCACGATTTGTGGAGGTTTTGTTTTTCCCCAATTTTTGCAGCCATCACTACCTCCTTTCTAGTAAAACAATTAACATGCAGGAGTTAGATTTCTAAATTATAAGGGTTTTTTAATTGCTTCAGCTGTCCTTTTTTTTTTTTTTTGTGGAGTTGTGTAGTTTCTGACTTTCTGCTTGTGTTCCTTGAGACCTGCTTAAAATATGCCCCGAATAAAAATTATAGCTTTTTTTTCTCACTCTGCACAATTTTCTTTGGTATCTCTCTCTCTCTCTCTCTTTTTTTGATCCATGAATGAAGTGAACCTTTGGCAGTTCGTGGGTGGTTGATTTGAGGTCGTGTCTCTAGTTAGAATGAGCGCCTGCTCCATGACCCCACGAAGCCGCTGGGACGTCTCTGCCGGTATGGCAGGTCATAAGGTCACCAAGTGTCATGTCTCCTAGTTGTAGTAGTTGTTATACATTTGCTTCCTCCGCTGTTACGACATGCCTGCTCACTACCTCTTCCCCCTTCCCAGGGACTGTAATTTGAATTGGGAACATATCACAGCAGCCTTTCCAGAATAACAGTTCCCTGTATATTTTACACATGCTGATTTACAAAGGTGTTGATAGAAGTTTTAAAATGCTTTGGGGTCCCCCCCCCCTTTAAATAGAGTATTGGGGAAGGGATGGGTAGCAAACCATTTTTTTCATGAGATATTCCCTTGCTTCTCCTGAAGATAAGCAGTGACAGAAATTGGTGTGTTATCTCTGTGTGCTTCATTTATAATGGAGTTATATTCCTATCTTGACGGCATGCATTGGTTGCTGTAGAATGGTGGACTCTACTGGGGGAATAGTAAATCAAACTTAAGAAATATAAATTCAATCCAGGATTTATTAAGCAGAGTGTTTGATGTATTTAATGGCATACTTTGCCCATTTAAAATGTTTTTGATTAAAATCCAACACCAAAAATTGATAATGTATCCTTATATTACATGAAGGATCAGTTTGCTATTATTGTATGCGTATGTTTTAAATTCACACGATATTCCTGTTTATTTTCATATTGGAAATGCAGTATTAGAAAGCTGGGTTCTTTATACTGAAACTACCTGATTAACTTCAACCTTTATAGATGATTCTGAACTCCAGAATGGGTTAAATGATAATTAACTTTAATGGCATCATTGGCTAGCTAACCCTGTAAACATTATTAGAGACATTAAAACAGCAATAATTCACAACTGTATGTCATAAATAAAGAAGTCATTGCATGATCAAGAACAATGGAAAGGTAAATTACAGAAATGAAAGTGGAATAATCAGGTGCAATTAAAGGATATTTAGCATGTAGGAATAAAAGATAGTCCTTGAAGGTCTGGGAAAACTCAGTGTGGCCAACTGGCCATGGCCAACTCATCACAGCCAACTTACCTTGGCCAACTCATCATGGCCAAGTCATCACGGCCAACTCAACATGGCCAAGTCATCATGACCAACTCACCACGGCCAACTCATCATGGCCAACTCACCACAGCCAACTCATCACAGCCAACTCATCATGGCCAACTCATCACGGGACAACTCATCGCAGGACAACTCATTGCAAGACAAGAGTTACACTAATATTGAAAAAATGGTGGAATAGAATCATTAAAAGATGCCAAAGGAGGGACAAAATAAAAATATAAATGACAAAAATTAAAATTATTTTTAAAATTATTTTAAGTACTTAAATTGAATTATTGGATTGTCCTCCAGTGACTTGTCCCACAGTGAGTTGGCCACGGTGAATTGTCCCACCACGAATTGGCTGCAAAGAGTTGGCCGTACCAAGTTGTCCCATTCAGCAAAGCAACTGGTAACCATCCTACATAAAGGATGGATGACAAAGCTGAAAACAAGGATAAATAAAGATAAGTAGTTGTTGCTCAAGCTAAATCTTAGTCTAAGCTAGAAATCCTTTTATCGGTTTCCAGTGGTGGCCTTGGGTAAAGGAGGCTGATGAAAGTGAGATCACACTTCAGTTTCTTGAAGATGCTGAAAATGGGGTCAGTGCATGTCTGCTACTATCATGTGGATTAGAACAGATGAATGTGTTAAATGAATATATCGAAAGTGGCATCTTCTTCCTAAAACGATAAGAGAAACAGAGGCAATGCTTTGATAGTAATAACAGATGTTTTATTTCTGTGTGGGCTGCAGATGGCAGATATCCTTGTAAGTATATGTTTTACAGCGCTAACCTGTCATTATATGCTGTATTCCACTCTGTTATGCATAGTTTCCATGCTTCAGCATTGTTGACCACCACTCCCATTTTAGAAAAATGGTTACGGAAATATCTGTAGGCAAACACACTCTACGGCTGTATCTACTACAGACAGCTACTATCTGTAATGGCCGTAGTATAAGTGAGCACAATTCATTCAGTAAGTAGTCACTAAGAGAAAAATGACATGACCACAACTGTCATGATTTCACCCAGGACAATGTACTGATAAAAGAGAATATTTTTAGCTCCGGGTCGAAATGAGGAGTTCTTGGTGCTCTCTGAGTTTGGTGGTTTTCTTGCCGATGTCTCATGATCCAGTCTAGGTAACATCATCAGTCTAGCACTAACAGGGTATTTCTGTTCTTGTCCTTGTACCACTGATCTAGAGTAGTGTCTCAAAGTGTGGTCTGGGGAGCCTTTCCAGAAGACGATTTCAGGAGTTCATCAAAGTCAAATAAATACATATTTTGACTTTTTTTTTTTTGGTTTAAATGTCTAGCACAGTAAATTTTGATAGATAACAATCCACATAAATCAAACCACTTAGGAATCTTCAACATTTTTTTTTAAAGAATGGAAAGAAATCCTGAGACCAAAATGTTCAATAACCAGTAATCCAGGAGATGTTTTCAGGGTACTTTGAAATAGAAATATTTAGTGAGGTAGAATGCACGATGCAGTTGTGAAGAAGTCAGCCTTTCTCTCGCTCAAAAATACTCCTAAACCTGAGCTCCCATGCCGTAAAATCTCAAAAGTTGTCCAGCAACAGCACATTCAAGCAAATGATAATTTTGAAAATTATCATCTGCCTCTGCTGCGTTCTTGACTTCTAATTGGGAAATAAAGGATAAAACCTTTTTAAAACTTTTCATGTGAAGATTCGAGGTATTTGCTGTAGTGGATCAGGGCATCTTGTTACACGTGGTATTGTAATTGAAGAGGGAAATTCTCCCACGGAGCGCCTTTTCATTCGGAGTTCCCCTTAAGTGAAACAGGTCACTGTCAATAATGTATGGTCAAGAGCTGAAGAGGGAAGCCCGTTTTTAATAAATCCATATAAATAAAGGGCTTCTGTCAATAGTCCTTTTCTTCCTCAAGAGACCTCATTATGAAAGAAGATGAAAATAGAAGGTGATTTTTGAGATGAGAAAGGTCAGACTTTTCTTTCTATATAGAGAAGCACCAAGGACTCATAAAATTAGACCCATAAAAGATTTGAAGATACTGGGCTAATTTCCATGTTATCTGATTGATGTAAACAATTGTACTCAACAATGAACTAAAGGGCCACCATCAATGAGCTGTTGGACAGCATTTACTTGGTCTGTTGTGTGGATGTTTGGGTGGTTTAGGGGTGGGGAAATGTGGGTGGGGGTGTGTTTGGGGATTGTTATGTGTGTTGGACCTGGTCTTTGGGTGTTAAGTGAATTTCGTTGTATGGGCATACTGTGTATACACGTACAATGATAATAAAGTTATTATATTATAGTGTCAACTCATTGTCAATCAAATCAACTGAATGTCTACGGAGATATTCAGACAATCACCCACGACACGGTTATCCCAAAGATGCTTTTCCCAAAAAGGCAACTGGAGCTTTTATTATTTTTTTTCCCTTGAAAACATTTCACTTCTCATCCAAGAAGCTTCTTCAATTTTGACTGAATGGTGTGGAATAAATAAATCCTTCTATTCCCTACCATTCAGTCAGAACTGAAGAAGCTTCTTGGGTGAGAAGCGAAATGTTTTCAAAGGGGGAAAAAAAACCCCAAGGAAGTCCAGTTGCCTTTTGAAAAGCACTTTTGGGAGATATCAACTGAATATTCAGGTGCGTCTTGATCGATTCCTCATTCCATCTCAAGTTGTTGTTATGCGTTGCGAGACTGTGGAGAGCATTAAAGAGTAACTCCTGGAATGCACCACAGCCTCCCTAAATTTATTTTGCAAGATTGGTCACCACACATGTATTATTCGCTGATTCTTTCAGAGTATTTTATAGATCTTTTGACACTTCAGTAATAATCTTTTTCATCTCGGCTATTTTTTATTCATCTTGACTGCATACTGTAAGTGGGTGCAGAATTGGTTCAGTGTTTTGATTGGATTGCATAAGTTGTTATTCATACTTCATACCAAATTTCTCAATACCCAGGAAATACCAACTGGTATATATATTCCTGCAAAGAAGAATTCTAAAAAGTGGTTTTTCTCTTTTTCTCCACACAATAAACATTTTAACTGAATGCTGTGTTTTTATTTCCATGGATTCTCCTGGTTACCTTTTGGAAAAGTGAAGCATAACAGCTGAACACAAATGACTCAACAGAAGTAAATGAAAGCATACTTGAGAATATTTTCAGGAGGCCTGCTATTCTGATTTTGTTTCTTTGCTGTGATTGTAATCGAGGCCTCCTAATTTCTTCCTTTAGGCTCTGTATACGAGCCCATGAAAAGCATTGATCTGTTAAGACCAGATGCAGAGAGTCTTTGGGATAAGTTGGATCATTACTATCGTATAGGTAAGTCACACAAAATTATTTTCCGCTTTGAGAAAGTTGAGAGAGCAAAGATAATGTTACGTTCTTGTCTTAAATGTATAGTAATTGGGAACATAAAAAATTCACATATTCCTTATGCGCTGCTGTTGATTTGTTTCCTCCAATAGACAAGCTAATTATTAGGGTAATTGTTAGGGTTGAATTTTCACATGATGCTTAATATTAGTAATGATCTTGGCCATACAGTTACTTTTTCCGATTATCCGGAAAATAAGCAAGAAACTAACTGTACACCATCTTGCTTGCCCTAATGGTGGGGTGAATATAATTATTTGTGAAATGCTGTATTTTAAGAAATGCACTTTCTTCTTCTGAACCTGATTTGTGATTTGTTTTTAAAAACAATACTGTCTTTCCCCCAACAACTTCCTCGTGTAGGAGTTATAAATGACTTTCAAAAGGAATATTGATTGATTGGTGGAATGTTCAGCCTTGATGTTAATTCCTCAAGAACAATTGATGACTTCCTTTACACCATTCAATACAAATCTCCTCAATTTACATAAAACCTAAATAAATAAATAAATAAATAATAATTTTCAAAAGGAGAGAGGTTTGCAAACTTCTCTAAAGTGGTGGGTACAAATCATAAATCACAATTGGGCAATAAATAGCGTGTACCTTTCACTATTATTTGAATTGTTACTGTTTAATGACTGAAAGTATTTACAAACTACTAAATAATTTTTTATGTTTGATAGAAAGATGTGGCTGTAGGATCAAAAGCATCAAATAATAAAATGCCACCAAACTGTCACGTGTCTAGTTTCTTAGGATAGCTTTACAACAGATGCATGCTAAAATATTCTGTTTTATTTGGGAAGAAGAAAGTGCGAATGTCCTCATCACTCTGCAGGGTGAATGGTAAATTTGTCAGATTGATTCCACTAACTTCTCATGTTGCCAACTTCTGTTCCTTTCATTTCACTTTTGCATTGTTTAATTTTTTTAACAGTTGGTGTCAAAATGTAAACGCAATTTCCAGCATTATTCTCAAATGTGTATGTTTTTCTTTAATCCAGTCTGTGATTTTGTTTTATTTTATTTTTATTTTAAAAGCGTTTTTCTGTATGTTTTTCGAGATTTTGTATAGATTTTTGAGAGGGAACATTCTAGAAAGCGCAGACCTTTTAATGTACACTATTAAAAGGTCTGCACTTTCTGGAATGTTCCCTCTCAAAAACAAAACAAAACTACAGACCGGGTAAGTTTATAGTTGCTCATCTTAAAATGCATATTGCATTAATTTCTTGCCCTCCCCAGAATTGGGAGATCTGTGATTCTCACATGGAATTGCGTATGGTGCTTGGTTTTTCAATAGATAAATTCAGGCCCCTCATAAAATCTCTATCTACCTTGTAAGCCTATAGGGAGGAGAATTTAGTGCTTTTTGTTTTCTTTCAGCACCCAGCCAGGGTGGATCCTAAATGTTAAATTGAATCGATCACATTTTCCTCTTTTTTTTAGTACACTATTTTTCTTCTTCTTTTTCTTTTTGTTCTTGTTGTTAGGATTGAACGTTTGCTTTTGTTTTGTTTCATTTTGTTTGTTTGTTCTACTGTTTTGTATTTTTTTTATAAAACAATAAATAATATTTTTTTTAAAAAGAATGAAAAGTAACAAAAGAGAGAGCCGGATACGTCTCACAAAGAGAAAAGGGGATGAGCCCAAGAGAAGCAAAGTGAAAGAGAAAATGGCTGCCAGCACCCATTTTGAGTGTTGGTCCTATTCATTATGGGTAGTCTTCGACTTAAGGGCCCAATTGAACCCCAAATTTCTCTGGCTAAGCGAAGCAGTTGTTAAATGAATTTTGCCCCATTTTATGACTTTTCCTGACACCGTTGTTAAGTGAATCACTGGTTGGTAAGTTAGGAACACGGTTGTTAAATGAATCTGGCTTCCCCATTGCCTTTGCTTGTCAGAAGGTCACAAAAGGGGATCACATGACCCTGGGACACTGCAACCGTCATAAATCTGTCATCTTTCTAGTGTTTGAATTTTGATCATGTGTCCGTGGGGATGCTACAAAGATCATAAGTATGAAAAATGGTCATAAATCACTTTTTGCAGTGCTGTAACTTTGAACGGTGACTCAATGAACTGTTGTATCTTCCTTTAGTGTCTATTGGTTATCCAATCTAGACAGCATACTAAAAAGCAGAGACATCACCCTGCTAACAAAAGTGCATTATAGTCAAGGCTATGGTTTCCCCAGTTGCAATGGATGGCTGTGAAAGTTGGACTGTAAGGAAGGCCGAGCACCAAAGAATTGAGGCCTTTGAACTCTGGTGCTGGAGAAGACTCCTGCGAGTCCCTTAGACTGCAAGATGATCAAACTGGTCAGTCCTAGAGGAGATCAACCCTGACTGCTCTTTAGAAAGCCAGATCCTGAAGATGAAACTCAAATACTTTGGCTACCTAGTGAGAAGGAAGGTCTCACTGAAGAAGAGCCTCATGCTGGGAACAGTGGAGGGCAAAAGAAGAAGGGGACGACAGAGAATGAGGTGGCTGGATGGAGTCACTGAAGCAGTTGGCATGAGCTTAAATGGACTCCAGAGGATGGTAGAGGACAGGAAGGCCTAGAGGAACGTTGTCCATGGGGTCGCGATGGGTCGACATGACTTCGCGACTAACAACAACAACATGTTATCCACAAAATATCTCTTAAGGGTTTTGGTCCTCAGTAGAACAGTATTGTTATAAATCCTCTGTAACATCCCAGTCAAATGAGACATTTTCCAGACATTTTTTATTCCCAAGTTTCAGAGAAAACGTCACTTTGATTTTCCTCAGGTGCTGCAATTCTTGGTCGTGCGTTTTACAGGATGCCTCAAGGAATTTCTACTGAAGGAAGCTATAGCAGTTATGCTACTTTTTTTAATAGGGTAGACAAAGCTTAGGGGACCAAAATCAACTCACATTGCCAAGAATATTACATTTTTTTTAAAGGAAACTTTTTTAAAGCAACTCTCATGGGAAATTAACAACAACGAAGTATTTGGGGAGTATATTCCTCACCTTATTCATAGGGGAGTTTTTGCCTCATGGAAAAAAAAAGACGCTTAAGTTTGAAAACAGTTTAGATAATAATTTGTATGTTTTTTCTGTTTCTCTTGGCAGTCAAGGCAACGGTGTTAGTTTTCCAAAGTCCGACCATCGGTCTTTTCCCCACCAAAACTTGCACTGAGAATCCGAGAGCAAAGATCCATGATAGTCTTTATTGTGCTGCGTGTGTCTGGGCCCTGGCTCTGGCCTACAGGTAAACGGAGAGTTTCTTACGTTGTCTCGCTAATTGACATTCCACTTAAATCCCAAACCCAAACATTTAGAGAACAGCTAAAGAGTTAAAACAGAGCCAAGTCTTGAAAATGTATTTCTCAGGGGCTTTCATTTTGTGTGAAGAGATCGGGCTAAGGGCTATTTTTAGAATGGAGTGGAATGGAATGGGATAGTGTGGGATAGGGATGAGATGGGATAGGATAGGATAGGATAGGATAAGATTTAGTATAGACTAGACTAGACTAGACTAGACTAGACTAGACTAGACTAGACTAGACTAGAGTAGAGTAGAGTAGAGTAGAGTAGAGTAGAGTAGAGTAGAATAGAATAGAATAGAATAGAATAGAATAGAATAGAATAGAATAGAATAGAATAGAATAGAAGATTTAGAATAGGATAGACTAGAATTTAAATAGGATGGGATGGGATAGAATAGAATAAGATTTAGAGTAGAGTAGAGTAGAGTAGAGTAGAGTAGAGTAGAGTAGAGTAGAGTAGAGTAGATAGAGTAGAGTAGAGTAGAGTAGAGTAGAGTAGAGTAGAGTAGAGTAAGAGTAGAGTAAGAGTAGAGTAGAATAGAACAGAATAAGATTTAGAATAGAATAAGATTTAGAATAGAATAAGATTTAGAATAGAATAGAATAGAATAGCAATAGCACTTAAATTTATAATCTGCTTTACAGTGCTTTTACAGCCCTCTCTAAGCGATTTACAGAGTCAGCATATTGTCTCCAACAATCCAGTGATGGGTTTCAAAATTTTTTACTACCGGTTCTGTGGGTGTGACTTGTTGGGTGTGGCATGGCTTGGTGGGTGTGGCTTGGTGGGCGTGGCAGGGGAAGGATACTGTAAAATCTCCATTCCCACCCCAATCCAGGGAAAGGTTACTGCAAAATCCCATTTCCTCCCAATCAGCTGGGACTCGGGAGGCAGGGAATAGATGGGGGCGGGGCCAGACACTACTCAAAATTTCCACTACTGGTTCTCCAGAACTGGTCAGCACCTGCTAAAACCCACCTCTGCAACAATCTGGGTCTTCATTTTACTGACCTCGGAAGGATGGAAGGCTGAATCAACCTTGAGCCAGTCAGGCTTGAACTCCTGGCAGTGAACAGTGAATTAGCTTGCAATATTATGTTCTAACCACTGCACTTTTTTTTGGTGGCATTGCAATTTCAAATGGTCACTAAATGAACTATTGTAAGTCGAGGTCTAGCTGTCCTTGCTTCATAGACAGTGTCCTCTAAACAAGCTATTTAGTTTCGTCAATCCTGCTGTTGCAGGAAGAGACGGAATGACCATCCCACCTGTCTTGAGTAAGGTAGTCTTAAAATAGTCTGCGTTAAGGTAAAATAACCAAAACTAGTGCTTAAAAATGCCCTCAAGTTACTCAAAACACACGTTAAAACATAAATAGAACACATTTATGTAATGATGATACATTAAACTAGGCATCTTTGAATTACTTAATCAGTGGAACTTCCATATAGGTATCAACAATCAACCCCATTTGTTTCCTAATTATATAGCTCTTAAAGTAAATAGAGTTGTAGTTCTATTGTATATCAGTATATTCTTCATGACAGCAGCCTAATTTTGTTTGAAGCTTTATGTTGTAGAAAAGGTAAATGAAATTTTCTAGTTTTAGTTCTCTAAATTATTTATTTCTTGTTTTCTAGATTGTGTCTCTATTATTTTCTATATTTATTATTTATTTATTTTATTATCTTATTAATTTGATTTATATGCCGCCCTTCTCCGGAGACTCAGGGCGGCTTACAGTGCATTAAGCAATAGCCTTCATACTTTCGTATATATTTATACAAAGTCAGCTTATTGCCCCCACAAACTGGGTCCTCAATTCACCCACCTTAGAAAGGATGGAAGGCTGAATCGACCTTGAGCCTGGCTAGGATTGAACTCGCAGAATTACAGGCAGCTGGATGTTAATTGCTGCCTTTAATAGGAGGCATTAGCCCCCTACGCTACTCAGGCTCCTTAGTTTTAGTTTTCAAATTTATGTTCTAAACCAGCTGTGTCAAACTCAAGGCCCAGGGGCCGGATCCTGCCCGCAGAGTGCTTAGATTTGGCCCGTGGGGTTGGACACAGCGAAGGACTGGCCCGTGGTCCCTCTGCCAGCAAAAAGGCAGCTCGGGAGGGCTGCATCTGGCCCTCCCAAGCTCTGTTTCTGCTGGCAGAGGGTTGCAGGATGCTGTCGTAGCTGAAAACGGAGCTTGGGAGCCTGTTTTCACTGCCAGAGCACTTGGACCACCACAGGTGCCCCTGACATGAGTGATATCGAACCTGGCCATGCCTCCCGCTCCCTGAGGTCAAACACAACCCTGATGCAGCCCTCAATGAAATCAAGTTTGACACCCCTGTTCTAAATCTTAACTACAAATCTTTCAACTTGGTGTATATTTTACTAGTCAGGTTTTTCCTAGCATTAGTTAGTTTTACAATTTGGTAAGCTTTCATTCTTTGTTAAATTATATTTAACTGACCTCGGTTTTTATTGTAGTCTTTAATTTTGTACTTCTGTATATCATCCTAGGAGCTTTGACCAAAGGATTTCTTACCAGTGGGCCGAATAATAAAATCTGCTGATTATTCTTGGCCATAAAAGACAATTACTTCTTAAATCAATTGTAATTTATAACTGTGAATGTGTAGAAAGGGACGCGGTGGCTCAGGGTCTAAGACGCTGAGCTTGTCAATCGAAGGATGTCGGCAGCTTGTAGATTGAAAAGGTCTGCAGTTCAGCGGTTCGAATCCCTACTGCTGCATAACTGGGTGAGCTCCTGTTATTTGTTTCAGCTTCTGCCAACCTAGCAGTTTGAAAGCACGTAAAAAATGCAAGTAGAAAAAATAGGGACCACCTTTAGTGAGAAGGTAACAGTGTTCCGTGCACCTTTGGCGTTGAGTCAAAGGCGGCCACATGACCACGGAGATGTCTTTGGACAACGCTGGCTCTTCAGTTTTGAAACGGAGATGAGCACTGCCCCCTAGAGTCGGGAATGACTAGCACATATGTGCGAAGGGAACCTTTACCTTTACCTATGTGTAGAAAAAATCCAAGCTTTTGTCTTTCACTTCTGCTACTAGAAGAGGTTGTGACAATGGCTCAAAAGTACTAAAATCATTTTGCAACATAGGAAATTGCCTTGACAGTTGTGCACAAACCACAGGATTAGGCAATAGAAGTTGCCAAAAAGGACTTGTCCACTTTAAACTGAAGTCTTTCCATTGAGATCTGTCCTGTGCAGTTACTCTAATACTTTATAAAACAAGGTTAGCAGTGGAAAAAGGTCTGCAAATTTTGTCTGGAATAGGTTAGTTTTCTGTTTGCAACAAATTAAAACAGAAAAATAAAAATTACCAGTGCCAAATTCTCTGTATTATATTTATTTGGCTAGACACCAACCATATTACTTTCTACATGAACAGGCCCAGTCTATGATTATTTGCACGTCAAATGAGTTAAGCCTTTTTAGTTAAAAGAATGTGATGCGTTTAATTATCTTTTCTATGAAAGAAGTAATTGAAAGAGGTTTGTTTGTTAATTACTTCTGTTTGCATGTTGCTCTGTTTCCAAAAATTCCGAGTGATGTTGAAATAATTGCGTAAGATTAAAACATAAAAAAAAAACCTTGATAGAAAATAACCACAAGGCTTTGATCTGTCAATCATCTGGGCTGAACGATCTTCAAACTATGTTTTCATGGCTCTTTGAAAATATAATAGGGAGAGGTTGGCATATCTGAATAGCTTTATTAATTACACAGATCTTGTCTATTGGTTTTGGCACAATAGTTCCCACGTCTAGGATCCTAAAGACAATGACAAATTGAAGTAACTGAACAAAACTCAGGAAAAAAAAGAAGATAAATAAATGAACACCAGGAATAAATAAGGAATGAATCATTTATAGTACTTTTAACACTCTGAATAATTAAATATAAAATTGCCTTTTCTGTAAAAGATAGTCAATTATAACAACAGCGGGATTCAGGGCAGGATGCTGTTACCATAGCAACTGATGAACCTACCTTAAAATCTGGGCTTTACCATGCATTGGTGCTCAGTCTGAACTTTCCACAAATCAGATAGGAAATATTTTAAAAATAATGTTAACTGAAAGAAGAGAATAGGCGCAGAACAGATTAATGCATGGGTTATATTCAAGCTGTCCATTGCCAAAGAGATGGCATTCTGTGTCAAAAAACATTTTTGGGGATTTATTGCTATCATTGGTTTTACCATTTGAAAATGTTGTAACTCCCCACTCAGTCTTTTGATTTGATCATGCTGCTGCCTCTTTTCTTTCACATTCTGTGCTTGCATTTTCTTGCATGAATGTTATGTGATATCTGAAATCAGTGGGTTTCATTTGGTTAAGACTTTTTTTACATAGTGCCTTTGAAAAAGCTGATTGATTCACAGTGTATGCTGCAGTACTTAATTACTTCTGACAGGTTATTACAATTTTTGGATGAAACCGAGTGCGGATTTAAATGCTTTTCTGTCTGAGCATTACTAGGTTCATGTTGGAATTTATCAGCGATTATTGGGAATTTTAAACTGGCCACTTGGATCTTTTTCGAACACTTCAGAGGTCTTCGGTGCCTTTTAACATTTTCTGCCTTTCTCTTCATCATCTTCATCATCATCATCTTTTAACGACCCCATAATCCCTTGCGAGATGGAGTCTGGGCAACTGAATGGAGCTGGCAGAGTGTTTTAATGGCCGGATGCCCTTCCTGTTGCCAATGTGGAGTTTTGTTCAGCAGATCTATTTTCTGTGGGACCAGGGAGAGAGAAATATCTGCCTCTATCTAGGATTGAACTCACAGCCTATTGATTGTGAGGCGAGAACTCCGCCTCTAGGCCACCGCACTACTCCATTTTCTGCCTTTCTCTTGATATCTTCCATAGTCTAGTCTAGTCTATTCTCACTGAGACAGAGGGACTGGCCCAAGGTCACCCAGACAATTTTCATGCCTAAGAACTCACAATCTCCTAATGATTGGCCAACTGCCATCCAGCCTATTTCTATGGCTAAAGATGGGACTAGAACTCACTGTTTCCTGCTGATCGGCCCAAAGTCCAGCTGGCTTCCATGGTTAAGGTGGGACTAGAACTCACCGTCTCCTAGTTTTTAAGTCATCACCTTCACCAAGTGGCTCAACATCTTATTTCAGTGAAGGCTTTCCTTTCCTTCTGGTTTAAACAGTGGTCTCTGCTGTTTTCGAAAGCTTCTATCCCACTGCCTTCATTTGACATACTGGCTTTTGCAAGTCTTCCCCTCCCGCCTTCCCCTCACAATTATTTTTTTTCTTGCTGAGACTAATCTCCTTTAAAAGCTTGTCCTATTCATTTTCTCCCCTAATGATAGGTACTTGTCTGAAGTACCCTTGGTAACTGCAAATCAAAGCCCCACTGTTCTTAACCAGTAGAATGAATACCTAAGGTGTTGTGCTTAATTGCAGTTGGAAATGTCAACTTTCAAAATGTATATCTTTAATTTAATTTGCCTGTGTTTAGGACTACTATAAAACACTTGGCAATAGACGTGTTAAGTGGAATATATTAAAAATCAGATGAAAAGAGTGCTAGGGCTTCTGTCGCTTTTACTGATGTACACATCTTGAAATTGTTGATGGAGGGGTTAAACACGTCATAAGTCACGAGTCCCTGCGCGCCCACCTTGACTGCCATCTTAATTCCCGCTCATTTCCCTTGACTGTTAGTAGGTCAGATTTTTGTAGAGAGCTTAAGCTTTTGGCAATGGTTTGCCTTCCAAGCGTGTTTCAATTTAGTTTCTTTTTTTTTTTTTGAAGCCTAAGTTTGCAATAAATTTTATATTCATTTAAACTGCCTGAATCCCCTGATTTCCTTGGGCTTGATCCTGTTTTTGTCATTGAAATGTTTGTTTCTTTCACCATGACAGAGGCGAGATCTCAAGTTTTGAAGATCAATGCAAGTCTTCTGGAATCTTTCTAATAGTTATTCATGCTTCTGGGATTCAGTGCTTTAGCTTTTTGGACTTTTACATATAGACAGCATTGGAAAGCAGCATTAATGAACTTTGTCATATTTTTTTGATTGATGGGACTCCCGCTGAGTGATCTGTCTGTCACATTGAGGCAAAAATGACGCCCCCCCAGAAGAAGCAAGATGCTTTTCTATTATAACCTGTCTGTTTTAAAATGCCCCCGTAGAGAGGTTTAGTTATTAATTTGATTCTGAATCTTTTTTTTATCGCCTCGCCTCTTCTGATCATCGATTTTGTTATTAATAATGTTTCTGCTCTGAAGGTTTGTGATTAATGGGGTTTTTTTTTGAAAGGCAGTGAATGCTTTTTTTTTTTGCACATTAACCACACGTACTTCTTAAAATTTCACAAAACTAGAGGGTATAAATTTAAAAGAAGAGAGAAAGGATTAAAAGTGTCAATAAAGAGTATTCATAATAGGAGGAAAGAGCCTTTAAAATGGTAAACGTAATCAATGGATGCCAATTTTATGTATTATTATTTATTCAAATTTGTATGTATGTATGCTTGAAAGTGACTCTACTGCATCTATTCTCTCTATCGTGGAACCAGAGAGTTCAAGAATATCATTCATTCATTCATTGCATTTTGGAATCATCCATCTCCTTCACAGAAGGACTCCATGTGGTGTACAATAAAAGATTAAAAAACAGTATGTGAAAAATTAAGATTTAAGGGAGGCAAGGATTTAAAAGAGGCTGTATGTACCGGTATTTCTCAGCCCTAGCAACTTTAAGATGTGTGGACTTCAACTCCCAGAATTCCCCAGCCAGCACAACTTTAAGAGTCTTAAAGTTGCCAAGCGTGAAAGACCATATACCCGTGATGGCGAACCTATGGCTTGCGGGCCAGAGGTGGCACGCAGCGCCCTCTCTGTGGGCACACAAGCCATTGCCCCAGCTCAGCTCCGCTGCGCATGTGCACTCGGTCCAGAAAAGGTTAACCATCACTGCCATATACCAGTGGTGGGTTTCTACTGATTTGCCCCTGTTCGGGAGAACCGGTGGTGGCGGAGGGAGGCTCCGCCCACCCGCCCGGACATCATCATAGACCCTCTGCGCATCGGCAGAAGGTTCTGCGCATGTGCAGAAGCGCTGTGCGTGCACACGTACGCTCACAATTCCGAACCGGTAGCGGAAGCAAGTGAGACCCACTCCTGGTTTGAACCTCATAGAAAGATCTGTGACTAGGTATACAATACCTCAGAATTCCCACAAAGAACAAAATGTGGCATTGCCAAAGAGTTATTAGCAAAATTAGCAGTATTTGAAGGGCTTTCTTCTCCCGGTCATATCTAGTCAACATACCAGACCACGGAGGCAAGGAATGCTGTGGGCCCTGTCTCTTAGGGAGGTACATCTAGTAGGACCAAGATGAAGGGCCTACTCCGTGGTAGCTCCTTCCCTGTAGAGCATCGTCCGTGCAGAAATAAGTTTGGCTCCCATTTTGTCATCCTTTCACAAGGCTCTGAAGATCTGGTTTGGCCACGTGCCCGTGGAACCCAGAGTGGGATGGAATCCATCAAGTGGTTTGTTTAACTGGTTGTTAACCCCTAGGGCCACGATGGCGAACCTATGGCCCACGTGCCCGAAGTGGCACATGGAGCCATGTTGCCTGGCACGCATAGCTTCATGCATGTGCAACGATCAGCTGGCCTTTTTGCGTGCAGCAGTGCCAGAAAATAGAAGAGATGGTCTTCCGTTTTCCTGCGTGATCCTGCACGCTGGCCAGTGTGTGCATGCACGCCAGAAACCCGGAAGAATAGCTGGCTGAAACCGGAAGTTCAGTAGCTGAAACCGGAAGTTCATTTTTGGGCGCGTGCATGCCCCCTGGGCAGCTCCTCTTCTGGGTTGCAACCCAGGCGGGCACAAAGCGCATGCACACGCTCCCTTTTTCAGCACTTGGTGCCGAAAAGATTCGCCATCGCTGTCCTAGTGACTGGGGTTTATCACTATTTATTGTTTTTTTATATGTAATTCTTTTTTTTTACTCTTTCGGAGCCGCCCGGAGTCCTTGAGAATGAGTTTCAGTGGCCATATAAATTTTCTTAAATAAACAAATAACATTTTCAAACATCACCATTGTGTAAACAATACTGTTCTTCTTTTCCATTTTGTAGCTTCTAATTATACAGTATATCCACGTTTTCTTTAAAATAGGAAGACGGAGGGAAACAAAAGTTTCTTTGCAAGAATGACTTGTTCTTCATTTTAGGAAGCCACACTTCATTGTTGGCTTAGTCGTTGACTCTCTCTCTCTCTTTTTTTTAAGAGTTGGCTTTTATTCTGGCAAGGTTGATCGGGCCGGAGAATATTTGCATTAGCTCGTGTCACTCTATCAAAACAGCCTTAATACTTAATTATCAAAATAAAGAAAAGAGATGTGGGTGCTTTCAACTTCCTTCTGAATGAATTTCTAATTTGTTTCATGGGTTTATCTCTCTTATTCAGGCGTATCGATGACGACAAGGGACGAACCCACGAAATGGAGCATTCGGCTATAAAATGCATGCGAGGAATTCTCTACTGCTACATGCGTCAGGCTGATAAGGTAAAACGTTGCATTATGGACAGCAGCAGACACTTTAATTCTAAAGGATTAAGTTAATTGTAAGCATTAAAAGGTTTTGGCGGCAAACAAATTAAAAGGGTCATAGACGTGATGCCAGTTTGCATGCTGCCAGAAAAAAAAGTTTTATTTCTAGGCTCTGGCCCTAATATAGTTAAAAGCCACAGATGAAGACATGCGTGACATAGTAAATCAACTATTTAAAAGCAAACCCTCTTTTAATAAAATTTAGAACTTGAACTGAAGGCAAACCAGAGGCTGCTGGTTGATTTAATGTTGGAAATGCATACAGGAAGTCTTTGACCTATGACTGCAATTGAGCCCAAAATATATATGTTGTTAAATGAGATGTTGTGGCCCGTACGCGGCCTGTGCAGCTAGTAGCTGATTCTGATTTTCCCCACCCAGAAAAAGAATTGGCATCACTTTTATCGCACATCCACCCTTGACGTCAAATAGAATAGAATAAAAACTTTATTGTCCCTTTAAATGTACACTAATCAGCATGAAATTGAAATGCAATTTCGTTGCATTCAGCTCTCAAAAGATAACCATTATGCATGCACCCACAGACATACACACATACGTACTGTATATGACTAAGCCCAAAGCTTTTTTCTGATGTCCCAGTTATAATCATTGGTGACCAGCATTTTACATTTTACGCTTTAAATTACACATATAACCGTTTTTTAAATTAGACCCTTTTAATTTGCAAGGGTTTTTTTTTAGATGATCTATAGTATAGCTGCCTTCTTCCCAATTAGTCAAGGAAAATACCTTAAAGATGGAAAAAATAATATTTAGCGTGCTTTCTTTTTCTTCAAACCGTTGTTGTTTCCAGGTTCTGCTCTATTCTCATTAAATCTTTACAAAAATAGCAGAGAGTTTTAAAAATGCAATGGGTCCATGCTATTTAAGGGATGACACGTTTCTTTACTTTTCTATCAGTTCTGAAAAATTTAGTTTGACAAGGTTTTTCTTGAAGTGATGGCATTTCTCCCTTTTGGTTTTTTTTTTTTTTTTTAAATTTGATTTATATGCCGCCCTTCTCCGGAGACTCAGGGTGGCTTACAATGCGTTAAGCAATAGCCTTCATACTTTTGTATATTTATATTTATACAAAGTCAGCTTATTGCCCCCAACAAACTGGATCCTCAATTTACCCACCTTATAAAGGATGGAAGGCTGAGTCGACCTTGAGCCTGCCTGGGATTGAACTCGCCAGTGATTGCAGCAGCTGGATCTTAAATGCTGCCTTTGTAGGAGGCATTACTCCCTTACGCTACTCAGGCTCCTGGTACAGGTTTATTTGACGTGGTGTTGTGCAATCATTTTTGACATAATTAATCAGAAAAGATTATTTATGAGTTCAGGGCCCCAGGAGGATCCTGTTGTGTCGCAAATGGAAAAATAATTTCCTGCCTTAAATTTGTGTATGGATTAATTTTCATTGTAATGAAGTTAGAATTTGTTACTGGTCACTGTTTAGTGTTGGTTGAAGACTATATATATATATATATATTCCTATAAAATAATCTTAAAACTTATTTTTCCTAGTAGTATTATTTTCCTTGTAATGATGTTAGAATTGTTACTGGTCACTTTTTTAGTGTTGGTTGAAAATATATATATATTTCCTATAAAATAATCTTAAATCTCTTTTTCCTAATAGTGTTTTACTATTAATCAGATTCAGCAATAATAACCAGTCTTCACAAATATATATATACATACTAGCTGATAACCTGGTGTTGCCCAGGTATTTATGTATCCCAATCCTTACGGGCTTTTAAAAGTATACGTACAGTATACACATTATAAAGTAAAAATATACATTAAATCACTATAAGTCTTTGGGCCCCACCTCTTGTCCATCTGGCTGCCCATGCCCTCCGGTAATCACTATTTGGCGACCGGCAGCGTTGGGGCTGCACATAGGCAGCTGCCATGGTAACCGACTGGGCCAACACCCATCTGGAGGCAATGGTCCTTCTCACCATCCGGAATGGCCCAGCGGGTGGCACGTGGCCGCTGTGGAAGGCTGCCGGGACCAATCATCTGGGCAGTGCAGCTGCTATATTCCCCTAAGGGGTGTTAGAGGTGTCTTACCCCCACAGTATTTTTTTCCAGAAAGTAAGTCATCTGTGTACTAAGTTTGGTTGAAATTGTTCAAGGCATTCCAGAGTTATGCTGGAACATACACACACACAGCCATTTATATATATATATATAGATAGATAGATATCAGAAGAAAGAAACCATGTTCCAAAGTCTACATTGGTCATATTTTCAGGTTGCCTGGTGTTAGATTTTTTGCTTAGTGCTTGAACAATGAAATCCGTTGTGTGCCACCGGCTCCTTCTGAGAATTTTCAAGAGAAAATGGATTGAGGTGGTGTGTTGCTCTTTGAATGAAAGGCTACATTCCATTTAAGCATTCAGAACTAGCTGTGTGGGTTTTAACTAGTTGTGTGGATAATTACCCTCTTCCACTGATCAAAAGTGAGTCTACTGTGAATGTCAGACTGGAAATCTTGCATGTTTTGACAGCTGTCTGTGGGCTAGAAAGTTGCTTAAACTGCATTCATATGACATACTAAATCATATGATTTGGCTCACTGGGTCTTCTGAACTTGGACATGTTGATTTTGGTCCTAAAAATAGCCAATAATCCTAAACTGTAACTACAGGCCAAAATTGTGGAAACCTTTTTGGAAAAGTGTATTTTTTGAGGTTTGATGGCTAATAACACCAATTGTTTTTTTTTGTTTTTTTGAGTTTCAAGAGAATCCTATTCCACTGCTGGAATGGCCTGGGAATAGCCCAGATCTTTACCCAATTGAAAATCTATGGAGCCGACTCAAGAAACTTGTTAGTCAGAAGCGACCCAGCAATAAAACCCAGTTAATAGAAGCAATCCTTCCATCTTGGTTTCACATGGTAACAGCTGCAGAACTAAAAGGTTTGGTTCACTCCATGGGAAGACGTTGTACGGCCGTAATTCATACGAAAGGTTACCCAACGAAGTTGTCATTGCGTTATTTTGTATTTGCCTGCTGAGCTTCCATTCTGAGCATTACGGTAGCCTTGCCAGAGGACTTTTATCAGAGTGAAGAGATAAGGACTACTTTGAATTACTGCGCATGTCTACTTTTTTTTTCTTTCTAACATTACTTTCTCTTTTGTCCGTCTCTGAGATATCACTGCCGGCAAAATGTAATTAGCTAAGTTTATTTTTACTTTATAAATAAAATGTTTATTAGATTTTATACTTCGAGTTTTTTTTTAAGAGTATATACCATGGAAAACAAGATTCAATTACCTCTAATTAATTGCATTTTCCCCAGGGGGGGAACAAAACTGATTCACGCTTCGACATGGTGATAATTTTTGTATATCTCATTTTTCCTAAATGTTTCACTTTTCTTCTTTATACTGTAATTGTTATTCTAATAGCAAATCCTTCATAAAAGTTATTGCATTACATTCTTGATTAAATTATTTTTCTATTGATATATAATTTTATGGTACTACTCCTCCAAAAATGTGATGTTATTTGCTAGTTTTAGAAAATACACTTTTCCCAAAAGGTTTCTACAATTTTGACCACTACTTTATGTTTTGTTCTGGGTTAAGCAACTACTTTTGTGGCTTGATGTCAACTCTGAAGCGAACCTGGCTGGGGCCATTTTGATGGCTTCAAGATTGCCACAATGTGAAGAAGGGATAGGGAGGGGGAACATAGTTAGATAGGGGTTTGTAGCCAAAACAAAATAGTTTTCTGTGGGAACCAAGGACATTCCAACAGGTGGCTGGAGAGAGGAGGAGTCCAGTTATCATGCGACTCGCCAACACCGTGACTGATGGTTTGGGGAAAGGGGGAACTTTCACTTCTTCATCAGATGAAGAAGGGCATCTGCTCTCCCTGCGCATGCCCAAGATGGCGATCGTACCTTGGGCGTCCTAGGAAGATGGGCTTTTTGGCTGGCTCTTAGCAGGTCCGTGGGGGCTGCAGTCCATCGGCAGCCCCCTGCCCAGCCAGCGGAATATGCGGCCATCACGCTGGTGGGGTTGTCACCCACCAGCGTGCATCAGAAGATGCCGAAGCCCCCTGCCGCCTCCACCACCCAGAACAGCTGAGAGGCGCCGCGGAAGATGGCGGCGCGGTGGGGGGGCGAAGACAAGCGGCGAAGACAAGCGGTGAGCGGTGAGCGGCGAGCGGCGGCGAGCGGCGGCTGCAGTGAGAGGGCAGCCGTGGCGAAGCCCTTGGAAGAATTCGGAGGCTCCCGCCGCCCTTAAACAGCTGGGCGGCGCTACGAGTCCGCCACCCCGTTTTGAAGATCCCCGCCGCTTCCCCCCCCCCTCTCTGGACAGCTGAGAGGCGCCGCGGAAGATGGCG
This sequence comes from Masticophis lateralis, assembly GCA_030761175.1. Lineage (NCBI taxonomy): Eukaryota > Metazoa > Chordata > Lepidosauria > Squamata > Colubridae > Masticophis > Masticophis lateralis. The sequence goes on along the minus strand of JAUDYJ010000010.1, from coordinate 7,793,217 downwards.
GCGCGGTGGGGGGGGTGGCGAAGACAAGCGGCGAGTGGCGAGCGGCGGCTGCAGTGAGAGGGCAGCCGTTGCGAAACCCTCGCGAAGCCCCCGCTGAGGAAAAATAATGCTGCGAGAGATGGTGATGGGTGGCAAGGAGATGGCGGCCAGCGAATGGTGGCAGTGATGAGTTTGGGGGGCCAATGATTTTAGTGGCCCCCAGCAGCCAGCGGGCTTATGGCCCCATTGGAGGCTGGTGAGGGTTTCCTCTCCCTCCATCCTGCTTGTCCTCTGCTGGCCCTCAAACCTGCCCGCTCCTTTATTATCAGGCCGCCACTCCCAGAGTGGTGCTTCGGACCTTTTTGGCGTCTTTACCAGCATTTGGCGTTTCCATCTGCATTTCATTACTCCGCTGGCTGGTTATGAGAAGACAGGCCAGCTCATGGGAGGATTGTGGAGCCGGTTGTTACCATCTATCTGAGGGGGTGCCACATTTACAGGACAAATTTGCCAGGCCACAGTGAGAGAGTGGCCTTGGACTTTCCAACGTACCTGTTGTCGGCTGAACCACCGTGAGAGGGTGGCTTGGACATTCCCCCTCAGGGACAGAATACAGAGACTCCGGGTCGCTACCGTGAGAGGGTAGCGGCGTTTCTCTCCTGATTGTTCTGGTCCTGCATTAGGACATCTGGAATTATGACTATGTTTATGGACCTATGCCATGCCCCATTTTCCTGCCTTATCTGTTGGATGCTCTCTAGGTCCACGCTTCTTGCCCTGCGAGATTCCCCCCTCTCGCGGGTTTGGCCCTCCACGCTATCGAGGGCCTACCTTAATGACGGGTCTTGGGACCCCGAGAGGTGGCATGCTGCGAAGCGGGGATTGAGGGGTTTTTTAACTGCTTTTTTAAGGGGTGTTTTAGGGGGTTCTGGGGTGGGGGAGGGTGTGGGTTTGGGGGGAAACCCGGAGGGGAAAGGGACAGGCCTGGCAGTCTGTGATGCCACGGGAGGTGTAGCTGCTGGAGGCAAGAGGGCTCTGATTGAGCCCTCTGTTGAGGGTGGTGTGATTTCTACGCTATGTGGGAGGGGCAGATATGGCGAGAGCAGGGGACCATATCGTGTGGTGGGGGCACGCACTCGCTGTCTTCGAGCGATTGCTTGCCCCGGTCCCCTGAGCTACTCCCGTTCCCCGGGTTGTCTAGAGTCTCAGGACCCGAGGCTCCGGCTGCTGTTGTGCAACGCGAGGTCCGTTGTAAATAAGGCCCCCCTCATATGTGATCTTCTCCAAGAGGGGGGTGCGGACCTGGCTGGTATTACCGAGACCTGGTTGGGCCACGAGGGGGGGGTCCCCCTCGTGGAGATGTGCCCACCGGGTTTCCTTGCATTTCACCAGCCGAGAGCCCAGGGCAGGGGTGGGGGAGTAGCGGTCATTATTAAGGAAGGTCTGGGTCCGAGGGAGGCCACTGTACCTCAGATAGCCGGGTGTGAGTCCATCTATGTGAGATGGGGCCCTGGTGGGCAGATGGGTCTGTTAGTCACGTACCTGGCTCCCTGCCACGTGGCAACAACCCTGCCCGAGCTTCTCAATGTTATAGCCGAGGTGGCGGTTGCTACTCCCAGGCTTATAGTCATGGGGGATTTCAACCTGCCATCCATCGGTGAAACATCTGAGATGGCTCGGGAGTTCATGGCTTCCATGACGGCCATGGACCTGACCCAGGTAATTCAGGGCCCGACTCACATTGGTGGACACACCCTGGACCTAGTTTTTGTCTCTGGTCAGTGGTTGAGTGGTCATGATACTGGGGATATAGGCATCGAACCCTTGTCATGGACTGACCACTCGCTCCTTCGACTCGACTTTCTGACCGCTGCACCCCACCGCAGGGAGGCGGAACCAATTAGGTGGTTCCGCCCCAGGCGCCTGATGGATCCTGATAGGTTCCAGACGGAGCTTGGGCCATTTCCTGAGACACTGACACGCGACTCGACTGAGGACCTGGTGGCTGCCTGGGATAGGGCAGCCGGTGGGGCCTTGGACCGAGTCGTGCCTTTGCGGCCTCTGACCCGGCGCCGAACTCACTTATCTCCTTGGTTTACCGAGGAGCTGAGGGAGATGAAGCGCCGGAAAAGACGCCTAGAGAGCGGTTGGAGGGCCAGTCGCTCCGATTCTGACTTGACACTAGTAAGAGCTTATATTAAGACTTACCTAGTGGCAATAAAAGCGGCGAAATCTAATTATTTCGCCGCCCTTATTGCATCATCAGATAATCGCCCAGCCGCCCTGTTTAGGGTGACCCGCTCCCTCCTTCATCTGGGAGCGCGGGAGGATCCCTTGCAGGGACGTGCTGAGGATTTTGTTCAATATCTGGATGATAAAATAACTCAGATTCGGGATGAGTTGGCCGCCGACTGGGTTGGTTCGGGCGAGGTGACTGAGCCCGGTCTTGAGAGTGTTATCTGGGCTGAGTTCGATCCTGTGGCTCCCGAGGACGTGGACAGGATCCTGGGGAGATTGAATGCTACCACATGTTTATTGGACCCGTGTCCCTCCTGGTTGGTGCTGGCCTCCCGGGAGGTTACACGAGGCTGGCTCCAGGAGATTATAAATGCTTCTCTGAGTGAGGGTGCCCTACCTACCGCCTTGAAGGAGGCGGTGGTGAGGCCCCTCCTCAAGAAGCCCTCCCTGGACCCAGCTGTTTTGGCAAATTATCGTCCAGTCTCCAACCTTCCCTTTTTAGCGAAGGTTGTTGAGAGTGTGGTGGCATGGCAGCTCCCCCGGTACCTGGATGAAGCTGTCTATTTAGACCCGCTCCAGTCCGGCTTCAGGTCTGGTTACAGCACCGAAACGGCATTGGTCGCGTTGGTGGATGATCTCTGGAGGGCCCGGGGTAGGGGGTACTCCTCTATCCTGGTGCTGTTAGATCTCTCAGCGGCTTTTGATACCATCGACCATGGTATCATGTTGCGCCGGTTGGAGGGATTGGGAGTGGGGGGCACCGTTCTTCGGTGGTTCTCCTCCTACCTCTCCGACCGGTTGCAATCTGTGTTGACAGGGGGGCAGCGGTCGACCCCGAGGCGCCTAGTGTGTGGGGTGCCACAAGGGTCGGTCCTCTCGCCCCTTCTGTTCAACATTTATGTAAAGCCGCTGGGTGAGATCATCCGTGGTTTTGGGGTGGAATTCCATCAGTACGCTGATGACACTCAGCTGTACATCTCCACCCCGGACCACCCCAACGATGCCGTGGAGGTGATGTCCCAGTGCCTTGAAGCTGTGCGGGTCTGGATGGGGAGAAACAGGCTTCGACTCAACCCCTCCAAGACCGAGTGGCTGTGGCTGCCGGCGTCCCGATATAGCCAACTGACTCCATCGTTGGTTATTGGGGGCGAATCATTGGCCCCCACGGAAAGGGTGCGCAACTTGGGCGTCCTCCTGGATCCACGGCTGTCTTTAGAGGATCATACGACAGCCGTGGCCAGGGGGGCTTTCTATCAGGTTCGCCTGATACGCCAGTTGCGGCCCTTTCTAGATCGGGACTCCCTACGCACAGTCACTCAGGCGCTCGTCACGTCTCGCCTGGACTACTGTAATGCTCTCTACATGGGGCTCCCCTTGGGATGCACCCGGAGGCTTCAGCTGGTGCAGAATGCGGCCGCGCGGGGGATTATGGGAGCGACAGGGCGCTCCCACGTGACACCTCTCCTGCGTGAGCTGCATTGGTTGCCGGTTGACTTCCGGGTGCGTTTCAAGGTGTTGGTAATCACCTTTAAAGCGCTCCATGGCTTAGGACCAGGGTATTTACGGGACCGCCTTCTGCCACCAATTGCCTCCCACCGACCGGTTCGCTCCCACAGAGAGGGCCTCCTCGGGGTGCCGTCAGCCAGACAATGCCGGCTGGCGACCCCCAGGGGGAGAGCGTTCTCTGTGGTAGCCCCCACCCTCTGGAACGATTTGCCTCCAGAACTGAGAACTATTGCTGACCTCCGGACTTTTCGTCGGGCTCTAAAGACGCACCTTTTCCAACTCGCCGGACTTGCCTGATCCCTTTTATTTATAAATATTTCTACATTTTTTAAATTTTAAACTTTTTAGAGTTTTTAGTCGGTTCTTATACCTTCAGCCTTAACTTATATGGATTTTAGGATGTTTTAAATTGTTTATGTACTGGTTTTTAATTGGCTGTACACCGCCCTGGGTCCGTCAGGAGAAGGGCGGTATAGAAATTTAATTAATAAATAAATAAATAAATAAGATGAAAACCGCGGGAACTTTCAGAGTCGGTTTTCACCAGTTTGTGCCAATATGATATCTCCAATAAAATTGTTCTTTGAGGAACTTGCCTGCCTTGGAGTTCTGCTTTCTTTGGAGTTATTGCTTGAAATCCTGACATTAAACCGACTCGTGTTGCGGCAACCCTGAAGCTTCCAAAATGGCCCCAGCCAGGGGCGCTTCATAATTGACATCAAGCCACATATCTGAATCAGACATCATCTGAATCCAGACAAATAGCCGGCTTATGAGGAAATGGCTCTTTGTCTTCCAGGAAGACAAGGTGTTAAGGATATTGTTGTTGTGTAACAACTAGCAGAGTAAAGTGCACAGAGAAACGTTGCTGAGAGCAATGAGATAGAGATACATACAAACTGGTGTTATCAAAAGTTTTCTTTATAATGGAAAAATAAACAATCTCGTAGCTTTCTAAACAGTCCAAGTTTTTACCGGTTAATTCCAAACAAACTCTTACCAAACAAACAGTAGTTGGTTCACAAACCCCGGATGGTAGCAGATCCATCCACACATGCACGCACGCAATGGCAGCTTATCATCTTCTGAATACCTTACAGTACCTTTCTTAAATACATTGTTAAATTACAAGTAATTATAGCATGACTCAGCATTACAGCATGATGCAGCATTAAAACTTAAAGTCACAGAACACATATATTGCCTGGACAACCGTTAGGCCCAAATCATATCCTAACACAAGGCATAGTATCAAAGTTTTGATGATGCATCTTTGATTTCCACTTTTGTGGAATTATAGTGGTGGGGTTCTTTGGAAAGCAAGCTGATATTTTCTCAACCTGCTTCTAGATGACTCTCTGGTCATTGCCGGCTTCATTGATGACGTCGTTCATCTTCCAAAACCCACAAAAATGTCTGGGATATTAAATAAAAGAGAGAAGGCATCTGCCATTTATCATGTGGCCTGAGGTCCATTCACTGGATTAATGTAAAACCTGCTTCGCAATATTAAGCACATCCAGTCATGAAGTCAAAGGATTGGTCCATCTAGTTTAGGGTTGGCGAAGCTTTTGGGCACCGAGTGCCAAAAGGGGAGCAGGCATGCACTCTCATCACCTGGTACTCCGGTTTCTGGTGTGCAAAGACCAGCTTGCATCTGTGCGCTGGAGACCACAAGCTCAGCTTTCCAGCATGCGCATGCACGCCGAGGAGCTGCTCTTCCAGTTTGTGGCACTCCTGCGCACACAAAAAAGGACACTGGAACCTGCAAGAGAAACAGGTGGCAGCTGGGGTGCTCGGAGAGATGGCTCTGCATGCCATTTCCGGCACGCCTGCCTTAGGTTCGCCATCACTGACCTACTTCATGAAGTTCTCCAGAGTTTCAAACAAGATTATTTTTTCCCATATCGTCCTGGAGATGAGAATAATGGAATCTAGGCTATTTTACATTTAAAAGACACGTGAACCAATGAACAATCGCTATTCCCTGGGGAAACTCTCCAGTGTAATGCAGGTAGTTCTCGACTTACAACAGTTCGTTCAGTGGCCGCTCAAAGTTAACAATGAAAGCACTCTAAAAAAGTGATTTATGACCGTTTTTCCCACTTAACAACCATTGCCACATCCCCACGGTCACGTGATCAAAATTCAAATGCTTGTCAACCGGTTCATATTTATGACGGTCACAGTGTCCCAGGGGTCACTGTGTTCCCCTTTTGCGACTTTCTGATGAGCATAGTCAATGGGGAAGCCAGATTCACTTAACAACCAGGTTATCAATTTAGCAGTCGCAGTGATTCATTTAACAACGGTGGCAAGAGAGGTTGTGAAATGGGCAAAACTCAACTGTCTCACTGAGCAACAGAAATTTGGGGCTCAATTGTGGTCGTAAGTCGAGGGCTGCCTGCAGCAGCTTCCAATCTTTCTTGTTGGAGTGTTGCAGGATAAGAAACTCGTGGATTCCTTTAAAAAATGCATCGAAGGCTTGCATCTTTTTCCTAGATAATCGTGTTTCAGATTTCATTTTAACCAAGGTGCCTCTCTTAATCAAGTGTTGTGGCCCACCAGCAGCCTGCAGAGCTGGCGGTGGAGTCGGACAGTGGAGGAGTCTGGGGAGGACAATGGGCCAGTCCTGGAGTCTGGGGAAGACCCGGACGAGGACTCTGCATCGGAGCCAGAGATGGGGCCAGGGCCATCTGGGAGTGATGTGCGGACTCTGGAGCCCCTAGAAACGGACAGCAGAGAGGCAGAGGAACAGGAGGAGCCTGTTCCTAGTGCACGCGTGTGAAGAGCTGCCAGAAGGCAAGAGCAGCTAAAGCAAAAAGGATGACTCGGGAGTAAGGCCAGGAGATAATTGCCCATAAGCCATAAGGCTTAAAAGAGCAGGAAAGGCTCTTGGGCTCTTTGTAGGAAAGCAACATTGCTACATTTGTTTCTTGTCGGTGTCTCTTGTTTCTGGACTTTGTGGGGCTTTGCCAAGAAAAGCCTTTGGCAGGGCGCCAAAGAAGATAAAGGTTTGTGATAAGGCCGAAGGACTTTTTCTGAAGGACATGTTTTGGAATTAATTTGGACTAAGCTGAGAATGATATTGTTTGTTTAGGACTGATTGTGTCTGGTAGTAACTACTTGATCACAACATCAAGGTGGGAGTGCAGAAAAGCAAAATCTTCCTGTTTAGATGAGTTTTCATAATGACATTCTTTCAGAGGATGTTTGAAAGCAAGATCTATTTGGAAATAAGATTGTTTGAGCCAACGGAGCTCCACGGCTTCAGATTTTGAAATAGGCAGCTTGGATGAAAATACAGTGCCCGGAATGAAGGCATTAGAATACCAAACTAATATCAAAGTTAATGTTTTCCGTTGATGGCAGGGCTATTTAACAATCCTATAATTTGTCTATCTAGCCTTGACATTGCGCATCATTTATCATGAAATATCTTTTCAAACCTTATGCTACAATAGAGATAATCTCATTCCGAAATGCGAAGCTGTGTTAATGGTGCCAGGCATTTAGGGTGTGGAGACATAAAAACCCAATTCATCTCCCCACCTCTGATGGATTTTGAAGAAGTCATTTAATCTACCTGATCATTACACCTTGATAGCTTCATTTTATTTGGCTGACCCGTGTCATGAGCGCAAAGCCGTATTGATATTAAATATGACTCTATTGTGCTTCGCTTAAACAAAAAAGTAAGTTTCTTATTTTTCTGTAATTTTAGCTTTCAACCTCTAGCTAATCGTAGTTTAAAATTTCTTTTGACATAGTAAATTTTTCTTTTCTTGATGTTGCACAATGCTAAGCGAAGGGGAATAAGAATGAACAATTGGTAACAGATGCTAACACTGTAAATTTGCTACTGATTTATCTATGAAGTTTCTGATTTTTTTCCTTCCAATACCTACAAGGTGACATATGCTAGAAATTACTCAGCATTATTCTCCTGATATTTGGGATGGCAGGTGTGATGAAACCTACCTCTTCAACACCCCTGCACCTGAACTTACAGAAAAGGCAGGTGGAGTCTGTCACCTCTTATTTTGTAGTGCAGCTCTAGCATGAAAGGGAATAACTAAAGGGGAATTGATGGAAGAAAAGTGGAGGTTACAAGGCAAAAAAGAAGAGAAAAGTAAAGCAAGAGAGATGGACAAAGGATACTTTTTTAAAAGAAAGAAACAAAACAAAACTTTCAGAATATGACAACAACAACAAAAAAATCCCCCAACTCAAACCCAGGATGAAGAAAATAATATATTATGCCTAAAGAATTCAAGTTTTAATATTGATAAGAAATACCCTCAAATTATTTGGTTCTAACATTATTTAAAGACATGCTAGAATAAATCAAAACTGTTGATGTCTTCAAGACATCCTTATATCTTGGGAACTTCAGGGTAGGCCCAGGGCATTTTCGTGACATGAACCTGAAGGATTTTTCGCTGTTGCCTTCCAGAATGTTCTTGGCTTTCCAGATCCAGTCTATGGCCCTGGAGTCCTCTGGTGATTTTCTAGCTAAGGATGAAAGAAACTTCACTCTCCTGCCTTCTGAACAGGGGTGAAATGCTACCGGTTCACACCGGTTTGGGTAAACCGGTAGTGATAAAAGCTACCGGTTCAGACGAACTGGTATTTCCGACAATCAGTTGTGCTGCGTGATCTAAATTGTGCGGCACAGCTGTTCCCCTCCTCGCTGTTCTATTTACCTTCTTAAGACTCCTTTTTCCGTGCGAACCATGCATTTAGTGCCCATTGTGCATGCGTGTACAATGTGTGTTTGGCGCGCATCACGCATGCGCATGCCATGACCTGGTGGAACACCGCGGAAGATTCCACCACTGCTTCTGAACCTCAAGAAGCTTTCTGCACTTGCCGCATTCCCCTCAGAGAAAAAAAGACGCGTACAAGCAACTCACGTTTCAACCTGCTCATACCCAGACCCTCAACGGATTTTATTATTTATTTGAATGTATTGGCCACCAAACTCCAGACTTTCCAATCTGTTTGCAGAACTGTACACAGCCTAACTCAGATCCCCACCGTTGTGCTCTTCAGAACACACCTCTTGTCACCCTGCTCCTTCTGATCTTTTTATCTTTTTAAAGGCATTTTTTTAAAGAAAACTTAAACCGGAAGGCTAACGTCTTCTTTCTACGATTCAGGAGCCTATTTTAAATATAATTGTATTGGAGAAACATCTGTGGGAGACGGGCGGTTGAAAAGTTATGAGGTAATTAGGTAGGTACCGTGTTTCCCCGAAAATAAGACCCTGTCTTATATTTTTTTGAACCCTGAAATAAGCGCTTGGCCTTATTTTGGGGGAGGTCTTATTATTTTGAGATGCGTGGAGCAAGATGGGGCTCCTCTTGCCGTCTTACCTGATTTCCAGCTCTGCTTTTAAGTATTTTTGGGGAGGGGTTATTTTCAGAGGGAGGCTTATTTTAGTGCCTGCACCCAAAAGTCCGATTGGGTTTATTATCAGGGGATGTCTTATTTTTGGGAAAACAGGGTAGAGAGGCAGAGACAGACAGACAGACATAAGAAGGCATGTAGGTAGATAGGCAGGGAGAGACAGACAGACAGACAGACGCAAGAAAGGTAGGTAGGTAGAGAGGCAGATAGAGAGACAGAAATAGGTAGGTAGTAGAGAGTTAGGCAGACAGGTAGAGAGACAGTTAGAGAAAAAGAAAAAGGTAGGTAGAGAGGTAGGTAGAGAGGCAGATAAAGACAGACAGACATAGGTAGGTAGGTAGGTAGATGGAGAAGCAGAGACAGAGAGATACAGAAACATGTAGGTAGGTAGGTAGGTAGAGAGGCAGACAGACAGACACAGGTAAGGAGGCAGATATGCAGAGAGGCAGATACAGACAGACAGTCACAGGTAGGTAGGTAGGTAAAGAGGCAGATGGAGAGACAAGCAGGCAGACGCAGATAGATATAAAAATATGTACTGCGCACAAAAGCTATTCTTTGCTTTCCTGCTTTGTGGTTCTGAATTGTAAAAAATCCTCAGACTGCTTAATTGCTTTTGGGGATGGCAGTTGTGGCAGGTTGACCAAGTAATAGCCAGAAGGATGATGGGCAACATGAACGGAGGTCCTGCAAGCAGTGAGGTTCTGAGGTGAAAGTGTGGTAGAAACGCATAGTTGGATGTTTAGAACAGAATGTCTTTTTATTACTTATTTAAGAAAATCGATATGGCTGCTGACTCACGCTCAGTGACTTACCAAGGATAAAAGCCCAACTCCAAAAGTAATAACCGCCAATCTCCTTGGTGGTACAACAATTGGACAAGCCCCCACGATGGGTTCTGTATCCCTTCTGGAGTCTCCAGAATGAACCCTGCAGATCAAAGTGTGTGCAAAGGATAGCAGTGAATCACAACAATCGCGTGGCAAATGACACTGGTGTGGAATCCCATTACGAAGTGATATTTCTGACTAGTGAACAGAGAAATGTTCATTGCCCAGGAACACAGTTATAACTCTGGATCTTGTCGTTTTAATGGTTTGCTATACTGCCGCCAGTGCCTTTTGTAAGCGGTTTCGCATTGCTGCCTGATTGTATTAATATTGCGGTAATTACGTGATATTGCTTTTCTTCTGACGGGTGGCATTGAGCTTCCGCTGTAAACATCCTGGGGTATTTGTGAGAAGGTAAAGCATGGCTTAGCAGCTAAAACGCTGAGCTTGTCGATAGAAAGGTTGGCCGTTCAGCGGTTCGAATCCCTAGTGCTGCGTAACAGGGTGAGCTCCTGTGACTTGTCCCAGCTTCTGCCAACCTAGTAGTTTGAAAACACATAAAAAATGCAAGTAGAAAAATAGGGACCACCTTTGGTGGGAAGATAACAGCGTTCCGTGTGTCTTTGGCGTTTAGTGCTTCGGACAGCAATGGCTCTTCGGCTTTGAAACGGAGATGAGCACTGCCCCCTAGAGTTGGGAACGACTAGCATATATGTACAAGGGAACCCTTTACCTTTATAGCATAGTTCTCTAAGCACAGGTCCTTTTCAAAGCAAAATGGCTATGTTTTTTCTGGAAATATGTTCATACTCCCATCCCATTCGAGGGGTATTCATCCCAAAGTGCATGGCTAAAAGTCTGTGGAGATTCTCAGTCATCCAGGCTGTGTTTGTCCCAAAGGTGCTTTTTTCAAGAAGCAATTAACTGGACTTCCTTGTTTTTTCTTTGAAGACATTTCGCTTCTCATCCAAGAAGCTTCTTCAGCTCTGACTGGATGGTGGGGAATGGAAGGATTTATATTCCTTGTGGACAGCTGGTCATTTGCATCCTTTTCGAGGGACGTTGAGGCCACTTGGAGGTTTATCTGTGTCCTCAGGGTTACCTGAGTAGTACTCCTGGTTCCTGCAGTCTGAATTTCCAGAAAAATTGCAGACTATAGGAACCCTTTTGTGCTATTCAGGTGACTTTCAGTACACAGATAAACTTCCAAGTGGCCTCAATGACTCTCTTTAAAAAAAAAAGGAATTTATTTATTTATTTATTTATTAAGTTTATATGCCGCCTTCTCTCCGACAAGAACCCAGGGAGGCTCACAACAATAAAACAAACAGATAAATCAACATTAAATGTTAAAACCTATTAAAATTCCCCTTAAAAAAACCCCTTCAGTCCAATCATCTGTTTGCAAGGAATATCAATCCTTCCATTCCCCACCATCCAGTCAGAGCTGGAGAAGCTTCTTGGATGAGAAGCAAAACGTCTTCAAAGTAAAATAAACAAGAAAGTCCAGTTGCCTCTTGGGGAAAAAAAAAAGCATTTTTGGGACAACCATGAATGACCTGGATGACTGAAAATCTCCATCGACTCTGTATGGGAAAGACTTGATCCTCCCTAGATGAAAAGACCGTTTTTGGATTTGCCATTCTTTCATAAGTGCCAAGATGAAAATGGCAAAGTAACAGCAGGACTCCCTTGCTCCTGATATTCCTCCAGGGAAATTGTTTTCTTTTTTAAAAAAAAAAAAACGTAATATTTGCAAGAAAAAAGAAATTGCCTTTGATTCAATGCCATGTTTGCCGTTTCTGCGTTTCTATTACACAACGTGATGCTTTTCCAATCTACCCTTCTGGGAAGCAGTTTTAAAACCCTTACCTTTTGCCAAGAAAAATGAGAAATGAAACAGGTAACTGCTGCAAAAACTCATAGGCCTTTCCTTAGAAATCCAACTGTGGTGATGTTTAGTGGCTCGCGGATACTTCATGTCGGTAGCTTGACTCATCCAAATGTTTGTGTGGAATTACATGTAATCTTTTTCCCCCCTGCCAGGTTCAACAATATAAGCAGGATCCTAAACCTTCCAAATGTCTACATTCTATTTTCAACCTTCACACAGGTGATGAGGTCTTTTCTCATGAGGAATACGGTCATCTACAGGTACGAAACTATGGTGGTTTTTGAAAACAAACAAACAAACAAAAATCTTCTATAGAGCCAGAGCGAGTTTGAATATTTCCTTCCTGCTGTTTAGTTAAAGGCTACCATTCTTTTTAAAAATGTCTTCAATTATGGAGCTTGACAAATTGATTTTCCTGCTTTAACCTACCAACAACAGCAGGCTGTTTTGCCGTCTGATTTGTTGCTGTATAATTCAGTGTAAACAATACCAGGGTAATGGCCGAAATGAATTGTCGCTGTCTTTGAAACGCGACGAGCTTGGATCTGTGGAATGCAGCCCTTAAAATATGTTTATAGATTGATTTTAAGAATTGCTGATCTGGATACTCGGTTATGCTTGGGGAATCAATTTCCCCTTCCAGAACACCCCCAGCAGCTTAATTAAAAGTTAATGGGTTTTTAATTTAATTCTTAGTTTTCTTTCCTTCTTTCCTCCGTTCAATGGCGTTTCCTTACTGCGTGTGCTGGATTTTGGATTGTCAGATGTCAATCTTACCTGGGAGAGGTTGGTTTCAGCAGGTTCTGACCAGTTCTGGAGAACCGGTAGCAGAAATTTTGAGTAGTTTGGAGAACTGGTAGTAAAAATTCTGGCTGGCCCCATCCCCATCTATTCTCTGCCTTCCAAGTCTCAGCTGATCAGGAAGAAATGGGGATTTTCCAGTATCTTTCCCCTGGATTGGGGAGGGAATGGAGATTTTACAATATCCTTCCCTTGCCACACCCACCAAGCCATGCCACACCCACCAAGCCGCACCCACAGAACTGGTAGTAAAAAATTTTGAAACCCACCACTGGATAACAGTACAGGTAGTCCTCAACGGCCATAATTTCTGTTGCTAACAGAAACATTTGTAAAGTGAGCTTTGCCTCATTTTACGACCTTTCCCGCCACCACTGTTAAGTGAATCACTGCTGTTCAATTAGTCAAACTGTCGTTAAGTGAATCTGGCTTCCCTATTGACTTTGCTTGTCAGAAGGTCGCAAAAGGGAATCACTTGACCCCCCCCTCCCCTGGGACATTGCGACCGTCATAAATATGAGTCGATTGCCAAGTGTCCGAATTTTGTTCACATGATCTTGGGGATGCTGCAGAGATCGTGAGTGTGAAAACTGGTTCTAAGTCACTTTTTTTCAATGCCGTTGTAACTTTGAACGGTCACTGAATGAACCGTGGCAGGTCAAGGACTATCTGTAATCTCGTTCCTGACTCTGAATAGATTAGAATGGTCCCCTAGCAATAACAAGGCATTTCTAACACAGCAGCTCCGTTTTTTTTTTTCCTACCTCAGAAAATCTTCAGAATCCCTTTGAAATAAGAAATGGTGTAGATTCTCCTGAGAGACGTGGTGGCTAAGATGCTGAGCTTGTCGATCGAAAGGTTGGCAGTTCAGCGGTTCGAATCCCTAGTGTCGCGTAACGGAGTGAGCTCCCGTTACTTGTCCCAGTTTCTGCCAACCTAGCAGTTCGAAAGCACATAAAAAATGCAAGTAGAAAAATAGGGACCACCTTTGGTGGGAAGGTAGCAGCGTTCCGTGCGCCTTTGGTGTTGAATCATGCTGGCTAGATGGCCACGGAGACGTCTTTGGACAGCGCTGGCTCTTCGGCTTTAAAACGGAGATGAGGATCGCCCCCTAGAGTCGGGAACGACGAGCACATATGTGCGAGGGGAACCTTTACCTTTAGGTTCTCCTGTTTGGAAAGGGAGTTGGACAAGATGACTTACAGGATCCCTTCCAACTCTGTTAATCTGTTAAATACAATATTGTACATGATAATACAGCAATGGTATTTCCTGCTGGGCATAGTTTGGTTCTGGAGCTATGCAATTTGATGAATTTTAGGCATCGCATTGCATCGCAAATTAATTAACTGCTATGGCTGCTTTTAGTTTGGGAAACGTAAGGGTTTTTTGTCAACGCTATTTTTACTGCTTGTGTTTTATTGGGGAATTGCTGTGAAAAAGGCAGTTGTTTAACTGTAGTTATGTTGTTACGGCTCGCCTCCTTGAAAGCAAAGAGAACCGAAGGATTTCATTCGGAAAACTTTTTATTCTTTACCTTGTCAGGGGAACAAACGGATGTCATTCGGCATGTTGCGATGTGGGCAGTCTTTTGACGTGAGGATGCTAGCTCTGTAAACCGCTTAGGAAGTGCTGTAAAGTACAATGAAGTGGTATATAAGTCTATTGCTATAAGCAACTCCTGGCAGACGTACCACTTTCTGTTTCCTGTTCAGCCATTGAGATATATATATCTATCTATATATATCTATCTCTATCTATCTATCTATCTATCATCTATCTATCTATCTATCTATCTATCTATCTATCTATCTATCTATCTATCTATCTATAAAATAAAATAAATATTTGACCGTTACAGGGCGGAGTCATGAAAAGGGAGCGTGGCTGACTGATGAAGGCAAATAAGCCAGAAATAGATCTATCTCAGTCTCTCCCAAATCTCCAAACAGACAGCAAAATGCTGCTTTGATGTTTGAGAAAGCCTAGAAACTAGTGAATGAGATTTCACTGTACTATGGCTGTGAAACATCTTGATTTACGTAGGAAAAGCCTTGCGTAAAGAATGATGCACATAAAAACCTATGAAAATAAAATAAGATAGATAGATAGATAGATGATAGATAGATAGATAGATAGATAGATAGATAGATAGATAGATAGATATTCAAAACAATTTTGAAATTAAGTTGAGGGCTGCTGGTTGCCTCATTCTATTCTACAGGGTATTTGGGCATCCTTGATAATGAAATAAATAACTTTTAAAATACCGTAAACCCAAACCAATGTGCTGTGATTGAATTTTGTGTGTTTTATTTGAAAGCCAGGATTTTCTAAAGCAAATGCTGAAGGAAATCATAGTTGCTTCTTGAAGAGGTATCTCTGATCCCTGAACCGTGCTTCGTATCATATCATTACAACTCAGGGACACAGGGCAAAAATTACAGTAGGAAGCTCACAGCTCCTGAGCACGTTGAGGGATTATCAACCTCTTCCAGATACGGGCATTTATTTTCCATTTTACACCTGTTATTTTCATTCCTTCTGGTTTGACTCGACACACTGACTGCAGGCATCATAGTACGGGGCAGGCTAATTTTTTTTTTTTACTTCTTTTGACAGGATTATTTTTTTTATCTTTTCCTTTTTTCCCCCTCCGTCCAGATAAATGCTGTATCCCTCTTCCTACTCTACCTGGTGGAGATGATTTCATCCGGCCTGCAGATCATCTATAACACAGACGAGGTATGAAACGAGCCAATTCCATATCTCACAAAAGCAGACTGTAGGAATTTTACAGGCTTTTAAACAAAAATGGAAGAAAATTCTTTTTCCTTGGGCGTTTTCCGAAATACTTGTATCGAATTATAATTGGAGCAGTGTTTTTTTCCTCTTCTTTCTTTCTTGGCCCTGAACGATAGCAAGAAACTATTTCTGTTAGTGTTTCTGTTAACCATGTAAAGGGTACATCAGAGGTCTCCAAATGCGGCAATTTTAAGACTTGTGGACTTCAACTCCCAGAATTCTCCAGCCAACCTTACTGGCTGGGAGAGTTCTGAGAGTTGAAGTCCACAGGTCTTAAAAATTGCCACGTTTCGAGATCCCTGGGTTAGGTAAATGTGCCATGGATCATAAAGCATTACACTCATTTAATGTACCAAACGCCGTTTTTTTTTTCTCCTCCAATAACAAACACTTCCTAAAATATCATTTCTGTTTCTATTTTAAAAAGAATCCCTATCAATTCCAGCATTTATATTCTCTTGCACGCAGCGGGCTGTTAATGCCTGCAGAGATTTCCCTGCTCAGAAGTGCCACTTAAAACAGCTTCTAAAGTATGTGTAGAATCATGGTGAATGGTGTACGTGAAACACGACTTCCGGTACAAATGCATATGAAACCTGGATCTGGGGAAATTCAAGGCGGAAGGATTCTCACCACTTAAAGACAAGTTGTCCTAAATTTTCTGCATTAAAGCACTTTTACTTTTCAACGCTGTACTAAAATAAACCTGGCTGTAAAACGGGCCTTGACAGGAGAAGAAAGGTTTTCCTAGGTCTCTTAAATCCAGCTGTCTGCACTTCTCAGTAATCTGCATAAACTCTTCTATAATTGAGAAGTATTGATCTGATGGCTCTCTGGTTTATTTCGTCCGGTAGTGAGTTTTTGGTTTTAATTATATGATGCTTACCTTTCAGTTCTTATGCATCTCATCCTCTCTGAATGTGGCAGGTTTTTTTAACAATAAAAGTCAGGTGGGATTTGTAAGGCTGTATATAAAAGGGATTGGGGTGGTCTGGACTAGAAATGTCTGTCCCTGATTTCCTGGGTGGTAGCATCATCTGAGATCATCTGAGATATTCATATCTAAAATGAGATTTGGTTGGCACAGGTCACAGAAATTGTCTGTAACAAGTCACAGTTTCAACCATTTCTCCATACTTGTTTGCTTCTTAAAATGGGGGTGTAAGTGGAATAAAGAGAAAAGTGGGAGGGGGAGGAGAAAAAAGAAGAAGAGGAGAAGGAGAAAGAAAAGGAGAAGAAGGAGGTGTAGAAGAAAGAAGGAAAAGGAGGAGGAGGAGGTGGAGGAGGAGGAGGAGGTGGAGAAAGAAAAAAGAAGGAGGTGGAGGAAAAAGCCTGAGTAGCGTAGTGGGCTAATGCCTCCTACTAAAGGCAGCAATTAACATCCAGCTGCCTGTAATTCTGCGAGTTCAATCCTAGCCAGGCTCAAGGTCGACTCAGCCTTCCATCCTTTCTAAGGTGGGTCAATTGAGGACCCAGTTTGTGGGGGCAATAAGCTGACTTTGTATAAAATATACAAAAGTATGAAGGCTATTGCTTCACGCATTGTAAGCCGCCCTGAGTCTCCGGAGAAGGGCGGCATATAAATCAAATTTAAAAAAAAAAAAAAAAGGAGGGAAAGAGGAGAGAAGGAGGAGAAGAAGAAAAGAAGAAAACAAAAGTAGGAAAAGGAGAAGGAGGAGAAAGAAAAGGAGGAGGAGAAGGAGATGAAGAAGAAAGGAAAAGGAGGAGGAGGTGGAGATGGAGGAGAAGAAAGAGGGAAAAGGAGGAGGAGGAGGTGGAAGAGAAGAAAGAGAAGGAAAAAGGGAAGGAGGAAAGAAAGAAGAGGAGGAGGATTCCTTTTGCCCAGTTACATGTCACATACTCTGCATTTGTCACTAACTCCGAGTGGTTTCGTCCAGAAAATGTTCCGATTGGTGTTCGCTCTGAGCCCTTGCCCCTCCCCATTCCCCCCCCCTTTATTTCGCATTTAGACTAATCCCTTGCGCAAGACGTTATGCCTATTGAGTGTATTGAAGCTATTCATTATTATTCCTTGTTTCCCTTGGAGGTACGTAAATGAGCTGCCTCCAGGAGTAGATGAAAATGCTGAGCCAGTTCTAAATGGTTGAATAAATGTAATAGGTTTTGTCTCTCTGTGTAGAACAATGATATTCGTTAACTCCTTACAAACGCGAGAGGATTATTTCCCATATTATCGGATCAACATATTACATGCATTCTCTGTACCTGAACATTCATATCTGTAGAATAACATTCCAGCTATAAGAGGGCATACAAAATGTAACTGAAATGGAAAGATACCATTTGGAGTTGTCCGAATATAGTTTAATTCTGCAGATTACGAGACGAAAGAAGCTCATTCACTGAAGAGGCTTTTGGCCGTATCAAGCTTCTGCAGGTGTTTGGGTTCTTTCTTGAACCGCCTGCCATGTATTATAGATGCTCTTGGGTACAAAATAATCCAACTCAGGTGAAAAGTGCTTGAGGGTTCCTTAAACTTCCGAAGGAACTTTGGGAGAAGAAGTTGCTACGAGTGGAATGAGCAGATCAAAATCCAACCTACCCATGTTTCCCCGAAAATAAGACCAGGTTTTATTTTCCTTTGGGCCACAAAATAAGCACTAGAGATTATTTTTAGAGGGGTGATTATTCTTTTTCCATGTAAAGGAAGCCCACTTTTGCTTGCTTGTGGTGGGGCAGGAGGCCGCATGGTGCCCCAGTGCCATCGCGAGGAGAGGGTGGTGAAGCTGTCCCACAAGCCCCACACTGGCTTACCTCAGGCCCCTGCAGCCAGGCCACCCATGCTCCAACACCTGCCTTGCCTTGCAGTGGTGGCCCCATCCAACGGGATCCCACGTGGCTGTCGGCCTCTTCTTCTGCTTGCTAGCAGCCGCAACAGAGCAGGAGGCCGAGCAACATGCTGATGCCGCGGCTATGAGGCGAGGCGGGGTAGTGAAGCTGTGACCAAGCAGAAGTGGGCTGGCGGCCACATGGGCTCCTGCTGCACATGGTTGCTGGTGCTTCCACTGCGAGGCAGGTGTCGGGGGGATGGCCTGGCTGCAGGGGCCCTGAGGTAAGCCGGTACGGGGTGCATGAGGCAGCTCCACCCCCAGTCTCGCCTCGTGGTTGTGGCACTATAAGCAACCAAATGGAATAGGAGGCCAGCCGGCTTCGCAGGCTAAGTAGAGCTTACTTTGGGTGGGCACGGAAAACATGCTAGCTAGGTCTTACTTTCGGGATGGGTCTTACTTTCAGGGAAACAGGGCATATGAAGAACTTCTTTGATATGGATCAGATACAATCCCAGCACTCCTTTCCTCGAGGACTGAGAGATTCCCACAATTGCCTAAAGTAGATAGGAGATCAGAGGTTTTGGAGTCTTGGGTTTTTAGAGAGTAAAATGGGCGTTTTGACCCTCTGCAAGTGTTGAGGAACCAATTTCACTCCTTGTCCCAAAAGACAACTGGACTTCCTTGGGTTCCTTCCTTCCTTCCTTCCTTCCTTCCTTCCTTCCTTCCTTCCTTCCTTCCTTCCTTCCAAAACATTTCACTTCTCATTCAAAAAGCTTCTTGGATGAGAAGCGAAACAGGTTTTTTTGTTTTTTTTGTTTTAAAACCAAGAAAGTCCAGTTGCCTTTTGGAAAAAGCAATTTTTGGGACCAGAGGTGGGTTTCACATATTTTTACCACCGGTTCGCCGCGTGTGCTCACGTTCGCTATTCGCCTGATCTTTTGCACAGGCGCTTTAGTTATGTGTGCGCCTTTTGCGCATGCGCCCGGCCTCAAAAACGTGACTAAAAAGGACAGCATAGCTCCAGGGCGGGCGGGCGGACGGTTGGACGTACCCACGATCACTGCTACTGGTTCATCCTGGTGTACTGGTCCGAACACCATCACTGTTTGAGACAGTGACTTGAATGATTGAGAATCCCCATGAACAGATTTCACTCTTTATCTTCCCAGCCCACGGGTGTGCAACCTGAAACACTCAAAGAGCCATTTGGACCCATTTCCCACCTAAAAAAAAACACTGGGAGCCACAAAAACCTTCCCGTGCCTCACTATGTCTTGAGCGGCCACAAAACTAACATATGTAGTTGAATTAAACCTTTGTTTTCTTCTGAAACTTTTCTTTTCTTGGCTTTATCCACAGTTGGCCTACTGGGGGTTGAAAAGCTCAATAAATCGCGTGCCAGCAGGTGTCACACATTGGCGGTTGGGACGCATCTTTTGAGTGACAGGGAGCCGCAGCAGAGGGATGAAAGAGCCACATGCGGCTCCAGAGTCATAGGTTGCTGACCCCTGTCCCAGCTCTACAAATCCAAACATTTTGAGCCTGCAATATTAGTATTTGCACATCCCTTAACATGCACAATGCAGGGGAGTTCCAGGATTTTTTTAAAAAAGCTTTACCCTTGCAATCATCAATACTGTATTATTAAAATCGCTGTCCTTCTGTAATGTTCCAGGAAAGAAGTGAGAGCATTTGGCACTCCCAATGAGTAATCCTGATTTTTTTCCCTCAAAGCCAAACAATCTAGTCCTGGCAATGACGAAGAAGAGCAAATTCTCCAGGCTGAGCTGGGAGTAAAATTCAGTCAAGTAATTCTGCCTGACCTCCTTGCAGTGGCAGCGTAATTTTTGAGAATAATACTTCTGCCAATTACATGTCATGCCCAATAATAATACTAGCAAACTATTATTAGCAACTGAACTATAGGCAAGACAAACAGAATTATCTGAAGGGCTATCCGTGTTCTTTCAGAACCAAGAACTATTAATAGATTTCAGGTCTCTCAATTCTATTTCCTTTTCTCTCTCTCTCTCTCTCTCTCTTTTTTGAAGGTCTCTTTCATACAAAACCTCGTTTTTTGCGTAGAAAGGGCATACCGGGTTCCAGATTTTGGCATGTGGGAAAGAGGAAGCAAATATAACAACGGCAGCACTGAATTGCATTCAAGGTATTTTTTTTTTCATTCCTTTTTTCCTTCCCTCCGATAAATCCATTCTTATTATTCTCAACCGTTGTGAATGTTGATATGGAATTTATAAAGATGGTTTTGTTTCAGTCCCTGAATCATCGCCCTGTCTTCATGGGGTAAAATCCTGCAGCCCTGTGATCCTGAACTGCTGGGAGAAAAAAAAGACAGCAGAAACGTGACATTAAATAAAGTACCGTATTTTCCGGTGTATAAGACGACTGGGCGTATAAGACGACCCTCCTCAGAGCCATTTAAGGCTCGTCAGAGCCTTATGGGCTGGTCTGCCTGGTTACAGGAGAATGAGACCCAGTGTATAAGATGACCCCCGACTTTTGAGAAGATTTTTGTGTGTTAGAAAGTAGTCTTATACGCAGGAAAATACAGTACATCTTTTAATAGATAGATAGCTTTATTGATTAGCCTGTATAGGCCATATCAAAGCACAAGGTTCAAACACATATCACCAATAAAATCCTATACCAACAATTTAAGAGTAGGGTAAAATACAGTAGTTATAGGATAAGATATAATATAATTTAACACAAAAATATATAAAATAGAATAAAATGACATCAAATTATATTTTGGTGTCACCCTTACAATCTACCCCAATCAGTCCCACGTATGCAGATCCCAACCGAACCATTTTTTTTAAATACTGTGCTGTGTTAAAAGTTATTTTCAGGTTCTGGCTGCACATAAACTTAATTGTTTTGATATGGGGATCCCAATGGGTCATTTGTTTGATATATAGGCCAGGGTACCTGTCTCTCACCCCATTTATACAAGCAACAATGCAATAGGATGTGAGTGACAGCTTTTACCTCTGCCGCTCCGCAAATGCAGAGACACTCATTGTAGGGTGTAGAATGGGATCTCCCATATTTGACCATTGTGTCAAGCTGTTCGAATCTCGCTCGCGTAAATATCTCCCTAAGATGTTATGGCAGCTGTGACTTCAAATAGCTGTCTACTTGAAAAGTAGGTTTGCATTTGCTCAGCCATTTCAACTTACTAAGGATAGCTATATCATTTTGTGCTTCTATATCCTTAATTCTTTGGGCAGCTCTTTTTTTTTTTTTGAATTGTTCTCCTGTCTTTTAATAGGAATATTCTCTTAGTGTACAGGTAGTCCTCAAGTTTTCGAATATAAAATGTCATTCTCCTACTGCTTTCCAATGTTCACAATTGGAGAGTAAAGGTGACTGTTTTGTAAAAACGCCAAAGACAGGGTATTTTCAGCTCACATGCGGGGATGTGTGTGCATGTTCACACCAAATTTCATCAAAATCCGTGATGGTCGAGCAGGGAAGCCCCAGACCACTTGACATGGAATGACCCCTGTGGCTTATTGCAAATAATTTGGAAGGCTGCTAAAATGTCCCGTCGAACTTCCTAACCATGGGCCAATTGACCAGGGGGATGTTACCATGGCTGTTTATGATTAGAAATGGTCCTAAGTCATTTTTGTTTTCAGTGCTGTGGTAACTTCAAACGATCACTAAACAAATGGTTGTAAATCGAGGACTATCTGTATTTTTGTTGTTGTTGACTTTTTTCCCCAGTGATCAATTTTAAGTCTTGGAAATTTTGGAAAGCTAGTTCAGTGATGTCTACAAGTTCATGGTTCCTATCCATGTGTTCAAAATATTCATTGGTCCTGTAACCATTTTGCTTAAGCTTATTTCCAAGCATCTGTTAAATTATTCTGGGAAAAAAAACATTTTTGACATATCCCATCTGTGTTTTGTTTCTGAAAAGCAACGTCTTTCTACTCCGAGCTTCAGAAAGTCTTTGGCATCGGAGTCTTCTGCTCGCTCTCCTTTGTCCTGCGAGTCATCCCGCTGATGGTGTTGTCTGTCCTTATTAAGATTTCTTTTGCTTGTTTATTTGGCTGCCAGTTTTAATGTAGTCTACATGTGATTTCTTTTTTTTTTTAAGGCTGTTTAGCATTGTTCTTGATTCTTCCCACAGAAACATCATTTCCTAAAGGGAAGAATTTAAATATAGAATTCTTTATTGGCCAAGTGTGATTGGGCACCCAAGGAATTTGTCTTTGGTGCATATGCTCTCAGTGTACATAAAAAGACAAGATAAATTCATCAAGAATCACAAGGCACAACACCCAGTGACAGTCATACGGTACAATAAGCAATCAGCTCATACTAGGAAACAATCAATATCAATTGTAAGGATACAGCAACAAGTTACAGTTGTACAGTCATAAGTGGGAGGAGATGGGTGATAGGAACGGTGAGAAGATTAATAGTAATGCAGACTTAGTGAATAGTTTGAAAGTGTTGAGGGAATTATTTGTTTAGCAGAATGATGGCATTCGGGAAAAAACTGTTCTTGTATCTAGTTGTTCTGGTGTGCGTTGCTCTTTAGCGCCGTATTGAGGGAAGGAGTTGTCAATATTTTCACAGCGCTCTTTTTGACTTGTGCAGTATGATATGAAAGCAAAGGAAGATTATTTCTGAATGATTCCATCCTGATTAGAATCGGGTCTGCTTGTTGTGTTGTTGAAGGCTGTTTCAAAGTCTCTTGATCCCATCTATTTTCAATGATTTCAGTTACTTCATTAGCTTAGGCAGCCAGTTTGGTGTAGCGGTTATAGCATCAGGGAATTCTGTGATCTAAGAGTGCTTTTCAAAAGGCAATTGGACTGTCTTGGGTTTTTTTTTCTTTGAAAACGTTTTGCTTCTCATCCAAGAAGCTTCTTCAGTTCTGACAAGTCAAGACAATTAACAAGTCAGAAATGTAGAAGCATCTTGGATGAGAAGCAAAACATTTTCAAAGAAAAAAACAACAACTAAGGAAGTCCAGTTGCCTTTTGAAAAGCATCTTTGGAACTATCATGATCTCGATGACCAAGAATCTTCAAAGACTTTAAGATGGGAGATCATGAGTTTTAATCCTATTTAATCCTATTACATTAGCCGAGGTGGCACAGTGGTTAGAGTGCAGTACTGCAGGCTACTTCAGCTGACTGCAAGCTGCAGTTTGGCAGTTCAAATCTCACCAGGCCCAAGGTTGACTCAGCCTTCCATCCTTCTGAGGTGGGTAAAATGAGGGCCCAGATTGTTGGTAGCAATATGCTGACTCTGTAAACCACTTAGAGTGGGCTGTAAAAGCACTATGAAGCAGTATATAAGTCTTACGTGCTATTGCTATTTTAAGCATAAAACCAGCTGGATGATCTTGGGCCAGTCACTTTATCTCAGCCCTAGGAAGGAGGCAATGGCAAACCACTTCAGAAATCTTACCTAAAAAGTTGCAAGGACTTGTATAAACAGTCAATACTGACTCGAAGGCTGACACAGACATACCAAGAGACTCACGTTAGCTTGGGCTTCAAACTATATCCTGTTTGAATTAAGAACTCCACGGTTACTTCATGGGTCCATATGCATGTGTAAGTGCACACACATGCATGAAGAGAGTCTTATTTTAGAGCATGAGTTGGCATTTGAAAGAGATTTGTTCATACATTCACTTGTACAGTCCTTCTAAACTTAGGCACCTTCGACTGAATCCTTGAGCTTGGATCTGTCTTAAATTAAACCTTGGGGCTTGCAACTAAAGATTGCCTGTAAGACAGTGAACAGCAATTTAGGAGCAGAGTGCCTTATCTCTTATCTCTCTTTCTTAAGCAATCATCAATCAGAAGCCCAACATTTAACAGCTGCTTAATCACAAAGCTTGGGAAAAGCTGTTCAGTATTTTCCAGAGATGCTAGCTTGTAGCTTGCGGTATCAATTGACACCATCAAACCAAATAACACGTCCTTAATCCACTTGTTTTAGTCTTTATCCCCTATGTGGGCAAAAGAAGTTGCTCTTTTCAATTCCTTTTAAAAAAAAACTTTTTTGGTGACTCTACTGATCTCTAAAGCTAAAGGAATGAAATCAGTAAGCCGATCTCATTTTTGAAAAAGCCATTCCTTTGTTTCACACAGGCACATATCTATTAATTAGATTATTGAAGTCCCAAAGCTGCTTTTTTTTCCCCAAAAGGCAACTGGACTTTCAGGTTTTTCTTTGAAGATGTTTCGCTTCTCAAGCAAGAAGCTTCTTCAGCTTCTTGGCAAAATGACTTCAAAGAAAAACCAGAAAATCCAGTTGCCTCTTGAAAATGCACCTTTGGTACAACCTTGAGCTGGATGACTGAGAATCTCCATAGACCTTTAGATTATTGAACTGACTGCTGAATCGTGCCTTATTATTGCATACTTATATCAGTATCAGTGAAGAAATATTGGGTTTCCATTATATGCTCGTCTCTTATTTAGATTTGACCAGGAAAAAAAAAGCAAAACAAAAAACCTGGATCCATCTATGATTGATTTTTTAAATTTTTAAATTTTATTTTAAATTTGATTTTTATGCCGCCCTTCTCCGAAGACTCAGGGCGGCTTACAATGTCTAAAGCAGTAGACTTCATACTTTTGTATATTTATACAAAGTCAGCTTATTGCCCCCACAAACTGGGTCCTCAATTTACCTACCTTAGAAAGGATGGAAGGCTGAGTCAACCTTGAGCCTGGGGAGATTCAAACTGGTGTAATTGCAGACAGCTGGATGTTAATTACGGTGCTTAGTCTGCAGAGCTAAACCAGGCTTCTTCATTTGATTTCATTTGAAAGGTTTGGATTTTCCTCTTTATGGGGTCACTTATACCATTGATGTTTGGGGGATTTTAATCAGGGGGCACATTAGTTTGAACAGTGGGTCAACCAGCGTTGCTGTAACAGACTTAATACAGTGAAAGTCACCTTCCTTTGCTGACGAAATAAAATCTGATAAATAATTGATGATGTCCAATTTTGTATATTTCAAAGCACAAAGTGTTAATTAGAACGGGTCGAAAATTTGTTGAGTTGAAAAAAAATAGGAGAAATTTTAAAAAAAACAACAACCATTTGTATAGATTCACATAAGGAAGGCCTGCGGGAAGATTTCGAGAAGTGCTGGAAAGATGCAATCATAGGTGTCCTTCTTGAGTTTAATGGAGGGGGGAAGATTCCATTAGCGAAGCAGTGCACTAAGCAATCCAGCTTCTATTAGCATGTCATCCGTCATTCACGAAGAGAATAGTTTCTAATCAGCAGAAAATGAGGAAAAAAATATGTGAGATTTCATCAGCCTTTGACGGCAGCTGTTCAGAACAAAGTTTGGTAGGCAACCTAATCATCTTTCTCTTGTTGAACCAATTAGTAAACAGTACATGGTCCCCCCCCACCTCTTGTGTATTACTTCAGAAAAGTGTGGAAAGCTCTCATTGTGAAGGTTGAATTTTTTTTAAAAAAATCAATGTTTCCTAGTAAGCTAATGAAAACAAGCTAATGAAAACATTCCAGTGGAAGCTATGTTTTGGAGAGCTAGTGTCTTGTAGATGTGAAGATATTGGACTGACCTTGAAGTAGATGCAGAGTCAAGTCCAGTCTTAGATCCGGAAGCTCCTTTTTCACCCCATTGTTTTAAGATTTGTGCTTAAAAGAAAAAAAAATATAGGAACCCTTTTATGGTTGATTCATGAGTAAATAATAGATAGCTTCAGGATAAATGCACCTGTCCATTTATAAATAATTCTTCAGTATTTTATTTCACATAAAACAGCGACTCGGTTTATAATAAGTATTTTTTTTTCAAGTACAGATTAATAGTCTTGGTCAGAGGTCGGCAACCTTAAACACTGAAAGAGCCACAAAGGTCCTAACTAGAAGCCCCCCATTAAATTCTGGAGCCAACTGGAAGTCCGGTTCCCCCACCATAGAGTCTCCTCCTAGCGCTGAGTCCTTTTTCTTCTACCTGTCCTAACTGAAAGCCCTATCAATTGTGGAGCCAATCAGCGACAGGGAGCCGCAGCAGAGGGATGAAGAGCCACATGTGGCTCCTGAGCCATGAGTTGCCAATCCCTGGTCTTGGTTAATCTCTTTGTGGTGCTGTCCGAGGTGCTGATTGTTCATAGATGACTATGGCCTGGGTTTGCTTATTTCTACAGTATTCCTAAAAAGCATTCAAAATAAAAGACGATTTACTTTAGGCCCTTAGCCAGATTAGAAGAGTAACCATGTACACCAACAGTCCCATAAAGTAATGAAAATAAATAAATAAATAATCAGCTTCTTTTCATCACTCCCCCCAAAAGTGATGCCAGCTATTGTCACAGCAAGACCTATAAACTTACGGTTCCAGATGTTCAAATCCAAGGTCCTTTCAAAAAAATACATAACTTTTTTTATGGATTCACTGGTGACCTTTAAATACAAATTGCTGAAAACCAATAAAATAAACCGACTGTATCATCACTTTGTCCTAAGATTTTTTTTAAACTGTCAGCAAGAAATTATCTGATGTAAAAACTAGCCTTTAGGGAGCAGAATTTTTATTTCCAGAGTTGTAAGCATAACAAACATTTTTTTCTCCTCTCTCTCTGTCTCTTTCCTTTCTTCCTCAGTTCTGTCGGGTTGGCAAAAGCTGCTCTAGAAGCAATTAACGGATTCAACCTCTTCGGCAATCAGGTACAATAGTAGGACTATTTAAGGACTTGTTCCTTTTTTCATTTTTAATTAACTGCTTGTTCTATAGTAAATTGCTTTCACTGTACATCAAAGGGTGTCTAATATCCACATGATAAAATATTTCCTGTCTGCAAGCTTCTTAGTTTTCCCGTTATTATTTTTTCAGTTAACAGTTATAGCGCTGTAGCCGTCACATATTTTCCTCTGGTCATTTTGGGGGCTCTTTCCCACCCACCCCCCAGTTTTCTCATACACGGGACCATCCCTTGTTTTTATCAGCCCTGTCTACTTTGCCCTCTGATAATTGAATACATTAACCAGTCCACTTTCTCTGTCATTTTTTTTCTTATGTTTATACAAAACATGGTCTAGTTCTGTCTTGCTTAATGATGATGATGGTAGTGATGATTGGTTGTGATCCTTCTCCTCCTCTTTCTCCCCAATTCCATCTCCCTTCTTTTCTTCTCCTTCTTCTCCTCCTTCTCCTTCACCTTCTCCTTCTCCTCCTCCTCCTCCTCCTCCTCCTCCTCCTCCTCCTCCTCCTCCTCTTCCTCCTCCTCTTCTTCCTCCTCCTCCTCCTCTTCTTTCTTTCCAATTCCATCTCCCTCCCTTCTTTCTCCTTCTCCTTCTCCTCTTTCTCCCCGATTCCATCTCCCTTACTTCCTCCTTCCTCCTTTTCCTTCTCCTCCTCCTTCTCCTCTTTCTCCCCGATTCCATCTCCCTTCCTTCCTCCTTCTCCTTTCTCCTTTTCCTTCTTCTTCTCCTTCTTCTCCTCCTCCTGGAGCTCAGGGTGGTGCACACAGCTCTTTCTTTTTAAATATTATCAAAAGAACGGCTTTCTGAGATAAGCCAGGGCATGAAGTGGTGACTGGTTCAAAGTCCTCTCTGCCAGCTTCATTCCCTCTTCCCCCTCGGAGCTCTCAGGTTGCCTTGATGTTGACCCTTACTCCCACGCCTCCTCCTCCTCTGATTCGACTGCTGAACAGGCCAGGGATCAACAGGCTACAACACTTGAATATATTCATCAAAGGAAGAGCCTTTGCAGCAGAATTAATCAGCAATCTTCCCCCCACACACAAATGAAGGTGAATATGCGTGTTCCAGGATAAAGTTGCAGGGATCCAATCTGGGTTGGTCCTTGGGACCAGAGGTTTTTATCTTCCAAGCTTTCGGGTTCGTGCTAGAGCCCATCCTCAGGGAACTTCTCGCTAGCAGAGTGTAGAATATCACACTTTGCTATAGAGCAGTGATGGCTAACCTTTTCAGCGCCGAGTGCCAAAAAAGTCACGCGGAAATGTCGCACGTGCGCGTTCATTGGGGCTGTGCTCTGGAAAAGCCAAACTTCTCATTTCTGGCTCTCATGCGCGTCTGACAATCAGCTGGCCAGCACGCATGCGTGCACTGGTTTTCGGCACTGTTGTGCGTGTGAAGGACAGCTGATTGTCGTGCGTGCATGCGTGCCAGAAACCCAGAAGACAAAGAGGCAAGGCCACGCGTGCCGGGCGACATGGCTTCGCTTGCCACTTTGGGCACATATAGGTTCGCCATCACGGCTATAGAGTGATGGGTGTTAGGGTCAGCCTGAAGCTTACTCCTAACTGTTGGTCAGGCAATATATCTGTTACTTTAAGAAACAACTGAGCCAAGTAATCAGGGTTTGCTGAACCCTGTAATTAGGCTACAGTGCATAAATAAGCAGGCAGAGAAGCGTTCTTTCCTTCTTGTTCCTGATTGTTGCTTCCTGCGTCTTCCTGCTGCTGGTGTTTGACTGGATCGTTATATGGTACTGTATACCAAGAGTTACTAAAGTCTGTTTGCTTTGGTAAGGGAGGATTCCTACTGGACTGATATTACTGTTTATGACCTTGGACTGTTTTACCTACACCGAGACTGCATCTTATCTTGTATATAAAGTATTTTTCTCACACGAGCTGTACGTTTATCTCCTTCCCTGTGTGTTTATACTCTGCTCGTTGCACAAGCAACAAATACTTTTTACACACACCCTAACAATGGGCTCCAGCACGAGTCCGAAATGGGTATAAGATGGGCTCCAAGAAAGTCCGAAAGCTCAGAAGACAAAACCTCTAGTCCCGGTGACCGACCCAGATTAGATCCTGCAAATCTTTATTTTCTCAAATTGCAGTTAGCGCAGGCAAACTGCATTCAGTCCCGACAAAGATCGGGGAGACAGATGGAACGCAAAATAGTTGTAGCCTTGCCTTCTCTGTTTCTGAACATCCATCTCTTTTATTCCGTTCCTCTTTCTTCTCTTTTCCCACCGCCATCCTGCTGTTTTGACTGCCAGGAATGAATCACCCTGCCAGACGTTAGAACCAAGAGAGAGCTTTGAAATATAGCTGTGGGCAGCAGGCAGTCCTGAGGACACAAACTTCCTTTACAGCAAGTCAGATAAGCTTCTTACCTGTAGACCGAGCAAAAATTGTGAAGCCTAGATCACAGTTTCTTAAACCTCATCGTCCTTTGCCTATTGAAAGAGAGAGAGGAAGATGCTAATGTAGGCAAACCAAGTAAGGAACCATGCTGGGTCAGGACAGGAAATAGGAACATAATTGAGTATTTTATCCCATGTACAGGCAGTCCTCGACTTAGGACCACAATTGAGCCCCAGATTCTTTATTTTTTAAAATATCTTTTTACAAACGTATCAAATCGGTGCGTGAACAGTGCGGCACCTGAGTATCATACATTCTAACACGAATAAAACTTTATTTATTAGTTTGATTTATATGCCGCCCTTCTCCGAAGACTCAGGGTGGCTTACAATGCATTAAGCAATAATTTTACTTTTTAGTTATTAGAAATATATAAGTTGATTGAATGTAATAACTATGATTAATTTTACTAATTTTACTTTTTTACTACCAGTTCTGTGGGCGTGGCTTGGTGGGCATAGTGTGGCTTGGTGGGCGTGGCTTGGTGGGCATGGCAGGGGAAGGATACTGCAAAATCTCCATTCCCTCCCCACTCCTGGGGGAAGGATATTGCAAAATCTCCATTCCCATCCCACTTCAGTGGAAGGATACTGCAAAATCCCCATTCCCAACCCACTCCTGGGGGAAGGATATTGCAAAATCTCCATTCCCATCCCGCTTCAGGGGAAGGATACTGCAAAATCCCAACCCACTCCTGGGGGAAGGATATTGCAAAATCTCCATTCCCATCCCACTCCAGAGGAAGGATACTGCAAAATCCCCATTCGCAACCCACTCCTGGGGGAAGGATATTGCAAAATCTCCATTCCCACCCCACTCTGGGGACAGCCAGAGGTGGTATTTGCTGGTTCTCTGAACTACTCAAAATTTCCGCTTCCAGTTCTCCGAACTGCTCAACATTTCCACTACTGGTTCTCTAGAACCTGCTGAATTGCACCCCTGGCTCATTTGTGGTCCTTAGTCAAGGACTCCTTGTATGCTGCTCTAGAAGAGGCAGAGGCTTTGAGTCAAAACTCTGCTGTGACAGTAACAGCCCTACTTGGTGATTCGATACCAATGCCAGCCTTGTTTGCCAAAAAGTCTCTTGCCTTATGCCTATCTTCTTTTTCTCTGATTTTAACTGAGGCAATTTCCTAGTCAGAGAGAAAGAGACACTTTTCAGGGATGGCATGAAGCCCCCTTATGATAAGAAATCTGCTTTGTAGATGTGCCTCTTGATTTCCAAGGTCTGTGTGCACAAAAAGAATTTAGTTTCCCTCAGGAGTCAATATGTTTTCTGCTTTTCTTGATCTATTTTAAAGTAAGCTAGCTTTTTCAATGCTACTTCTCCCAGGGCTCCTGGATGCTCCTGGAATCTGCTTAGCATTGCCTTGGCAACTGATGCGGCCTACCATCCCAGGACAACTTTTCCAGTTGTTGCGGTTGCTCCAGCAACTGATCTGGGGGAGAACGGTAGGGTTGAGGCACTCAGCTGGAGGTCACTGAGCATTCTCTCAATTGTAGCTTTCTTCAGGCTATCACAATTAAAAGCTCTATTCAACAGTGTACATTTCATACCCTGTTTTCCCCAAAATAAGACCTAACCTGAAAATAAGTCCTAGCATGATTTTTCAGGATGCCCTATCCCCCAAAATAAGCCCCAGTTAAGATTGCCAGCCCGATGAGTGCACTTAGTACCGTATTCATTTTTCATTTTTTTTAAGTACTTGGGTAAGGAGCGCTAATAAGAAATGTACTAAAGTAAGATCCCTGAAAAAGAGGGAAGAACAGTTGATGTTTGTAGGCTCTTGGGCAAGGGTGAAATCCAGCAGGTTCTGGAGAACCAGTAGCGGAAATTTTGAGTAGTTCGGAGAACTGGTAAATACCACCTCTGGCTGGCCCCAGAGTGGGGAGGGAATGGAGATTTTGCAATATCCTTCCACTGCCACGCCCACCAAGCCACACCCACCAAGCCGCACCATGCCCACCAAGCCATGCCCACAGAACAATGAGTTTCCATCAAGAGGTAAAGAGGTGGTAGTAAAAAAAATTGGATTTCACCACTGCCCTTGGGATGTTGAATATCTATCCAAAGATCAGGAGATTTCCAGAGATCTTGAAGGAAGAACCTCCTCTTTACCTCTTGATGGAAACTCATTGTCTATGAACAAGCCCACTGGGATCATCCTAATGTTTGTCCATGTGTTGTTTCGTCTTATGTTTAGATCTGAATTAATTAGATCTGAATTGGATTGGCCAATACTCTCTTTCTCTATTATAAATTCTCTTTACCACAAAGTGAATTGCTGCAAAATGCATACTTAGATATGCAGGGTAGTTTTCTTCATATCCCCATTGATCAAACACTTGAGAATATCTAATTGAACAAAGACCCGTTTGAGAGCAATTTGCTTGCGTTAAGGAGCAGGGTAGCTTAATTGCATATCTTACAAAAACTATCTGAGATTGTTAGCCTCTGTTTGGCTTTGAAAACTGCAATGTTTTTTTTTTTAAATTTTGTTTTGCATACACAAGATATTACACACGTTTAAGGGAGGACTCATGACTTTCTTTGTCCTCCCCCCCACCCGAAAAATTAGTAACAGTCAACTCTTAGAGATAATCATAATTGCTAAAACTAAGATTGTCAGGTAATACATAGAAAAATAGTACAGTAGTAATCCGATATAGGTAGACCTGGATGAGCTTCTGAAGGAAGGAAAGATGAAAGAGCCTTCAAGCAATGATTGGGAATAAGTTATATGTCACAGTTGCTATTTGCAACGTTTCTCTATTGTTCCACAACTATCTACCATGTTTCCCCGAAAATAAGTCCCTGTCTTATATTTTTTTGAGCCCTGAAATAAGAACTTGGCCTTATTTTTGGGGAGATCTTATTATTTTGGGACGCGTGGAACAAGATGGGGCTCCTTTTGCTGTCTTAACTGATTTCCAGCTCTGCATTTAAATATTTTCGGGGAGGGCTTATTTTCAAGGGGGGGGCGGGCTTATTTCAGTGCATGCACTCAAAAGCCCGATTGGGCTTATTATCAGGGGATGTCTTACTTTGGGGAAAACAGGGAATCTGTATGTATGTATGTATGTATTTATGTATGTATGTATTTGCCACATAGATTTTTAATGAGTGAGAGAAATGGATTAGGTATTGTAGAGAGCCCTCAAACTGTAAGCTCCCCAACTTTCATAAGCAAAAGCCAACAAGTCTTCATCTCGTTGGAACGTACATTTATTCTCCAAAAATATAAGAAAATGTAGAGGTGGAAATGGGCATAGCAAGTGCCAAGCCAACTCTGATTTAGGGCCTCGGAAGCTCTTGTACTTGCCCTTATTCTCCTGTAACAGCAGATAAGTCTAATGGACTATCTGCCTTCTATAACAGGGGTCTCCAACCTTGGCAACTTCAAGACCTGTGGACTTCAACTCCCAGAATTCCTCTGAGTTGAAGTCCACAGGTCTTAAAGTTGCCAAGGTTGGAGATCCCTGCTCTATAATGTAAATCCTGTGAGAAGTCAAAAGGTGACCTTAAGGCCCCATCCTCTGATCACGAACGTGCTGTTTTTGGTGCCGTTGATAGATCAACTCTACAAGTCATCCTAAAGTAGGAACTGAACAGGTGGCATCAGTGTCCACCGGAGATCAAGGTTAATTTAAACTTTGGTGATCTTTTGGAATGAAACCCAAGGGAATCACCCTATCAGAAAGTTTTGCTGGAACAGTCAAACATGTTCAGTACTTCTTATTTGGAATGGCCACCTGTAGCAACCGAGGAGAAGCAGCCCTACTGATTGATGCTTAAGGTATCACCATGGAAGATTCCCTTATATATTATTTAACACCTCATTTCTAGATATGTCCCATCCACTGTCCTGTGGCCAAATCTATATTTGATCAGATTGGTTTTTTTTTTATTTTTTGAATTATGGACCCCAGAATTACGGTATACTTCTTGCAAAACACACAAAAACTTTTGAGTAGCGGTTGTAAATAATTCTGGAGGATTGCTTTTTTGGCAATGTCACTCTTCCATCACCCCTTGCTCTACTAACTAGTTTTAAAATGCCTACTGAGTCCTTTAATAGTAATGAAATAGAGTTATATATACATTTATCTTGGAAATGTCATCATCTGTTTGAAATTACCAGATTATGATTGGCACTGGTAATCTAATTATCCTGATAATTTGTACACTTTGTCAATAATAATTTACTATTCCAGTTATTGCTACTCATATCATGTTTAGCATTAATTTTCTGCTCCATCCGCAGGGCTGTTCGTGGTCTGTCATCTTTGTGGATCTTGACGCTCATAATCGGAACCGGCAAACCCTTTGCTCATTACTTCCTCGTGAATCACGATCTCACGTAAGGAAAATGTTAATGTGTAACATAGAGGGAATTCATGGGGATATATTTTGCTATCCATTTTAACAGTGGTGGGATTCAAAATCTTTTACTACCGGTTCTGTGGGTGTGGCTTGGTGGGTGTAGCATGGTCTGGTGGGCGTGGCAGGGAAAGGATACTGTAAAATCTCCATTCCCATCCCACGCCAGGGGAAAGGTTACTGCAAAATCCCCATTTCTTCCTGATCAGCTGGGACTGAGGAGGCAGAGAATAGATGGGGGCGGGGCCAGTCAGAGGTGGTATTTATCAGTTCTCTGAACTACTCAAGATTTCCGCTACCAGTTCTCCAGAACTGGTCAGAATCTACTGAATACCACCTCTGCATTTTAATAAGGTTTGTCATTAGACAGGATTAGAATCCAGATCTTTTTCAGAAAGAACTGTGTAAAAGAGATCTTCCTTATGGCAGACTCGTCTTTTATGTTATAAGAGGGAAAATAAAGTTTTGTGACCATTTGTTGTTAAGCAAATAATAGGGGGATCCGTCTGACTTCCAGAATTTCTGATGCATTTGCAATAGAACTTCAGATTGGAACATATCACCATCCCGAGTGCATGAAAAAGACACATTCCCACCAACCCCCCATTTATTTCTCTTCATTGTGCATTCAATTTCCATTTCAATTTTTAAAATTTGGGAACACTTCTAGGTTAGAAATATGTAGTTAGTTATTTTGGGGGCTAATAATTATACTTGGATTTGGGGATGATATTTTATAATGCATTAAGGCTTGCCGAAAGCCATTTCTGCATTAGATACTTTTCATTAGCATAACAATACACTCCATTTCATTCTCTGAAAATGGGCAAGCTTGGCATGATGCTTTGGACAATTCTAGCAAACTATTCTCACTGCTGCCTCAAGGAAAAATACTTCACTTTCAGATAGGATTAAAGATTGGGACTATCCTCGTATGGGTCAAAATCTAATTCATTTCATCTCACAATTCCTTTAATTTTATTGCACCCATCAATATTTTTTCTGGAACCAACAAAGGAATGAAATTTATTCTCTATATTGTCTCCTCTGTTTTAAGAACTTCTTTATCTTTTCCAGGGATTCGAATAGTCATTTAATTTTGTAAGCTTACTGGTTTTTTTTTTGTTTTGGTTTTTTTGTTTGTTTTGCAGTACATAATAAAAAATAGCATCATCCTGTTCCTTTCTGGAGTAACCAACAATTATGTAAAGCATAAAAAGTACATAAAGTGATGAGCAAAAAAGAAAAAAATCAAAAGCAAGAGATGAGAGAGAAAAACCTAAGACTGCTTTTACTAATAACATAATCCGTTTTTGTTTGCAAACTTGCATTGCAAAATTTCCCTTAGAGAGATTGCTGATAATATAAAAATACAACAAAACTCCCAACCCTTGATTGTGTATTCAGAAGAATCTCTGCACCCTGTCAGTGACTGACTAAACATTGCTTTGTTTTATTATCATATTTTAATATTTTAGAGCTCTTCTCACTGCCAACATTCCAATGTATGTATATGCTTCTTTCTTTAAACCCTTGTGGTTTCAATTTTGATGTCTCTGCAGTTTTTGCATAGATAAAGCAAAGTAAGTGGGTCTCATTGGGTATGGAATGGATCTCCACCTTGAATGTATATAGACTTCAGAGAACAATAAAGCACCTTGTGTTGTTTCTCTGAAGTCTATAATTCCTTCCTTCCTTCCTTCCTTCCTTCCTTCCTTCCTTCCTTCCTTCCTTCCTTCCTTCCTCCCTCCCTCCCTCCCTCCCTCCCTCCCTCCCTCCCTCCATCAATCCATCTTAGATGCTGCCCATCTCACCTGATGACTACTCTAAACAGTTTAAAATTTAAAAGCATACAAATATATCAATGAATGATACCTATTAAAAATAATAAAAACATTAAGACATCAAAGCAATAATCAGTTGTCTTTTGGAAAAAAAATGCCTTTGGGACTACCATGACCTGGATTGAGAATCTCCATAGAAATACTTCAAGGGCTTGGTTTGGAATTATTATGTGTGACCTCTTGAATGTGTAGATACCATATAGAGGTATTGAATTGAGAATGTCCATCCGTTATTTAGGTACATTTTTTCTTTTGTTATATTAGAACACCGATGCTGCCCTCCTACCTTGCATTAGCTATCCTGCTTTTGCTCTCGATGATGAAGCTTTGTACAGTCAAACAATTGATAAAATAGTTAGGAAACTCAAAGGAAAATATGGATTTAAGCGTTTTTTGAGAGATGGCTATAGAACCGCGTTGGAGGACAAAACTCGACAGTACTATAAACCGGCAGAAATTAAGGTAATTAACTTGTTCCTGTGATATGGGAAAGAATGAATGTGTGTTCATAAATGCAAATGTACAAAACTTGTGGGGTTTAAAAAAAAAATCTCTGTTTATTACAATGACTAGGCAAAGAAGTTCCAGGTTTGTCCACTTTAAGTAATTTTTACAGTGCCAATTAGCTTGATTCTGAATGTTGGATGCTAATATTTGCAGTTTATTGACATGGCTGTTTAACTCCTGGGTGTAGATTTAACAATGCTTTTTATATCATCTGTTTTCAAGCCGCTAGAGAAGGACAACACTTCAGCACTCTTGTAGCTGAATTAACAACAACAACAACAACAAAAGATTAATGTTGAGTTATTGTTGATATAATCATAGTTCTTCCTTTCTGAAAATTCAAGGTATACCTCTCTTACACACCCATTGACCTGAATATCCAGAAAGACCTAGGATGAAGATAAACTTTGAAACACTGGAATACCATTGATCCGTTAGTTAGTAACAAGAGACTGGATTGCCAGTGGCCAAGCTCAACTCATAACTATTTTATACACCTACAAGTGACAATATGTATTCCTTTCGCTCATTTTCAATCGGTCACTGATACCGTATTTCCCCGAAAATAAGACCTGTCTTATATATTTTTGTACCCCAAAATAACTGTTTGGCCTTATTTTTGGGGAGGTCTTATTATTTTAGGGCAGGTGGAGGAAACCAGAGGAAATGGCGCGAACCATTGGCTGCGCATGCATTTAAATATTTTTGGCGAAGGCTTATTTTCAGGGGTTGTTATTTTAACGCATGCACTAAAAAGCCCAATTGGGCTTATTATCAGGGGATGTCTTATTTTCGGGGAAACAAGGTACAAAGGGATAAGGAGTGTAGCATTTGTATTCTGTCCATGTAATGAAGAATTTCCTGAACCATGTACCCTATCCCAAAATACAACCTACCTGTATGGAGACAGAAAGTCAGAGGGCATGGGTCTATGGCTAACTCACCACAAGTTAACTCACCACGGGACAACTTGCCATGGCTAACTTGCCATGGGACAAAAGGCACACGAATATCAAGAAATTGGTGGAATAGAATCATTACAATAGAGATGCAAAAGGGACAAAATGAAAAGTGAATGACCAAAATCAAAGCAATTTTAAAATTATTTTAAATAATTAAATTGTTGAATTGTCCTGTAGTGAGTTGGCCACAGCGAATTGTCCCCTAGAGAGTTGGCTGAAGCAAGTTGGCCATGATGAGTTGGCCAATGGCAAGTTGTCCCATTCCGTGGACAAGTAGCACAGAATGCATTTCATCCCTTAGATTCAACTTCACCATGATTTAGGCGCTGTCAAATCTATGGAGAGAAGATTGAGTTTTAGATGCTCTTCTCGTGTTCTTTGGGCATTCTTCTCCATGTTCTCCTGACATCGTTGCATGTTTTGACAGAAGCCAAAGAAAATGTTCATTGCTTTGATGTATCAAGTGGAGTGGGAAGAAGCTAAACAAATCATACAAGCTATTAACTTTGGCACTTCCTTGCCATCTATTTTAGTGAAGGAGACATGCTTGCAGTTTGGATGTGCAATACTTAATATATTGCATCAGCCCCTTTCTTCCTGATAGATTTGTTTAAAGGTGACTCTGTTTGCATTTCAAGCTCAATGTATAGTTTCTTTCCTGTCACAGATAAGTCACATTATTTATCATTTTATTTAATTTCACAGCTGGCTACAGACTGGAGTGTATTAATAATAAAATTTTGATATGGCACTGAATATTAATGCTTTCCATTAAGAGCTGTCTGAGTGAAGTCCCCCTTTTTCTTTCACTTTTCTTTTCATATTATTTTTAATTTAAATGGAATTTCTTTGCGGAGAAGCCCGGTGCGATAAATCTTACTCATAAAACTGTGGTTCTGCATTTTGAAAGGGTTGAATTTTTTTTTTTTTATGTAGACGGATGAATTATCTTTTTTCCTCCCTTCTTTCTTCATGTAAGTTGTTGTCATACTTAAAAAGAATAATTTGTTTTCATGTATTTCTTTCATTCCTTTGAACTTGTAATAGATTGTTTGAATATGTTTCCGTAAATAAAACTACAGCATGCCTTTTATATATATTTATTTTTCTCCTTTTTAAAACAACTTTCAGCTCTTTGATGGCATTGAATGCGAATTTCCTCTCTTTTTTATTTTTATGATAATTGATGGTAAGTACAATTTTGTGTTTTTATTGTGTCGGGGAAGAGGGTTGGAATGTACAGAAATAAATGGATGGATGTGTTTATATGTGTGTGTGTGTGTGTACATATGCATCAGTGGTAAAATCCAAATTTTTTTTACTACCGATTCTGTGGACCTGACTTGGTAGGCATGGTGTGGCTTGGTGGGCGTGGCTTGGTGGGTGTGGCAGGGGAAGGATACTGCAAAATCTCCATTCCCACCCCACTCCAGGGGAAGGATACTGCAAAATCCCCATTTCTTCCTCACTCCAGGGGAAGGATATTGCAAAATCTCCATTCCCATCCCACTCTGGGGCCAGCCAGAGGTGAGATTTGCCGGTTCTCTGAACTGCTCAAAATCTCTGCTACCGGTTCTCCAGAACCTGTCAGAACCTGCTGGATTTCACCCCTGATACGCATATAGGCAAACCAAGAGATAGACTGTAATTGCTCCTGCCAAATTTCCAGTAATAATGCTGCACCTAAGTAAAATGAATTTAGTTATGGAATAAAAAAGGCACGTTAAAAGATGCTGAGCTTGGCAGCTGGAAAAGTTCAAGTCCAAGCGGTGCATTGATGGGGCGAGCTCCCATTCCTTGCTCCAGCTCCTGCCAATTTAGCAGTTCAAAAGCATGCAAATGCGAGTAGATAAATAGGTACCACTTCGGTGGGAAGGTGACAGCATTGTGTGTGCCTCTGCATATCGTCCCATGACCACGGAAATGTCTTTGGACAATACTAAGAAATGGGGATGAACGCTGCCCTCAAGAGACTAAACCATATGAAGAATGGCTGCAGTTTTGGGTCTGGCTAGTCTAAAGAAAAGTAGAATATGGGGTGACATGATAGCAGTATTCCAGTATTTGAAGGGCTGCCACAAAGAAGAGGTGAGGAGTCAGATTATTCTCCAAAGCACCAGAGGGCAGGACAAGAAATAATGGTTGAAAACTGATAAAAGAGAGAAGCAACCTGGAATTAAGGAGAAACTTCCTGACAGTGAGGACAATTAACCAGTGGAACAGCTGGCCTCCAGATTTTGTGGGTGCTTCATCACTGGAGGTTTTTAAGAAGAGACTGGACAGTCATTTAAAAAGAGTGAGACATGGCTGGACAGGGGAAATATTTACCTTTATCTTTTATGGAATAAACTAATTTTCGGTGGCGAGCTTTATTTCTCGCTGTGTTGGATTGTACACAGCAGTTATTTATGTACAGTTGAGGGTAACAAGCTAAAGTATTTTTTTTCTTTATGGTTTGGAAATTTGGAAAAGTTTTGGGAGCTCTCTCTCTCTCTGTCTCCTGTAAGAGCCCCTCCATCAATTTCAACAAGTGCAACAGGAAATAATTGGAATTCATCTCCCATCATTCCCAGCCAGGTCAACGAACTTGCAGAAGGTTACTTTAGATAGATCTTCCCGTGGGAGCATCTAGTATAATGCTGTTTACGTAACCTGCCAGCCAGTTTTGGATTTTCAGAGATCAGTTTATGGTCGCAAATCGAAGAAATGACTTTTATTTAAAGTCTCGTGTAGCTTTAAGAGACATTACCCCTCTCCCCGCCCTCCTTCGTGCCCTTTATCTTCAAGGAAATGCAGAATTTGAAATCCACAAAGTTTCCAGCCTCCCTCACACCCCCCCCCCAAAAAAAACCTCCCCTCCTCCTGGAAAGAGGAAATGGAACAGCTGGCAAAGTGTGACTTGTAGACAAATGTCACTAAAAGAAAATTCTGTACAGATCAAAGCCTAACATTGTAATCATGACAAAAACTGCAGGAAGTCCATCTGGTATTTCATAACCCCCTACCTAGCAGGGAAATTATTTTCAACTAGGGAAGTAGTGGGTATTACAGTATAATCCATGAAAAATTATACGTCTGCCCATATAGGATAGAGAGAATATGTAATGGGAAAATAGCTTGTGAGCCATCCCTCACGTCTACCTTTCCATCTTCCCCCCCTTTCTTCCATGGCACTTCTCTCTTTCTGATCTTTGTCGTCTGCAAGCCACAATTTGTGGTTTTGGTGCCCATTGCCAAATTGAGGAGTAGCAGGATTAAGCCCCGGTCTATCCACGTCAGCCCTATCCAGGGGCAAAATGTAAGCTGTACTTACGACCACAATTGAGCCCAAATTTTTCTGCCACTAAGCGAGACAGTTTTTAAGCGAACTTTGGCCCATTTTGCAGGCCTTTTCTGCCACCATTGTTTAAGTGAATCGCTGCGATTGTTCAGTTAGTAATACAGTTGTTAAGTGAGTCTGGCTTCCCCACTGATTTTGCTTGTGAGAAGGTCGCAAAAGAGGATAACGTGACCCCAGGACATTGCAACTGTCATAAATGTGATTCAGCTGCCAAGCTTCTGAACCATGGGGATGCTGCAATAGTTGTAAGTGTGAAAAATGGTCACAAGTCACTTTCTTTCAGTCCATTGTAACTAAACCGTCACTAAATGAACTGTTGTAAATTGAGGACTACCTGTACAATTGTAAGCTATATATGTAGATGCCTGGGGCTTGGCGCTACCCAATTCATGCTTCCTTCCAACAGCTTTGAAAATTCGATGGGAAGCATTTCCTTTTGAAGTTGGGAATAGACCCAATTTGTTGCACCTGAGCCAAGACCAACACCATTAGTCAACACCATGGCTGTCAAACTCGTGGAGTCATGTTGCCATCACGTGACCTTTTTCCATTCGCTGGGGTGGGCGTGGCCTTCGTGTTACGCATACAGCCCATGGGCTGCCAGTTCGACACCCCTGGTCAACATCGTAGGTTTTATTTCCATCATGTGTTTAACTGAAAATGGAAATGAATGCTTTTAATTTTCTCGTGGCAGTGCCTAAGGGAGAAGATGGAGTAAATATAAGGGCCAGTTTAGTCTAGTGGTGAAGGCGCCAGGCTAGAAACTAGGAGACTGTGAGCTTTAGTCCTGTTTAGTCCTGAAAGCCGGCTGGGTGACTTTGGGTCAATCACCAGGAGATAGTGAGTTCTAGTCCTGCCTTAAGCAGGAAAAGCAGCCGGGAGACTTTGGGCGAATTACCAGGAGATGGTGAATTCTAGTTCGCAACCAGTTCGCAAATGTGAGTGTGCACCTGTCCATGCATGCACCCGGCCTTTTGCGTATACACTTTGCTGGCGTGTGTGCCTTCCACGCATGCCCCTGGCCTCAAAAACGTGCCTAAATAGGATGGCATAGAGTTGGGCCGAACCGGCTGAATACCATCTCCGGTTCTAGTCCTGCCTGAAGTAGGAAAGCTGTCTGTGTGAATTTGAGCCAGTCTCTCTCTCTCCCTCTCTCTCTCTCTCTCACACACACACACACACACACTCCCTCCCTCTCTCTCTCCCCCCCCCCTCTCTCTCTCAATTTAATTTACCACACAATATTGTTGTGGGGAAAATAGGAGAAAGAATATTAAGTAACTAGGAAGAATATTTGCCACATTGAATTGTTTATAAAAAACAGTAAGGATGGAATTCAAAAATATAAACCAATAGATGTATATATATGATGGGCAATTTGAATGAAATGGCAAATGGATTTGTTGAAAAGGAGAAAGTCCTCAGTGCTGCTTCGCACCTCTATCATTTAGTCTTGAAAATAAAGGCTCTTTACCTTTGACAAGGGGATGCAGTGGCTCAGTGGCTAAGATGCTGAGCTTGTCGATCCAAAGGTCGGCAGTTCGAATCCCAATGGCTGCATAACGGGGTGAGCTCCCATTACTTGTCCCAGTTTCTGCCAACCTAGCAGTTCGAAAGTATGTGAAAAATGCAAGTAGAAAAATAGGGGCCACCTGTAGTGGGAAGGTAACAGCCTTCCGTGCGCCTTTGGCATTTAATCATGCTGGCCATATGACCATGGAGATGTCTTCGGACAGCGCTGGCTCTTTGGCTTTGAAACAGAGATGAGCACCACTCCCTAGAGTCGAGAATGACTAGCACATATGTGCGAGGGGAACCTTTACCTTTATCTTTGACAATGGGTCCCTGAAATGGCGATCGGCCTTTTCATTAGCACTGAGTCAACTTAGAAAGGGACGAGTCTTGCTAATAAAGTGTCCTTGGATTGCTTTTAGGGGTCTTCCGAGGTAACTCTGAGCAAGTCAAAGAATACCAGAACCTTTTGGATCCTTTGTTACAACAATCAGCTGAAGGTATGGAATCTCTGGATCAGAAGTCCTCAAGAATGTTTCCAATCAATGTCGCAAATCCAAGTCTAAAATCAAGAAAAAGATTCAAGTTCTTACCCAGTAGAAGAACTCTGGTCTCAGCTAAATATGATATCCCATTAATTTCTTTTATCAAATGGTGCTCAGGAGAAAATGCCTGGTGAATGAAATATCCATTCTTCAAATATCCAATGGTTTGAGAGACATTAGCTACCTCTTCTTTTGCTGTGTACAACCACATTGTGCATGAGACCAAACCATCCTGAAGGAGAAGATGTTGTAGAATGGGTAAATTGAGTAATGGGAAGTAGATCCACAGTATCTGGTCATGGCAAAGAAAGTAACATTTCTTGATCTTCTAGGACCATGTTTTTTGACCTTGATGACATTATGTTGGGTGGACTTCAACTCCCAGAATTCCCCAGCCAACGGCTAGCTGGGGAACTCTGGGAGTTGAAGTGTACCCATCTTAATGTAGCCAAAATTGACAAACACTGGTCTAGAAGCTGTCCCCTAACTTGCAAAGCATTTCTAGTCTGCTCTCGCATTGTCATGGGCAGAAAAAAGGGAGATCTGTCGGAGCAGTTCAGCAGCCACGTTCACAAGCACATTCCACGCATACCTTCCTCCAAGGTTGGATCTCAGATTACCAGAACCAGTTTGCGAGGCGTGGTTTCTACAGCCCGGGAAAGTGCCTCATTGGAGAATGTGATTTATGACACAACCTGAGAGGAGGGGGGAAACAGGGTCATAGTTGAGCCGTAAATTATGTGCGGTAGAGTTGACTACACTTAGGAAGCTGGCGACATGTTGCTCGTAATAAATAACTGGATTTCTTTTGAAACTTGGCTTGAGGCTCATGAGTTAATTAGGGCATTCATCAGAGCCCTGACACTAAGTACACTTGGTCTTGGGGCTTAATCATGACACTTAATAGGTGTTGGATAGGAAAGAAGCATTGGGGATACCTCTATTCATCTTTCTCAAGGGGAATTTGTGGTTCTGAAAAGAGCTCTGAGTGCATTTTTAAAAAATCCCATTTCAATTACGTTTGTGATCTGATTGCCTTTCTCCCCACATCAATATAATACAAGTATTCCCCTCGAAAATAATAGAAATGAATTGCTGAGCATCTCTTATAAAAAATGACCCTTTTGTTCTTAATCTGCCGACCCCTCTCCATTCATTGGAGCACGAGTCCATTGGTGCTTTTTGTTTTAGCTGAAACTGGCTAATTAAAACAACCAGAGGGATTATTTTAGCCCTTACTCTCTCTTCCCCACCTTTAAAACCATTCTAGAAAATGAGTGAGATGCTTTTCTCTACAATGTTTTATTGTAGAGAAAAGCTTATCCTTTCCATTTTAAATGTCCCTACATCCCACTGTGTTACTTAATATTAACCATTTCTTTAAAAAAAATGGCATCACACCCCAGATTATGCCATTTGCATGAAATAATATATAATTTAATTAAATGTGCATACATTTATATATGTGTGTGTGCATACATATATACAGTGTAGACATTTTAAAACGCATCTTCTGAAAATATATAAGTATTCCCTCAATATACTGCGTTTTTAACATCGTCACATAAGTATATGTGACAATGTTGACGAAATCAGTGTATCGAGGGTTCAGGTTTAAAGCACCGTACTGAAAAATGCAGATGAAGTTTTTTCTGTATCATTCCTGAGCTCCTTTTTCATTATGGCTTTTCATTTCACTAATAGCAGTTGTAAATATTTCTGATCCGTAGCACCAGCATAACAGCGGTACGTCTTAAAAAAAAAAAAAAGCACAGTATTTTCCATCTGTCAAAAATTACCTCCCTCCCTCCTCCTCCTTCTCCTAGAACCAGTTTAAAGGCATTGCATCTGTTCACTCAAGGTGTAAATCGAGATGGCGGTTTGTATCTTTAGTGAGCTGCAGCACAGAATGATTATTAGCACCGGTAGCGTTACTTCATTCACTGTGCTTCGTTTTTGGCACTTATTTTGACATATATGTGTTCAGCGGTGGGTTTCACATTATGTTACTATTGGTTCACCCCGCGCGTGCACACTCGCTTTGTACGCCTAGTTTGCGAGTGCGCCTGCCTTTCACACATGCACTTGACCTCAAAAACGTGCTTAAATAGGGTGGCATAGAGCTGAGGCGGGGCAGGCCCACCCACGATTTCCACTACCGTTTTGAGCGAACCGGTCTGAACCACCTGAATACCACCTCTGCATGTGTTTATTTATTTATTTTTCACATTGTTTTTTTTTTCCCCGAATTGCCCATGTCCCTTCATTTATTCCTTTTTAACTAGTCTGTTTCAACATTTGCAGGCTATCCGGTTGTACCTAAATATTACCACGTGCCAGCTGATTTTGTTGAACTGGAAAAGAAAAATCCTGGCAG
Source organism: Masticophis lateralis (assembly GCA_030761175.1). Lineage (NCBI taxonomy): Eukaryota > Metazoa > Chordata > Lepidosauria > Squamata > Colubridae > Masticophis > Masticophis lateralis. The sequence goes on along the minus strand of JAUDYJ010000010.1, from coordinate 7,748,325 downwards.
CCAGAAAAGGTTTCCTAGCAACCACGGACGGGATGGAAAGTTTTTCCTGTTGGGACAGTCCCTCTATATTATTGCCAAACTTCTCGGTAAGTAAGCATATTTACCAAAGAGTCAGAATGTCCTCCTCTTTGAACAAGGTGTATCTGCACCTGAACTGTGATGACTTCACAAGTTTTAGAAGCTACGTGAGGAAGTTCCTGGATCACTGAGCGATCTTTTAGCAATAGCACTTAGATTTCTATACCACTTCACAGTGCTTTACAGCCTTCTCTAAGCGGTTTACAGAGTCAGCACATTGCCCCCAACGATCTGGGTCCTCATTTTACCCACCTCAGAAGGATGGAAGGCTGAGTCAACCTGGTGCTGCTGAGGATCGAACTCCTGGCAGTGAGCAGAGTCAACCTGCAATATCACCTTCTAACCACTGTGCCATCACGACTCTCTTGAACGTGTATCGCACACGGTTTCCTAGAATTGCTTAATAACTGTAGCTTATTAACCTGAGAACAAACTCATACTTAACAATGTAAAAACAACACTGTTTGTTTGGCCCAAATGTCCATGGTGTCATCTTCCATTTTACCAACCAGATTGTACTGACCTACACTACCCCAGCAACACAAAACCGAGTCCTCGTCCCGATAAGCCCCTTTTATTTAATGTACAGTGAATTCCTCTCCAGCAAAGTCTTTCCTCTTCCAGAGTCTTTCAAGATAGTTCACAATTACCGACCTTTATCAGGCTTGGAGAGTGGCCAAGCCGATATCTTTCAGACTCTGCAATACATGGCAAGAATGCAGGAATGAACTAATTGTCTCCTGCAAATTCCCCTCCCTTTTTGCTCCTCTTTTATTCCCTCTGGGAGGAGCCATTCATTGTCCACCTGTGGCTTTACTCCCAAATCGACCCTTGTTCTTTAGCTGTTCCCTTTGTCTGGTAACTCTACCCATGCGCACACTGGGAACAGGCTCCAGCTGTTCGTCTGCCTCACTGATGTCTGACTCCGAAGGCAGCTGATAACTGGCATCCGGCCCTGGCCCTCTTTCTGCCTCCAACATAGAGCCCTCATCAGAGCCTTCCCCAGACTCCAGGACTGGTCCATGTTCCTCCCCAACTTCCTCACTGTCCGAATCTGTTGCCAGCTCCACTGGCCACTGGTGGGCCACAACACAGATATTTTCGGGGAAGTTCAGTAGCATGGTTAGGAAAATAGCATTCCTTTCCCATTTTGCTCTGCAGCAGTTTACAATTAAGATGCACCTATGATCCAGAAATATTCATCCTACCTCCATCAAAACTAGTGGCCTTGGACCAGATGTATTCTCCATAGACTCCTTTGTTTGCCTTTGAACATTGACAGTATATCTTCTTTTAAACTGTAGCTTCCTATTACATCCAAAGAGAAAACTGACACAAGGAAGAAATATTTCAAGCTATTGATGTTGAAGTCTGAAGCACAATGAAAGGGGTGTGGGGGGGGGGAGCATACGGGCACATGACTTGTCATAGTGCGTTCGTTCAAGATCATTATCTCTCAGTGCAGTGTTGGATTTCAAGATGGCTTTTCAAAGGGACCCTTGAGAAAAAAAGAACACATGTTGGAAATGTCTCTCGGAATAAGCTCCCCCGTGCTGCTTGTTTGAATTTTGGGATTGAAACGGATGGTGACATATTGGAACTAGACTGTCATGTTTCTCTGTGACATATATGGGTGTGCATATGTGGGTGTATGCATAATGGTTATCCTTTGAGAGCTGAATGCAATGAAATTTCATTTTAATGTGTGTTGATAGTGTACACTTAAAATGACAATAAAGTTCTATTCTATTCTATTCTATTCTATTCTATTCTATTCTATTCTATTCTATTCTATTCTATTCTATTCTATTCCATTCCATTCCATTCCATTCCATTCCACTCCACTCCACTCCACTCCACTCCACTCCACTCCACTCCACTCCACTCCACTCCAATTATTTCTATTCTGTTCTATTCTATTATTTCTATTCTATTCTGTTCTGTTCTGTTCTGTTCTGTTCTGTTCTGTTCTGTTCTATTCTATATTCTATTCTGTTCTATTCTATTCTACTCTACTCTACTCTACTCTACTCTACTCTACTCTACTCTACTCTATTATTATTTCTATTCTATTCTGATCTATTATATTATTTCTGTTATTATTCCCATTCCCATTCCTTTCCTTTTCCTATTCCATCCTGTCCTATCCTAATTGTATTCAGTGAGTTAACAGAAAAGTCAAGATAATGACCACCACCATGTGACTAAAGGCCCAGACCTCTTTTACCTGTATCACAAAACACATGTTTTTTTTTTAAATGTTTTATTCTATTCTCTTTCTATTCTATTCCTGATCCCCACTGGGTGTGCAACATGTTCTGGCAAAACTGAGCTCAGATGCATTCAATAACCTAGGGACTTGGTACCCCATTTCATTATCATTTTGGTTTATGATCAGACGCTGATCTCGGTTCCTGCCTATCTCAGAGTAATAAATTGTTACAGGGGTGGCAAATGCTTTTAATTACCCATTGACAAATAACTGATGTTGGTGGTTTTGCTTTCAGTTGATGGCTTAGTAAGCATTAAAGATATCGACCCGGTGCACCGCTTCATTCCTTCTCAAGATCAGCGGAATGTTAGCATGCGATACTCAAATCAGGTATGCATCTCTTTATCTACTGATGTATGAAAACAAAATATCCATTATAGTTGAACAAATGGTTGATCCCTAACATTTTGTAAAAGAAATAATCTTGGATTAGCCTATGATGAGGAGCGTAGAATAAATTGCTTATATAATAACTCTTTGCAAAGTTTGCTCTATTTTTCAGGGTTGGAATAGATGGCCCTGATAATATACCATATTTTTCGGAGTATAAGACGCACCGTTCCCCCCCCCCCTAAAATTGGTTACTTGTCCCAGCTTCTGTCGACCTAGCCATTCGAAAGCATTTAAAAAGTGCAAGTAGGAAAATAAGGAACACCTTTGGTGGGAAGGGAACAGCGTTCCGTGCGCCTTTGGTGTTTAGTCATGCCGGCCAAATGACCACAGAGACGTCTTCGGATAGCATTGGCTCTTCGGCTTTGAAATAGAGATGAGCACTGCCCCCTAGAGTCGCGAACGACTAGCACATATGTATGAGGGGAACCTTTGCCTTTATAGACTGAATGCGGGCGTTTATGGCCCCCCATATCTTTTGTGCATCGTGTTTTCACCTTCCCGGCCCCCAGAAGTACTCTGCAGTGCTCCGTATGGGTCATTTTTTCAAATGGTTTTTGGGCTCCCAAGCCCTCGACATATCGCGTTTTCGCCCTCCCCGTTCCCCAGAAGCACTCTGCCAACGTTTCTGGCAAAAACAGGCTGTGCAGAGCACTGCAGAGTCCTTCTGGGAGCCTGGGAGGGTGAAAATCTGATGGGCGGAGCAGTGGTGTGTTGCCTCCCGGTTAGAACCAGTTCGCAAGAACCGGTAGTAAAACCAGCAGGAGGCTCTGCCCACTGACCCGGATGCCATCATAGATGATCTGCGCATGCGGGGGAAAATGCGAACCGGTAGTAAAGGTAAGTTGAACCCACCCCTGGTACAGAGGCCAAAAACTATTTTTTTCTTGTTTTAGGTGCGTCTTCTGGTCCGAAAAATACGGTATATATTTTGAAAATTGTATACCAGTTTTTATAAGCCAGCAGAACCAGTAAGCAAGTTTGAACTATTGGTTACAAAACTTGACTGGGTTATTCAAGTTGGTTTACTAAATTATATCAGTGTCTACCCAGGCTCGGTCTAATTCAAGAATAACTATTGGAACTGAAACAACCCTTAGTGCTGGGTAAATAGCTAAGGCCTTAAAATTACGATTAGCAAGCATCCATCAGGAGCCTGTCCTATAATTTGTTCAATTTTGCTTTCTTTAAAAAAATAAAAATAAAAATACCAGCCTGGACAGTACATATAAAAAGAACTGCCTATGTGAAATGCATTGGTGAGTTTATTTATTTTTTCCATAGAGACCCTCTGCTTGCGTTTTGGTTATTAAATTTACTGGCTCTCCCACTACAGTCCATGACTTACAACCATTGGTTTAGCGACCGTCTGAAGTTACAATGGCAATGAAAAAAGTTAGTAGGCCTGAAGCAGGGGTGAAATCCAGCAGGTTCTGACAGGTTCTGGACACCTCTCCTGCGCGAGCTGCACTGGCTCCCGGTGGTCTTCCGGGTGCGCTTCAAGGTGTTGGTGACCACCTTTAAAGCGCTCCATGACCTGGGTACTTGCGGGACCGCCTTCTGCTGCCAATAGCCTCCCACCGGCCAGTACGCTCGCACAGAGAGGGCCTCCTCCGGGTGCTGTCGGCCAGACAGTGTCGGCTGGCGACCCCCAGGGGGAGAGCCTTCTCTGTGGCGGCGCCCGCCCTCTGGAATGACCTACCCCCGGAGATACGCAGGATTCCAGATCTCCGGACCTTTCGTCGGGCTCTTAAAACCCATTTATTCCATCTAGCTGGGCTAGCTTGATCTCATCCTCCATTTTTAAATTTGAAATTGATTTGAAATTGGGTTGTTTTAATTCTTGGCCGAATAATATTTAATAATTTTTAATTGTTTTTAACTTTTGTATACCATGTTTTATTTTGGCTGTTCACCGCCCTGAGTCCGCAAGGAGAAGGGCGGTTTATAAATTGAAATAATAAATAAATAAATAAACTGGTAGTGGAAATTTTGAGTAGTTTGGAGAACTGGCAAATACCACCTCTGGCTGGCCCCAGAGTGTGGTGGGAATGGGGATTTTGCAGTATCCTTTCCCCAGGAATGGGGTGGGAATGGAGATTTTGTAGTATCCTTCCCCTGCCATGCCTACCAAGCCATCCCCACCAAGCCACACCAGGCCACGACACTCCCACCAAACCACACCCATAGAACTGGTAGTAAAAAAAATTGGATTTCACCACTGGCCTGAGGTTGATTCCTGGGAAAGTTCTACAGTAGCAGGTTGAAGCAAGTAAAACAATTCTCCTCTCACTTAAATGTATTGATACACAGCTCACAAAATTTATGAGGTTATAGGAGACTCTCTGGATCACCTCATATTTTTTAGGCGTGCAGCGAAGTTAAGGCAGTCAAATCAATTCAACGTCCCTAACACATTTATTTTTAAGCAGTCTTGACTGTATTAATTTCTTCTTCACAAACTCTTACCTTCTATTTGTTTGCAGTTCAATAAATCAAGATGTTTTGTTGGATTTTTGGAATTTACAGGCTTTCCATTAGTATATGTTTTAATTCCTTTTAGCTGCAAAGCCATTATCTGGATTGAAACCCAGTTAACAGATTTTCTCATCCAGCTGGACTGTAAATCTTTGTCACGCAGGCATTTATTCCCTTATTCAGGAATCGGCTTTCTCAGCAGAAGGCTCACAAGACATGACTCAGCTAGATTTGTCCTTTGATTTCAGATAAGAATAAAGCACATGGAAACATTATCCGCCGCGCTACACAAAAGTCAATGCTTTTCGAGTTAATGAAAACATGTCCACTGTCCTGATGGTCCAGGAGATGTAGGAGAAAGTCAGGCAGAGCTGGGGATGGCGTCAAGGGAGCAATCAGCCTGGAATCGTTACGTTCCCACAAGCATTCTAAATTCAATCTCCTCTTGAATTCCATTAACTCTGAATCTAATGCCAATTTAGTGCTGACCGTTGTTTGATTAGTACAGGCACGGATAGTAAATCAGTTTCACTGGAACTTAATGTTTGCTCCCGACTCTTCATGCCTGACAGCTCTAAGATGGAGATCAGACCAAGAAATCAACTCCACATTAAGATTAAAACTACCTGTATTAAAATTGACTATGATTACGGAAGATTACAAGTCTTAATTATGCTTTGCTTCCTCCACCTGTTATATTCATGTGAATTAGGGGGTGTCTGAGACATTTATGCATTCTTTATTGTTTGGGTGTAAGGAATACTTTCCTTCTTGCCTATTTGGTAAAAGTGCCCTCCCATTTTTCTATCGAGGCCATCCTCTTTAGAGCGCCTGAATTGGGTTAATACAATGGTTCTCTCCAGGGGTAGGCTGCAAAAATTTTAGCAAGGGGTTTTCTGCCCGGTTGCTGGGTAGGCGTGGCCATGGTGGGCGTGGCCAAGTCAGCCTCCTGCACCATGGTGGCGGGTCCCATTTGCTATGCCCATTTCCACCTCAACATTTTCTTATATTTTTGGAGAATAAGCGCACGTTCCAACGAGATGAAGACTTGTTGGCTTTTGCTTATGAAAGTTGGGGAGTTTACAGCTTGAGGGCTCTCTACAGTACCAGGAAAACTCTAATCCACCTCTCTCATTCATTAAAAAACTGTGGGAAAGAAAGAAAGAAAGAAAGAAAGAAAGAAAGAAAGAAAGAAGGAAGGAAGGAAGGAAGGAAGGAAGGAAGGAAGGAAGGAAGGAAGGAAAAAAAGAGTTGGAAAAATAAAGGAAGGTTGCAAATAGCAACTGTCACATATAATTTATTCCCAGGGGTGGGCTTCAAAAATTTTAGCAAGGGGTTCTCTGCCTGGTTGCTGGGTAGGCGTGGCCATGGTAGGTGTGGCCAAGTTGGCCTCCTGCACCATGGTGGCAGGGGGGAGGGGCGCTTTTGTCCTCCTTGAGCTCCGGAGACTTTCCATGTGCCTCCGGGAGGACAGAAACGGCCTCCCCAGGCTCCGGAGGCCCTCTGGAGGCCGTAACAGGCCCGTTTCCGGCCTTCCTGAACTTTCAGTTGGCCTGTTTTTTGCCCTCCCCGAGCCTCTGTGTGCATCCTGCACTTACCTGCATCCAAAACGGGCCACATGGGGACTCCTGGGAGGGGAGGAGCAAGGTAGGCGGGGCCAGCCAGGAGTGGGATTTGAGGGTTCTCCGAACTGCACAGAATCTTAGCTAGAGGTTCTCCCGGAACCCTGAGAATCCCCAGCAGCCCACCGCTGGGTCTCCCTAACCTGGGATATGCTGGCTTCTATCTCTAGTGTCACTTTTATAGTAGTAGGACTTGCTTCATAGAAGATACACAATAGATATCTGAAGGTTTTAAAAAAAGCTTCTGCCCATTTTTGCTTTGAAGTATTAAGAAACCAGATTCCCCTTGCTTCTTCCCCAGACCATGGAATTTGAAGCTGGAAGCTTCATTATAACTTCAGAAACTAAGGCTAGCTTTCCTGTCCTCTACAAAGAGTTTACTACAAAGGATTAAGCCATCTCATTTTTCTTCCAAAGCAAATTAAGGAAATCCATTTAGTCATCTCAATATATATGTATATATAATGGTAGATCGTTTCATAAAAGCCAATCAGTCAGCCAAAATTGAAGTTTCTTTTAAAAGGCAAATCTCATTCATTAACGAAGCTCATGTAGTTCTCATTAGTGATAAAACAATTTAATCAAACTTGAGATCTGAGGATAGAAGCTATTTCCTAGAAAATGGCACTTTTTCTATAAAAAAAAAAAAAAACTTATGATGAAAGCAAATCTATTGAAGGGCAGCTATTCTTTTTCCCATAACTGGAATTCAAGCCTGAATGGCTCCATATGTAAAAACACTCATCTGCATTTAAAATGATTCTCTCCCACAACAGAGAAACAGTAACGTGTTTTGGGGTAATTCCCCTGAATTGTTTTTTTTCTTTATGAATCTCTGCAGCTGTCTACAGATGTTGATTCTTTGGCTTCCAGTCATAAAATATCTCCATTCCAGTATTTTTTTTTCTTAGTCAAAGAAAAAAAAACTTGAAAGAGGATCACAAACCCAAGAAACAAATCATAAAAGTTTTCTTCTTTTTCCAGTCCTTTCTTCATCCCGATGTTAAAAGCTTGTTCACATTTAACAAGTGGTGAAATTCAATTTTTTTTACTACTGGTTCTGTGGGTGTGGCCGTGGCTCGGTGGGCTTGGCAGGGGAAGGATACTGCAAAATCTTCATTCCCTCCCCAATCCTGGGGGAAGGATACTGCAAAATCCCCATTCCCATTGACCGGCTCAAGGTTGACTCAGCCTTCCATCCTTCCGAGATCAATAAAATGAGGACCCAATAGGCTGACTCTGTAAACTGCTTAGAGAACTGTAAAGCACTATGAAGTGGTACATAAGTCTCAGTACTATTGCTATCTTGTCCTAGAATCCTTCTGCCAAAGTAGCCATTGTTGAGAATTATCATAGTTGAATTGTATAAAACTACATGTATAAAAGGTGCCCAGATTTTGCAAGTGTGTATCGAACAAACACGATGTAATGTGCCTAGTTTTATTTTGTACTATTATCACACTAATTGAAGTTGCCCAGTTAAAAATCCTACAGCTAAAAGTAGAGTTGATTCCTTGCTGGTGTCTTAAATCAGAACCCCAAGTTCTGGTATGTCCATAGGCAGTGACAATTCCATTGTTTTTTCTATGGATGGGGTCTCATCGCTGTACGCAGGCACATACACATATGGAATCTGCCCATAAAATGAATGAAAAGGACATTTTGGGTAAATAAACCCTACATGTGCAGTCACGTAGGCTGTCTGCTTCATAGAACATCTGTTATACCTCAAAATTATATACCACTGCTGAGAGATAACCGGTAGCATTACATTCATGGACTAGCGGAAAATGCTTTTTTTTTTAAAAAAAAAAAATGATGCACAAGTCTAATAAATCAAAAGCTCGTGGTTCCTTCCTGCTTCATCACAAAAGAGTAAGGAAAAGGAAGAATCTGTTCCTACCATTTCAATAGTGCATCGTTCAAAAAATTATTGACAGCGCAGCTCCTCAGGTGGCGTTGAGATTTATGCGTGTTATTTCCCTTATGTTCCTGTCTCTTGTTTGCATAACCAAATTGATTAGCAGGCAATAAGGAATGAACGAAAAGCAGCTGGAAAATGCCAGTCATCTTTAATGGATGGTTATTGTTCACGTTGGCTTCACGTTGTGCGGTGGGTAACAATCAGATAGCGAATTCCAATTTTTAAAAAAAGTTTTCTTTTTTTCTTCTTATCCTTTTAGGGTCCCTTGGAAAATGACCTCGTGGTCCACGTTGCATTGGTCGCTGAAAGCCAGCGGTAAGACCTTCAGAGCTCCAGTAAATCTCGTTGATTGGTTTTCAATGTGCCCGTTGGTGATTCTGGTACTTTAGATCAGGGGTCACCAACCTTTCGGACCTCAGGGACCACTAAATTCATAATTTTAAATCCTGCAGACCACTAATATGATCTGCCTAATGACTGGGTGGGTGTGGCTCGGTGGTCATGTGACTGGGTGGGCATGGCCAACTCGATGTCACTCATGTCGAGGGGCACCTCACCAGCCTCTACATATCCTCCCCTGCCAGCTATTCCGTGCCTCCCCGCCTGGGCTCCTTAGAGCCCCATCAGGAAGAAGTTGTTGGAGCTATGCAGCCACCACGAGAAAGAATTGGCAAAACAGCTGGCTCAGTTCAAATTGGATCTGGCCAAAAAGGATGCTCAGCAGAAGCACCTCACTGAGGACTAGAAGCATAGACTTTCTAAGCAGAGGGAAGATCTGCAGGAGTGCAAGGCCAGGTACCGGAGCCTGGAGGCTCAGCAGTCTGAGATGGTCAGCCAGTTCCAGACCATAATGCAGTCCCACTGGAACAAGGCCCTCCGGCTCTTCACCACCAGTGGGGCTTCCCTCCAGCCTTTGCCCAAAGCCCCACACCAGGAGGCTGAAGCAGACCCCAAGTCTGAATTTCTGCCCCCCTCCAACCCGCACAAAATGTCCCTGAAGGGGGAGACTCTCTGCAACAACACAAATGTTCATTGCACGTATCCGGTCCAGGGGGCGTAGTTGAGGATCCCTGATTTAGTGAAATATAAAAAATGCAAATAATTTTTCTGTGAACCACCAACATTTTCTCATGGACCACCAGTGGTCCACGGACCACCAGTTGATGACCGCTGCTTTACATGGAAACGCCGTGGTCTCCAGAGAGGCTCTGTGGGTGAAACCCCACAGATCTTCTCCATTTCTCCTTCAACAACATCCTGCAATCAAGAAAGTCTGAAACCTTTGGGTTTTGATGAGTCAGGCTGGAAATTACAACCAGGAGTTTGGCTTTTCCCTTTCCCCGATCAACAGATTAGTTAACTCAATCGGCTTGAAGATCCAGCACAAACCTCCTTGGACAGTGAAGTCCAAGTCCCCCGCTCCAGAACTGATCTCAAGAATGATGGATTGGGAAGAATTCTTGGTTCAGATCTGAATTTTGTCACCAGGTTTCCGGTTTAGCTCAGACAGGGTCAAGAGTTATAGGCTGGATAGAGACATTGTATTATTAGACTATCACATGATTGTTGTGCTTCTGTCCTAGCATGTTGTATAAGCATGTGAACACAGGCTGATCCTTCCAAGAGCTTTGGAGATATTTGGACCTAGATAGTAGTTCTGTCCTTAAAGTGGTGCAGTGGCCCAGAGGTGGAACTCTCGCCTCACAATCAGGACGCTGTGAGTTCGATCCTAGGTAGAGGCAGATATTTCTCTCTCTGGGCACAATCTGCCGAACAAAACTCCGCATTGGTGACAAGAAGGGCATCTGGCCATTCAGTTGCCCAGACTCCGCCCTGCAAGGGATTATGGGTTCATTAAAAGACGATGATGGTAGTTCTATCCTTGAAAGTCTCAAAGCAGTAATCAAGATTATTAACACCCAGCCCTAGGTTTGATTCCATTTGTAAGAGTAAAATCCTGGATTTCTTTCAAATAGGGTTTACTGAAAGCAGATTCCAGTTTTGTCACACTAATGTCCCTTTGTAATGTTTTCACTGAAAACAACAACAGCTTGCAGGTGTTTCTGAATACATATGGCATCCAAACCCAAACCCCACAACAGGTTGAACCCATCCAGATTTGGCCTCAACAGGAGCTTGTGAAGGTAAGTTATTACTTTGACATTTTTTTTAAAAAAAAAAACAACTTTTCGTTTTCTTTTGAAAACCGGTATTTCCTAGGCTATGATAAATTGCTTTGATTTTAGTACTACTTACTGTATGTCAAATTAAAAAAAACTATATATGCACACAAACACACACATCAATAAACACAGGTTTTATTATCAGGAACCCCCTGGAAATAGCTAGAAATGAATTACAAGAACATGGAATAAATGATACTCTTGCTTTTATAGAGAGAAAATCTCATCTAATGTTGTTTCGCTCTAGTGCTTAGAACAGCAAATCTTTCTAGTCCAAACACATCTCATTTGTAAACAAGGTCCAATTCAAATTTTGTTGAGCAAATATGTTTTAACTTATTCATGTTGATATTCTGAGATTACTCAGTGCATAAAATTGTCGCAGGCAAAATTTGTTTTCCGAAATAACATGCATCCCAATGACAAAGCTATTTGTTAGATATCTACATATTTCTTCATGCTGCCTTTTCCTTCAGCATCAGATTAGAAACGAGGAGGGTGTGAGTTCTAATCCTACCTGAGGCACTAAGCTAGCTGGGTAACCTTGGGCCAGTCCCTCTTACTTAGCCCTAAGAAAGAGGTAATGGCAAACCATTTCTGGGGTGGGAGGGGGGAATTGCCAAAAAACCTGCAGGGAACTATCTAGGCAATGTCCAAGAATGGAAATGATTAAACAGAGGAAGGAAAAAAGACATATTTCTGTATGCTGATTTTTCCTTCCTTTTCCTTGGTGGATCTGATTCTTTGATAAAAATAGAAGAAAGAACATATTTGCCCCAAGCATCATCCATAAATTGGAGCTTTGTAGTTATAGGAAAATCATTGAATTGGGAAATAAGTAGAAAAAGAGTTTATAGTTCAATTTTCCTTTGTTTTTGCTACTTTTTGTATGCTAGATGCATTAGGAACATTAGAGGGATTCAATGGGACTGAATTTCAGAGAGTAACATATTTTGAGTAGTAACTGAATCCTCAAAAAAAGAAAAGAAAGAAGTAATTATCATATCATATCTCTTGGCAGAGAAATCCATTAATGTGTCAAATAACTTGGATAATTTCAACGAGAGCCTAGTTTCCCTTAGTCTTTCGTGAAAATAAAGCTGTTTTAGAGGATTAAGCATCCATCCTTTTCCAGATGAATCTCAATGTTTCATTATCAATCTCAATGTACCATTATGTGGTACAATTGGACTCATGTTGCAAAAAGATTAGGAGGATGTCATCTTTTTATTTTAACACTGTGCGTGAAAGACAGAGAAATAGAGAGGAAATTGGGTTTATACTTAAAATATTTTGTTTCTTGCTTTCATTTTTTAAAATGTCTATTAAAATTTTTTAAAGTGCCCAGAAATAAACAAGGCAACAGTCCTACCTAAAAGGTAAAGGTAAAGGTTCCCCTCGCACATATGTGCTAGTTGTTCCTGATCTAGGGGGTGGTGCTCATCTTCATTTCAAAGCCGAAGAGCCAGCGCTGTCCGAACACATCTCCGTGATCATGTGGCCGGCATGACTAAGGCCAAAGGCGTACAGAACGCTGTTATCTTCCCACCAAAGATGGCCCCTATTTTTCTACTTGCATTTTTTACCTGCTTTTGAACTGCTAGGTTGGCAGAAGCTGGGACAAGTAACGGGAGCTCACCCCGTTACGCGGCACTAGGGATTCGAACTGCCGACCTTTCGATCGACAAGCTCAACCTCTTAGCCACTGAACCACCGCTCAGTGTCCACCCTAAAAATAAACCACCACCCTTTTTCCAATAAATATTAAATCCATTTATATAGTCAGTGTATTTCAATTATGGATTTCAATGTTTATTATATTTCAAACACTTAACACCCCACCATGCCTGGCTGAGGAAGGACAGGAATAGGCAAGAGGAAGAGAAGGAAGCCCTTCAGATTTCCAGCTTGCAAACAGAACCCCTTGAGATGCCACCACTATTTCTTTGAACCAAACCCTCAGATAAATCGGAATCCCATATAACTGTTTCAGGAAGGGAGTCCTATAAACTCAACCTAGAGCATTGATAACAGCTTAGTTCTGACATACCACAATTTATGAGCGACCGCCAAAGGCAACGGCCTCGGCCTATAATTCAATAAATTTTAACAGGATGCCATTAAATATGGGTCTGCTGTTCCACAAAAGGCAAAGAAAAGATGGGGTTCATTTGTACCTATTCCCAGGTGCAGTTTTTTAAAGAGAGATTTCTGCCATTCTTCTCTTTGCTTTCTACGTGCTTGGCTTTCTTTTCCAAACTGCTCCAATAATGCCAGTGGGAGATTGACCTTTACTTTCTTGAAAAGGTCATTCTGCTACAGAATCATAGACCAGCTTCCCTGCAGTCTCCTTGGCTCTGAAAGCTTTGGCTACAACTCTTAAAGAGTTAATCTGTTCACCGAAGCAATCATATGTGTCAGAAGTAGGAACGGGTGATTACTATTCCTTCTTCTTCTTCTGTTTTTTTTAAGACTGTTCCAGATCACTTCCCTCTCCATCTCACCTCCACTTGTCGTCTCTTCCCTCCTGAGATCATAAATATTCTCATTTTGCCCGAAGGAGCCTCTGATCCTTAAAAAAAAACAACGAATAAGGAATTCTCCTTCCCGATTCTTCCCAAACACACTACCCTCGACCTTCTCTTCGAACGTTGGTTTGTGTGTGTGTGTGACATTTACATTATCATGTTTTACAGGCTTATTTCCATCTGGGCATCAACAAAAAATTGGGACTCTCAGGAAGACCCGATCGGCCAATTGGTTGCCTTGGAACATCAAAGGTTCTTACAGAGAATTACTATTCTGCATGGTTCTAATTAGCGTAAATATTGGAGATGGTCTAAATTATTCTCTAAGCTCGGCAAGAAATTTGGAGCGAAGCTTTTTTGCTCCCTTTTCAGGAATTAAGGCCCATTGACTTTTTTTTGTATGGCTTATAAATGAAATGGCAAATCTTATCTAAGATGACTTGATTAACTATTCTTAAGGTTCTTAAGAAGAATCATCTCATTAGTAATTTAGGAGAAAGCTCTCATGGGTGTAATTCAGTGTAATTGCATGATAGAACTTGTACTCCCGTAACCAGGGGTGGGATTCAGCCAGTTCAGACCGGTTTGGGAAAACCGGATGCTAATTTTACATCTGGTTTACCGAATCGGTAGTTGTAAGGATTGGCGGCCCCACCCATACATCCCACCCCGCTCCTCCCAGGAGTCTCCACGCGGCCCATTTTGAATGCCAGGTAAGTGCAGGGCCAGCACGGAGGCTCTGGGACGCCGAAAAATGGGCCTCCCGGAAGTTCCGGAAGTCTGGGAATGGGCCTGTTTCCGGCCTTTGGAGGGCCTCCAGAGACCAGGGGAGGCCATTTTCACCCTCCCGGAGGCTCGTAAAAAACGTCTGGAGCTTGGGGAGGGCAAAAACGTTCCCTTCTGCAGAAGGCCGAGTAGGCCACATCCACCATGGCCACGTCAACCCAGCAACTGGGTAGAGAACCAGTTGCTAAAATTTTTGAATCCCACCCTTGCCCGTAACCATGTTAGTTTGTGAGCTTCCACCAAACTTTTAGCTTGGCTTACTTGAATGCCTCGATAATGAAAAACACTGTGTTGTTGATAATGAAAAACGCTGTGATGATTTAACTGTAACATACCATGTTTCCCCAAAAATCAGACCCTGTCTTATATTTTTTTGAACCCTGAAATAAGCGCTTGGCCTTATTGCCATGTGCTCAAAAGCCTGATTGGGCTTATTATCAGAGGATGTCTTATTTTGGGGAAAACAGGGTAGAATTTAGAGTTTTCTCTCAGAAAGATGAAGATCTGATTGTCCGTGTTTCGTCGATCCAAGACATTGATGGTTTATTCTACAGATTTATCGAATCCTGGGGAAAACGGTGGTTTGCTACCCAATCATCTTTGACTTGAGTGATTTCTACATGTCGCAGGACGTTATGATGTTGATTGATGATATTAAGGTATTTTGTGAACAAAATCTGATTCTGCTTGTTATGTTTTTAATTTTAAAAGCTTAGAAACTTAAACCATAGATTAAGTCTCATGCTTTATTGGTCTGGGAACAGAAAGAAAAGAAAGAAAAATGAGAAGGCCTTGTACTCAATAAGGAAGGGACCCAATTGCTTTCTCTAGAGCAGAGGTCTTCAAACTTGGCAGCTTTAAGACTTATGGACTTCAACTCCCAGCATAGTTGGCTGGAGAATTCTGGAAGTTGAAGTCCACAAGTCTTAAAGCTGCCAAGTTTGAAGACCTCTGCTCTAGAATCTTGTAGCTGAAGTTGAATTTACTTGCTTAACTTACATAAGAGAAAACCTGACTTAAAAAAGAAAAGAAAAGAAGCAGGCATAATTTGAACTGACTTGCATTAGACTGGATTATATAGCCAATTCCATATATTAGCCACAGAGTTGAAAGTTACTGCATTTGAAGCCATAGAAGAACATTTCTAGGTTTTCCTATAAAAAAATATTTTTTCCACTATAAGATGCTGCACCTTTTCTTATTTGGTTAAGAAGCACAGAAATGGCTCAAAGAGAAGCCCAGGATGAAGCAGACAGATGCAAGAAATGCAGTCCGCTAGCAAATAACCACATTAAAAGGGCCAAAGTATCAGGATTGGCTTTCTTTGTAAAATTTTAAATTGAGGATTACTCACGCAGCTGTAAATGGGGAGGGAGAGGGAGAGAGAGGTGGGGGGGGCGGGGAGAGAGAGACTGGAGTGACCCTGAATTGATCAAAATTGCCAGTAATCTATATTTGAACTGGTAAACTTCACTTTCATAAGTGGGAAAAAAAATAACCCTGGTGCTCCACAGAAGAAAATTACGAAGTTGTTGAAACCCCAAGGAGAGTTTTTGATTTACAGTATATTCAGCATTTGGTGGCTTGTAAAGATTGGGTTGGATGATCAGGGAACATTAAGTGACAGAGAACAGCGCTCTATATAATTTTACCTTTAAAAAAATATTCTCCCCTGCTCACCCTCCCTCCCTCCCTCCCCCCCTCTCTCTCTTTCTTTCTTTCCTCCCTCCCTCCCATCTTTCTTTTTTCTTTCTCCTTCCTTCCTTCCTTCCTTCCTTCCTTCCTTCCTTCCATCTTTCTTTCTTTCCTTCCTTCCTCCCTCCCTCCCTCCCTCCCTCCCTCCCTCCCTCCCTCCCTCCCTCCCTCTTCTTTCTTTCTTTCTTTCTTTCTTTCTTTCTTTCTTTCTTTCTTTCTTTCTTTCTTTCTTTCTTTCTTTCTTTCCATTTGAATTCCCATGGGCCTCCTATGAAATTCATTAATGTTTATGGCCAATGAAGCATTTTCTACAGAGCTCCTTTCCCTGCTACAAGTCATCTTCAGAAATCACCATATTGGGCTGATTCAGGTCTGTTTTAGATAGAAATTGCATTGTATATACCAGTTTTTCAACCTTGGCACTTTAAGATGTATGCACTTGAACTCTCAGAATTCAGTGCATTATATGGATTATATATACAAGGGTTGAATTATATGTAATCTCTACCTCTATATTTCTCTGTCTCTGTCTCACTATGTTTCTCTCACTCTGTGTCTCTTTCTCTCTGTGTCTGTCTTTCTCTGTTTCTCTCTCTCTCTCTCTCTCTCTCTCTTTCTCTATTTCTCTCTCTGTCTCTCTCTCTGTCTCTCTTTCCCTCTGTCTTTCTCTGTTTCTCTCTGCCTCTGCCCCTGCCCCTGCCTCTCCCTCTCTATCTCTGTCTCTGTCTCTCTGTGTCTGTCTCTCTGTGTCTGTGTGTCTCTCTCTCTGTCTCTCTCCCCTCCCCTCATCTATCTATCCAACAGATCTAAATTGCATTGTATATACCAACCTTTCTCAGTCATGGCCACTAAAAGATAATGTGGACTTCATCTCCCAGAGTTCCCCAGCCAGCCATACATGTATTCAACACATCCACATATTCTCACATACTGTTTTGTTTTTCTAATTGGATATTTTTATTGCAATTTATACTATTTTAATATCCTTTCTCCTTTGGGGGGGGGCGGGCTTTATTACCCTAGAATGCTTTGCAGTTCATTAAACAATACTGGAAAATGCATGGCCGCCCTTTATTCCTTGTGCTCATCCGAGAGGACAATATAAGGTAAGACTTCGCCCATAGAAACACTCACGAAAGATTCCCAATGCTCGGGCATTTGAGAAGTTTGCAACATAACATCTTGTGTTTTTCATTTCCATCAGGGGAAGTAGATTCAATCCCATACTGGACATGCTTGCCTCCTTTAAGAAAGGTGTGGTCGGTGGAGTGAAGGTTCACGTTGATAGGCTGCAGGTATAGTTGTCTTTTCATTGATGCATGGCATAAAATGTAATTAAATAAAATGTAACTGATGCATGGCACATAATTTCAAGTAATCGGCAGGTCTGGGTGGGTCTGTTCTGACCCAGCTCCTCAAACATGACAAACCCTCTGGAGTGAACTCAATGATTCCTTTATTAAGAGCGCCAGCAGCCACGGCAAAAAGTTCCTCTCTCACTGCAGGCTAACAAGTCCGGCCGGCTGGAAGATGAATAGTTGTCTGCCACATCTATTCGTTTCCGCCCTCTGCCTTTTATCTCAAAGGCTAAAGTGGGGCTTCACTAGCAGTGGTGGCTCTTCCTTCCCAAGGACCGGCCCATGGATTTCCACTGCTCTCCTCTCTTCTACCTTCTGCACATCCGTGCATCAGGCACAGGACCCAGCTGTTCCTCCTCTTCCTGATCAGCCACCTCCAGACCTGGGGACTGTTGACTCTCCATCTGAGGGCTGATGGATGGCCAAGGCTCTGCCTCTGTCTCTCTCTCTCTCTCTGCCAGCTCCATTCCGTCTTCCCCCTCGGAGCTTGCCTGGATGCTGGCCCCGACTTCCACACCTCCTCCTCCTCTAATTTGGCTGCTGAATGGACCAATGGCCAATAGACCACAACAGTGTCTTTTTTCTGAATGAAATTAATATTTTTGAAAAATCAAAAAGAAAAAAAAAACGATAATAAAAAAACTCGCCCAATTATGCTATATTCATTAAACCATGGTTAACTGGTTTAAGGCAATGTATGAATCCGGTCCTTGTCTTCAAAATCATGCTGAGTCAATTCCAACGTTTCCTATTGTTTGCCAATTTAAGGGTTCAGTTCCATGCAATGAGGAGGAGATGACAGTGATGACAACTGATAAAATCCAGTTTCTGTTTGGAAAATGTTTGGTTCACCCGGTTTTGTGTTCCTTTCTTGTTTTTAAAAGCGTTGCCTAAGCCCTTAATAAATAAAGGCTGCCAGAAACTTTCGCATCTGGATAGACTGCTGGAGCGATTGTGGTATTTTCAACCTGACATGTATATACAATTACTTCCCAGATTTAAATAATGCAACGTTTTCTTTTGCTGAGGCTTGAGCATTAATTTCCTAAATTACTCCACTGTTGTATTCTTGGATATTGTCCATTTCATTATAGAAAGAGAAAAAAATGAAATAGTGAGATTATGAAATGCTAATAATGCATTATCTGTTAGAGGGAATATATGTTCGTGTTCATAATTTACTTGCCGTTTCTGTATTTGTATGCAGAGAGTTAGGCCTTTTAGACGTTAATTCATAGAAGAGTTATATAATTTTGCGCAAAAATACTTTCCATTTTGGTCGTAAAACTACGGTTTCCAGGCTTGGCTAGAATATTTTTCCCATTTATGGGTTATAATAAAGTTATTACAATTTGTGCTCAGATATACAAGATAAACGGGGAATATAAAGATCAGTATAAAACAAGTAAATCAAATTATGACAGACAGACAGTCTTCCCATTGTGGCTGCATAGCTTTCTAGATATATTTCGCTATATAAATGAAAAGTTACTCTAACCTTATCTCTATTAGTTTTGCCTCACCAATGTGAAACCCTTTTTCACAGAAAAGCTTAACATTGATTCAGTGTAATCTGTTTTCCCCTTGGAGATCTATTTGAATATTCAAAGGATTAATAGCAGATAATACGTAAACCTGATAAAATATTAATAAGAAAAAGTGCATCTTTGTTCTCCAGCAAAGCATAAATATTTGGGTAGGAAATTGAATTGGATGGTTGGAGGAAGAGATAGACATCTCATCCTTCTTTCTCCCTCTACAATAAAATCCTGGGGAAAAAAGGGCTAGAAACATATTTAACATCTGAAGTAACAGTTGCTTAGAAGAATAAACATTTCATTTCATTTCATTTATTAAATTTGTATACTGCCCTTCTCCTGATGGACTCAGGGTGGTGTAAACAAACAGCAAAAGTATTATTTTTGCCCTATCTGGAGGCTAATCTTACAGGGGTAACATTTTTTCCAGACCATTCTTGTTTTTGTGGAAAAAAATATTATCTTAGTGGGATTTAGATTAGATTAGAATTCTTTCCCCGCTCCCTACATTTCCCAATTTTTCTCACCCTTTATTATCTTTATCTTTATCGTCCCTTTGTTTCCAGTTTTATTCATTTACAGTATTTTACACATTTGTAAATAGAAAGTAAGAGGAACGAAACTGATGCGTAAAAAGAAACACATATTGTATGTTTATGTTTTGTATGTAGTGTTGTGTTGTTGTAAAATTAATTTAAAATTATATATAAATAGATTAGATTAGAATTCTTTATTGGCCAAGTGTAATTGGACACACAAGGAATTTGTCTTTGGTGCATATGCTCTCAGTGTTCAGAAAAAGACAAAATACATTCGTCAAGACTCATAAGGTACAACACTTAATGATAGTCATAGGGTACAAATAAGCAATCAAATACTAGGAAACAATCAATATAAATCGTAAGGATACAAGCAACAAGTTACAGTCATACAGTCATAAGTGGGAAGAGATGGATGATAGTAATGATGAGAAGATTAATAGTAATGCAGACTTAGTGAATAGTTTGACAGTGTTGAAGGAATTATTAGTTTAGCAGAGTGATGGTGTTTGGGAAAAAACTGTCCTTGTGTCTAGTTGTTCTGGTGTGCAGTGCTCTATAGCCTCGTTTTGAGGGTAGGAGTTGAAACAATTTATGTCCAGGATGTGAGGGGTCTGTAGATATTTTCTCAGCCCTCTTTTTGACTCATGCAGTATACAGGTCTTCAATAAAAAGCAGGTTGGTAGCCATTGTTTTTTCTGCAATTCTAATTACAGATATCCTCTGAAGTCTGTGTCTGTCTTGTTGGGTTGCAGAACCAAACCAGTTATAGAGGAGCTATAGAGATTTAGAATTTGTATTATTTATTTTTGTTGGTCGCACAGTCAGCCAGATGTTTAAACTGGATTTGGCATTTTTGTTCCACCTATTGAGTCCTTCCCAGGGACCTGGGATAGATAGTTGTTGTTTAATATTAAAAGTATCATTGCAGGATGTAAAGTTGTACTTTTTCACTGTTAGTAGTATTTTTTATTTCCCCCTCTGCAAAATCTCAGAAGAGCATTTGAAGGTGCTGGTTCATACCCCTTACGGCGTAGAGGGACTGTTGCAGTCATATTCAAGATTTAGGATTATATATGTTCAAGGTTAAAGTTTCAGAGAAGCTTATCTCTTAGGATAACTAGGAGCTGAAATACAAATGGTTTTTTTTTTAAGTTGAAATTAAAAAATCATAGCTGCTGCTGAAGCTCTGATATGTTAATCTATTCTGCAGATCTTCTGCTTTAAAATTTTCTGCAGATCTTCTGCTTTAAAATTTTCTTTCAATTGAAGGTTACAGACACAAGGTTACAGTGTCTGTAACCTTCAATTGAAAGAAAATTTTAATGACGGTCAATTGGTACAATCTGTTAAAATGACGGTCAATTGGTACAATCTGTTAAAATGGGCATGGTTGCAACATGTATGAACAATAGCGAGCAGGGTCTATTAGTATCTATTGATCAGCAGATATTGAAAAAGATTCAAATCTCTCTCTTTCTCTTTCTCTTTTTTTCTCTGTTTCTGTGTGTCTGTCTCTCTGTCTGTCTCTCTCTTTCTCTCTGTCTCTGTCTGTCTCTGTCTCTCTCTCATACACACACACATATACCACTCCCTTCCTCCCTCACTCCCTCTGTTTCTCTCTCTCTGTTACTTGGCTGACCATTCCATCCATCCATCCATCCTCCCTCCCTCCCTCCCTCCCCCCTTCCCCGGTCGTGTTTCCAAAAGCAGTTTGCAGTGTGTTATTATGCATTATTACAGCAAACTATGGATTTCCTATATTTTCTACTAAATGCTGTTTTTATCTTCTATTCCTCTTCTGTATTTCAGACATTAATCTCTGGAGCGGTGGTTGAACAATTGGATTTCTTAAGAATCGGTGACACAGAGGAGTACGTATATCCGAAATTATAGTAAAAACCATAGCTTCATTCGTCTCCGATGGGCTTTCTAGATCATTTGTCTTAGTTCAGCATCATGTTAGAACGGTAGATCATGAAAGCATCCGTTAGATTTATTCTTTTTTTCCAGGCTTCACAGTATTCTTTCTGCAGGCCTCCGGAATTTAAGAGTTTTGAAGAACTGGAGCTTCCCAAACATTCAAAAGTCAAGAGGCAAACCAGCACGCCAAACGCAACTGAGTTAGAACAGCAGCCAGACATTAATCATAACGACTGGAAAAACAAGCCAATCCATGAGATACTTCAGAAACTGAACGTGAGTTTCTAAATTCTTGATCTGCGGTATCTAAGAAACAAAGTCACAGTCACAATCACGAATCGTTTCCACAAGGTCACCTTTTTTCTTTTTCTTTTTCTTTTTTTCAAAATAGGTCAAACACACCAAAGCATGAGCATCTGGAGAAGTGGTCAAATAATGAGAAAGTGTTGTCAATATTGCGACACAATTCTCTGTGTTAGGCATCAGGGCCCAAGTACATAAAGGCAGCATTTGCACAGTGATCTTTTGCTGTCGCATGCCTGTTAGCTTTTCGGTCTGCCGCAAATACCGCAGCCCCAAACATGATGAGAATTTGGAATCCTCTAGAGTCTAGATATATTTTAAGCCATCAAAAATATTTCACCATGGAATTTAGTTTCAGAAACAGGCTTCATTTTGCCGAGTCAGTAATCCTAGATAATCATGCCTCCCAACAATCTGGGTCCTCATTTTACCCACCTCGGAAGGGTGGAAGGCTGAGTCAACCTTGAGGCCGTCAGGATTGAACTCCTGGCTGTGTATAGAGCCTGCCATACTGCATTCTAACCATTGTACCACCATGGAAGGAAGGAGGGAAGGGAGGGAGGAATAGCAATAGCACTTAGACATATATACCGCTTCACAGTGCTTTATAGCCCTCTCTAAGCGGTTTACAGAGTCAGCATATTTTCCCCAACAATCTGGGTCCTCATTTTATCCACCTCCAAAGGATGGGAGGCTGAGTCAACCTTGAGCCTGGTGAGATTCGTACTGCCAGATTGCAGTCAGCAGAAGTAGCCTGCAGTACTGCGTTCTAACCACTGCGCCACCGTGGCTCTTAAACAGAAGATTCCCAGCAGTGTCTTGTCCATAGCTCCAGCAAACAGCAGAGTTTGTTCTGTAAACCTTGGGAGAATCACACGTGTCTCTACTAACCTTTTACAATTTGATGTTTGTTCCTCGACAGGACTGCAGTTGCGTGGCGAGCCAGATCATTCTGTTGAGCATTTTGCTCAAAAGGGAAGGCCCAAATTTTATCACCAAGGAAGGTAGGCTGACAGGAGCCTCTTTGGCTTATCGGTTAGTGGAACATGAATAGTGAACAGGCAGCGCATAAGCTGTGTCGCTATCTTTCTCGGGGTGCATGCCAGAAAATGGAACTATCTCCCACATGAACTCCTTTAAATGCAGATACCCTGTTTCCCTGAAAATAAGCCCTAGCATGATTTTTCAGGATGCTCCCAAAATAAGCCCCAGTTAAGATTGTCAGCCAGATGGATGCATTTAGTACTGTATTCCCCCCAAAATAAGAGCTAACCTGAAAATAAGCCCTAATGTGTCTTTTGGAGCAAAAATTAATATAAGACCTGGTTTTATTTTTGGGGAAACACAGTAGTCCTTGACTTAATGAGGACCCTGTTGTTAAAGCAAGGACCCTGTTGTTAAAGCAAGTCGCACTCAGTTTTACAAACCCCTTTGCCGTAGCCTTAAAATGAATCCCATGGTTGTTAAGGAAATCCTGCCTCCCCCATTGAATTTTCTTATTGGAAGCTGGCTGGGGAGATTGCAGATGGCAATCCCATGATCTCCAGACTCTGCAACCCTCAAAAATATATGCCGCTCGCCAAAAGCCCAGATCACCATCACTTTACCGTGTGGATTCTGCAACGGTTGTAAATGTGAAGACTGGTGTCCTATAACTCACCTTTTTCAGGCCCTTTGTAACTTCAAACAGTTGCTAAACAAATGGTCATAAGTCAAGGACTTCCCGTAGCTTGTGTGCTATTGGCGGAGAATTTACAGTTCCGTATATACGATGGGAGGAAATCAGCTCCGTCTGCTAAGATGAAGCAGGAAGAAGAGTTGTGTTCTCTTTTAAGTTTTGCCGCATATCTTACCTTACATGTTAGGTAATGCTGTAGGTTACCTTACATGTAGGTAATTTAACGGTGTAGCACACCTATTACAGGTAGTCCTTCATTCACGATCACAACTGAGCCCAAAATCTATGTCGTTAAGTGAGTTCTGCTCCCACTTTTCTCGCTGCATTTGTCAAGTGAATCACTGTGTTTATTAAATTGGTCCCACCGTTGTTAAGTGAATCTGGCTTTCCCGTCGACTTTGCTGGCTTTGCTTGTTGGAAGGTCGCAAAATGGGATCCCGTGATCCCAGGGAGACTGCGACCATCATAAATATGAACCAGTTGTTCGGTATGCCTCTGTATGTAAATCACGTGACCATGGGGATGCTGCAATGGTGATAAGTGTGAAAAAAATGGTCATAAGTCACGTTTTTCGGTGCCGTTCTGACTTCAATGAACTGTTGTAAGTCGAGGACTACCTGTGCAAGAAAACGGTGATTTAATAGAGAAGGGTAATATTCCCAATTGGTTTGTTATAGCCCCATCCATTTAAAGATAACGTCCCTTGGTATTTTTAAATGTCCAAAAGCTTTATTTTAAATGCATCCTAAAAAAAAAACAAACATCCTCAATTTGCTAATGAAAGCATAAATCCTTACCGCCACCAAAACGCCCTTATCAAATCATGCACCTTGGTCAATTCGTCTATTCCATTTCCTTTGCTTTATTCCTACTTCAAAGACTGCTTTGGGTATTCTGATTCTAATTTTGGAACAATGGGTTTCCCCCCCTTCCCCTTTGTAGTGCTGTAAGAAAGACTTGGGGTTTTGTTGTTTTTGTTGTTGTGCTGAGCATTACATAATAATAAATAATGAATCTCGAAAGAAGGATTATAGCCAAAACGTGTGCTGGGATTCATGGCATTTCAATAATTCTTCACAGCTGTTTGCTCCTGTTTGGGGCTAATCTACCAAATTCCAGCAAAGTCACTCTCATGCCCCCCCCCCTTTTTAAATTAATTTTTAAAAAAGCAATACAAAGAAGTGCTTACGAGGGACCCAGCTCGCACATGAAGCACAAAGCAGCCACAAAAACAACCTTTATTTGCAACCCCGGTATAACATTTTAATGCTGCAATGGTAGTTATTCAGCTGGAATCAAATTAAGTAAGTGCAGGCTAGTTTATATGCTGTCAGGGTAGCGCTGCAGGTTACAATTGCTGAAGGAAAAAAAAAAAAACGGGACAACTGTTGATTTCTGCCAGAAACCCGAAGCATCGAAATAAAATGTCTATATGTGCTTAAATATTTGCATAAACCTATACGGGAAAGCATGGCTCATTTGCTGTTGATAATGCTGCCATTAACCTTTGTAATAAAATAAGCTGATAACGCGGAATCTCCTAACAGCTGCAATGAAATCATACAGTTTATTTCTGGTGGGGTTTTTTTTTTGTTTTGTCTTTTCCCTTTTATGTACAAATTAGGTACCGTCTCCGATCATATCGAAAGAATCTACCAAAAAGCTGGCAGCAAAAAGCTATGGTTTGTATATGACATTTTTCAGTTTCACAGTGGGGTGTTTTTTGTTTTTTTTAAAATTGCAGCTCTAATGCTGCTTTTTGGCAGTTTGAGTCGATATACGTGTACTGATTTTGCAAAAAAAAACCTCATGTCCCCTGAAATTCAGAATCATATATCTCAGTGTGCCATTACGGGCTATATGAATCTGTTTTTAATTTATAAAAAAGGAAGGAGGGACCTCTCACCTGTACATATCTATGGAGATTCTCAGTTATCTAGTCCAGGGGTCTTCAACCTTGGCAACTTTAAGCCTGGAGGACTTCAACTCCCAGAATTCCCAAGGCAGCAAAGCTGGTCAGGCAGCAAAGCTGGTCAGGCAGCAAAGCTGGCCAGGGAATTCTGGGGGTTGGAGTCATCCAGGCTTAAAGTTGCCAAGGTTGGAGACCCCTGATCTAGATCATAGTTGTCCCAAAGGTGCTTTTTTCTTTTCAAAAGAGGCAACTGGACTTTCTTGGTTCTTCTTTCATTTCTCATTCAAGCAGCTTCTTTGGTTCTGACTGAATAGTGAGGAATAGAAAGATTTATATTCCTCGCAGTCATCTGGTCGTAAGCACTCTTCGTGAGAGTTGTTGAGGCCACTTAGAGGTTTATCTGTGCCGACACCACCTATCTCCTGTTTACAACACAGTCCTTTCAGAAGTTCCAAGAAGGTTCCACACTCATTTGCACGATTCCGGTGACCCTGAGAGCACAGATAAAACTTCCAAGTGGCTTCAACGACTCTCAGAAAGAATGCCAATGACTGCAAGGAATATAAATCCTTCTATTTTCCACCATTCCATCAGAATTGAAGAAGCTTCTTGGATGAGAAGCGAAATGTCCTGAAGGAATCAGATTACCTTCAGGGATCTTCTGATCTCTCAAACAGTAAGCAGAAAGAATAAACTGCCAGCGAATCCTATAGTAAAGGATTCTATCATTGTATAAGTGGTATCTCGGTCCTTGTTGGTAATTCGTTCACCAAATATTCAAACTGACAGGTACCATTCAAAACCACATGACTTTCCACGCTGCCCACTAGTTCATCCAGAAGAAATAGCAAGTCAGGAGGTAGCCGACATCAGCAAGTTTTTCCTTGCATGTTGACTATCAGGAGAAAGACGAGCGCTGGGACAAGATTTCTGCTTCAAAACGTGTCGAATCCCGAAATTCGACGAGTTTTGAAAGCAGTCGAGCGCTAAGGTATGACTACATAAAGTAGTGGCCAAAATTGTGGAAACCTTTTGGGAAAAGTGTATTTTCTAAAACTAGCTAATAACACCACTTTTTTTATTTTTTTATTTTTTGGAGTAGTGCCATAAAATTTTATATCAATGGAAAGATCATTTAATCAAGAATGTCATGCAATAACTTTTATGGAGGATTTGCTGTTAGAACAGCAGTTACAGTATAAAGAAGAAAAGTGAAAGACGTAGAAAAAATGATCGCTATAGAAAAAAATGAGATCTGCAGAAATGATCACCATGTCAGTTAATACTTCATTGGGTCACTTTTAGCATGAATTACAACCTTATAAAGTCTTCCCATGGAGTGAACCAAGTCTTTTAGTTCTGCAGCTGTTACAATGTGAAACCAAGATTGAATGATTAGTTCTATTAAGTGGGTTTTATAGCTGGGTCGCTTAACACATTTCTTTAGTCGACTCCTTAGATTTTCAATTGGGTTAAGGTCTGGGCTATTCCCAGGGCATTGAAATAGGATGATCTTGAAACTGGAAAAAAAAATGGTGTTATTAGCCATCAAACCTCAAAAAATATACTTTTCCCAAAAGGTTTCCACAGTTTTGGCCACTACTGTACATGCAAATCCAAAGAGTCCCTCCAATTTCTGATTCCCAATGAGCAGCTGTCATCCACTGCAGAAAAAAAAAGAAGCTAATGTTTAGAATGCCTGGGCTCCCAAGAGGATTTTATTTAGAGTAGATGTGGAGAGCATCATCCTTTGAACCCCTCTGTTGTGTATCAAATCCAGGTTGGTGCTCCGCTGCAGCGCGGCATGCATTCAGAAATTTGCTGCCTCTTTAGCTCCCCATATTACAACTTTGGTAGTCCATGGTAAACAGGTAAAGCCTACCCAGGTTTGAAACGGTTCTGCTTGAGATGATGTGCGGCTGATTTGCATTGTGCTGGTATCTGTTCGTGGTGTTTTTTGCCAAAAAACAGAGAGAGAGATTGGGGGGGGGGGGAGCTTTGCACTTGATTTTGAAGAGTGTGTGCATCCCATTGTCATCAAACTCAAAATCAATTTGGCTGATGGATTTTGTGCTAATTTAGCAGAGTCTCGCACACTCGTTCATTAATTCTGATACATGATTGTTCCACTTCCAACGCCTGTGTTAGACAATGTGGAGTATCCAGCCTTTTGTTTTCGAGAGTAGTACCTGTATTAATAACCAATCACTTTGAAAAGCTTCGGCCTGTTTTTAATCTTAGCATTTTATGTGCTCTCATTTTTGTTAAGTACATTTGCACACATACATAAACACACACAGGGAAGGAGAAATTGCCATTTTTGCTGAGATTAGTTATCCGTGTTGGATCTTTCATATAAAAATTGTGCATTAATTCCTATAGTTAGGGAGACAAATACACAACCTGCTGATTTTAGGAAGCAGTACTATCTTCCAAATTTTGGAATGTCTTTAGAAGAGGCAGGGAAAACAAACAATAATTTCTGAATTCCTTTTTTTTTAAAACAATAAAGCTGCTTTGACAAAAATAAATCATCATCATCTTCATTTAACGACCCCATCATTCCTTGCGGGGTGGAGTCTGGACAACTGAATGGAGCTAGAAGAGTGTTTTAGTGGCCAGATGCCCTTCCTGTTGCCAATGCAGAGTTTTGTTCGGCAGATCTATTCTCAGTGTGCCCAGAGACAGAGAAATATCTGCCTCTACCTAGGATCGAACACGGTGTGTATCAAACACAAACACACACACCGTGTTCGATCCTAGGTACACAAAAATAAATGCTCCCGATAAATATAAGAAGAAGAGGGGACAATATGCGCATAGGATATTCTTTTCTTTTCTGCTCTTCTGTTCTGCTCTTTCCTTCTTCCCAAACTTTGCCTCCAGGTGTACCTCCAAAAAGATCTAACATTGAAGGAAAATGGGATCATGAAGACAGAAAAAAAAATTAGTCCTGCCATTTACTTAATTATGTTCGTCTTTATTTCGCTCAAGCGTTCGCTTCCTGATTTCTAAGCTATGTAATTCAGCAACAGATGGATAGATGAATGAATGGGTAGATAGATAATCTGCTAGCAAAAGCTCATTTTGTTCGTTCTAAGGAGGAAAGATTAACCACCCTCATTTAATATGGCCATGATATTTTAGGCATTTGCACTGATCAAATAATTGTCTAGTCCCTTGATATTTTCATCGTGTGCCGGCTGCCTCTCTAAAACTATCTTTTAATTCTTATTTATCGGAAAGTAAACTCGTATGTGATGATCTCATTGCCATCTGTATCCATCATTTAATCTTTGGCGATTGGCTGAAAGAGGCTGTTGAAAATTATTGACTGCTTAGGAAGAGAGGGATACTCAACGTTTTATTTTCAGGAATAGAATTTTGTCCACGGAGGCTAAATAACTTTGGCGAGGTTTTTCCCCTTTCCCGGTCCCACAGAAAAACCATATGATTCTTGCTTTCTCAGGAGCTTCCTTGAGAAAGCGGAAGCCTTTGATTTCCCATTCAGAAATGAATCAGTACAATTTGACGGGAAATCTGATTCCAAAACATTCAAAACGTCCTCCTGTGAGATTTTTTTTTTTAATGCAGATTGCCAGGGAAATCTAAAGTTAATAAAATAAAGGCTACTGTGTTTTCCCAAAAATAAGACCCTGACTTATATTTTTTTACCACCAAAAAAAAGGCCTTATTTTCAGGGGGGTGGAACATCGCCCACTGACTCGCCTCACTTGCACGCTTTGCCCCCAGACTCCTTTTCTTTGGCTTCAGATAGTTGCCTCACACACCTCGGCCCATTTCTTCTGTAGCCCGCAAGGCTTTCCTGACAGCCTTTGTAGCTGATAACGGAGCTCTGGATCGATCCAGCCTGGGTGCAACTATCCAAAATAAGTAGTAGGGCAGCTCCAACCCCCCCCCCCCATCATCCTCATCCTAGCTTAATTTTTACCTGTGCACCTTGGGTCTTAATTAGGGTTTATTTTGGGAGTAGAGCTTATATTGGGCGCACATGTACAAATCAAGCTAGGGATTACTTTCTGAGTAGGTTATGTTTTCAGGGAAACACGGGACTTACATGATGCCGACCTTGCCTCGATATCAAGAAGGAACAGCATTTTCTTACAATTTATGTAGTTTAGTGAACATCACTCCACAGCAAACCTTAGCCTCCTTGCTTCCATAATTGAATGGAGTTGATTTAGCTGCCGTCCCACCATTCTATAAAGGGGTATCCTGGATCCAAACACCATAGACACAGAATATAAATGTTGAGTCGTTGGCCAAGCATGGCAAGAAAGTCTCGGTCAAATTCTTGAATCCCCTTAAACTAGCATTTAATTTCCAGCTGGATTGCTTTGTTTTTTACCCTCAGGTCTGTTGTGCGCTTCGCAGCAAGCCTTTTATGTAAGCTAGTGGACAGCCTTGCCCCGTCTATTACTAATGTTTTAGTTCAGGGCAAGCAGGTAAGTCTGCATTTTTCAGATTACATTCATCAGCTAAATTTAATAAATCAAATAAAACGGAAGGCCCAGCCCAGGGAATTGGTGCCCTGGTTCAGCCTTTTTTATACAAGGGTTTGCAAACCCTTTTAAAAGGTACGGAGGCCACTAAATTTATCTACAAACAGGGGGTAGGGGGTGGGAATGGCAGTTGTTTTGGGCAGAGGTTGTCCCTTGAAATTTGGTAACCCCCTTACGCACTTCTAACCAAATTTAGGCAGGGTATGGCTTTGGAGACTCATGTTGCATTTGATTTTTATGTGTTTTTTTTAAAAAATAAAACTGTTATGTCCAGTTCTGGCCGACTAGCATTACAGAGCTACTGCGGTTTTATAGAGGAATTTTCCATTACAAATATGCAGTCATTTTTGATAGCCCATTCTGGCCTAGCATGATTTGGCATTTTCTGTTGTCCTTTGCTTTGGCTGTTAGTGTCCTGTCCATCCGGCCTGTCTTCTGTTTGAATCAAAGAGCCAGTAAGGATGTAATGCTGCCTGTCCCATCACAGTTGTTGTTGAGGAAATGAATTCTTTCCCTGTTTTACGTTCCGTTCCGTCTGAGAGGCGAAGACTTACCATGGCGAAGAGCCATAATCAATAAACCCGATCTAAAACTAGACCGGTGATGGTCCTGATTACTTGGGAACCCACTTGGAAGATATGGGATCTCCTGAAACCTTTTCATCCTTCTGAGCGGGACAGATAGCATTATGATCGCACTGATGTCAAAAGCATGCGGAGAACATATAAGGACATGCGATTCCTTGGTCATAGTTGGGACTAAAAAATGTGATTCCTTTGCTCGTAGTTGGGACTGTCGCTGCATTAAAATTTAGAATAGAAAATAATACGAGGTGAGGGGCATAGTCAGTATGTCCTTGAATGTAGAAGCACTTGAATGGATTCCTGCATCCCACAACGTGATCTGAATCGATATCCTATAAGCCAACGCTTTCTATTTTTTATCTCCTGCTCCTCCCTTCTTAGATTGGAAAGGAACTGAGAACTAAGCTGATGGTTAAGTAAGTCTCTGCTGATTTGGCAACCTAGAAGGACCAATTCAAATCAGGCAACTCTGTGAGCTACGGAGAAGAACTATTGGTGGCCATGAGGAAAGACCATTGTCCCCTGTAGAGATAATTTATATATTATTATTTATGCCTGGCAAGTTTTAATCACGTGAAATAAACAAGACAGATCGACCTTTTTTTTCTGAACGTACGCAATCCCAAGTCACTACTGTTTTAATAGAAAATAATAGAGATGGTGCAAATCTCCATTTTCCCCATCAGCGATGATTTTAACTCCCCACTCTATTTATGCCCCTTTTATCCTACGTTGTTAGAAAGCAGGAGATTTAAGTCAAGGAGATATAATGAATAAGGACTCCCTCCCTGCTTTCCTGGTTCAGGTTATACCTCTAATTACTGCTAATATATTCCTTTAGGTGACACTTGGAGCATTTGGCCAAGAGGAAGAAATTATATCTAATCCCTTGTCTCCGAGCGCAATTAAAGACATCATCTACAACAAGTGCAATTTGCAGGACGAGAGGGAAGCTGTTCTTCAACAGGAACTTGTCATTCATATCGGCTGGATCATTTCCAACTCCCCCGAGTTATTTAACGGCATGCTGAAGATACGTGTGGGGTTAGTAAATCACTCTCTAAAACCTGTTTTAGTGATGTCTGTGGATCCTTTTACCCCACGTGCACAAATTGAGATGCCAGGCTGGCGCGCATCTCCTGAAACGCCTCGAGAGAACTTCTGGAGCCTTTCCAAGTTTTACCACCAAGTGTTAAATATCGATAGAAATAGTCGAAGAAAATTTAATATAGGCTCCGGAATCATGGTCCAGAGCTGTGATAGCTCAGAGTTTAAGAAGTTGAGCTTGTCGGCTGGAAAGCTGACAGCTGAGGTTCAAGACCCGAGGGCCGCACGACGGGGCGAGTTCCCGTCTTCGCTTCAGCTCCCACCCACCTACCAGTTTGAAAGCAATAGCAGTAGCACTTAGACTTATATACCGCTTTACAGTGCTTTACAGCCCTCTCTAAATGGTTTACAAAGTCAGCATATCGCTCCCAACAATTTTGGGTCCTCATTTTACCCACCTCAGAAGGAAGGAAGGCTGAGTCAATCTTGAGCCCGGTGAAATTTGAACTGCCAAACTGCAGGCAGCCAGCAGAAGTAGCCTGCAGTACTGCACTCTAATCACTGCGCCACTGTGGTTCACGGAAATGCAACTTTGATTTTGGGTTTTACCGATTAGATAGGTTTGTTGTTATAAATTGTCCCATGGCATGTTGGTTGTGGCGAGTTGGCCTAGACCCGTCACCATCTTAGATTTCCCTTGGGCCAACATCTGTATAACTTATGCTCCCATTATTGTGCTCCTACTGTTTTTCAAGCAGGACTTTAAATTGTTAAGTGGTCCAAACTCTACCTTAGGATGTTGAAAATGCAACAGAAGGCAGTAAATTTTAAATCACATATGGGCTCTGAACCTGGTTCCCCTGCCCGCCCCCCCAACTGCTAGAAGGTCTCTGCTAACTGCTAACCCCCCCTCCCCCACTAACTGCTAGAAGGTCTCTGAGGAACATGAGTTCCTTTTTAAATCAGCATTCATCTGTTAGTCTACAGTAGTTGCCATGTTAGTTGCAATTAAAAATGGAATTTTCCACTTCACACAGAAGTGGAATCATTCAAATTCGTTAAGACAGCGGTGTCAAACTGGATTTCTTCAAGGGCTGGATCAGCATTTCAGTTCTCCGCCGCGGGCCAGCCGGGGAGGGGGGAGGGGAGAGACAGAACGGATGACTCCTGAAGCACCCTTCTGCCCAAAATGGGCTGTGCCCCCCCCTCCCCGTGCCCCATTTTTGGCCTGGATGGCCTCCTGCATCACTTTGCCAGCCAAAATGGGGCATGAGGGGGTCACGTTAGGACCCCCCGCACCCCGTTTTGGCTGGCAGAGTGCTGTAGGAGGCCATTCAGGATGAAAATGGGGCACAGGGGGTGGTGCATGCAGACCCACCCCATGCCGTGTTTTGGCTGCCAGAGGCATTGTGAGCTGGACCTGTGTTATTTCTGACCCAGCCCCGTAGGCCAAATTTAAGCACCCCGCGGCCCTTAAGTTTGACACTCCTGATTTAAGACAAGGCCTCTGCAGTGTGGGTGCTTCCCCTTTGACTCTAGTAGGAACCGGTTAGCTGTGTGATTTCTAGATTGCAATTTTAGTCCTTCAGCTTCTCACGAGTTCAGGCTTGGTGTATCTGACAGCTACACCTGTGCTACCATTTCAGCCTGGAAGTCAGAGGTGATAAGTAAGGTGTGAGCTCCTCAGTTACAGCTTTACAAGTGGCCTTTAAAGAAAGCTCTAAACAAACCTTTAAAATGAAGTTCGTTTTTTTTAAAGCTTTACGATGCTATACTTCCTGCTTGATCGTTAATTTACCTTCCCACACTAAATTTAAATCTGCTTCCAGGTGCCTCTCGCGAATTTTTCCCTTGAAATTCTTTAAACCGTAATACCGTACAATCAATTTATGCTTGCCTCTCTCCATAAATAACCCTACCCCCAAACACCGTTTTCATTATTTGTTCTTAGATGAAAAATACCAACCTTTTCCACTTAAACTGGATATAAAGAACTATGAATTTACCTGCAGCAGTAAAAGGGCACGTCAGGCATTCATATTCCTAATTTAAATCCATCTTCAAAATCTTTTTTACACCAACGTACTCATTAAATCAAATCTTTTCGTTTTACTTGGCTTCCGTATTGCTGAAAATAGTGTGCCTTGTCTGCAGGCACACAGTTGAAATTAAAGTACTCATTATGGTTGAAGTTAAAGTACTCATTTACAGGTAGGACGTTTTGGTAAATAATCTTATGAACTAAGCATAGGTCGAAACGTAGACAGTGTAGTTCGAGGCTATCCAGAGCTAAAATTTCAAGCCTGGTGGGATAGGGAATTTTATTTCAAGCAGAGGAGTTGAGTACTCTTCTAGTAAAATATCTCTGGGCCCTCTCTATTGTATTGATGTCTGAAATACAGTGAGGGTTCCAGGCAGGTGAGCAGTATTCAAGGATAGGTCTGGCAAAGGTTTTGTATGCCCTAGTTTGAAGAATAGCATTACCAGAGAGAAAACTTCGTAAAATAAGATTGACAACTCTTAATGCCTTTTTTGCAATGATGTTACAGTGAACTTAGATCTTTTGAAATGAGTACTCCTAGGTCCTTGACAGAGCATGGGTCAACTTTTAGATCATTTCCGGCCAGCATATATTTGATGTTCTTATTTCTATTGCCAACGTGCAGGACTGAACATTTGTTAGCAGAGATTTGGAGTGGCCAATTGTTTGACCATTCAGACACGTAATCTAGGCCATTTCGAAGGGTAATAGATTTTGTTTCTTAATGGGAGAAGCAGCAAATCGTAACTCAGGGCCTGAATGAGTTATTTTCCATTACTTCCCGAGTGGTTCTTTGAACGTGTTAATAGTGAATTGACACTATTTCAGTCGTGCATGTTGGACAGGAGAAATTTGGAGGGTTGTCTCTGCTTCCTTTCTCATAACCACAGATAACTTCACCATATACTAACAGGTCTCCTTGGAGATGCCCACCCAAACAGGTTGAAGGGGAAAGTGTGAGATTGGATAAATCAGGTGACTGGTAATCAAATCCATGGAGCTTTATGTCCTGATAAATAGGTTTCAAAATTCTTTTCCAACCAGAGCAACAAATGGCAACTTAAAGAGAGGAAATTTATTACCCAATAAGCTTTTATGGACTAGTGTCCATCAGGGGGATGAAATATTAGCCTTCTCTTCTGTCATCACGCCTTACTCTTTCTCCCCTGTGCCCACGCACGCACACACTTAAGCCATAATATTTCTTCTTCTTTGAAGTCATTATTTCTGCCACGATCAAATACCCTCCTTTCTCTCCCTTGCACGGGCCTGTCCCCGAAGACAGGAGAAGTTAGCTTTCTCTGAAAGAGCGTTTTACCTGTCTATTCAGGGAACTCGTTCCTCCTCCGCATGTCATTTAATTGCTGTTAAGAGATAAACCTTTTCCTTTTTACAAGCTGCTTTAAAAGCTGCTGTTAGACATCAAATGCTTGCTTGGGTGGTAATGAGGAGCGGATGGCACTGGGGGCATGGGAATTGCTCCGTTGACAGGTGCAACATAATTTTGTGTCCCTTCCCTTCAGCCCTTTGCATATTTGACAACTTGTTAACGGGGCTCTTGAGAAGTCTTGTGGCTGGCTTGGGGTGCTCTGTTTAAAGGGACCATCTAAATACTTGGGTAAAACATCAGTCTTTTATCGTCACACTTAAACTCTAAATGTAAATAACAATAGCAATAGCACTTAGACTTATATACCTTATATCAGGGGTGAAATGCTCCTGGTTCGGTCCGGTTCTTCCAAACCAGTAGTAAAAAAGGCTACTGATTCGCCAAACTGATAGTAAAAAGTGTAAAAAAAAAAGTTCCAAAAGTTTTTTACTACCGGTATATAGAACCGGTGTATAGAACCTGTGCAAACCGGGGCAACTCACCACTGATTGGGCTCCACTCCTCCCCCACCCCTGTTTCACCTTGCATATTTTACAATATCTTCAATAAACAAAATTTCTGGGCAATAGCTCGAAAACAAGCCAGCTGCCCTCTAATTAAGATCAGGGATTGTCTCCAGGCGGGTGAACCCTTAATTGCCTTTTAAGTTAATGCACATTATTGCAAATTAATTTGGAGATATTAAAGAGTCTCTGATACCATCCTTTTATGAAAATATATAGGCCTGAGATATGCCTGGATGAATGAGCAGGAGGAGAGTTCTGTTAGATACGGTTAAAGACTATCGTAGCCTAAGTTTTGGTTTGCAGAACCACTAATAAGAAGCACCGAGGCAAAGATATTAGAGCAGTCTCTGGAGAAGTCGGTGATGTGTGTTTAATTCGTGAAGTTTTATTGTGCTCCCCAATTGCATTTGGTTGTTTTAAGTTTTATGATCTGATCTTGAACTGTAATAAAATGTTCATTCCTCTGTTTTGAAGGATCTCCTGTTGTATAATGTTCAAAGAGCTTTCTGCCCTTGTTACTTAGTTGAAATAAGGTTTATTAGTCATCGTGACTAGTAATCATGAGTAAACCTTATTTTGCATGAATTCATCCATCCTTCCTTTTAATTATTCTAACTGTCAGGATATGTCTCCTTAGTTTTAGGCTGCTTCTCTTCTTGATTAGTTTCCACCCATTGTTTCTTGTCCTGCCTTCAGGTGCTTTGGAGAATAGCTTGACTCCCTCTTCTTTGTGGCAGCCCCTGAGATATTGGAAGCCTGCTATCATGTCACCCCTAGTCCTTCTTTTTATTAAAGTAGATATACTCAATTCCTGCAACCGTTCTTCATATGCTTTATATAAAATCAGGCCGAACAAATCGGCAAGTCAAGTAGAAGCGCAGCCTTCCTTAAATCACCTCCCAATTAAAACTATTTTTTTTTCCTTCAAGTTTTGTTATCCGTAAGTTAGATTTTTTTTCTCTTTCTTTCAAGGGCTAACTGCAAATGGTATTTTTGGATTGAAAATGTTTATGGGTTGTTTTGGAAGGAGGCGATGAGAAAATCTCATTTGTATGCTGCTTTCCATGCTGCATACATCCCGTTCCGTAATTCCATAACTGCCAACTACTATCCTACTTTCACCCTGCCACTCAGTTTTGGACATGCGATGTCCTCAAGATTTCCTTAAGTGTCATTTTTCATTACCTCACACAGAAGAAGCCTTTAGCAGCCTAGCTCTCTGCCAACCAGAATATTTGCATCTGCCCAAATCCTTCAAGCTGCCCCTTGCCACCCCACCTCACCCTAAAGATGTATTTTTGCATTAGCAAAACTCGGTGTGAGTATGGAGGAGAATTTTAAAACACGTAATGAAGGATTAAAGCTGTTTCTTTTGTCTCCTCTCTCTCTCTTTGTAATCTCCCCTTAATTTCTACTGCAACCAGTTGGCCTCCGTCAACAGGAGTCGATACTCCCTCTTGCATAAATTCCCTTGATTGGGTGCTTTGAGAAATAGTCCCGCTGAAATGAGGCATCACAAGGGAGTCTTCCACAAATTGTAGCCATAGATACACGCAGGCCTCTTGTTCCATTACCACCCACGCTCCCCGGGTGTTTTTGTCTCAATTGTTGTGCTTCATGTATTCCTTCCGATTATTTTCAAAAGGGGAAATAAAAACAGAGTTGGGGATTTGTGTGTGTGTGTGTGTGTTTGTTTTGTTTTGTTTTTAGGGGTTCAATTTGTCCAGTTGTGAGGCCGCTGCCATAACCCCGTGGACGTTTTCTATAAAGTTATGTGGATCATGTGGATATGTTTACTTCTCTTCTGTCATGTTCTCCTCCTCATGAACTAAATAAATAGTCCATCATCCCCATTGCAAGTGAGAAGGAGGGAGGGAGGGAGGAAGGGAGGGAGGAAGAAAGAAGGAGAGAGAGAGAGAAGGAGATTGAGTGGGGATTAAGGAAAGAGAGAGAGAAAGAAAGAGAGAGAGAAGGTGAGGGAGAGGGGATTTGAAGGAGAGGGAGACAGAAAAGGAGGGAGGGAGAGAAGAAGATGGAGAGGGAATTGAAGGAGAGAGGGAGGGAGAGAACGAAAAGGAGGCGATTAAAGGAGAGGAAGAAAGAGAGGGAGGGAGGGGGAAGGGAGAAGGACAGGAGAGAGAAAAGGAGATGGAGAGGGGATTAAAGGCGAGAGAGGGAGAAAAAGAGAGGGGGGAGGAAGGGAGGGAGAGGAGATGGAGAAGGGATTAAAGGCAAGAGAGGGAGAAAAAGAGAGAGGGAGGGAGAGGAAGGGCGAGAGGGAGAGGAGATGGAGAGGATATTGAAGGAGAGAGATGGAGAAAAAGAGAGAGGGAGGGGGGAAGGAGGGGGGAGTGAGAGAGAAGGCGATGGAGATGGAGAGGGGATTGAAGTACTATATATACTGGGGTAACCTTGTCGTAGCTTGTGTATTTTGCACGCGGCTGAAAACTTTAATAAACAGCTGATAATGATGTGTTCGCCAGCCCGTTTTCTCACCTGAAAGCGACCCCCAGGGAAATTAATATTATTTTAAAGCATGGAGTTTAGAAGACAGATAGAAATTTACAAATAAATCCTTGGTGACTCAGGCTAAATAGACACAGGTTTTCTGACAGGCAGCCTTAACTGTTAAACGCGATGAACAATCTTTACTGAAAGAATGAGGGAAAAGATTTAGAGGGAAAGAAGAATCTGGGAATTTTCTATCGGCCTTAGTCGCAAATACGAAGGCTGAGATGGGACTCAGAGAAGCCTTTTTTCCTGAATTCTGGATTTAGCTCTCTAGCTTCCTTTAACCACTATTTTATAACTCACTGCAGGAGGTAGATCTAAGAGTTCAAGTTGAGAATAAAACAGATCCTACAAGCTTGATGTCTGCCTAGCCCAGGGGTCAGCAACCTGTGGCTCTTTCACCCCTCTGCTGCGGCTCCCTGTCACTCAAAATATGCGTCATAACTGCCAATGTGCGATACCTGCTGCCACATGATTTATTGAGCTTTTCAACTCTTGGTAGACCAACCATGGATAAATCCAAGAAAAGAAAAGTTTCCGAAGAAAACAGAATGTTTAATTCAACTACATATGCTAGTTTTGTGGCCGCTCAAAAAATAGTTTTTTTGTTTTCTTTTCTGTGGGAAGGGGGAATCGAAGTCCCCCTTCGACTTTGCTTGACCCCAGGATACTGCAACTGTCATAAATACATCAGTGGTGAAATCTAATTTTTTTTTACTACCAATTCTGTGAGTGTGGCTTGGTGGGCGTGGTGTGGCTTAGTGGGCGTGGCTTGCTGGTGTGGCAGAGGAAGGATACTGCAAAATCCCCATTCCCACCCCACTCCATTCCCACCCCACTCTGGGGCCAGCCAGAGGTGGCATTTGCCAGTTCTCCAAACTATTCAAAATTTCCGCTACCAGTTCACCAAAACCTGTCAGAACCTGCTGGATTTCACCCCTGAAATACATGTCAAGTGTCTGGATTTTAATCATGTGACCACAGGGATGCTCCAGGTGGGTCATAAGTCACTTTTTTTCTGTGCCATCACTTCGAACAAGTCATTAAACACAAGGTTGTAAGTTGAAGACTAGCTCTATACATTGTTTAGTATAATGGGTGGGTCATTTGTTAACAAGTTCCTAATCCCTCTATGGCTGGTATTGTGTGCCTGTTAAGAAATTCTTGGCTTCAGGAAGCACAAACAGGGTAAGGCACAAGTGGTTAGATTACCCAGACTAAGCTATTTGAACTATCTAAACCAGGGTTGTCAAACTGGATTTCATTGAGGGCTGCATTAGGGTTGTGTTTGACCTCAGGGGGCCTGGGTGGGCGTGGCTGGGTGTGGTCAGCTCAACATCACTTGTGTCGGGGGCTCATGTGGTGGCCCAAGCCCTCTGCCAGCAAAAATGGGCTCCCGAGCTCCGTTTTCACCTGCGACAGCCTCTTCTTATAACCAGCGAAAACAAAGCTGCGGGGGGGGGGGGCATACGTGGCCCTCTTGAGCTCCATTTTTGGCTGTGACGGCAGCCTGCAACCCTCTGCCAGAGAAAATGGTAGCCCCCCCCCCCCAGCTCCGTTTTTGCTGGCAGAGGCACTGGTCCTTCGCTGTTTCCAGGCCAGCCCTGTGGGCCAGATCTAAGCACCCCGCTGGCCGGATCTGGCCCATGGACCTTGAGTTTGACACCCCTGATCTAAACTAT
Source organism: Masticophis lateralis (assembly GCA_030761175.1). Taxonomy (NCBI): domain Eukaryota; kingdom Metazoa; phylum Chordata; class Lepidosauria; order Squamata; family Colubridae; genus Masticophis; species Masticophis lateralis. The sequence goes on along the minus strand of JAUDYJ010000010.1, from coordinate 7,708,834 downwards.
TCCCAAGTGGTTGACTTGTCGCCTTGCTTGGCCCCAACACGGCTAATGACATGTGTAACTCTAGTTGTGCTTGTCGAAAAACAGGACTTCCTGCATATAACTAGAATTTCCTTCCTTGAATAAGCAGAAGCAAAGCCGATTTTTTGCTTTCTCTAAATAAATACATAACCAAATCAGTCAATCCGGGCTGATCCTCAAAAGCAGAGCAGGATCAAACCTGATTAGTACTTAAGTGGAAGATTTCATCAGGAAATCCCAGGATCTTGATTAGATTGGCTTTTTCTTCCTAGCTTTTTAAAAATAATAAGATGACATTCCTTGGGAAAAATTATCTCATATCCCCCTTTAAGCATACTGTGTTGTCTTTATCCATGCATGACATCATTTAACACCTATTACATATGCTGCTTATGTTCTAAATAGTCCTTTTACATCTGTAGAAGCATATTGGATTGGTCATACTTTGATATTTTTTTCTGGAAGGCTGAAGCCCAAAATCATCCGAATCCCTGGTGGCGCAGTGGTTAAAGTGCAGTATTGTAATTCCTTCCCTCCTTCCTTCCTCCTTCCCTCCCTTATTGGTACAATGGTTAGAATGCAGTACTGCAGGCTCTATCCACAGCCAGCAGTTCAATCCTGACTAGCTCAAGGTGGACTAAGCCTTCCATCCATCCAAGGTGGGTAAAATGAGGACCCAGATTGTTGGGTGCAATAGGCTGACTCTGTAAACCGCTTAGAGAGGGGCTGTAAAGCACTGTGAAGCGGCATATAAGTCTAAGTTCTTCCTGCCTGCCTGCCTGCCTGCCTGCCTTCCTCCCTCCCTTGTTGGCATAATGGTTAGAATGCAGTACTGCAGACTCTGTCTACAGCCAGCAGTTCAATCCTGACTGGCTCAAGGTACACTCAGCCTTCCATCCTTCGAGGTCGGTAAAATGAGGACCCAGATTGTTGGGGGCAATAGGCTGACTCTGTAAACTGCCCAGAGAGTGCTGCAAAGCACTATGGAACAGTATATAAGCCTAAATGCTATTGCTAAAGAACCATGGTGGCACAATAAGAATGCAGAATGGCAAGCTAACTCTGCTCACTGCCAGCCGTTCGATCCTGACCATTTCAAGGTTGACTCAGCCTTCCATTCTTCCGAGGTGGGTAAAATGAGGACCCAAATTGTTGGGGGTGGGGGGGGCAAGATGCCGACTCTATAAACCACTCAGGGAAGGCTGTAAAGCACTATGGAGGGGTTTATAAGCCTAAGGGCTACTGCTAGTGCTATTAAAAGCAACTCATCTGAACGGAAAAGATGATGAGACGGTCATGATTTGAACGCGGCGAGGCCGTTCATGTTTTCATTCCTTTGTTTTTGGTTTTATTGGCAGGGATGAGGGCAATTTCCCAGTTCCTAAATAATTCCCCGATGTTTTCATTTGTCAGATGGATTGTGCATGCGATGAAATACGAACTGAAAATCCGTGCAGGGGAGATGCCCCCCGTGGATTTATACCAGATGTCACCCAGCGAAGTGAAGCAGCTTTTGCTGGATATCCTTCATCCACAGCAGCAAGGGAGGTAAGACTGTCTTTTCCCAGCGTCACGTCTCGCAGTGGCCTCCCCACTTGATGGATTGCACAAACCGCCCTGGTTGGATTGCTTTCCTACTCGCAGGCTTCTTCTCTTTTCCTCCCAGCTTTTGAACCCATTGATTTTAAAGCTGGGGGGAAAAAAAATCAGAGGAAAGCACCAGATGAGCATTCTTTCCCCGTTCCTCGTCCGTATGAAGGTGGTTTGCTTTAGCATCAGCTTTGGTTAACTTCGGTTGGCATCCCCTGTATTAGGATTTGCCTCCCTACCTTAAAACTGGGCAGAGAGCCAACATAAGCCAAGACCAGATCTTTCAAAGATACCATTCTACCAACACAGGATTTTATCTCCTGATCGTTGAGCTCTGTTATCGGTAAATCTCTTCTATCCTCTCTTCCCAGGGGATGCCAACCACTGCGCCAACGCTGCTTCTGGAATCATTATTAGCTTATCTCTTCCGTTCATGTGCCACCAAACAAACTCACTGAAAACCCCTGACATACAACCACAATTGAGCCCATAACTTACGTTGTTAAGGGAGACGATGTTAGGGTTCCAAGTAATACACCTATAGCAAACAAAACTCCAAGGCAGGTAGATTCCTTGAAGAATCTGTGAAGTGAACTTTGCCCCATTTTATCACTTTTCTTGCCACCGTTGTTAACGGAGTCACTTCAGTGGATAAGTTAGTAACCCGGTTGTTAAGTGAATCTATCTTTCCCATCGACTTTGCTTGTCAGAAGGTCCCAAAAAGGGGATCCCATGATGTTGTTCTGACCTAGTCTCCCTTAACAAGCAGGAAGCAGGAATTACTGGCAAAAGCTCTTTTTATTTACCCGACTATGAATTACGTTCATTCACAGTCAGCAAGGTTTGTCCAGACAGTTTTTCAAAGGAATATTTCTCAACACACCTTATCTTGCTTGGCAAGCTGCCACGTACAAGGCCAAACTTGGCACAGAGTCTCTCAGAGTCATGGAACAAATGAATTGTTTCCTGCAAAAGCTCACTCCTTTGTTCATTCCTCTTTTGTTTCCTATGGGAGGGGCCAATCACCTCAAAGGTGTGGCTTTATTCTCGAGTCGACCCTGCTTTCTGAGTTGTTCTTGTCTTCTGGCAGCTCTGCGCATGTGCACACTGGGAACAGGCTCCAGCTGTTCCTCTGCCTCTAACTTCCTCTCTGCCTCTGACGCAGAGCCCTTGTCCAAGCTTTCCCCAGCCCCCAGGACTGGCCCAAGTTCCTCCCCAACCTCCTCACTGTCTGACTCTGCTGCCAGCTCCACTGGCCGCCGTGGGCCACAACAGATGTATCCCATGTTAACGCAAGAAGAATGAACTTACCAGGAGGTATTCGCTTCCTGACAACCAGAGAACCCTCATTTATGATGAGGAAGATCGGAGATGAGGATTGCTGGAGAAGCGAGATTTCTCCCTCTGATGGAAGGTCCTGTCACCAATTCCCAACTACAGGGAGTCCTTGACTTACCAGCTACTTGTTTAGTTTAGTTACAAAGGCACTGAAAAAAAGAACTTGTGACCATTTTTCACACTTAATGACCGTTGCGCTTTCCCACAGTCATGTGACCAAACTTCAAATGCTTGGCAACTGGTTCATATTTATGATGGTTGCCGTACCCCAGGGTCATGTGATCCTCATTTCCGACCTTGTGAAAAGCAAAGTCAATGTAGAAGTCAGATTCACTTAACAACTGTGGCCAATAACATGGGGCAAAACTGACTCAGCATCCGTCTCGCTTAGCCACAGAAATGTTGGGCTCCATTGCAGTCGTAAGTCGAGGACTACCCGTATTCCTGCCTGCTCCACTCAGCTCTTGTTCCACATTCATGTCTCTTTTATACATTTCCCCATCTGTGATTTGGCGCTGAGAAAGAAAATGAGGTAATCTTTGCTGTATGCTAAAATCAGAGCGTGGATTTTATTGGGCGATATCTTTGCACCTCGTTTCTGTTCCGTTTCGAGATGCGTGAGTTTGAACCCCGTACAGAAAAGCGAGGCCGAACTTTTTTGCAAAAACCAAACTTCTCTCAACTGGGGTATTTTAAAGTTGCTAACGTTTTTGTCATCTTAACTGGGGGCCTCACTTTTTGTTCCTTCTTCAAACAACATCGTCTGTTAACCAATTTGACGCGGGTGTTTGCAAAAAGCGATGCTTTTTAAAATAACTGAACATTTGGCGTGCAAAATTCCCTGCCAAATTCATTTATGTATATAAATGCGTGTCTAATATCGGCACCTGTTTCCAAACCCCCCACCCCACCCCACCCACCTCAAGGGCATTGCTTAATTTTCTATTTGCCTGCAGCTTTTGTTATTATTGATAAAATTGGGTGTGTGTGTTTTTTTTGCTGAGAAGGGTGAGAAGATGGTAAATGTCACACTTCTTTTTTTTCTCAGTCACTTTCAGTCCCTCGCTACTTAGGAAGATTGAATTCTTGAAGAAAACAGTCTAAAGCCCTTATTTATTCCAGAGCTGGGATCTCTTTCTTCCAGCTTAGCGCCCAATGATTCAGTTGCATGAATCAAAAAACACAGCCTGCCTGACAGCTAATCTTCTGCCCTAATTTCCGTTCCAAAAAATAAATAAATACAATGTCGTTGGATCCTGTTTTCATGACAGCTTTTTCTCACATCATCTCTTTTGGGTGGCGTAACCTATAATATACCTCAGTTTACAATAAGTTCCTTTAAAATGAAGAACACATTTTCGTTCTCTGCTGCTTTTACGCCCATCGAAGTACATTCAGTTGTATGTGGCACAGTGGCCTTGGTGGCGCAGTCGTTAGAGTGCAGTACTGCAGGCTACTTCTGCTGATCACTGGCTACCAGCATTTTGGCAGTTCGAATCTCACCAGGCTCAAGGTTGACTCAGCCTTCCATCCTTCTGAGGTGGGTAAAATGAAGACCCAGATAGTTGGGGGCAAGAGGCTGACTCTGTAAAACCATTTAGACAGGGCTATAAAGCACTACATAAGTCTAAGGCCTATTGTCCCTTCCTTCCTTCCTTCCTTCCTTCCTTCCTTCCTTCCTTCCTTCCTTCCTTCCTTCCTTCCTTCCTTTCTTCCCCCACCCAAACTCCGTTTCACTGGCAGAGGCACCACGATGTAAGCACTGTGTGGGCCAGATCCGGCCCATGGGCCTTGAGTTTGACACCTCTGCAGAGGTGGTATTCAGCAGGTTCTGACCAGTTCTGGAGAACCGGTAGTGGAAATTTTGAGTAGTTTGGAGAGCCGATAAATATACCACCTCTGACTGGCCCCGCCTCCATCTCTTCTCTGCCTCCCGAGTCCCAGCTGATCAGGAGGAAATGGGAATTTTGCAGTAACCTTCCCCTGCCACGCCCACCAAGCCACACCCATCAAGCCATGCCACACTCACAGAAATGGTAGTAACATTTCTTGAATCCCACCACTGCACCTCTAGTATATAACGTATATAACTTGTGTGCTTTGGGTCTCTTCTGCCTTCTTTTAGTGAAAAGGATTGTGACCACTGTAGTTGTGCATGCTGATAGAAGATGCTTCATTGCATCTGTTTGCAAAAATACTCTGGCTCCTGATTTGAGTACCTCAGATGTTGACGTGACATCATTTACATCGATTTACATCAGGTCCTTGATGAGGCATTTGGATGATTTAAAATGGTGCCTATTCTGTCCTTTGCTCAGATTCTGCCATTTTGTGCAAAAGAAATAAATCCCCATCTTATATATATATATATATATATATAAAATTCAATGGGTTTCCTGAAGAACAGATCTATCTTTTTCCCAATTTGCTATTTTAAAATGCGATTTCATCGTACATGTTCTCTAAACAGAACTTGTGACAGTAATTTCCTAAATAAATTATTCTCCTAATGCTGTAAGGGCAACGGGAACTAAGATTAAGTGCAGTTAAAAGCTGTGCTTTAATTTTCCTGGTTTGACAAGAGTGTGAAAATAGAAAAAAGCTAAGATAACTTTCAACTGTTCAAAGCTTTGAATTCATTCATCAGATTAACTTTCAGTCGTGACCCAAAGAGATCAGTTTTGTTCCATTGCCTTTGTTCTCTTAGGTAAAGCAGTTTAATGCATCAAAAATCTTTACTACCCTTCAGTAAATATTATGTCTGCTAAAACTGAGCATTTTGTATTAATTTTGGAAAGGTTTTTTTTTTTACACACATCTGCACCCTTAATAGCTCAGGAGGCTTACAAAAGTGTAAGAAACAGTTAAAACAAATCTTTAAATGTTATTAAAACAACACGGTTTAAAAAGAATTGGAATGTTAAAACAGCTAAAACAATAAATAAAGCCTGGCTGGATTAAAAAAAAACTCTTAATGCCTTCTTGAATTGTAATATTAAACTAGACCTCTAAAAAATTAAAATAAGTACAGATAGTTCTCGATTTACAACACTTTGTTTAGCGACCGTTCGAAGTTACGACACTGAAAAAAATGACTTAACCACCGTTTTTCACCCGTTACAACCTTTGCAGCATTCCCATGGCCCAGTGGTAAAATTCAAATTTTTTTACTACCAGTTCTGTGGGTGGGGCTTGGTGGGCGTGATGTGGCTTGATGGGTGTGGCTTGGTGGGCGTGGCAGGGGAAGGATACTGCAAAATCCCCATTCCCTCACACTCCTGGGGGAAGGATATTGCAAAACCTCCATTCCCACCCCACTCTGGGGCCAGCCAGAGGTAGTATTTGCCAGTTCTTCGAACTATTCAAAATTTCCGCTACCGGTTCTCCAGAACCTGTCAGAACCTGATGGATTTCTCCCCTGCCATGGCCATTTGATCAAAATTCAGATGCTTGGCAACCAGTTCATACTTAACGACGGTTGCAATGTCCCGGGATCCCTCAATCCCCTTTTGCAACCTTCTGACAAACGAAGTCAATAAGGAAGCCAGATTCGCTTAACAACCGAGTTACTTACACATCAGCTGCAGTGATTCACTTAACAACGGTGGCAAGAAAAGTCATGAAATGGGGCAAAACCCACTTAACAAGAGAAATATTGAGCTCCATTGTGGTCGTAAGTCGAGGACCACCTGTATATTAAATATTTACCTGAAACGCGCCATTTTGTACAATGTTTTGCATCCCAGAGATTCGTGTTCACTTCCTCACTCCCTTTTTTAAAAAAAGCCCAACATTGTGACGTAATGACTCATGCCTACATTATTTCAATTTGGCAACATCTGTTTTACTTTAATTTTTTTTCCCCCTGCAGATGCTGGCTGAACAGGCGTCAGATCGACGGCTCCTTGAACCGAACACCGAGTGGATTCTATGACAGGGTCTGGCAAATTTTGGAGAGGACTCCCAACGGGTTAATAGTAGCTGGGAATTACTTACCACAGGTAAACCAACTTCTGTGGGATTCAGACCACGTTTTCCTTTTCAATATCTAGGAGTTGTAATTTCACTATCTTGCTAATGATGCTTGAGGGAGTTATTTTAAGGCTAGGCTAGCTGGCCATCTGGCTCAATGAGTAAGCTGAATTTGTAGCACATAGTTGTAAGGGTTGGGTGCCAAGCCTAAGCAGCAATAAAAGTCTTATTACCTTGGATGTTGCTCAGTGCCACTAATGAAATTCACTTTAGCTTCTTCATCTTCCTTTATTCTTGCAGCAGCCAACTTTGTCTGACATGACAATGTATGAAATGAACTTTTCTCTTCTGGTTGAGGACATGATGAGAAGTATAGATCAACCAGAGTACAGGCAAATCATTGTAGAGGTTGGTATCATACGATGATAAGTATTAATTACATTCTTTATTTGCTCATTCCTTAAAAAGAGAGAGAGAGAAGAAGAACATGTAACTACTTGAGCAGTAAACAAATTTCAAGCAAATGTAAATTTCTCAAATTCTATAGGAGATTCAACCCTCTGTCCTACCAACATCTTTGCTGGGAAAAATATAGCAGGTCTCCCAAAGCCAACATAACTACACGAAGACAATCTCTCTGTTGTCGTTATGATTCTTAAGACTATCTTGACTCCTGGGGATTCCATGGGTAGATTCGGGGATGAAGTGCTATCAGTTTGGGCCAGTTCATCCAATCCGGTAGTGAAGGCGGTGAGTGGTTCGAAGAACCAGTAGAAGTGGCACCGCGAGGCTCTGCCCACCCACCCAGATGTTAAAACCAGGAAGTAACTTGTTTTTTACCCTCTGCGCATGCGCAGAAGGTTTGTGCCTGTTCAGAGGGTCCAAAATCACGTGTGACATGCACACGCCCTTCCGAAGCGGTAGGGAAGGTACTGTATTTTTCGGAGTATTAAACGCACCGGAGTATAAGATGCACCTACCTTTTTTGGTGAGGAAAAGAAGAAAAAGAAATCTTCCTCTGCCTCTGAGCAATTTTGCCTCCTTGCAGCAAACAGCAAACAGCCTGCTTTATTTTCATTTTCGTTTTCAGCATAGCTTGATTAGCAACAAGAAAAAAATCTGCTCCAGCAATTTACCTCTTTGTAGCAAGCAGCACAGCCCTGCGCAAAGCAGCTGAGAGCAAAGCATCTGAGAGTCAGGAGGCCGATGGAATCAACTTGTACTAATTAGGCTGTGCTGAAGCTGAAAGAAGCTATTTTTTCTTGTTGTTTGCTTGCAAGGAGATAACTGCTGCGAGGCAGAGGCCAAAGGGTGGGGGCCAGTGGCTGGGCAGGGCTACATTCGGTGTATAAGACATACCTAAATTTTCACCCCCTTTTAGGGAGGAAAAAGGTGCGTCTTATACTCTGAAAATACGGTAGGTAGATTTCACCCCTGGGTAGATTCATGCAGTTTTCTTGGCAAACATTTTTGGAAATCCCTTCTTTGGGAATATTGTTCTTCAACTTCCACATCAGGCTTGAGAAACATTGTTTGAGTCACCCAGCCAGTTTCATGTCTAAGGAAGAACTTATTTATTTATTTATTTATTTATTTTTCAAATTTATATACCGCCCTACTCCCAAAAGGGACTCAGGGCGGTGAACAGCCAAAATAAAATACAATAACATATAAAAGTTCAAAGTTATTTAAAATAGATTAGACCAAGAACTCACTCTGTGTACAGTTTCTTCATTTGTGTAGAAAAGTTTAAATCAGGGAAATTAAGAGAAAAAAGAAGACGCTGTGAACATGGAAAGACAGAAGGGACTAGCTTAGTTCTGTTGCCATATTATTTCAAACCAGGACTAGTTCTATCATTATCAGTGCCTAGGTTTATTTCCATTTCAACTGGAGCTTACAGACATGACATGAATCAGAGGTTACACAAAATCGATAGGACCACAGCATGTTCTTAGTTCTATCCCTGTTATTGTATATTTATAGTTGTCCTACCTGCAATGTACTGGTGTCAGAAGAGGAATCCATCTGCATGAATCATTGTTCATAAGTAGGAGATTCACATACAGTAGTGGCCAAAATGGTGGAAACCTTTTGGGAAAAGTGTATTTTCTAAAACTAGCTAATAACACCACTTTTGGGGGGAGTAGTACCATAAAATTATATATCAATGGAAAGATAATTTAATCAAGAATGTAATGCAATAACTTTTATGAAGGATTTGCTGTTAGAATAGCAGTTACAGTATAAAGAAGAAAAGTGAAACACGTAGAAAAAAACAGATATACAAAAATAATCACCATATCAGTTAGTTGGGTAACCTTTAGCATGAATTACGGCCTTACGACGTCTTCCCATAGAGTGAACCAAGTCTTTCAGTTCTGCAGCTGTTATAATGTGAAACCAAGATGGAAGGATTGCTTCTATTAACTGGGTTTTATTGCTGGGTCGCTTCAGCCTAACAAGTTTCTTAAGTTGGCTCCAAAGATTTTGGAGTTAGATTAGATTAGTTAGATTTTTGGGTTAAGGTCTGGGCTATTCCCAGGTCATTCCAGCAGTGGAATAGGATTACCTTGAAACTTAAAAAAAAAAAAAAAGTGGTGTTATTAGCCATCAAACCTCAAAAATACACTTTTCCCAAAAGGTTTCCAGAGTTTTGGTCACTACTGTAGATGAGATTCCTGAACAGAACCTTTGAACAGGCATTCATGTGAAGGAGATTTTTATAAACCCATTCTTAGTCCAAAGACTGGTTGAACCTGGCATATGGCAGACAGAGAACTAAAGAGCACTCCATTGCAACCTTCTAAGAACGCTTTCATTTTTGAGAAATTGCATTTATTGTGGCCAGCCCTAGGATTTCAAACATTTACCATCTCAATGCACCAGCAAAACATAAGAACTAGTAGTAGTATACATTTTCTCAGTTTGCTGCATGGTGTCTCTGACATTTTTCTTCTCTCTCTTCCCTCCCTTACACTCTCACCATCCCATTCCAGTTGTTGATGGTTATTTCTGTGATTCTGGAAAGGAACCCCGAATTAGAGTTTCAGGATAAAGTGGACTTGGACAAACTGGTGAAAGAGTCGTTTAATCAGTTCCAGAAAGATCAGACTCAACCCAAAGGCACTGAAAAACAAGTCAGTATCAACCTTATTCCTATGCATGATCTTCCACCGTCTCGCTTTGTCTTCCTGGTTGACGCAAGCGAAAATGTTGCTTTGAAGTGAAGCCTTCAATGTTTTCGTCTAGTGAACAGAAAAAGTTAACTAAAATTGTTTAACTAAAATTCTAAACAATGTCACTTCTTTACCTGATTGCTCATGGGAATTTGGTTTTTCTCGTGCTCTGTACAAGGAGCTCAAATGTTAAGGAATGACAGCTCCTTATTGAGAACATCAGGGAAGAAATATGTTGTTCCTTGTTCTCAATTATAGATATCTGTGCAGCCCCTGGTCACTGAATTGTTTTCCCCGTTCCTTTTTTGTAGAGGAATTGATTGGCAGAATTCACCCAGAAAGAAACTTTTGGCATTTTTATGCTCACACACAAACAATAGAATAGAATTAGAATAAAATTCTTTATTGGCCAAGTGTGTTTGGACACACAAGGAATTTGTCTTCGTGCATATGCTACCAACCTGCCTTCCATTGAGGATCTGTATACTGCACGAGTCAATGTACATAAGTGTACATAAGGAGAATAAAATACATTCATCAAGAATAAAAAGATACAACACTTAGTGATAGTCAAGGTTACTAATAAGCTAGCAAATCATACTAGGAAACAAATAAAAGCAATATAAATTGAAAAATACAAGCAACATGGTTGTAGTAATAAGTGGGAAGAGATAAATACTAGTAACGAAGAGAAGAATAATAGTAATACAGTCTTAGTAAATTATTTGACAGTGTTGTGGGAATTAGTTGTTTAGCAGAGTGATGGCGTTCGGGAAAAAACTGTCCTTGTGTCTAATTGTTCTAGTGTGCAGTGCATTATAGTGTAGTATAAGGGTAGAAGTTGAAACAATTTATGTCCAGGATGTGAGGGGTCCATAGATATTTTCACATCCCTTTTTGACTCGTGCAGTAGACAGATCCTCAATGGAAGGCAGGTTGGTAGCCATTGTTTTTTATGCCAAATGGCCATAGACATCCCTGGTTTAAAAATCTCATCTGGACCCTACCTCTCCTCCAGCTCAAACCTTCTGAAGAACAAATTCGTGTTGGCCACAAAAATCCTCTTTCCAGTTGTCCAAAGCCATCTAAGACAATCAAGAGTCTTAGCTGCAAAGGTCCTTGATGGATAGCTTCTCATAAATGTCTCACCCTGTGTGATAGCTATCAAATTGCCCAGCTCGAAGTCAGTTGATCCCACTGTTGTCTTCCTGTTAGAGCTCTCTCCTAAAACGACGGGAGCTCTCTCACGCTCTTTTGTGCAAAATGGAGCTGCGACTGAGTGGGCCCTTTATACATGGGAGAAAAACTCTGATGGGACTGTGTAGTCCATGTTTAAAACGTGTACCCCAAAGTTCCTTGACGTTGGCGCAAGATGACATGAGCACTTGCTGTCTTGCAAAAACTGGCTTTCCCATTCTTCATACCCACTTTCCAGCTTTCCTGATGCTGTTTGTTTGCCTGCTTGCCATCATCATCTTCCACCTCTGCTCCAAGGTTTTCCTCTCCTCCTCCTCCTCCTCCTCCTCCTCCTCCTCTCCAGCTTAGGAGAGCTCTTCCCTACCATTGGCACTCCAGAAAGCCAAGGATGCTTCAGCCCGCCCAGGGGGAGGTTGTGTGTTGTCATTGTAAGCAGGTGCAGACACAATAGCATTTGCCCTTGCGGTGGGACAATTGCTCTGCACCAAACACAAATTGCAGTTGACAAGCTCTCTCCCCAACCCCAGCGACAGCATGACTCACTGGTGGCCTAGAGGATGATGAATTGCTGGCTTGCCAGGCTAAAGCTGTTCTTTACAGCAACATAAAATCTCTGACTCATTGTGTTTGGGACCATTATTTTCCCTTGAATTCATCACATATCTTTCCGGATATGCCTGCAGGTATATATTTTTTGTTTTGTTTCTGTTTCTCTTCTGTGATGGTTGCTCTTGTTATACACACCTTCCTTCTTGTGTTTCTCAGGGTGCCCCATATCCCCCCACACCATATCCTCTTTGGTCGAAATCCAATTTTTTTTAAAAAAAAAAAAAATTAAGATGGAGAGCTTGCCTTGTCCTTGTTGATCACCCATCCCATCTGCGTGTTTCTCCTCGTCGTTACTTAAGCCTGACGTTCTCCATTCAACAGTTTTGTGACTCTTGTCTGTTTGTGCAGGACGACATGACTTCTTTTTACAACACGCCACCGCTGGGGAAAAGAGGGACGTGCAGCTATTTGACAAAAGCGGTGATGAATTTACTGCTGGAAGGCGAAGTGAAGCCTACGGCGGAAGATCCTTGTTCCATTAGCTAAAGCAGTTGGCGCAGAAGATGGTGGAACCAGGTGGATGTCCATGGGTCATCCAGCTCTTGGCCTGCGAAGCTTCATTTCTCGCCACCGTTTGGACACTGTGATGCATAGTCATTAGGAGGAGCTCCATTGCTTAGAGCAACAATCTGTCCAGTTGGTTTCATGTAACAAAAAAAAAAAAGCATATTTAATTAGGGGACATACTCCCTGCACAGCTCCTAGGCGGCAGTCAGGGATTCCCATTTCACCATCACAGCTACCTCTTGGCTGGGTAAATGCCTGATATTCTCCATACGTAGACTGCTTGAGAATGACAGCTATTTAGAAGCATTATCTAAGCTCGCGTTTACAGTCTAAGCCTTGCTTAAAGCGAATTGCAGCTTTATATTTAATCAGCCAATCATGAATTAATGTAACTTTAATCATCTCCCCCTCTCCCCTTCTTCCTTTGTTCTGGTGTCAGTTTACCTGCAAGCTTCCTTGTGAAAATTGAATTACGGTAAAGACATCAGCTTTTTTTAAAAAAAATAAGAGAGATCTCCCATCTATGAAGCTGGAGGATTTCTTGGACTCTGAAAAAATAAGGCTATCTTTCGATTTGAGGACACTGATGAAGCTTTCAAAATAAAATTAAATCTCTGTACTGAATACTCTTTCGGATTTGCCTGTAATGGGGTTCTATGTTTTTGAATTGAAAATTGGAAGCAAATGAGGATTTTTTTTTAAAAAAAAAATCTTGATCTCTCCTTTGACCTAGCATAGAAGCCATCCGGCGTCAACTGGTAGTATAGGAGGGCAGCATAAAAAATGAATAGATAAATGAATAGATGCTTTAAGAGACTTTATGCGTAATATCCTAGACCAGTAATGGCAAACTTTTTCAGAGCCAAATGCCAAAAAGGGAGTTTGCGCGCGCGGCACCAAATGCTGAAAAGGGAGTCTGGGCCGCGGCCAGGAAAAGGAGTTGCCCAGGGGGCATGCGTGCACTGAAAAATTTACTTCAGGTTTCCAGTGCACGCATGCGCGCTGGCTGGCAAGTTACTGCCACCCATGTGCAGGTGCCGATCAGCTGGCCGGCGTGTATGCTCACAGAACAGCTCTTCCAGTTTCCAGCACTGCCACATGCACAAAGGCCAGCTGATCATCACATGTGCATTCGTAACCCGGAAGAAGAACGGGCGATACCACACATGACAGGTGACATGGCTCCACATGCCACTTCGGGCACGCGTGCCATGGTTTGCCATCACAGTCCTAGAACAGAAAGCAGATTCCATCTCAAAAGGGGGGAAGGGAATCCATGTTCAAACAAGTGGATTCTACTCTCATGGTCAGAATAGCACAATGGAAAAGAATTTAGTTCCCTCCACATAAATAGATAAAACAGATCGGTTCAATGGGGAGGGTCCCAGGTTCTAATCCTCTTCAGCATAGACCCCCTCCTCACCTTCTGTCGCCAATGATTTGAGACTGCTAGGAATTTTAGGAGTGCAAGATATGGAGAGTCAAGGGTCCCACAAGCCTATGTTCTGCGGACAGTTTTCATAAATTAGATCTTCACATGGTGGATAATGAAACTCAGGAATTTAAAATTAAAAACAACAACAGATTAAAATCATTCCTGGAGGATCAAAATCCCTGCTGCCTTCAGGTTGGCCATTATGGGATAAAATACTGGGCTAAATAGATCTTTAATCTGAATTAAGATGGCTCCTACACTCCTAAGGCATTGATTTAAGGGTATCCAATCTGGACAGCTTTAAGACTTATGGACTTCAACTCCCAGAATTCCACAGCCAGCCATGAGAATTGAAGTTCATAGGTCTTAAAGTTGCCCAGCTTGGACACCCCTTCATCTACTCCTCTTGTATAGCATCCCTTCCTTTTTTAAAAAAATATGGAAAGCTGTCTTAGACCAGATTGTTTGCCATCTGAGGTCAATATCCATTTCCTTGAGGTCTCCAAGAGGAATGCTACAGGCACAGCTTCCTTCTCTACATCTCTCATTCCTTCCAAAAACCTCCTCCAAGGAAGTCGGAGGTTCAACATGCAAAGAAACAATAGCCAATCGCCAACCATCAACACATGAACCAACCAATAGAAAGGCACCACATAAATATGATGCATAGAATAGCCCAAAGCAATTATCCCAGTAGAAGGACGTTCTGTGAGAATGGGCTCCATCACAAGTCTGAAATCTTGGAAGACTAAAATCTCTGGTCCTGGTGATGGTGTTGTGACTTAGGCCCATGTAGTTATTACCAGACACAATCAGTCCTAAACAAACATATTTTATTAGAACAGCTGAGAATTACTTCATTCTCAGCTTAGTCCAAATTAAGTCCAAAACAAATCCTTCATAAACAGTCCTTCGGCCTTATCACAAACCTTTGTCTTCTTTGGCACCCTGCCAAAGGCTTTTCTTGACAAAACCCCATGAAGTTCAGAAGCAAGAGATGCTGACAAATGTAGCAATGTTGCTTTCCTACAAAGATCCCAAGAGCTGTTGCTGCTCTTTTAAGTCTTCTGCGAGGGGCCAATCATCTCCTGGCCTTACTCCCGAGTCGTCCTTTTTGCTTTAGCTGCTCTTGTTTTCTGGCAGCTCTTCGCATGCGTGCACTAGGAACAGGCTCCTCCTGTTCCTCTGCCTCTCTACTGTCAGCCTCTGGAGGCTCCAGAGTCCACGCATCGCTCCCAGATGGCCCTGGCCCCATCTCTGCTCCGACACAGGCCCTTGTCCGGGCCTTCTCCTGACTCCAGGACTGGCCCATTTTCCTCCCCAGCCTCCTCACTGTCTGACTCCGCTGCCAGCTCCACAGGCTGCTGGCGGACCACAACAGATGGACCTAGATTGGATCTTGCAACAATATCCTGGGGACGCATATGTTTGCCTTTATTCACGCAACCTTTTGCTCACAACCCAGATTCTCTACTTCCGAGGTGCGAGCCTTCCCTCAGAATCTCATGCCTAGCCTAACTAACCCAGTTGAAGACTTCTTGCCTTTGCCAATTTTGTGTCTGCAAGAGAAGGATTTCTTCTTCCTCCCATCAAGCAATTTCTCTGCACCAAGCTAATTATCCCCAAAGTAGAACTGTGAGGAAGGATTTTCAGCATAAGAAGCTAGTTAGATGAGCGGGCTCGCTGGCGCTTTGCTGTTTTATGCATTAAAAGAGAGACATCCGCTCTCATCTCTGCAGTGAGGAAAAAAAATTGTGAACCCAGACCCACTCTTGATCAAATCCTCTGTGTATTTTTACGTTGGGACCGAACTACACACCTGACTTTGATCCTAAATATAAAGTTCAGGATTCATACGGCAGAGGTAGGTTTGGCTTTCTCTAATCTCAAGAACATTCTAGAAAGATTATCGGGCTATATTGAAAAGGAGAAGCACGCTGAAAATTTCCCATGAAACAGAGAAAGGAGTGGGAAGAAATTTTTTTTTTAAAGGAACAATAAAACTCATTTTATCCTTGGGGCATTATGTATTTAGCAGTGTGCCCGACAATAGAAGTTCTCTTATCAAGCACTAAAGGTTTGATCTGTGTGATTAAGATTACGCTCACTTCTTCAATGTTTAATTCGATCGCTTAACAATGATCTACAGTAATGTCTGCCTGGCTTTTGTGAAAGTGGAATTTGATCTTATAAATGGCTTTGACTCCGAAGTCCTTATCAATAACAGATTGATGAGCAAGCTAAGCTTCTCTCTCAATGGTTGCAAAATGAATGAAAAAATGGTTGCAGGAATTGAGTGTGGCTAGTTTCATGAAAAGAAGGACCAGGGGTGACACGATAGCAGTGTTCCAATATCTCAGGGGTTGCCACAAAGATCAAGGGTCAAGCTATTCGCCAAAGCACCTGAGGGCAGGACAAGAAGCAATGGGTGGAAACTAATCAACGAGAGAAGCAACTTAGAACTAAGGAGAAATTTCCTGACAGTGAGAACAATGAATCAGTGGAACAACTTGC
Source organism: Masticophis lateralis (assembly GCA_030761175.1). NCBI lineage: Eukaryota > Metazoa > Chordata > Lepidosauria > Squamata > Colubridae > Masticophis > Masticophis lateralis. Next base: position 7,692,475 of record JAUDYJ010000010.1, on the reverse strand, counting down.
CTCCAGAAGTTGTCGATGCTCCAACACTGGAAGTTTTTAAGAAGAGATTAGATAACCATTTGTCTGAAGTGGTGTAGGGTTTCCTGCCTAAGCAGGGGGCTGGACTAGAAGACCTTCAAGGTCCCTTCCAACTCTGTTATTCTGTTATTGACTTTCAGTTTCTTGTGCCATGTTGTCTGGTTGATGTGGCTCATTTGTTCTCCCTCCAACTGCCTTGCCTTGTTCATTAAAATAATTTTCAGATCTCTTAGGCATATCCAAAAAGAATTTTGCACTGCAGAATGCTTGGATTGTGGCTATTAAGATGAATAATAAGCGTCTGGGTTTTTTTGTTTCCAGATAATTAAAAAGCTGCAGGAATGATGCTGTAAAAATTAACAGGACACGGCCATTTGCTTAACGAAACGTGAAAACCCTAAGATCTAACTTCCCAGCCGTGAAATCTGTAGATTTCTATATCATGCACACACCATTTGTTAATTGAACATAGCAGTCAGAAAAGCCTTTTTTAAAAAAAAGATTTCCAACAGTTTATAAGGACCTGAGGTGTGGAAATTAATCTTTTTCTCCTTGACCCCATTTGGGAAGATCTTCATATTTTTCAAAAAAAGAAAAGAAACTGTTTACCAAAGGACTACCGTGTTTTAAAAGCTCAAATTTCAAATACGACAAGAAGGGGGATTTTATAATGTGGTTTCTCCCAATTGTCTGGACTGCTTTTGTGCATAGTTTGATCCAATGCCAGATAATTCTGATTCCCTCCAGATATTTTGGACTATAAGAATTCTGGAAGTTATTTATTTATTTATTTGTCAACAAGTACCAGGAAACAAGTAATGGTATAAATGTGGACACATGAAAAAAAAAATTGGTACAAATAAAAGGATATAAATAGGCAAAACATAGCCATAAACACATAACATGATTACATCTAAATGGGGACAGTAGGACAAGGATGGTAGGCACTCTGTGGCGCTTATGCACGCCCCTTTAGGGACCTCTTAAGAAACATGAAAGTTCCACGGTAGACAACTTTAAGATAAAAAATATGGGGATTAGAGAGACTAATAACAGGATCAGGTAGAGCGTTCCAGACATTTACGACTCTATTGCAGAAGTCATATTTCCTACAATCAAGATTAGAGCAAATTACATTGAATTTGAATCTATTGATAGCCCTTGGGTTATTACGGTTGAAATTAAAGTACTCATTTACGGGTAGGACGTTTTGGTAAATAATCTTATGAACTAAGCATAGGTCGGAATGTAGACAATGTAGTTCGAGGCTATCCAGAGCTAAAATTTCAAGCCTGGTGGGATAGGGAATTTTATTTTGAGCAGAGGATTTGAGTATCTTCTAGTAAAATATCTCTGGACACTCTCTATTGTATTGATGTCTGAAATACAGTGAGGGTTCCAGGCAGTAATCAAGGATAGGTCTGGGAAAGGTTTTATATGCTCTAGTTTGAAGTCCACAAGAACTTAAAAATGGCCAAAGTTGGAGACCTCTGCTCTAGAGGATTCAGAGGTGGGCGAGAACGACCAGACTGCAAAAACTGGAGAACAGGATTCTCTCCAGTGATTTTTCACCATTAAGGAAGCGATCTGCACATCTCAACCCAGAAGCTCAGCTTTGTCAGCATTAGAATTAGCTCTCCCCTATTCCGAGAGGGTGTGTAGAGGGAAGGGCATTAATCTTTTTTTGATACTTGTGCAACCTAGGCAGAAAAGTGGCTGGGTTTTTGCTTTTACGGAATTTCAGCTTGTGGAGGCAGCTTCTTACCTCCATGACAAATGAAGGATGTACTGGCATTGGCTGAAGTTCTCGCTGGCTGAATTGCTGACCCAGAAGCTCCACTGATCTCGATGATGGCCATCTATTTCTTCCAGGTCTTTTTGTACAATTGCCTCTGGCATTTTTTTGCCTATCTCAAACTAATAAGAATGCTTATGAAATGGGATTTTAAATGAGGATCTGTATATGCATACAGCCCAGGAATGTCCATCTGTCCCACAAATCTGTCTCCTATGGTTACTCCTTCTCTGAAGGGGGGTTTAAATCAGGGGTGTTAAACTTGATTTCATTGAGGGCCGCATCAGGGTCGTGTTTGACCTTGGGGGGACGTGGCTAGCTTGACCATTCATGTTGGAGGTGTCTGTGGCAGCCTGAACGCTCTGCCAGTGAAAACGGGCTCTCGAGCTCCGATTTCAGCTGTGACAGCCTCCTGCAACCCTCTGCCAATGAAAATGGAGCTTGGGAGGGCTGCATGCAGCCCTCCCGAACTCCATTGTTGCTGACAGAGGCACCGGGGGGCCCGGTCCTTCGCTGTTTCCAAGGCGGTCCTGCAGGCCAGATCTAAGCAATTTGCAGGCCGGATCTGGCTTCCAAATCTTGAGTTTGACACCCATGGTGTAAATTATTATGGGTGTGCTGTTCTTGATTTTTTTTCTCTCTCCACTCAAAAGTCAGTTTTGCTTCTCCTGCTGCGTGTAGGTTTCAAATGGCTTCTCTGTTTTGTGCGATGCCGTGGAGCTATCTCAAAGCCAAGTAATCCCTAGTCCAGGAGCATTTTGCCAAAAGTGTGAGATCCCTATACTATTAGGATAGGGAACTGCAACCTTAAACACTCAAAGAGCCATTTGGACCCGTTTCCCACAGAAAAGAAAACACCAGGAGCCACAAAACTTGCGTGGGCATGGCCAACTCGATGTCACTCACTCCCATTCAGTCACATCACTGTCTCTGTCTCTCTCTGTGTGTCTCTCTCTCTTTCCCTCCCCGCCCTCTCTCTTTCTCTCTTTTTTTCTCTCTCTCTCTGTGTCTACCTCTCTTTCTCTCTCTCTCCAATGCTCCACATCCTAATGCAGCGGGCAGGCCATGGGGGCAGTGAGAGCAGCGAGAGCAGCTCGTGCAGCACCTTGCACAGCACAGTTAAATTTAGCATGCTTCACAATGGGGGAGATGGCGTCACGACACAGAGCATCAGCTGCAGTTGGGCCAGACCAGTGTCTCAGGGCAGAGAGCAAGTGGTGCATGTCCCTGAGTGACCGAGGTGCACACAGCACCAACAAGGGCCAGAAGAAGCGCCCGCAAGAGGAGGCAACTACAGGGGTGCTTTGGTCCTGCTCTGGAATATGGAGCGAGTTTCCATCTCCCACCATCACTCTTACCTTCTCAGGCCAGGTGAGGATTGACTGGGAGGGGAGGGCCAGGGCCAGGGCCATCCAGTAGTGGGTTCAGCTGGTTCGTCCCCCAGCCACAGCAGGGGGACGAAAAAGCTGCATGCAGCTCCAGAGCCAAGGGTTGCCGACACCCGTATTAGGAGAATCCTAGTTTCATTTCTACATTTGTTTATTTTGAATGGGACTTAAGAGTGGTACAAGGACACATCTTCACGTTTCTCACCCAAATGATCTCCATCTGCCCTCAGCAATTCATGTTCCCAACATGCTACTCTCATCAGGTTGAATGGTAGATGCTTGCAGGATTCCGTTACTATAACCTTGCAATAAAGGTAGTGTTGATAGACGTGGTTCTACTTCTTTTCTAGACTGTCTTGTAGGGCTGACATCAATCTTTTACTTTGACTTTCTAGGAGACCAGTTATTGCCCTCTGCCTGGTTATTGAATTAGGGTCAAAAGACTCAAATTCATGGATGCTTATAAAGTGACTCGGGGCCAATTTAGCATCTCAATCTCCACAGAGGTGGTGGTCATGGGTTAAATTGGAAGAAGGAGTGTAGTTTTTGTACCTCTGGAGGAAAATCAGGATATAAATAAAACAGATAAATGTGGAAGGTGGCTTGCCTTCCATAGAATTCTGCTACTAGTGGATCCAACCATCCATCCATCATCCTTCCTTCCTCCCTCCCTCCCTCCCACTCTCCCTCCTTTCCATCTTGTCTCCTTCCTTCTATCTCCCTCTCCTTCCTTCCTCCCTCCTCCTTCCTTCCATTTGTCTCCTTCCTTCCATCTCCCGCTCTTTCCTTCCTTCCTCCCTCCTCCTCCTTTCCATTTGTCTCCTTCCTTCCATCTCCGTCTCCTTCCTCTCTCCTCCTTCTTTCCATTTGTCTCCTTCCTTCCATCTCCCTCTCCTTCCTTCCTCCCTCCCTCCTTCTTTCCATTTGTCTTCTTCCTTCCATCTCCCTCTCCTTCCTTCCTCCCTCCCTCCTTCTTTCCATTTGTCTTCTTCCTTCCATCTCCCTCTCCTTCCTTCCTCCCTCCCTCCCTCCCTCCCGCCTCCCTTCCTTCCTACCACTCTTACCCCAGAACTTGGTTTTTTTTTTTTGGTTTTTTTTTGCTATCCCTTCCGGCTCTCCCACCATTGGAACAGGTAAGCTGAGTCATACTGCATGATTACTATTCATGATCCAGGGAAGGCATCTAAAGAGGTATTCCCAATTGCTCTGGTGTTTCTGTTATTTCGTTCAGCTCGCATTCAAGCATAGGGCTTAAGATAGATTTTTCGGTAGCCAGATTGCTCCGCCATGCTCTTTCTCTAATAATGAATTTTGATTGCTAATTTGCTGGGTCATATTGTGCACAGTACTAGCTCAGAGATGAAAATCCTACTCTCTGTTTTCTTGCCCCCAAGCAATCACTCTTTATAAGACTATCACAGACCCTCACGTCCCAAGTATGTGCTTCAATTAATATCCAAAATATGTAAGTTTAATTTGCCATCATTCTTCTTTCAGATGATTATTATGTAGTTGAGTGGTTCTCCGAAAAACGGTTCTTCAAAAATGAAGAGCCTCTAAAATTACTTCTTGGTTAACCTCCTCCAGCCTGGATATATTATTTTATATATTAGGGCTGTCACTACTAGCTGTGCTCCGTGAAGTTGTAGCCCTCAGAAAGCCATAAAGTGGCTGGGTTGAATTAAATGATAACAAAGACATCATCCAAAGTTACTTTTGGGGCTCTTCAGGGCTGGGGCAACTTAATTAGGCTTGAATGTTATCCTTTCCAGATAGCCAATATCCAAAGATGTAGATTGATGGCACCCCAAAACAACCACAGAATCACAGGTTCCCCATCCTTGCATTATTTTACTGATGATACATGAAAGATAATCCAGGTTTGAGGTTTAATCCAACATCTGATACCAACCTTCCCCAATAAGATAAGGGAAGATAAGATAACCTTTATTGTCACTTTTTTCTGTGAACATACTGGCACACATCATCATCAGCATCATAATCATCAGCATCATCCTCATCCTCATCATTCTAGCCATTCTCTATCCATTCATTGCAGGATGAAGGCCTCTTCCACATGTTTCCAACCAATATAATCCTGGGCTTTTTTTTTTTTTTTTGTTCCCAGGTGGGTCCACCATATTTCTTGATGTTGTCTCCCATCTTGTTTTAGATCACTTTCATGGATGCTTTTTATCAACTGGGATCCAGATTAACAGATGAACTGAATTGGAAGGGACCTTGTAGGTCATTTAGTCCACACCCATGCCGGCCAAGCAGGAAACCCTACACCATTTCTGACAGATGGCAGTCCAATCTTGAAAGCTTCTTGAAAACTTCCAGTGACGAAGCTCCTACAACTTCTGAAGGCAACTTCTGTTCCATGGGTTGATTGTTCTCACTGTCAGGAAATTTCTTCTTATTTCTAGGTTGAATCTCTCTTTGATTAGTTTCCATCCATTATTCTTTGTCTGGCCTTCAGGTGCCTTAGAAAATAGCTTGACCCTCTGTGGCAGCCCTTCACATATTGGAAGACTGCTATCATGTCTCCCCTGGTCCTTCTCTTCACTAGACTAGCCATGCCCAGTTCCTGCAATCGTTCATTGTAGGTTTTAGCCTCCAGTCCCCTAATCTTCCTGGTTGCTCTTCTCTGCTCTTTTTCTAGAGTCTCAACATCTTTTTTATAGTGTGGTGACCAAATATGGTCATATATCCATTCTATGACTGTCTTGGTCCACCTGCCATCACTAGTTCAATACATATATACTGTGTTTTTTGGAATATAAGATGCACTTTTTCCCCCAAAAAAGAGGGTGCAAATCTGGGTGTGTTTTATACTCCGAATGGAGCTCCACCTAGCTTCTCAAACAGAGGTGTCTGAGATTGAAAAAGGCGTCAGAAATGAAGCTTCAGAAAAGAAGCCCCTACACAGAACTTCAGAGGCTTTTTTTCTGAAGCTCTGTTTCAGAGGCTTTCAGAGGCAAGAAAAAAGTTTTTTCTGAAATGGAGTTTCAGAACTTTCAGAGGCAGAAAAAAAAGCAAGGCACAGAGCTCACAACCAAGGAACTTGTTGCTAAAAGTCACCTCTGGGAACAGCTGATTAAGGGTATCCCGGAGGCTGATCCACCCACCAGTCAGCTTTTTTCTTATTTTCCTCCCCAAAAACTAAGGTGCGTCTTATACTCCAGTGCATCTTATACTCCGAAAAATACGGTACATACATACACACACACAATACACATACACATACACATACACACACACAAAAAAATACATGGATGTGTTTGTGTCTGTGTGTGTATACACACACACATACGTGCATACATACACCACATGCCATTTAGAATACACAGCAGAAAAATGAGTCTTGAGAGTTAACCAGGTGGATATTATAAGGTACGAAGCTATTACAGAATGTAGTTGTTCTGCTTCAGATATCACAAAGCCACATCCCAGAAGGTAACAGAATACCTGTCATGGAGAAGATATGTAGCATCCCAGACAATATTGCGGACCTTAGAATCCTAGATCCTAGAATTAGGACAATCCAGATTCTTTCTTAAAAAGCTTGAAAACCTAGATCCGGAAACTTTTCTGAAAAGTCCATCAGCACAAAGAGTCCATCAGCACAACCTTGTGCATCATGTTGACTGTTTTCACACGTTGCAGTCAGGGATGGGATTCTACTGGTTCAGACCGATTCGGGCGAACTGGTAGCTCCGACAATCAGCCCCTGTGCTTTACTGACCTATATCTTCTCAGCTGATTCGCACGGCAGAGAGGATTGCCGTGCCTCAGCTGTGTTACTCCCCAGCAGTAATGCGGAAGGTAAGTTTTCACAAAGCACGCGATCACCGAACCGGTTGTTAACACTGGCAGGGTCCCATCCCTGGTTGCAGTAATTCATGTGGTTTGTTGATTTTGGCTAACCAAAGAGATAAACAAGCTCTTTTGAAACTATGAAAGTCCTTGCTTCAATTAATTTTTCTTCCTGGCTTAGCTGGGTGCTGTCAATCTGCCCCCCTGAAGGTGCATACTCATTTTCCTTCACATTTTCCCCATTTCCAGCCACCTTTTAATTAGAGCAGACTTTTCTCTTAATTGCAGGTGTTGGTATCTCTGTTCGCCATTTTAAAAGCTACTCGAGCGGAACTGAACTTGGGACCTTCTGCACGGTAAGCTTAATAGAGTCAACGAGTGGCTACATTTTGAATTTGAATCAGATCTAAATTTCTGCGAGATGAGAGAGTTCATGGGATGATGTTAGGTCAATCATTCCTTCTCCGCTCAACCTACTTCAAAGGATGTAAATTAGGGGACTCCTTCCTATACACCACCTCAAGCTGTCCAGGGCAAGATATAAACACTATAAATAAATATGTCTTCTGTGCTAGAAGTCCTGCCCACAAAAGAACCCTCCCCATCACTGAAGCCACGTTCACCTTTGTGTATCTCACTATCAACCATGCCTCACTTTCTTGTCAACAACTCCCACTTGGGTGTATTTCAGCAATCTCTAGAATGAAGGAATCTTACAACGCAATCAAAATTCACACCCCCGGTGTACATACTGTATTCTAAGAAGAGAATACTGAGTGGGCGTTCTAAAAGGGCGCTAAAGGGCTTGTGCATACATCAAGCAACTGCTTCAACTTTTATTTTGGAAAAAAAAACCCACAACCGCTTGATTTTTTTAAAAAAATTTGTTTTTGGCCAAGTGTCAGATTATCCAGAGGGCTCAGAACAATGAGCTGCTTTTTAATGAGCTTGTTCACTATCCCTGTGTTCAAAAGAATGCTGATTTCTTCTTTCTTTCTGCAGTTTTTTTTTCCCAGTAGAGCAGAGGTATCAAATTCAAGGCCTGGGGGCCAGATCTGATCCTCAGAGTACTTAGATCTGGGACGCAGGACCACCCTGGAAACAGCGAAGGACCAGCCCCATGGTACTTCTGCCAGCAAAAATGTAGCTCGGGAAGGCCATGCGTAGCCTTCCTGAGCTCTGTTTTCATTGGCAGAGGGTCGCAGGAAGCTGTGGCGGCCGAAAACGGAGCTCGGGAGCAGTGGTAAAATCTAAATTTTTTTACTACCAGTTCTTTGGTGGGCATGGTAGGGAAAGGATACTGCAAAATCTCCATTCCCACCCCATTCCAGGGGAACGATATTGCAAAATCTCCATTCCCACCCCCATTTGTCGGTTCTCCGAACTACTCATAATTTCCGCTACCCGTTCTTCAGAGCCTGTCAGAACCTGCTGGATTTCATCCCTGCTCGGGAGCCTGTATTCACTGGCAGAGCGCTCAGGCCACCACAGACCCCCCTGACACAAGTGACTTCAAGCTGGCCATGCCCACATTGGCCATGTCCCCCCTGCGCCCCCAACAGAGGTCAAACACAACCCTGATGTGGCCCTCAATCAAATCAAATTTGACACCCCTGCAGTAGAGGGTCTCTTTCCTGCAGTTGTTTTATTTCAAAACAAGATTTAAGGTGGGGTTTTGCTCTTCCTCATTCAAAACATTCGTGAAAACTGGCCAGAATCCGTACACTGGATTCCTTCTCCCTCTGCTTCTTTCCACCTCTTAATCTTTTCCGTAACCGCCACAAGCTTCTTCCCAAATTCAGCCTCCATCATCCTTTCATCTGAAGGGCCCTTCCCTCTTCCCTGAAGTGGCCAGTGAGAACTTCTATTCAACCTCAATGTTGTTGTAGAAAACAGCAGCTGGTTCTCCAAATGGAAAACACTCCGGCGGTTCATTTGAAGTGACTCATCGACCAGCTCAACTCAAACAATATTGAGCTGGTTGGGATTTCTTGTCGTTTCAGGTCTCGAACTCGACGCTCTGCGGCTTCTTTCCTGAAAGGAAACCCACAAGCCATGGGCTTCCTTCCAAAGGCATGTTTTATTCATCCCTGGTGATAAACGGGCTTCTCCTCCATTCTCCTTAACGTGTTTTCCCAGATAAAAGCACCTGATGGTTTGTTGTATTTTTGATAAGCACCTTTTCAAGTCATCTCCTCACCTTCTCTTCCCCGGCAGCAACGCTTCAGAACTTTCTCTCCTATTGAGCAACCGAGGTTCTTAAATTAAGCTTCTGCTTCCCACCATGGGGAACTGAGAATCAATCGTGAAGATTTGCTTTTCCATCCAAGAGCTGGATTTTTCCATTTCATTCTTTAGAAGTGGCTGGAAACAGAGACCATCTCATGGTGTCGTCTCTCGGAGGCGTGCGAAGCGGGATCAGATCTACCTTTCAATCTGTTCATCTCCTATTTCTACAGGGCTTGGTGGTAAACAAGGTGTGGCAACCCTTCTCTGCTTCAGCAGAGCCAAAATGATCTGCCACTTTCGAATTGCTAACAAACCTCACACAGGAAATTTGCTTTGATGAGAGAAAAATAATAATGACTTTTGTTTCTACTTGGAAATGATTTCTGGGTCCTGTGCTCAAGATGGGGGGGGGGGGAGAAACTTTGATTTTGGGTTGTACCGATTAGATAGGTTTGTTGTAACAGAAATGGCTAGTTCATACTATTATGTAAAAATAGAATGGAATGGAATGGAAGGGAAGGGAAGGGAAGGGAAGGGAAGGGAAGGGAAGGGAAGGGAAGGGAAGAGAGGAGAGGAGAGGAGAGGAGAGGAGAGGAGGAGAGGAGAGGATAGAATAGAATAGAATAGAGCAGAGCAGAGCAGAGCAGAGCAGAGCAGAACAGAACAGAATAGAATAACAGAGTTGGAAGGGACCTTGGAGGTCTTCTAGTCTAACCCCCTGCTTAGGCAGAAAACCCTACACCACTTCAGATAAATGGTTATCTAATCTCTTCTTAAAAACTTTCAGTGTTGGAGCATTCACAACTTCTGGAGGCAAGTTGTTCCACTGATTCATTGTTCTCACTGTCAGGAAATTTCTCCTTAGTTCTAAGTTGCTTCTCTCCTTGATTAGTTTCCACCCATTGCTTCTTGTCCTCCCCTCAGGTGCTTTGGAGAATAGCTTGACTCCCTCTTCTTTGTGGCAGCCCCTGAGATATTGGAACACTGCTATCATGTCTCCCCTAGTCCTTCTTTTCATTAAACTAGACATACCCATATGTTCTTCATATGTTTTAGCCTCCAGTCCCCTAATCATCTTTGTTGCTCTTCTCTGCACTCTTTCTAGAGTCTCCACATCTTTTTTACATCGTGGTGACCAAAACTGAATGCCGTATTCCAAGTGTGGCCTTACCAAGGCATTATAAAGTGGTATGAGCACTTCACGTGATCTTGATTCTATCCCTCTGTTTATGCAGCCTAGAACTGTGTTGGCTTTTTTGGCAGCTGCTGCACACTGCACAAATAAAAGGTGAGGTTTAATATGATCTTATTCTATTGCGCCAAAGGGAGTCAGAAGTCAACGCCTTTTCTTTCTTCCACCCCCCTCTTTTTCCTACAATTTTCCCTTCCCTTCTCCCTCCCCTATCTTTCTTACTATTTTCTTTTTCATTTTTTCATTTTATATTATAAATTACTTTTTTTTTTTAAAAAAGAAGGAAATTTGCAAGGCCTTGGATGATGTTGTATGTTCTTTAGAAACATTGGCGATTTTTTATTAAAAAAAAAAATATGGAGAAAATGGGGACAGTTTCAAAAGCGACCATCATCAATGTGAACCAGTCTGGCAAGCAGTCAAATTTTGATCGCGTGACTATGGGGATGCTGCAAAGGTCACAAGTGCGAAACATGGTCATATAAACCACATTTTCCAGCGCCGCTGAAACTTTGAACGGTTGCTAAATGAAGTGTCGAGGATTGCCTTTATGTTGCCTCTACCATTGTGTGGAACAATTGCTCTTTCTCTTCTCCTCATATGCGCTTCCTACGGATTTGCACCTGGGCTTCCTTTCAGTGGTGAAATTCAAAAATTTTCCCTAATGGTTATGTGGGTGTGGTTTGGGCATGGTTTGGTGGTCATGTGACTGGGTGGGCATGGCTTGGTGGTCATGTGACTGGGTGGGCATGGCTTGGTGGTCATGTGAGTGGGTGGGCATGACTTGGTGGTCATGTGACCAGGAAAACCAGCTATCACACTTTACACAAAAATAACACAAAAGCTACAGAGCTGACTCACACGCAATGCAAAAGCAGATGGACTTCAAACAAAATGGCCCCTGCAACAAGCAGGAACCTCACAGAGTCACAGAGAGCTCAAAAACCAACTATCACACTTTACACATAAGTAACACAAAAGCTACAGAACGGACTCATGCACAATGCAAAAGCAGCTGAAAAGTTGTGACCATCGTACGGCCCAGCTGATTGTCACAGCTGATTGTCGGAATTTTTTTTTTTTTTACTTTTTTAAAGCATTTTTTTACTACCTATTCGCCCGAACCGGTAGTAAAAAAAATGCTAAAACAAAGTTTTTTAAAAGTTCAGACGATCAGTTGTGCCGCCCGATTGTCTTAACTTATTTTTTTACTTTTTAAAGCATTTTTTTTTACTACCCATTTGGGCAAAGTGCCCCCAACTGGTAGCATTTCACCCCTGCTTCCTTTATGCTCAGAGTGGCAATCACATCCGTAGAGAAGATTGGATCGGCATCTATCATTTCCTAAGTAGGAGCAATCTTCATTGAACCATCACTTAATTAACTGCCGTTTAACCTGTACAAGGCACCCTGAACAATTGAAACACTAGGTCTTTAACAAGAGGTGTGTACAGCAAACCAGCTATTCAGCCTGAACAAATGGTGTACTTTTCTTTCTTTTTTTTAATTGTAGAGACAAGGGCTGAGATAATTGTTACCGTTCCGTCTAGCTTTAACCACTCTTTGTAATTTGGGAAGATTATAAAACCAGTAAAGCTCTCAAGAGTCACGAGCGGGGGGATTATTGATGTGTAAAGGTCCATGATAAACTACCCTGACTGCCTCATAATTGCCTTTCTCACGCCTTTCAGTTCAGCTCTTATTGTTCAAAATTCAACAATAGGATAGAAGTATTGCCGGCGTTTTTATCTCTCTATTCTTTCACTCTTAATTCTTTTTTTATCATTATTATTGGGGTTTTTGTTCTTTTGAATGAGACACATTAAGCTGACCAACCGAAGAGGCAGGGATCTGTAATACAAGTTCCCTTTCTTTGGTGGGGGGGAATTGATTTCTTGCTCTAGATCACCAACTTGGCAACTTGAAGATGTGTGGACACAAACGTCAGAATTTCCCAGCTAACCGTTCGATGGAGGTCTCTTTGACTGGCTGGGGAATTCAGGCATCCAGACTCGGTTGGTAAATCTTGCAGTAGACTTCTAAGACGATCATTGTCTATTTTGGTCTTGCTTTCAGTTGAACCATAGAACACAGAACATAGAATAATAAGAGTTGAAAGGGATCCCGAAGGTCTTCTTTTTGAAAGCCTCCAGTAATGGAGCACTCACAGCTTCTGAAGGCAAGTTATTCCATGGGTTGATTGTTCTCATCATTATTCATAATTTCCTCCTTGGCTCGAGGTTGCTTCTCTCCTTGGTTAGCTTCCATCCATTGTTTCTTGTCGTGCCTTTTTAGTTGCCCGTTTGAACCCATTTCTTGAAGCCTCCAAAATTACATCGGAAGTGAATTTTTAGCTGTTGGGTTCTTTCTGATTTTGTGTCAGAGGGAACCCAGCTAGCAGTCATCTGCATCTCTTTTTATTGCTTTTGGGTTGATTCATTGATGACTTAATCTGCAGTTTAATTGTTTGGGATTGTTGATTTTTTTATACAACTGCAGTTGCTTTGTGGACATTTGGCGTTATTATGACTTGCTGATAGATTCTTGATGGAAGCAGGCAAAAACGCCGTATAAATAAGCTATTTTACAGGGCTAGGGTAAAAAGGAAGGAGGGAAAAATATGTCCTTATTGGTTGTCCCAAGGCCGTGATGGCGAACTTATGGTACGCGTGCCCGAGGTGGCATGCAGACCCATCTTTCTGGGCACATGAGCTGTCGCCCAATCACCTGCAGCTGCGTATGCGTGTGCACCCCAACTGGTGTTCGGGCCCCCGGTGCACATGCGTGAAATGTTGTCACCAAGGCCCAAGTAATGATTACCAAACACAATTCAGTCCTCAACAAACTTATTTTATTAAAACAATTGAGAATGAATTCATTCTCAGCTTAGACCAAAACAAATTCTTCATAACCAGTCCTTTGGCCTTATCACCAACCTTTGTTGTCTTTGGCAACCTGCCAAACGTTTTCTTGGCAAAACCCCCCCACAAAGTTCAAGAGACGTTGACAAGAAGCACTGGAATGAACGTTGCTCTTCTACAAAGAACCCAAAGGCTCATTGCTTCTCTTTTAAGCCTTATGGGAGTGGCCAATCATCTTCTGGCCTTACTCCTGAGTCGTCCTTTTTGCTTTAGATGATCTTGCCTTCTGGCAGCTCTTCGCATGCGTGCACTAGGAACAGGCTCCTCCTGTTCCTCTGCCTCTCTGCTGTCCTCCTCTGGAGGCTCTGTGCATAACTCCTAGATGGCCCTAGCCCCAACTCTGCCTCCAATGCAGAGCTCTCGTCCAGGCCTTCCCCAGACTCCAGGACTGGCCCATGGTCCTCCCCTGCTCACTGTCTAACTCTGTTGCGAGGTCCACAGCCTGCTGGCGGACCACAAGAGGGAACCCGATGGTCTTCGAATGTTTGTGCATGCGTGTGAGAGCACTTGGATGTGCATGCATACATGACTTTCACATCATGTACATGAAAACTGCGTGCACGCACAGATAGTGTGGTTCTACCCGCGCAGCGCACGGGTGGTTCACGAAAGCTGTGCATATGTGCAGGTGGTACGGTTGCCCGCACAGCGCACGTGGGAGGAGCCACAGAGATAGCATGTGCAAAGCACACAAAGCTCATACCTGTTCGACACTCGATGAGTAAAAGGTTCGCCACCCCTCTCGTAAGGTAAACAAGCCGCTAAGTGAAATCAAAAAACAACTTTGCCACAGCTGTCCTAGACCATTCTCCTGATGGCCACTTTAGGCACAAATTCTGCTTCCAAAGAAGATGTTTTCAAAGAAGCAGCCTGGGGCAGGTTCTTGGTTTCTCCTCATTTCTTTCTCTTTTGCAAAGGGATCAGTTCACGCAAGGACAGATCTCCCAGGAAGATAACAGTGGCCCCATCGGTCAACCTAGCCGGAAGGATGGGCCTTAAGTGACAACTCGTGACTAGCAAGGGCTCTTCCCGAGACGGAAAAGTTGCACCCGATGGGTTGATTAATAATGCAGTGTTTCTACAGTTCTTCTTGCCTTAGTCACTTCACTGCTTTTTTCCTGGAGACGACTTTTTCTTCTGAGCTTCCCTTTTGCTGAGTTAAAATCCCCAAGGCTAATGAGCGTCTCTCAAGGGTTTGGAGGAAGGGTGGGGGAGGGGAGGCAAAAAGCATTCTTTCATCCTGGCCTGATCTGAGAATGAGCAACTGTGGATTTAGCCGTACGGCTATAAAAGAAAATTTTTATCTCCCTCCTTTGCCTGCTTTTCTGTTCCCAAATTAAATAAACTGGCAGGGAAGAAGAAATTTCTCACTTCCTCTTCTCTCACTCTCTCTCCCTCCTCATCGCTCTTTCTCTCCTTCTCTTTCTCTCTTCTTTTTCTCTCTCCTCTCTCTCCTTCTCTCTCTCTCTCTCTCTCTCTCTCCTTTTTTCTCCCCCTCTCTCTCCTCTCTCTCCTTCTTTCTCCTTCTCTCTCTCTGTCTCTCTCTGTCTGTCCCTCCCTTCTCTCTTATGTTTCCAGGACTGCATTATTATATATAAAAACAGGAGCAGCATAAAACTAAACCAATGTGACACTAAAACCCAACGCTGCTTGATAAAAACCTCTTCCTTGCATTTATGGAAATGAATGTCAAGGGTGTGTGTGTGTGGAATGAGAGAGAACATTTCCGAATCGAGGTTTGCAAAAGGATGGTTCCACTACCAATGCCTGAAAATAAGGGACGCTGCTTAGCACTCCACGAGCTATCACTTTCCCAAGCTGGAAAGTGAAAAATTGCCTATGCATTTTCATGAGGACTAGAGGTCTGCTAATTTCATGCTTACGTCTTGAGAGAAAAACCGATTTGCAAAATGTGTGCAGTACCTGGGTGCAGTACCTCTGAGTAGATTTCTGCAATCTGATGAGCATGTTAATAAGGATGTCTATGACAAAGGATAATTTAAGTGAGCCGTGGTGGCGCAGTGGTTAGAGTGCAGTACTGCAGGCTACTTCTACCTACTGCCGGCTGCCAGCAATTTGGCAGTTCGAATCTCACCATGGCCAGAGGTGGGATTCACTTACCTTCCCTACCGGTTTGCAAATGTGAGTGCGCGCAGTAGTCACGCATTACGTCTGAGTGGGTGGGCACAGCCTCCCGCAGTAGCCACTACCGGTTCGCACAGAACCAGCTGAATCCCACCACAGAACCGGCTGAATCCCACCATTACCCATGGCCCGCTAGTGGGCCGCAGCCCGGTGATTGGGGACCCCTGACCTAAGCTGTTCATATTCTCCTATGATTTCAGTCTCAGCCAATGCAGATGCTATAGATTTATCATCAGGTAATCCTTGGACTTCCAATAGTTCATTTAGTGACCATTCGAAATTACAATGGCACTGAAAAAAACTGACTGATGACCCTTTGTTACATTTAACGCCCGTTGCAGCACTTCCATAGTCGCGTGATCCAAATTTGGAGGCTTGGCAACTGGCATGTATTTATGACGGTTATGGAGTCCCATAGTCCCATGATCCACTTTTGCAATTTTCTGACAAGAAAAATCAACAGGGAAGCCAAATTCATTTAACAAACGTGTCACTAACTTTTAACAACTGCGGCGATTCACTCAACAATTGTGGCAAGGGAGGTCGGAAAGTGGGGCAAAATTCACTTAACAACTGTCTCACTTAGCCACGTAAATTTTGAGCACAATTGTAGTCGTAAATCAAGGATTGCCCATATTCAAATGAATCTATAGGAAGATATGAATAAAATCTCTTACTATTGCTTTTTTTAAAAAGTATACCTTATTGTGCTTTTAAAAAATTGTAGTCATGATAGACCTCTCGTGCTGGGATTCATCTTTTGTACCTTCTCAAGAATTTGGGGCTAATGATTTTCAGAGCCACTTCTGGTGCAACCAACAATTCTCAGACATGTAATCCGTTTTGTAGCGTGCTGCAGCGTGTAGGGGAAATGTGTTACCGAAGTGCACACTTAGTTTGGTTCATTTCCTCCAAATGGATTCACAATCTGTGAAATTAACACAACTCTTAACGTGTTAATAATAGGACGGGTGACAGAACAAGACAATTAGCTGAGTTCTTGGGCTATAAATTAATTAATTATACTTCTGCAGGTTGAGGAATCAGATGGCACGTATAATTCAAACACCGTACAAATAGATTCAGGGCGTGAAACAATCCATTGATCAGAGCTATTCAAATAACGGGCACAGCAGATGGCAACCTTGGTTTATCTCCCCAGAGCTAAGCAGAAGCCAACTTGGTTAGTCCTTGAATGGGAGAACCCAGAAATCCCTACTCCATTGACCAAGGTTTTTCAACTTTAGCAACTTTAAGATGTGTGGCTTTCAACTCCCAAAATCCTCCAGCCAGCATGGAGGCAGTGGTGGGTTTCAAAATTTTTTACTACCAGTTCTGTGAGTGTGGCTTGGTGAGCAGGGCATAGCTTGGTGGGTGTGGCGGGGAAGAATACTGTAAAATCTCCATTCCCTCCCCACTCTGGGGGAAGGATACTGCAAAATCTCCATTCCTTCCTCAATCCAGGGGAAAGATTACTGCAAAATCCCCATTTCCTCCCAATCAGCTGGGACCAAGTCCTGCCCTCAGGTGCTTTGGAGAATAGCTTGACTCCCTCTTCTTTGTGGCAACTCCTGAGATATTGGAAGACTGCTATCATGTCTCCCCTAGTCCTTCTTTTCATTAAACTGTGGAGCCTGAGTAGCGTAGGGGAGTAATGCCTCCTACAAAGGCAGCATTTAAGATCCAGCTGCTGCAATTACTGGCGAGTTCAATCCCAGGCAGGCTCAAGGTTGACTCAGCCTTCCATCCTTTATAAGGTGGGTAAATTGAGGACCCAGTTTGTTGGGGGCAATAAGCTGACTTTGTATAAATATAAATATACAAAAGTATAAAGGCTATTGCTTAATGCATTGTAAGCCGCCCTGAGTCTCCGGAGAAGGGCGGCATATAAATCAAATTTTAAAAAAAACAAAAAACAAAAACTAGACATACCCAGTTCCTGCAACCGTTCTTCATCCCTTCATCACCTAAAGGGATCCTTTACTTTTATTTTATCTACTGGAGAGCAGCAGATGTTAAAACAAGCATCACCAAGCAGCCTAACGAGATCATATGATTTTATGTTGGTGTTAAATGCCAGATGGAAGGAGCAGTTGTATCCCAACTTCAGCGAAGAAGTAGAGAATGCATAACCAGGCACTTTTCGTGTGTATGCGTGGATGTTTTCAGTCTTGGAAGCTCAGTCTAACAATGTTGGCTAAAAGTCGCTGGACCATTTTCTTTCTCTTTTGCATCAAGACACGCATCAAAGCAGCAGCAGACCTCCTGCAATGGCTAACCAGAATGTAAAAACCCAATCCAGGTTTTACCCAGCATCAGGCAGCCAGTTCTGTAACAGGATCTGTTAGGCACCATCAATCAGGACCACATGTTAAATTCCAGTTAAGCCGATTTATTGCTCAGGCCTACACACAAGAATCTAGTCAACTAACAGGTCAGCACTAAATTGGACTAGTTGAGAGTTTACAGAATTCAAGGAGGGCTGGATCGCTTGTGGGAGCATCATGATTCCAGGCTAATTTCTCTCTTGACTCCGCCTCCAGGCTCTGCCTCTCCTACATGATGCCCAACCACATCCAGTGCTTTTTCCTCCACACCTTCAGCCCTGCCCAAAACATAGTCTTATGTTTGCAGAGAACATAAGGGCTGATTCCAACCCACAGTTCTAAACTTTTACTCCAACCCCCTTCAGAGGAATTTTATCAATTGGAGATAATTACCCTCATAGGAAGAAAAAGGGAAGGGGAAGGGGAAGAGAAAGGGGAAGGGAAGGGAAAGAAAAGAAAAAAGAAAAGAAAAGAAAAGAAAAGCAAAAAGGAAGATAGTGAAGGGAAGGGAAGGGAAGGGAAGGGAAGGAAAGGAAAGGAAAGGAAAGGAAAGGAAAGGAAAGGAAAGGAAAGGAAAGGAAAGGAAAGGAAAGGAAAGGAAAGAAGGAAAGGAAAGAAGGAAATAGTTTAGAGTTTAGAGTTTATTAGATTTTTACACTGCCCTTCTCCTGAAGGACTCAGGGCGGTGCACAGCCATAATAAAACACAAAATCTTATAAAAATTAAAATCAGTTAAAAAGAATTAAACAATTTGGCCTTGTCCATTAAAAACCCATAATTTAAAAATATCCCATCCAAGTTCTTATTCAGCCAGGCCAGCCTGTTGGAATAGCAGGGTCTTTAGGGCAGAAGGTACGGAGGTCGGGAATCGTACATATCCCAGGGGGTACTTCATTCCAGAGTCAACCTCCCTGGCCGTCATTGGATTGCTCTCTGTGTAAAGGTGCCTCCGATTACGAATGTTATTAATTCTATTTTAGTGACTGCTTTTTCCTCAGTTTCTCAGAAATGATCAAAAGCATTTTAACCGGAGGCTGAAAATTCAGATGTTATTATCTATGTCCTTGAGGTATAATTTAGGATCATTTATTAACTAAATGAATCACTCTCCACTGCCTTTCTTTTAGAAAACGCCATCTGGGGGTTGGTTTTTTTTCCTTTTTTTTTTTCATCAAGATAAAAAAAAAACCCCTGTTTTAAAAATAAGGGCATTCGTTGCCCTCATTTATTTTTCATTAAGGAATGACAACTAAAGAAAATGGAGTAAAACAAAACAAACAGAGAACATTTGCCAGAGAGATGCCCAAACCATAACCCTCTCCTTCTCTCTCTCTTCCCAGCATTCTTTGCTAAGATATTTTTCTCCCCATCCGTATTGCCATGAGCAAAACGATGGGCTTTCTCTTCCCCTCCATAACTCTGTTGATACCTGACTCTTGAAAAATAAATATAAACACTCGTCCACATGGGTTATTTGCATGCTTGCATTCTCATTATTATAGGAAGCCAAGAGATTCAACTGAATAAGAATATTCATGCACCCATGAATAATAACAACAAGAACACTCCACATATATCAATAATTGAGAAGAAGAAGAAAAAAATTTTTTTTAGGTGTGGTGATATCCTGTAGACAGTAGGAAGAAGAGTTAGAAAAAAGAAATAGAAAATATAGAGACCTAACGATCAAAAATGGGTAGAGGATAGGAAAGATCTTTTTAAAATGTAGTCTTATAGTTATTGGTGCATTATTGGCTGATACAATAAATTCATGAAATAAATGGTTACCAGAAGTTAAATATTTCAGTTATATCAACTGTGGATTTATACGAAAAACGCCTTGCTGGACACTTGTTAAATGTTAAGAAATTGCTTGGATAATTCCCAGGTTCCTGTCTAAGATTCAAAATTCTAAAGAATTCCAAAGATGTGTTTTTCTTTGTTTTTTTGGACTGTGTAATTTTCTGATGAATACAACCTTGCAATACAATGTCAACCTTACCAACGTCTCTTTATCGTTCATATCTGATGCAAGATAGATCTGTTACTGTTTAATTACAGGACATGGAAATCTTTATTGTTATTATTTGGAGTGCTTGGTTAGCCCTTTGGGTAAGTGCAGAAGGAAGCACAAAATACGAGTGCTAACCAGGGGTGAAATCCATCAAGTTCTGAAAAGTTCTGGAGAACTGGTAGGAAATTTTGAGTAGTTCAGAGAACTGGCAAATACCACCTCTGGCTGGCCCCAGAGTGGGGAGAGAATAGAGATTTTGCAGGATCCTTCCCCTGCCATGCCCACCAAGCGATGCCCACCAAGCCATACCACGCCCACCAAGCCACGCCCACAGAACCGGTAGGGAAAAAATTTAGATGTCACCCCTGGTGCTAACACTATCTTTATTGTAAAATTATGTTAACAGAATCCTGCAACCCGCAAGTAATTCTTCCCTCCTTTACTTTTACTCTTGAGAAAATTAACATGAAGCAAACCAGTTGTTACAACCGGTGAATCCCACCACTGTCCAAACCATTCAGAGACAGAGAGAGAGAGAGAGAGAGAGAGAGAGAGGGAGGGAGGGAGGGAGGGAGGGAGGGAGAGGGAGAGGGAGAATAGGTGGAGATTGCATGCTAGTTTCAGGCCAACATGGAGTTTACAAAGCCATAAAGATAAGGGCATAGTTAAAAGAAAAAAGATGGCATCCACAATAGTGCGATGAAACCTTTGATCCCACTATCATCTCACCATCTTGACAAAGTGAGAAATTTGTCTGAATTTTGATCACGTGACCACAGGGGAGGCTGCAACGGTCCTCAATGTGAAAAACAGTCATAAGCCACTTTTTTTCAGTGCCGTTATAACTTCAAATGGTCACTAAATGAAGTGTTGTAAGTCGAAGACTACCTGTAATTCTTGTAATTGGGTCTTCTTTCCCTTCTTTAAAATCTTTGCCTTCTCCATTTTGAAAGGAGCAACTACCCAAGTTTGAAAGAGTTTCCAATGTCTCATTTTCACTGTTATGGCAGCTCTTTTCCCTCTGTTAGGGTTGCAGCAAAGGTATCGCTGATGCTGTTTAGCTTACTAATTGTGCCTGTTGGCTATTTTTGCACAACTTATTTACCCTTGCTTAACTGCGCTGTGGTTGATTCAATCTAATTTTCTCTGTTGACACAATACACTGAACCATAAACTAACTACGCAGATTGGATTTGCTCAGCACGTTAAGTTAAAAATGTTTCCTTTTTTGTGTGTGCGATTCAGTGCATCATGGCAATTTTTTTGTTTTCTGATTTATTTCTTAAACCAGTCTGTTATCCAAAATGCAACACTCGGGTTACTTCCTCTCAATCAATCGACTGTGTATTACTTTTTATATAACTCACCGTGAAAATATATAAAGTTGCTCCCTTCAGCATTTGCCAGGGTGTAAGTTTAAATACACCTTTAGTAAAAGAGCCTTGGTGGCGCAGTGGTCAGAATGCAGTACTGCAGGCTGACTCTGCCCATAGTCAGGAGTTTGATCCCAATGGGCTCCAAGTTGACTCAGCCTTCCATCCTTCTGAGGTCAGTAAAATAGGACCCAGATTGCTGGAGGCAATGTGCTGACTCTGTAAAACCACTTAGGGAGTGATGTAAAGCACTATGAGATGGTATATAAGTCTAAATGCTACTGCTATTGCTAATACCGATGCAAATATTCCTCCTGCTTCACTCCCTGTTCTGTAACATCACCTGCAAATTTGGAGTTAAAGGTTCAGGAAGCGTCAAAATGTCATTCAAATTTCTCATACTGTTTTTGAACTGTTGCATTAGAAATCCTGTTTATATATAGCAAACAAAGAGTACAGTCACCATGTGCTTTACTGCTCAACTGTTTTAATTGTAAGAAGAAACAGGAAATTCTCCTCAGAAGAAAAAGACCATAGACTACAATATCATAGATCATACGTAATAAACTTAACAAACATTGCCATCTACTGGTGGAATACTTCTGTAGTTGTTGCAATACAAAATGCTTTCCAACATGTATTCCAACATGTTGTGAAGGGCTGATTATCGTGGTAACCTATTCTTTCCATTTCTTTGCAATCTTCCCACCTGCCACTATTTCCCCATAAGTAGAAGTCCAATGAGAGAAGTGCCCTCACAAAGTCTTCCTTTGTAAAGGAAAGGAAAGACACACAACAGCATGTTGCTAAAATACTTTCTGTGTCCCCTTGGAGCTAAATTAACCTGAGACCCCAGCTCCATACGTGAACATATGGGTAGTCCTCGATTTAGAACCATTTGTTTAGTGACTATTCAAAGTTACCACAGCACTGAAAAAAGTGACTTACAACTCTTTTTCACACTTACAACCGTTGCAGCATCTCCACAATCACGTGATCCAAATTCAGTTGCTTGGCAACTGACTCATATTTATGACGGTTGCAGTATCCCGGGGTCACGTGATCTCCTTTCGCGACCTTCTGACAAGCAAATTCAACGGGGGAGCCAGATTCCCTTAACAGCCACATTCCTAACTTAACAACTGCAGTGATTCACTTAAGAAATGTGGCAAGAAAAGTCCTAAAATTGGGCAAAACTCACTCAACAAATGTTTCACTTAGCAACATAAATGTGAGGCTCAATTGTGGTTGTAACTCAAGGACTACTTGTAGATCTGTCTTAGTGGATTTGCAATTGCATACAAGTACTCCTCGACTTATGACCATAATTGAGCCCAAAATGGGAAGAAAAGTCATACAATGGGGGCAAAAGTCACTTCTCCTGCTTAGCGATGGAAATTATGGCCTCCATTGTGGTCGTAAGTTGAGGACAGCCACCCTGTACTGCCCTCCCCTTCTTCCCCTGGAAATAAAATTTTAATACGAATCTTCCTTCGTTGGCTTGGACAACAACAACAACAACAACAACAACCACAGGGATTTTTCTCTGCCCATCAGAGCTCTGAAGTACAGCAGCTTTATCGGATCTCCTTGGGTTACCCCCGTCCTTTTTAAAGCCACACTGTCAGTTCTCATCCCAGCCAGAGTGGGAGAAATGGGAGGAGGCAGTCGATGAGTTTCCGAATGCATATGAAAAGCAGGCCAAGTCTGCTTGGACACAAAAGCCTATAATTATCCCGCCGCAATGAATGACAACGAAGGAGCCGCCGGTACCCAAATCTTTTCTCCTCATCTCTGATAACGTGCGGTCCTTGGGAATTGCAGAAAATGTGTGGGCACCTCAAGCTGTGTCTTGGGAGCGAGACATCCTCCATATTCATGGAGCCAGCAGGGACCAGCCAGATAACTGTCTCTCTTGATGGCGCTGATTGTTAAGAAGGCTGTTAGGCTCTTTGCAACATTAAATTAATTGGGTCTGCAAATGGGAGAAGTGATGTTATGTAAGGATAATAGCAGAGAGAGGCTGTTGCAAAATGTCTCGGTCTAACTCATTTTCTTTTCTTTTTTCCCCCCTTTCTTTTTCTTTTTCTCTCTTTCTCTTCTCCCAGTAGAAAACGCTTGCCAAGATGGAGATGCTTTTTCAGAAGATCTCTAAGTGGGAGAGGAATGGTTCACTTGAAGAAGTTTCGGGCCGCGTGCCAACTCAAATAGTTTCCACAGGGAAAGGGCAGGCAAGGGCAGGTAAAAATGGGGGGAAAAGATAAATTCACACAGGGCACAAGCCGCAGAAGCTATTTTCCAAGGGTGATGCATAATTAATTTGTGGAGATTGCTGCCAGGAGATTTAGGGGAGGCCGGCAAGTTGCCGCGTTGGCTTTTAAAGGGGGAATTAGCAAATTCACGGACGACAGATGGATCGATGGTTTTATATGCATATATATATTCCTTGTTTCCCCCAAAATATGACCTACTTTGAAAGTAAGCCCTAGCTTGATTTCTGCACATGTGCCCAATATAAGCTCTACCCCCCCTCCACCAAATAGGCCCTAATGAAGACCCTGCTAACTCTGGGGTGCAGGGGGTGGAGTGAGGGGCATGGGTAAACATTAAGCTAGGGTGGGGATGGGGGATGGTGGAGCTGCCCTACTTACCAGGTCTCACATACCCCAACACCTGCCTTGCTTTGCCGGCCCACTTCTGCAGCCGCTTGCCGTTGCTTGCCGTTGCTTGCCGTTGCTTGCATGCTTCGCCTCCGGCCTCTGTTTCGCTGTCAGAGGCCTCTGCAGCTGAGAAACAGGCTCTGGAGATGTGTGTGCCCCCTCCCCACAACCTTATTTCACCATCAGAGGCCTTCTGGAAAGGCCTCTACAGCTGAGAAATGAGGTCCGGATTGACACACTTGTCATATATATGTATATATATTCAGTTGTACCTTATGATTCTTTTTTTTTTAATTGAAAAGTTTTACAACAAAAAAGAAAATTTACCCCCCCCTCCACTGTTCCTCCCACCCTTTTTCCCTCCCCCCATTCCCCCCCACCCCCCCAGACTTCCCAGAGCAAAATACAGGGTATTGCAATTAACAATCATAAGCTAAAATAACCTAACCATCCCTAGTCTACAAATCATCCCCTGAGACCTTAACTCCCCTATAGATAACATAACATTTCTAGAATTTAACCCTCATTCATAAGCTAACTGAAATTTTCTTGTCTGATACTTATTTTGAATATATTCAATCCATCTTCTCCATTCCAATATGTATCTTTCTTGTGTATAATCCTTCAAATACGCTGATATTTTCGCCATTTCTGCTAGATTTGTAACTTTCAATGGTACCTTATGATTCTTGACACCGAAAGTGTATGCACCAATGACAAATTCCTTGTGTGTCCAATCACACTTGGCCAATAAAGAATTCTGTTCTGTTCTGTTCTGTTCTGTTCTGTTCCTTTCCGTTCGGTAGCTTCCTAAATAGGATGCTTCCATGTTGAGAGGCAGTGTCTTCCCAACTATCTCAAGAAATTCCTTCCATTCCCAAGGAATCTCATCAGCTGGGGCCAGAAACAGGAGCTTGAATTGGATGAGCTCTCAAGCTTAGGTAACAAATTTCTGATGATGATCTAGGAGCCTTGGAGATAGCTTTCTCTTTTTTTCTGGGGTTGGACTAGAAGACCTCCAAGATCCCTTCCGACTCTATTATTCTATGTTTATTCCCAGAATGCTAGCTGAAATGTGATATTTTCCATCTGTACCAGGACTCTAGGATTAGGCTAGACCGTGGTCCAGAAATTGCTTGCTTGACCTTTAGTTTTAATTCCAAAATGTTTCTGGGCTTCGGGTAAGGAGCCAGGGAGGAATTTGCCAGCAGTTTCAGAATGCTGCCTGTTTTCCCGTCAGGTTGTCGAGTGGCTCTGAGATGCTTTGTGGCTGAAGAGGAAGGGGAAAGAGCTCTCACAGCCAGTTTGGTGTAGTGGTTACAGGCATCAGACTAGAAACTGGAGGGTTATGTGTTCCAATGTGCCTTGGGCACAAAATCAGCTGGTTGACCTTGGGGCAGCCATTCACTAGAAGCCCTAGGAAGATGACAATGGCAAACCATTTCAGAAAAAATGATTTGTCCACATAGTCACCAAAGAAAGACTGTCTTGAAAAATCTATTTACTATCTATCTATCTATCTATCTATCTATCTATCTATCTATCTATCTATCTATCTATCTATCATCTACCTACCTACCTACCTACCTACCTACTACCTACCTATGGTTGGTATCTATGTCTGTCTGTCTATCTTTCTACCTACCTACCTACCTACCTACCTAATCTATCTATCTATATCTACCTACCTACCTACCTACCTACCTACCCATCCATCCATCCATCTATCATCTATCTATCTATCTATCTATCTATCTATCTATCTATCTATCTATCTATCTATCTATCTATCTATGGCATCTATCTACCTATGGTATCTATCTATCTATGGTGTCTGTCTGTCTGTCTGTCTGTCTGTCTGTCTATCTATCTATCTATCTATCTATCTATCTATCTATCTAATCTCTTATCTATTTAATCTCCACCTCTCATATTTGCTTTTACTAGCTTTTAATTACACAAACAATGATATTAAGAAATTTGGGGAGAGGCATAGCAAATGGTCTCATCCAGGAACTGAGCAAGAACCCCAAGAATGAAGGCCCATACAACATCAAGGAACTTCTCAGCTTTCCCCCTAGACATCTGATTCAGCATGGTGAGAAACTAAATGTTGCATCTTTCTGAAATAACCCAGGCACTTTCTTGAAAAGAAAAAGAAACCCGGCTCCTAGCTGTATTCATATCCAATTTTTCCTAGCATCAGAAGCCAGCACGAGATTGAATATAAGTCTGCATAATTTATAGCCCACTCAGCTGCATGCAACCCCCTACCCATGCATTGTGCTCAGCCCTTTAGACATTTGACAACCCACCACCTGTTCTTTGTGTAGGCAGCAAAGCCAGCCAGCTGATCGCAGGCCTCCTGCACTGCCCAAGGAGAAAATGCTGGGAAGTTGCTGAACTGTATCCACGGAAACAGCAACCTGTGCAATTTCCTTGCCTAACTAACCCCCTTGGATGTTGCAAACCAGCTCTGTCAGCCTCCTGTAGGAAAGATCGCACAGAACTTGGTTAGCAGCACTCCGGGCTGAACCTCCAAAGCGGAGTTCTTAAGAGATTCGTGCTCGTAGAAGAATGATGGGTTCTTTTAAGTTTTCCAGGAGAACAACAAAGCTGGAGAAAGAGCTGGTTTTTAAAAAATAGTACTGCAGGCAGTCCTCGACTTACAACCACCGTTTTTTTTTTTGTCCTTTAATGACCCCATAATCCCTTGCATCAGGGTGGAGTCAGGGCACCTGAATGGAGTTGAGTGTTTGCTGGCCGGATGCCCTTCCTGTCACCAATGCAGAGTTCCCAGCAGATAGTTTCTCATTGTGCCCAGAGAGAGAAATATCTGCCTCTATCTCGGATCCACTTCTAGCTCCACTTCTAGGCCACCACACCACTCGACTTACAAGCAGGGGTGACAGGTTCTGGAGAACCAGTAGCGGAAATTTTGAGTAGTTTGGAGAACCAGCAAATACCACCTCTGGCTGGCCTCAGAGTGGGAAGGGAATGGGGATTTTGCAATATCCTTCCCCCAGGAGTGGGAAGGGAATGGGGATTTTGCAGTATTCTTCCCCAGTCATGCCCACCAAGCCATGCCCACCAAGCCTTACCACCCCCACCAAGCCACGCCCACAGAACCAGTAGTAAAAATATTTGGATTTCACCACTGCTTACAACCACAATGGAGCCCAAAAATTCTGCTGGAACTAATCCTTCCAAAAATTATGTATTAATATAAAACAATATTTAAACTTCTATTTGCAAGTCAAGTATGGTTGTAATTGCAAGTGGAAGAATGATCATCTTTAGGGCTGAACTAGAAGCTTTGTCCTGGAAAACCTCTCAGCCGGGTGATAGAGGAGGCCTCTGCTGGTGCCAGGCATCATGGAAAGGAAGGAATTGGATTTCATGCATTCCAGAAAGGACAGAACAGGACAGGACAGGACAGGACAGGACAGGACAGACGGACAGATGGACAGACGGAAGGAAAGAAGGAAGGAAGGAAGGAAGGAAGGAAGGAAGGAAAGAAGGAAGGAAGGAAGGAAGGAAGGAAGGAAGGAAGGAATGAGAGAAGAAAAGGAAGGGAGGGAAGGAGAGGGAGGGAGGAGGGGCAGGGAGGGAGGGAAGGGAAGAGAAATAAAAAGGAAGGAAGGAAGGAAGGAAGGAAGGAAGGAAGGAAGGAAGGAAGGAAGGAAGGAAGGAAGGAAGGAAGGAATTTCCCTAGCTGTCACCTGTCTGGTAGAAGCTCTCTTCTTTGTAGAGGAAAACCAGTTTTAATGAATAAATAACATTTTCGGGTGTTAATGAGTATTATTATACAATTGTGTAGGGGATGATCCTACCTGATAATTCCTTGTACTGCATTTGTGGCTGTTATAAGTGTGGCTTGAGGCTTATAGATACCAGTTTGTGCTCTAATTAAAGCTCTCCCAGCTAGCGTCTGCAACATTTTTATCAAAGATTTAACAGTTCTGCCTGTGAGTTTCTCATTGGAATATCAGTCCAGGGAAAGCCAAAAGTGGACAGTGATGGACAATTACTTCATTGACATAGATCAGAGTTCCCCAACATTTCTGGACCGGTGCGGGTGGAGGGGATGGTTCATGCAAGTGGCTGATAAATGCACGCATGTGCACAACTCCATTTTCATGACTTGTGTGCCTGCCGTTCACACAAATGGAATGTGCCCATGTGCTTGTCCGCTGCTCACACAAGTAAGGATGTGCAGGTATGAGTGTGTGTGCACATGCTCACTGGCCGTTTCTGTGTCCCAGTTGCAAACCTCCTCATGCCCCACTAGTGGGCTGCGGCCCACAGGCTGTGGACCCCTGACGTAGGTCATCCATTGACTGGTTTCACATTTTGCGTTCACTGGATTTGAACAAAAACAATGAAGCCATCTTTGGGTGGTTTATACAACATGCTACGCTGGATGTCCGAATTGATAAATTCCCCAAATTCACACAGCTAAGCCCAAACCCAAAGGATGACATTATGGCTTAGTGCAGTGATGGTTAACCTTTTTGGAGCTCAGTGCCCAAAGCGTGCACGTGTGTAAATGCACACATGTCCAATCCCCAAAATGCAATGTGAGCGCCCCTGCGCATGTGCCCCGCCAGGCATGCGCCCCAGCTTTCAGTTTGGCTTCCAGATTGACGCACGAGGCTTTTCCAACCCAAAATGGGGTGAGGGGAAGGGGGACTGGTGTGAGTTTTCTCTCTCTCACACACACACACGCCCAGGTTTTCTCCTCCATTCCTCCCACAGAGAGGTGCCTGCGTAGGAGATCAGGGAAGGCCTCGCCCAGTGGTGGGATTAAGCCAGTTCGCACCACTTCGGGAGAACCAGTTGTTAACTTTCTGAGCAGTTTAGTGAATTGGTTGTTGGAAGAAATCATTAGGGCGGAGAACTGGTTGTTATATTATTTGATTCCCACCACTGGCCTCGTCCCTGCGCATGCGCAGCAGAGACCCAAAGACCAGTTGGCCGGTGGGAGGCACATGCACAGTGGAGCTAGGCCATGCGACGGCTGGTGTGCCCGCAGAGAGGGTTCTGCATGCCACCTGTGGCATATGTGCCATTGGTTCTGTTGAGATGAAACACCAGAGTGTTTTAATCTGGAATAAACATCACCAATATAACATGTTCTATTTAAACTACATGTCCCATCATGCAATGTTCCACTTTCCCCTCCCACCTGATATAAAGGGTACTCACCTTCTCTTTGCGCTCCACTCTCGTTTGTGTTCCAGTGATACAATGTACCTAGAAAGAAGATCAAAGGGTAGACTGATTAGTTTAGAAACTAAATAAAAACATATATTCTGATTCTATTTATATGGAGTTGTTTGGCTTGATCCTTTTTAACATAACTGGTTCGCCATCATGGGTTTAGTGCAAGGCATGAATCCACCTATAAACATACAGTTTCTCCGAAAATAAGACATCCCCTGATAATAAGCCCAATTGGGCTTTTGAGTGCATGTGCTAAAAGAAGCTGCTCCTGAAAATAAACCTCCTCAAAACTATTTAAACGAATGCGCAGCCGGTCCCTGCCATTTCCTGTGTTTAGGGTTAGAGAGACAGAGCTGGAAATCAGGTAAGATGGCAAGAGGAGCCCCATCTTGCTCCATGTGCCCCAAAATAATAAGACCTCCCTGAAAATAAGGCCAGGCACTTATTTTGGGGTTCAAAAAAATATAAGATAGGGTCTTATTTTTGGGGAAACACGGTATTCCGATCCTTGTTTTTTGTGTTTTTTTTACTGGGTGATCCAGATATGCAACTCCTGGAACTCCTGTTGTTCTTGATGAATAAATACGAAAAAGTTTGCAGAACCTTCTATGATGACTTTGAGGTTTTTTTGGCTCAGTTATTTTTGCAAAGCAGAAAACTTGCCAAACTGTACCAAACGGCTCTGGCCACGAGTAGCTGACAACATAACTCCGGCAAGCTCTCCTCCCTTGCGTTTCCAATGTGGGCTTGATTAATTTGAATTGCATGAGGCAGCTTTTTTTAATTAAAAAATAAAGCGATCGCATCTGAACACTGAAGGCTGGCATAGGGATTGATGAAAATGCTCTTAGCTGTTAAGATAACATGTGACTCTGCTTCATTATTTATAGGCCTGCATGGAAAAAAATATAGTTTCTACCTCTTCAGTTTAAAGGTAATCATAAGCGTGCATTTAATTACACTGGAAATCAGCAAAAAAATCTAATAATAAACTGTGCTCTATTTTATTAAAAAAAAATGGATTTCTAAAAGCACCCGAATGACAGACCAATAAAGGAGAATAGTGACTTATGACCATTTTTCACACTTACAACCAGTAGTAGGTTTCAAAAACTTTTACTACCGGTTCTGTGGGTGTGGCTTGGTGGGCATGGCATGGCTTGGTGGGCGTGGCAGGGGAAGGATACTGTAAAATCTCCATTTCCACCCCACTCCAGGAAAAGAATACTGCAAAATCCCCATTTCCTCCCCATCAGCTGGGAAACGGAAGGCAGAAAATAGATGGGGGAGGGGCCAGTCAGAGGTGGTATTTACCGGTTCTCCGAACTATGCAAAATTTCCGCTACCAGTTCTCCAGAACTGGTCAGAACCTGCTGAAACCCACCTCTGCTTACAACCTTTGCAGCATCCCCATGATCAAAATTTGGATGTTTGGCAACTATTTATTTATTTATTTATTTATTATTTATTTATTTATTAGTTCGATTTATATTCCGCCCTTCTCCGGAGACTCAGGGCGGCTTACAATGCATTAAGCAATAGCCTGCATACTTTTGTATATACCTGCTTAGTAGGGCTTTCGGGCCCCCCAAGTGGTGTTCTTTTTTATATATAAAGTCAGCTTATTGCCCCCACAATCCGGGTCCTCATTTTACCTACCTTGGAAGGATGGAAGGCTGAGTCAACCTTGAGCCTGGTGAGATTCGAACTTGCAGTAATTGCAGGCAGCTGGCAGCTAAGTGCTATTTAACAGCACTTAGTCCACTGCACCACCAGGCTCTTCCTGGTGGCGCATGACTCATATTTATGATGGTTTCACTATCCTGAGGTCATGTGATCCCTTTTTGCAACTTTCTGCAAGGAGTGTCAGTGGGGAAAGCCTGATTCGCTTAACAGTTGTGCTACCAACTGATCGACTGCAGTGAGTGCTTCACTTAACAACTGAGGCAAGAAAGGTCATAAAATGGGGCAAAACTCACTTAACGAATGTCTCACTGAACAGCAGAAAATTTGGGGGCTCCATTGTGGTTGTCAGTCAAGGATTATCTGCATTACAAACTCTGGTAGGATCAGAATTTGGAGCAACAAGGGCCATTCAAGTCTATTCCCCATCCTTGAATGCAGTGAAGATGCTACAAATTTGCTTCGGTGGTTTAGAATTCACCTCTGTGACCTGCAGAGTGACAAAGAACAGCAATTGTTGTTCTACTGAACAACCCTGGGCAGAGTTTTCCCTCTGCAAAGTTATTAGGGTGTCACTGATCGGCTATTATTTGCCTGGAAAACAATTACGGCAACTTTATTTGGATGAAAAGCTTGTTAACTAGGCGTTTGCTTTGCTCCTGCCACTCTATTCTGCTTGTTCAAAATTCCTGGGGGGAAATGAAGCCTGCTTCGTCATTTTTTTTCCAGCCCTGCGACGGTCGAGCTCAGAATAATTTAATATTCTAGAGGGAATTCTAAAGGCCGCTTTGCACCGTCTCTGAAAAATGCTGCTTGGGACTTATTGCTGCTCTGCTTTTAAGTGAGAAAACGCTGATGCAGTGGTGGGATTCAGCCGGTTCGCACCATTTCGGGAGAACCGGTTGTTAACTTTCTGAGCAGTTTGGCAAACAATGAGCCTGAGTAGCGTAGGGGAGTAATGCCTCCTACAAAGGCAACATTTAAGACTTGCGAGTTCAATCCCAGGCAGGCTCAAGGTCGACTCAGCCTTCCATCCTTTATAAGGTGGGTAAATTGAGGACCCAGTTTGTTGGGGGCAATAAGCTGACTTTGTATAAATATAAATATACAAAAGTATGAAGGCTATTGCTTAACGCATTGTAAGCCACCCTGAGTCTCCGGAGAAGGGCGGCATATAAATCAAATTTAAAAAAAAAAACAAAACTGGTTGTTGGAAGAAATCATTAGGGCAGAGAACCGCTTGTTCAATGACTTGAACCCCACCACTGCGCTGCTCTGAAGATTGTGTCGTTGCCAGAAGTCTGTAGAGATTCTCAGTCCTCCAGGTTCATGGTTGTCCCAAAGGTGCTTTTTCAGGAGGCAACTGGATTTTCTTGTTGTTGTTTTTTGAAGTTGTTTTGCTTCTAAATCCAAGGAGCTTCTTCAGCTCTGACAGAGTGGTGGGGAACGGAAGGATTTATACTCCTTGCAGACAGCTGGTCATTTGTATCCTTTTAGAGGGTCCTTGAAGCACTTGGAGGTTTATCTGTGTCCTCAGGGACATCTGAGCAGTGCTCCGGGAGTGCTTCAGTAGAGCTGAAGAAGCTTCTTGGATGAGAAGCGAAACGTCTTCAAAAGAAAAAAAAATGAGAAAGTCCAGTTGCTTCCTGAAAAAGCACCTTTGGGAGATAGGTCATTGTTAGTTTTCCATTTCTCCCAAGCCTGTTTTCTTGCCAGTCTCTTAGGGCTGAAGTTTGAACTTCATTTTTGCTGACCAGTTTTATTTTAGATGAAACAAAGCTGAAACTATTCAGAATGCTAATTGAGTTCTAATTGGTTGCGTTCCCTGCTTAATAGGCTAAAAAAATATTGCCTGGGGATAGAGAAGAGATGTCATAGCCCACTACTGCATAGCGGGAGGAGAAAGAGGCCCAGAAAGGACTTTTCCCTAGTCTCTCAGATAGTTAAGGAGACAGTGGAAGATTTGTACCTTCAGACCTGAAAGATTCTATTAATGTAACCTTACAATAATGTAGAATTATCATATCAGGTCCAGTTGTGGGATTCAAAAAAATTTACTATTGGTTCTGTGGGCAGGGCTTGGTGGGCATGGCATGACTTGGTGGGCGTGGCTTGGTGGGTGTGGCAGGGGAAGGATACTGTAAAATCTCCATTCCCACCAGTGGTGGGTTGCCCCCGGTTCGCACCGGTTCTATAGAACTGGTAGTAAAACCGGTGGGAGGCTCTGTCCACCAACCCTAATGCCATAAAAATGCTTTTGTGTGAGCGAAACGAGCACGCATGTGCAGTCCTGCTGCGAATAGAACCCAC
Organism: Masticophis lateralis; assembly: GCA_030761175.1. Lineage (NCBI taxonomy): Eukaryota > Metazoa > Chordata > Lepidosauria > Squamata > Colubridae > Masticophis > Masticophis lateralis. The sequence goes on along the minus strand of JAUDYJ010000010.1, from coordinate 7,659,375 downwards.
CCCTGATTCCCACCCCACTCCAGAGTAAGGTTACTACAAAATCCCCATTTCTTCCCAATCAGCTGGGACTCAGGAGACAGAGAATAGATGGGGGCAAGGCCAGTCAGAGGTGGTATTTACCGGTTCTCCGAGCTACTCAAAATGTCCGCTATCGGTTCTCCAGAACTGGTCAGAACCTGCTGAATACCATCTCTGATCAGGCCGCGTTTTCTGTCTGGTCTACCTTGGAAGTCTGAAGACAGAATAACAGAGTTGGGAGGGACCTGGGAGGTCTTCTAGTCCAACCTCCGGCAGACCAATGATTTGGTCAGACAATCTCCAGTGGTGGAGCATCCACAACTTCCGGAGGCAAGTTGATCCACTAATGAATTGGTTCTAATGGTCAGGTTTCTCTTGGGATGAAAAAAATGAATTAGAAAGAGAGAGAGAGAGAGAAGGAGGAAGGGAGAAGTAAAGCAAAAGAAGAAGCAGTGAATGAAGAAGCCAATTAGATAGTGTTGTGGTGTGATGGTCTTAAATACAATGTCCATCGCAACAATTTGTGCACGTCTAACTTTTTAATCACATTTAGCAAAGCCGACTCTTGGCAACCAGCAAAAGTCCCCAATTCATTTGTAACGTGGATTAATTTATGGCATATTGGCTAATTCCAGATGGATGATTCCCATCAAGCAGAGATCAATATTTTTTTTTTATTGCCTGGGAGGGCAACACAACACCAAAGCATGATACAGTATCCCTAATTTGTGTCCTGCTAATTAAGGTTTGACCTTGCCAATTAAAATTGGTTTCTCCATTAATCAATTAGAGCTGGTAGCATGAAAACATAATTCATCCCTCACATACCATAAGGATGCTTTTGTTGAAATACAAAACCACCTCCACATCGTCTAATCGAATCATGCAACCTTTAGTGGGAACTGCCACAATCTGTCAATTTCTTTATATTTATTGAAATAAACAAGAATACCCAAGCTGTTGAATCAAACCTTAATAACTTATTAATAATCACGGACAGCATTCTATTAGTCAGTATTCTAAGTGTGGGCTTTTTTACACACACACACACACAAACACATACACCTGCCCCCCCCCCCAACAATTTAAATTCAGAGCCCTATTCAGTTATTGGTCTAAAACCACTCTCCATCTGTTCGTAATTTTTTTAATGCCCTACTGGAAAAATTACAATTCATTCAGGCCACTTATGAAATAATGTTCACTCTCTAAAAGTATTCTGAATATTTAATCAAAGCCGGAACAGATGCTATATTCATCTGAAGGAATATGTTTTTGTGTACATCTAGACTGCCTTTACCGGAGGTCTTGAAGAAGACTAATTTATATTCTCCATTTATCCTTTGTACCATTAGCACTTCTTCAGTCCAAAGACTTCATCTGCCAGGAATGATATTCCTGATAAATATAATTAGGGTTATAAGATGAAAACAACACAAGAGAGTCTTGGGCAGTGGGGAAATCCAAGGTTTTTTTACTACCGGTTCTGTGGGCGTGGTCTGGCTTGGTGGGTGTGGCGGGGGAAGGATACTGCAAAATCTCCATTCTCATCCCACTCCAGGGGAAGGATACTGCAAAATCTCCATTCCCACCCCACTTGGAGGCCAGCCAGATGTGGTATTTGCCAGTTCTCCAAACTACTCAAAATTTCTGCTTCCGGTTCTCCGAACTACTCAAAATTTCCACTACCAGTTCTCCGGAACCTGTCAGAACCTACTGGATTTCACCCCTGGTCTTGGGCCTGAGTTGAAAGCCAAATCAAAAGCTTCAAAAATTGCAGCAGAATTGCATGGGTTCATGGCCCTGTTTTCACCAGAATTTCCCTTTCCTTAACATCTATCAAGCTAGAGGAAACTGAAGACTGAATGTTTATCTATCCATTGCTTTATTTTCTGCTTAATTTCTATAATTTGGACACATTTCTTGCAAGATCCAGCTCTGTGGAGGAGGTTTTAATGCTGGGAAAGATGAATGGAGAAAGGAGAGGATGGCCAGCAGCAAGTCATGACTAAGAGCTCACACCAACTGGATGGCACATAATCAATTATTATCTGCTTATTTATTGATTTAATATCCATGCTGCCCAACTCCAAGGTGCCCCTGGTTAGCTTCACTAATGAAAAGAAGCAACAATATATATAAAATAACCATCATCTGAGGGTCAATACATTCAAGCTAAAGGGATCAGGAAGAGGAGGAGGAGGGAGATGGAGTCAGGGAGAAAGAGAACAATGAAGAAAAGGAAAGAGGAGGAGAAATAATGATGATGGTGGAAGAGAAGGAGAAGGGGAGAAAGAGAAGGAGAAATGGTGGTGATGAAAGAGGAGAAGGAGAAGGGGAGAACGCAAGGAGAAATGGCAGTGATCATGGCGGAGAAGGAGAAGGAGACTTCAAGCCAGCATGAGCATCAAAATTGTCTATATCTTTCATTCACAGCACTTTCATAGCTTCTCCTGTCACCACAATATAAGACCCAATCGAAGTGGAAGTTCTGTTTGGCACAAGGAGAACCAATAAAGCTGAAGATGAAGGTCCTGATTTGGGATGAAATCTTTTCTTCCATCCCCATCTCCGGTTTAAGGATTAGAAGGACAAATCCATACATCACTTTGTTAAAACTGCTCTCTTTCGCATTTTTTTAATAAGAAATTATTGCCCAAAGATATCTAGAATATCTTGTCAGATGACCTGCTGGGATTCATAGGAGCTGTGATGGCACAGTGACTAAAATGCAGTGTTGCAGGCTGATTCTGCGCACAGCCAGCAATTTGATCCTGACCAGCTCAAGGATGATTCAGCCTTCCATCCTTCCGAGATCAGTCAAATGAGGACCCAGATTGTTGGGGGCAATTGGCTGACTCTGTAAACTCTTAGAGAGAGAGCTGTAAAACAAAGTGAAGTGATATATAAGTCTAAGGGCTATTTATTTCCTTCCTTCCTTCCTTCCTTCCTTCCTTCCTTCCTTCCTTCCTTCCTTCTTTCCTTCCTTCCTTCCTTTGTGGGACAGTGGTTACAATGCATTATTGCCTGCTGATTCTGCCCACTTCCAGAAGTTTGATCCCAACCAACTCAAACTTGAAGCAGCCTTCCATCCTTCCAAAGTGGGTAAAATGAGGACCCAGATTGTTGGGGGCAAAAGGTTGACTCTGTAAACCGCTTAGAGAGAAAGCTGTAAAGCACTGTGAAGCGGTATATAAGTCTAAATGCTATTGCTAGTCCTTGAAAGACAGAGCCTGAGAAAGTCCAGATGAAGTGATCTTCAGATCTCTTCTGCCTCTTGCCAATTTTTCATTTCACCCAGCATATGTTTGGCAACCCACAATACTCAGCAATGCATATTTATGGCCTTCAAACTACCACACGGTTCTTGAATAAACAGAGAATATTATCACTGCATATATTTTGTGACATTAACCAACTCTTGTACTTTCCATGTGTTTTTTCTTCCAGTGACAACCACTGCTATTTAGTTTCTCCTTCTCCTTCTTTATTTACTAGAATACTAATAGAATAGAATAGAATAGAATAGAATAGAATAGAATAGAATAGAATAGAATAGAATAGAATAGAATAGAATAGAATAGAATAGAATTCCATTCCATTCCATTCCATTCCATTCCATTCCATTCCATTTGACTTGTCCCTTTGGTGATTTTAATAAGCTCTTCATTGACCTTAAAATCAGAATTAATTCAAGAGTTTATTCCTTATTTTGCAAGAGGAGAAGAGAAGTGAACATAGAAAGACAGACGAGAATCAATGATTGCTGCTTCATCAGAGAAATTGATCACAATTGATCACAGAAATCTATTCCAAGAGGGAGGGGAACCCTTTGTATTCCTACTCATCACTCCTTTATCAAACAGATATTTCATAGAATAGAATAGAATAGAATAGAATAGAATAGAATAGAATAGAATAGAATAGAATAGAATAGAATAGAATGCCAATTTGTACCCTGATATTGGAATCGAGGATCTGTTGACTTGAGCCTCAAGCAATTCTCCATGTGCATTTTGCATGAAGCAAAATGTCCATTTTGCACACAGCAGTGAAGTTACAGGTTTCCAACATCTCAAAAAAGGAAAACTTAAGAGCGTAACATAATTCCCCAAAGGCTAGCATAGAAAACTGGCTTAAATGAAATCCAGGCCAAAAGTTATAGATGAGTAATTAATACACTTTTTTGTGGGTGGCTGGAAGCCCCCCCCCCCATTTTTTTTAAAGCCAGACACAAAAACTGAGATTTAGGGGTGGAATTTTGTTCTTAAAAACGGTGTCCTAACCCCTGATATGGTGGCTCTATTATCTATATCATTTATGGCTCATAAATGATATAGATAATAGAAAGTTAAATGAGGGATATGATAAAAAAGAAACAGAAACTCAGATAAATGGAAAAGGGGGATGGGGGAAAAAAAAGAAGATGTACAATTATGAAACGATAGATTGGATAAAATGGGAAGGAAATTGAAAAGAAAGTATATATTATTAGAACATTGGAGTTGCTCGGATACCAAATAAGGGAAATATTACACAACAAAGGAGAAAGAGAGAAAAGAGGAGGAGAGGGAGAGTTGAACAGAGGGAGAGAGAGGAATGGAAGAAAGGGGAAGGAGAGGAAGAAAGGATTGGAGACAAGAGCAGGAGAGAAGGTGAGAAGGGAGGAGAAGAGGGGAGGAGTGGGGGAGAGGAAGGGGAAGTAGGGGAGGAGAGGAGAGGAGGAGGAAGAAAGTAGAAGAGGAGAGGAGGTGGGGGGGAAGAAAGAAGAAGGAGAAGAAGGTCTGTTGTGAAAAGAGGGAGAAGAGAGGGTAGAAGAGCAACCCCAAATGTAATTATAATGTCTTATTTTTATGCTTTGATTAGAAAAAAATAGGTATATATATATGATCAATTATGGATAAGAGAATGTACATTTACAATATGTGTATAAGACATAAAAAAAACTTTTTAAAAAAAATCACATTATGTCAGTTCTAATTACTAATTAGAAATTAATTAATTGTGGAATGGAGACAATAACTTGGTCCTTAACACAAATAAGACCAAGGAACTTATAGTGGACTATAGAAGGAATAGATCAGACATCCAGCCCTTGCTTATCAATGGAGACCAAGTGGAGCAAATGGCCAGTTTTAAGTTTTTGGGTGTTATCATAAAAAGAGGACCTAACCTGGGGCACTCACATTGCAGCACTGGTCAAAAGGGCTCAGCAGAGATTATACTACCTTGAGACTTCTCAGGAAACAACAACTGAATGAAAAACTGCTGGTGACCTTCTACTCCTGCACCTTAGAGAGTAATTTAATTTACTGCACCCGTGTATGGTCTGCCAATTGCACAGTGGCAGATAGGACAGCGCTCCAGAGGGTTAATATCATTGCCCAGAGGATCATTAGTTGCCCTCTCCCCTCTTTGGAAGAGCTTTATAGCTCCCGCTGCCTTAAGAAAGTTCAAAACATTCTTAAAGATCCATCTCATCCTGGGAACCCTTTTTTTGAACTATTACCAACTGGCAGACGGTACAGGATAATAAAAACCAGGACAAATAGGCTGAAAACCGGCTTCTATCCCAGGGCAGTAACTGTATCAAATTCTACTGTATAGTGCAATATTAATGCAATATCAGAGGTTTTTTATTCAATTGTATAGAATGTGAAGGATGTGTGTTTGTGTTTTATTTTTATAATTATAATGTACACTGAAGATGGCATTTAATTTCGTTGTACGAGGTGCAATGACAATAAAGTAAAGTAAAGTAATTACTAAAAACATAAAGGGAGTAGACATTAAGTCTCTATTTTAATTCCCTCACACGCTGACTTTATTGTGAGAGTGTTTAATTCGTCTCTTGTCTTGAAAAGTCATCTCGTCTTTTATCGCCTGAAATAATCCTCTTAGATCTTGTTCAGGAAAAATATCCAGAACAGTTGGGATGCTGCATAATTATTGCACGGGCATAATTCTGTAAGTTTACTGAGACAGTATAGATCAGAAATCCATTTATTGACTGTTGCAGGTGTGTTTTATTTTAATCTCAAATATTATTTTCCCTTGTTAGGAAACAAAAAAAAATACAAATTAAACATTTGTTCAATTCTAGTTTTAAAAAATAAGCTCAACAAAAGATATATCTTACCAAAAATGAATTGGACATCTGTCCTGGCCAGCTGTTTTCTAACATAGGAAGGAGAACAGATTGCACTTGTCTTTTAAAGAAGAAGAATGTCAGAAGAAAGAAATGGAATTGAGGCTTCCACTCCTTACAACTTCCAAGAGAATAACAGTTGGAAGTAGTGGTGGGATCCTCCTGGGTTAACAACTGTGTTGGTGATGCTTTCCTGCATGCACGTGTGTAGTTTGAACAAATCTTCACTTCTGGGTTTCTCTGGAGGAGTAACACAGCTGATTCGTGTGGCAATCGGCTCTGCCGTGCGAATCAGCTTAGGTGATAAAGGTAGGAAAATAGCGCGGGAGGGCGGCTGGGCCCATCTAATCGTTGGGACGAACCGGTTCGCTCCCAGCTGATCATCGGCGCTACCAGTTCACTCGAACCGGTCCAAACTGTAGAATCCCACCAAGGGACCTTGGAAGTCTTCTAGTCCAACCCTCTGCTCAAGCAGGAAAGCTTATACCATTTCAGGCAAACAGTTGTCCAATCTCTTCTTAAAAACCTCCAGTGATGAAACATCCACAACTTCTGAAGGCAGGCTATTCCACGGATTAATTGTTCTGTCAGAAAATTTCTCCTTAACTTTAGGTCCTCTCCTTTGTTAGGAGTAAATGAAGAAGTGTCTCAGTTGTGATATTCAGTTTTTTCTCAACCTTATGTTGAAATCTATAGAGGTTACCACCAGTGGTGAGATTCAGCCAGTTCGCACCACTTTGGGAGAACCGGTTGTTAACTTTCTGAGAATTTAATGAACTGGTTTAGGACCGGGATATTTATAGGACCGCCTTCTGCCAATGAATATCTCCCACCTCCTGATACGGTCTCACAGAGAGGGCTTCCTCAGGGTGCCGTCGGTCAGACAATGCCAGCGGGTGGCCCCCAGGGGGAGAGCATTCTCTGTGGGAGCTCCAGCCCTATGGAATGAACTACCCCCAGATATAAGAAAGATTCCTGACCTCCGTGCCTTCTGACGAGCCCTGAAGACTCTACTGTTTCACCAAGCTGGTCTGACTTAAATTTGCGTTAAATTTTAATAGGGTTTTTAGCAGGGGTTTTAATTTTATGGCCAAACAGTTTAATTATTTTTATTAGTTTTAATTTTTATATCTGATTGTTTTAATATGACTGTAAACCGCCCTGAGTCCCATCCAGGAGAAGGGTGGTATATAAATGCAATAAAACTGAAACTGAAACTGAAACTGGTTGTTGGAAGAAATCATTAGGGCAGAGAACCGATTGTTAAATTACTTGAATCCCACCACTGGTTACCACCCACTCCTGTTCTAGCCAACAGACTTTAGGAATGGCCAAAATATATAGTTTAAACTTTTGGTTAAACAAGTAAGACAATTGGAGAATATGCAACAATGGTAAGATTGACAAGAGATACCCATAATAGCCATTTACTCAAATGTAAACAAGAATGGGTCCTTTATAAACTACATATTAAAAGGCTAGGAAAATGTAAGCATTTAGAATAGGGTTTCTAAGAAAAAGGTTATGAGACCAATAAAAATAATAAATGAAAGAACTTAGATACTTATCAATAATCTTCAATGTTCAATTGGTTGTGATCAACATTTGGGAAAATGGAAGAGAAGAGAAGAGAATGGGTCAATAGGAAATATCCCCATCGTGTTTGTATTTATGCTTAGTCATTGTTTATCCTTTTTACTTTATTGGCCCTTTAACCTTTGCATTTTACTTTTCTCACAATATTTTTCTTAAAAAAGAATTTTACTGGACCATCGCAGAGATCCACCGAAGTTATCCGTTTGTGCTTTCCAAGAACAGCTGGCCTAAAACAACCACATGTATTATTGATACTTCCTTTATTATTTTCTATATTTTTTATTTCATTGTTACTTTATTAACATATTATATCAGTGACACTGAGTTGATCCAAAAGATAAAAAAAGAAGAAAAAAGTGGAGCATGCCCTTGCAGAAAATTGTTGGAGGAACAACAACAACAACAACAACAACAACAACAAAATACCACCAGAATTTATGAAAGCAATATCAGGTACCAGATGATAGTATTACTCCCGATATTTTAAATAGAGTCCAATTTAAAAGATTGCTCCTAAAAGACAAATGAATCAAACACTCTTGGCCTGCTCTGTTGACCTGAAGTTATAGCCTGGGGCAATTCCAGGGGTGGGCTGCTACAGGTTCGCACGGGTTCGGGAGAACCTCTAGCTAAGATTTTGTGCAGTTCAGAGAACCCCCAAATCCCACTCCTGGCTGGCCCCGCCCCACTCTGCCCACCATTGCCAGGAGTCCCCACGCGGCCCATTTTGGATACAGGTAAATGCAGGGCACTCACAGAGGCTCGGGGAGGGTGAAAAATGGGCCTACTAGAAGTTCAGGAAGGCGGGAAATGGGCTCCAGAGGGCTCCTGGAGCCTGGGGAGGCCATTTTTGCCTTCCCAGAGGCTCGAGGAAAGCCTCTGGAGCCAGGGAAGGCAAAAATGCGCCCACCCCCTGCCATGGTAGAGGAGGCTAACTAGACTATGCCCACCATGGCCACGCCCACCAAGCAACCAGAGAGAGAACCCTTTGCTAAAATTTTTGAAACCCACCCCTGGGCAATTCCATAAATATGTAAAAAAAAAAAATAGGGATGCAACTAATTCAAAAATTCTTTACTTAGAATCTGACCATTCTGATCAGCTTAAGGGACCTTCCGACTAAGACTGAACTGGCACGATGTTACATCTAAGAAACATGTCTACAAAAAACAGGTTTCCAAGTATTTGAACTTCATGATAGATTGGTTGTTGAGTTCAGGAGCTCCGGAGCCTCATAAAGCTTCAGAATTGTATTCATTCTGAGTTATGTTATATGTTGGGACCTTACAGAATTTAATTTCTGGCTCTCTGTAGCCGAGGCAATATTTTTAAGGTGTTCTTTTGACCCATAACATTTTCAATTTCAAGAATTAAAGGCTGCTCTTCTCGCTCTCGGAACAAAATGTTCTCTTCCTCAGATTTATTTTATTTTACTTTTAAGAACAGCGGCAAAATTAATGAGGGACAAGTGAAAGATCCTATCTTTTTTTTAAAATAAAAAATAAATAAACCCTCTTTAGATATCACACAATTGGAATGGCTAGGTCAGATTTTCTTGGTCAAAACAAAAGCTTAAAGGAAACCCTGCTCCACACTTAGGCCAATAATGTTTCTTTAGTCTATCAGGAAAATAACATTTAGGGGAAAAAAAAAACTTTTCCTAGGGATATATAGCCCAAGATGGAAGTTTACAGCAGTTGATTGGGAGCCAAATAATTTTGGGGAAGATACATCACTGGGAGGAGAAACAAGAAACGAAAAAGAATGTAGATGACCAAAACAGCTGCCAAAAAACCCCCCACAAAAAACAAAACAAAACAAAAAACCCACAGTCCTAGACTGCATAAGCAAAAAGATAGACTCAAGATCATGTGAAATGTTAATACCACTTTATAAGGCCTTGGTAAGGCCACCCTTGGATTACTGCATCCAGTTTTGGTCACCATGATGTAGAAAAAGATGTTGAGACTCTGGAAAGAATGCAGAGAAGAGCAACAAAGATGATTAGGGGACTGGAGGCTAAAACATATGAAGAACATATGGGCATGTCTAGTTTAATGAAAAGAAGGACTAGGGGAGACATGATAGCAGTGTTCCAATATCTCAGGGACTGCCCCAAAGAAGAGGGAGTCAAGCTATTCTCCAAAGCCCCTGAGGGCAGGACAAGAAGCAACAGGTGGAAACTAATCAAGGAGAGAAGCAACTTAGAACTAAGGAGAAAATTCCTGACAGTGAGAACAATTCATCAGTGGAACAACTTGCCTCCAGAAGTTGTGCATGCATCAGAGGTGGGTTTCAGCAGGTTCTGACCAGTTCTGGAGAACCGGTAGCGGAAATTTTGAGTAGTTTGGAGAACCGGTAGTAATAATTCTGACTGGCTCCGCCCCCATCTATTCTCTGCCTTCCAGGTCCCAGCTGATGGGGAGGAAATGGGGATTTTGCAGTAACCTTCCCCTGGATTGGGGATTATGGAGATTTTATAGTATCCTTCCCCTGTCACGCCCCCCAAGCCACGCCCCCCAAGCCATACCCACAGAACCGGTAGTAAAAAAATTTGAAACCCATCACTGGCACACACCAACACTGGAAGAGATTGGACAACTATTTGTCTGAAATGGTATAGGCATGGGGCTTCCTTCCTAACCAGGGGGTTGGACTAGAAGACCTCCAAGGTCCCTCCCAACTCCGTTATTCTGTTCTGTTATGAACTTTGTAATGCAGTGGTCCTTGGCGCCGGCTGCGTTTGCTAAGCAGAGAACTGACCTTCAAGTCTACTGTATCACTAATGGTTCAATCAGCTCCTCCATAAAAGCTTTCTCTGTTCCCAAGAAATGAAGGGAGCGTTACTGTAAATATACTTGCCGTCTTCTTGCCTTCAGAAATGAGTTTCTGTGCCCTTAAAAGCAGCCGCATTTTGGCAAAAGAAGTCCATCCTTCCATCTGTTATGCCTCCTAATCGGGGAAAGGTTTTTCTCCCCCCTCTTTTTAACCAAACGTGCAGTGAATATAGAAAGCTATCCCAGTCTTGGAGAGATGTGGTACATTTCAGCCTTTGATACTCCCAGACACCATGTAAATGAAGGCCCCAAGTGGGATTTGTAGTCCAAAACATGCAGTGATTCCACACATCTGGAGGGAGAACTCATCTACAACGATGGAAGGTGTGTAGCAGTGGTGGGTTGCTACCGGTTCAGATAGGTTCGTAAGAACCAGTAGTAAAACCATCAGGAGGCTCCGCCCACTGACCTGGATGTCATTAGGAAGCTTCTGCGCATGTGGCCCCATTGCAAACCCATAGTAAAGGTTAAATAGAACCCACCCCTGGTGTGTAGAGCTTTAGACTCCCATCAGTAGCTAAGGATTCCAAGAGATGCTTCCTGTTCTTTCTCTTCCTGAGCTTCTGCCTCTTCTCCTTTGCTGTTTCATGACTGTCTTATCTCAGGGGTCCTTCATGAATTGATAGAAGAGAATATTTGTACCTCTGAGATGAACTATGGAGTCCTTGGTGCCCTCTGAGCTTGGTTGTTTTCTGATGAAATTACCTAGTTTTGGTGATGAAACATCTGCAGGAAAAACTTGGTGGGCTTGGTGGGTGTGGCATGGCTTGGTGGGTGTGGCTTGGTGGGCATGGCAGGGGAAAGATACTGTAAAATCTCCATTCCCACCCCACTCCAGGGGAAGGTTACTGCAAAATCCGCATTTCCTCTCAATCAGCTGAGACTCGGGAGGCAGAGAATAGATGGGGGCGGGGCCAGTCAGAAGTGGTATTCACCGGTTCTCCGAACTACTCAAAATTACCGCTACTGGTTCTCCAGAACCGGTCAGAACCTGCTGAAACCCACCTCTGGTACTCTGTCCAGGTAGATTAGCTCAGAAGGATGCAGTGATTGGACCGGACAAATAACCAATCATAAGTCATTTCTTTTAAAGCTATTGTAACTTCCAACTGTTATGAGTGGTCATAAATCAAGGACTACCTGTAGGTGGCAGCTAAGAGACACAGGAACACTTTAACCTGCTGCCATCCAGTGGACATTTGGATTTTTGCAGCCTAAATATGATAGCCTTATTAAGGATGGCCTGCCCCCCAGTGCCCAAATGCATAATAATGCAAAAAAGGCCTGCAAATAGTTCCCATTTAATGCGTTTGAACGTTACTTCAATAAGTGAACCAATTATGCTAATCCAATTATTGTTATAATAATAAGGGTGCTAATTTGAGGCTTTTAAGACTACAAATGCACAGCTCAGCCACATTATAGTCTCATTAGTCACCTGCTGTAGAACCTGACACAAAACGGGTGTTTCATCTTTCCCAGATTTGGTCTCCCTCAAACAAGGAAAACAGCCGATTGATTCGCCCAGGAAGGATCAAGCTCGCATGACAACTCCACGGACTTTACCCGAAGGAAACGTAGGAGCTGAGCGGTAGAAAAGGAATGATCTAGAGTTCAGAAATGAAGAACAGGAAACGCAGGGCCAAATATCAAGAGGGGTGTTTTTCTAATGTTCATTACTTTGAAAATCTCTTTTCTATGTGAAATTGGATGTTTCTGTACAAAGCATTCTAACATGCGGGTGGGGGGGGGAGGGGAAGAAATTTGGGGGAATTGACATTCAGTTGTCCGTGTTGGGAGGTCAACAGGATGAGGGAACTGATAAAGATTAAGATTACATATCCCGCTAGACACACTTTGTGGATGGAGATAGATAGATAGATGATAGATAGATAGATAGATAGATAGATAGATAGATAGATAGATAGATAGATAGATAGATAGATAGATGATAGATAGACAGATAGAAAGATAGATGATAGATAGATAGATAGATGATAGATAGATAGATAGATAGATAGATAGATAGATAGATAGATAGATAGATAGATAGATAGATAGATAGACAGACAGACAGACAGACAGACAGGCAGACAGACAGATAGACAGCAATAGAAATAGCACTTAGATTTACATACTGCTTCATAGTGCTTTACAGCCCTCTCTAAGTGGTTTACAGAGTTAGTATATTGCCTCCCCCAATAATCTGAGTCCTCATTTTTACCCACCTCGGAAGGATGGAAGGCTGAATCAACCTTGGGCCGGTGAGATTTGATCTGCTGAACTGCAGGTAGGAGTCAGCTGAAGTAGACTGCAGTACTGCCCTCTAATCACCATGCCACCTCGGCTCTTAGATAGATAGAGCAATAGCAGTGGCATCTAGATTTTATACCACTTCATAGTGCTTTCCATCCATCTAAGCAGTTTGTAGTGTCAGCGTATTGCCACCCCAACAAACTGGGTCCTCGTTTTACTAACTTCAGAAGGATGGGAAGCTGAGTCAACCTTGAACCCCGTCAGGATCAAAATAAGCTATAGGCAATATATAAATGACAAACTACTCCTGAAAAACCTCCTCAAGGAAACTGCAGGCAACTGTCCAGGTCGTTTCCAAGAACAGGACATGATTGAAGAGAAAGATATAAGATTTCTTCAATCATGCCCGATTCTCAGACAGTGCCAAAATGAGTCCCAGCTTTTTTCTTAGCAAGGCTTTTCATGAGTGATTTTTTTAAAAAATTAGATTTATATGCAGCCCTTCTCCGAAGACTCAGGGCGGCTTACAATGCGTTAAGCAATAGCCTTCATACTTTTGTATATTTTATACAAAGTCAGCTTATTGCCCACACAAACTGGGTCCTCAATTGACCTATCTTAGAAAGGATGGAAGGCTGAGTCAACCTTGAGCCTGGTGACACCCAAACTGGTGCAATTGCAGATAACTTCCTGGACAATCCTGTGTTTCTTGGCAAAATTTCAGAGGTTTGCCATTGTCTGTTTCCTAGGGCTGAGAGGTCAGCCAGCAGGACTAGAACTCACAGTCTCCTGGTTTTGTAGTCTTGTAGCTTAGCCATACATCCCAACCAGCTAAGCAAGATTAGTGTCCTGACCTAGGCTTCCCCAGCAGCACGAAGCCGAGTCCTCGTCCCGATAAACCCCTTTTATTTAATTTACAGTGAACTCCTCTCCAGCAAAGACTTTCCTCTTCCACAGTCTTTCAAGATAGTTGAACAATGACCGACCTTTATCAGGCTTGGAGAGTGGCCAAGCCGATATCTTTCAGACGCCGAAATACTTGGCAAGAATGCAGTAATGAATTAATTGTCTCCTGAAAACTTCACTCCCCTTTCGCTCCTCTTTTATTCCTTCTGGGAGGAGCCATTCATCATCCAGCTGTGGCCTTACTCCCAAGTCGACCTTTGTTCTTCCCTTCATCTGGCAACTCTGCATGCGGACACTGGGAACAGGCTCCAGCTGTTCGCCTGCCTCACTGATGTCTGACTCCGAAGGCAGCTGATAACTGGCATACGGCCCTGGCCCCCTCTCTGCCTCCGACACAGAGCCCTCATCAGAGCCTTCCCCAGACTCCAGGACTGGCCCATGTTCCTTCCCAACTTCCTCACTGTCCGAATCTGCTGCCAGCTCCACTGGCCACTGGCAGGCCACAACAATTAGGAGGAAAAAAAAATAGATAATTAAAAGGAACATTTTTTTCACCAATTATATTCCAACATGTTCTCTTGAGTGCTTAAGTTCACTTTATAAATAAGATGAATAAAACAGAGCCTAAAACCAAACCTCAATCAGAGGGCACATTTAATGGAATTTGCAGGGCTGCCGATTGAAAGGACCTTGAATCATTTCTGGTACATGGTCCCTGCTGTTTGTTATTGGGACCTTGGGCTCTCAGCTTGATTGAGTGACAAGCATTAATAGAAAGAGTCAGGGTTTTTTTTTAATAGTCTTAGCTGTACAACGTAGACTCAATTATCTTATGTCATTCTGCCTCAGAACTCAACTGCAATTCTTGGATGGCCAAAAGGCATCCGGTAGGCATTGAAAGGCATTCCAAAGTTTTTCGTGAGTGAAGGAATGGCATTGGAAAGAGGAATTGGAAAATACATTTTCTTATCCGTTTAGAATCTTAACAATAATGAAAAGCAATAATAATAATAATAATAATAATAATAATAATAATAATAATAATAATAATAATTATTTCCAATATAAACATACATGTTTTGTGGACAGTACATTGATTGGGTCAGGTATTTTTTATACAACAATAATAATACAATAATAATACAAATAGTATGTAGAATTCTAATCTTCCAACTTCAAACAATACTAGTCTCATTTCATATTCCTTTTACACTTTCCCTTTTATTTGTTTAAGCATAAATAGTATTTCTTCGCACACTGTGTTTATTAGCCCTTAGTAAATGACTGTAACCTTGTTGCTAGTATCCTTAAGATTTATATTGACTGTTTCCCCATGACTATCATTAAGAGTTGCATCTTATGATTCTTGGCGAATGCATCTTTTCTTTTATGTACACTGAGAGCATATTCACCAAAGACAAATTCTTTGTGCGTCCAATCACACTTGGCCAATAAAGAATTTC
Organism: Masticophis lateralis; assembly: GCA_030761175.1. Lineage (NCBI taxonomy): Eukaryota > Metazoa > Chordata > Lepidosauria > Squamata > Colubridae > Masticophis > Masticophis lateralis. The sequence goes on along the minus strand of JAUDYJ010000010.1, from coordinate 7,644,151 downwards.
TATTCTATTCTATTCTATTCTATTCTATTCTATTCTATTCTATTCTATTCTATTCTATTCTATTCTATTCTATTCTATTCTATTCTATTCTATTCTATTTCTATTTCTATTTCTATTTCTATTTCTATTTCTATTTCTATTTCTATTTCTATTCTATTCTAAATGTTATCATTCAATATTTTAAAAATCACTCATTATTCCACCATAACATCAATATTCCAAATGTATAGGATTACTAATAACACCCCTTACTAACAATATTCAATCCATCATGGAAGTATAAATTAAAAGCAAAATTTTATGCGGAAAAAGACTTTCTAGCCCCGGGTTGTCAAACTCGATTTCATTGAGGGCCGCATCAGGGTTGGGCTTGATCTCGGGGGACTGAGGTGGGTGTAACTGGGGTGTGCGTGGCCAGTTCAACATCACTCGTGTTGGAGTGGTGGCCCGAGCACTCTACCAGCAAAAAATGGCCTCGCGAGCTCCACTTTAGGCTACGACAGCTTCCTGCAACCCTCTGCCAGAGAAAAAGGCTTTTGCGAGGGCCGTGGGCCAGTCCTTTGATGTTTCCAGAGTGGCCCCATGGGCCAGATCTAAGCACCCCATGGACCAGATCTGCCTTGTGGGCCTTGCGTTTGACACCCCTGCTCTAGTCAAAACTTATGTGACATAACTTTGTTGGTTAAAAGCATGCAAAACAAGGGTTGTGCTATGAAGCAATGGGCAAATATTTTAGCCACGCATTTTCCTTCATCCTTCTGGTTTTTCTCAGATGCTCGCTTCACCATGAATAACTTGATTTGCATTAAGGTAGGCTGCTCATTATTCTGAACCAGGGAACTCTGCTAAACAGACTAGGATAATAAATCAATCTCAGATTAAGTCCTGATTGATGATTCCAATTTGTTAATATTAGCACAGCTCCTTGCGGGGAAAACAATGGTGCGCATTGACCTAATGCAATCTTGGTTCAAAGTCTGAATATTATAATGTACAACAAGGAGCCAGTCAAGAATCTCTTTTATTCAAGCTGCGAAAAAGATCTTCTATAGTTGACCTGCCATAATGAACTATACTGAAATCACATCTAATTCTCTTTTCAGAAGAATGGTAAACTGAAATGAGGGAATATGCATCACTGTCAAAAAAAAAATAACGTTGCATCTGAAAAATAAGTCTCGTGTAAAATTTAAATGAGCCTGAAAATCGCACAAGGGTTATAATTCTGGATATGGATTCTAACTGCTTCTGGCTTTCTCTGAACATTTAAGGCTTTCATATATTAGCCCTTGCCTGGCTTTTTAAATAAGGAATTTATTTTCTTTAGATCCGATAAAAACTCTGGCTAATTGCTTAGTGGGAGTTACAAATCTAATTATAATGTTTATTTTTTGTTTTGTTTGGTTAATTATGAAATATTGACTTGATCTTAATAATGGTTTGGATCACTTTTATATGCAGCACTAATCTAATGTTACTTTTAAAGGGATTACTCAGTTTTCTACAGCTCTTACATCTCTTTTTTTATTTATTTTTATTATTTATTTTATTCAATATATATACCGCCCTTCTCCTGCTGGACTCAATACAAAATTTAAAAATTATTAAAAGAATTACACAACCTTGGCCCAAAAATTTAAAACATCCCAGCTAAAACCCGTGGACACTTTAAAAAGCTAAAAAAGGGTTTAAAAAGGGGGGGGGGGTTACGCCAGCCCTGCTTGATGGGGAAAAAAATGTTTTTAGGGCACGGCGAAAGGCCTGGAGATCTGATATGCTTTGTATCTCCGGGGGCAAATCATTCCAGAGGGCAGGTGCTGCCACAGAGAAGGCCCACCCCGTGGGGGTCGCCAGATGACATTGCCTGGCTGACGGCACCCTGAGGAGTCCCTCTCTGTGAGAGCGTATTGGTCGGTGGGAGGCTATCGGCAGCAGAAGGCGGTCCCGCAAATACCCAAGTCCTATGCCATGGAGCATTTTAAAGATGGTAACTTTTTCTTATTTCTTTCTCCCCCCCCCCCCCCCGATTGTGCTTTTAAATATTTCCGAAATAAATGAATAAAAATGAGAATGCAAGCAAAAAATGACAAAAAGAATTACACGATTTGAGTCGAGGAAGACAGATGTATTTTTTTTTTTAAAAAAGCTTTATTTTCTGGACTGACTTCATGCATCGATAGAAAATAATATTTGTAGTTTAGAGTTCAACTGTGGACTCCTGGGTGGTCTGTGAACTTGTGACATCATCAGTGAGGCGCACGAGATGACATCATCAGTGCTGTACTGTGCTGCAGTGATTAACATCATTGAGGACTCATGATGTTACCTAGTTGGATAATGAAACATCTGTAAGAAAACAACCAAGCTCAGAGAATACCAATGAGTCGACTTCATGCATCATTGCTTTCAAGAACTCCCAAGTAATTATTCTCTATGCCATTATTTGATTACATGGTCTTTGTGTCATGTACAAATACGTTCTTCGTAACAGAACAGTCAAAACTGCTCCAGCCAGAAACACATTAAGATCCCTTCCTAGGGAAAAAAACAAAACAAAACACCAGTTCTCTAGTTTTCTGTAAGGAATGGAAAGTTTTGCTAATGAAAGCTGGCTTGACTTGACCTTCCCACAATCCTTTAGGGACCAGCTGAAACATTATCTGACACTAACAATTGTTGTAACTCAGCTTCAAACTGAACGGCAAAAGCAAGGAGGAATTTTAAAAGGCTTGGTTATTATAAATAAACTCTGGGAAGAGTATAGACCTGTCCATCACTCTGGATTTCCTCCTGCAATCAATAATTTGAGGAGAAGCCGAAGCAGCTCCGTAGAAGCAGCAGCACCAGTAGCGTCAATGAGACCAACAGTGCATGAAATGGTAAGGAAGAAATATCCATAAAATTAAAACAAAATCTTCCAAGTTGTGAAAAGCAGGCTAAATATATATGGAGAACACTTGCAGGAATTGGGTATGTCTAATTTAATGAAAAAGAAGGACTAGGGGTGACGTGATAGCAATCTTCCAATATTTGAGGGCAGTGATGAAATTCAAGTTTTTTTACTACTGGTTCTGTGGGCATGGCTTGGTGGGTGTGGCTTGGTGGGTGTGGCTTTGTGGGCATGGTAGGGGAAGGATATTGCAAAATCGCTATTCCCACCCCACTCCTGGGGCCAGCCAGAGGTGGTATTTGCCGGTTTATTTATTTGTTTATTTGTTTCAATTTATAAACCGCCCTTCTCCTCGCAGAAGGGCGGTTTATAAATCTCCTCAAAATTTCTGCTACCAGTTCTCCAGAACCTGTCAGAACCTGCTGGAATTCACCCCTGTTTGAGGGGCTGCCACAAAGAAGAGGGATGTGTGTGTGTCAAACTATTTTCCAAATCACCTGAAGGCAGGACAAGAAGCAACAGATGGAAACTCATCAAGGAGGGAACCAGCTTAGAAATAAGGAGAAATTACCTAGCAGGTGAAATCAACTGATCCGTAGAAGTGCCTGTCTTCAGAAGTTGTGGCTTCTCCATCCCTGGAAGTTTGAAAGAAGAGATTAGACAGCCATTTGTCTGGAATGGACACAGAATCTCCTGCTTGAGCTAGGGGTTGATTAGAAGACCTCCAAAGTACATACAACTCAAACTTCTATTGTCAGAGTACAACATGTGTAAAATGCAGTGGTGGGTTGCTCCCGGTTCGGTCCGGTTCTTGCAAACCGGTGGTAATGGCGGCGGGAGGCTCCTCCCACCCGCCCTGACGTCATCACTGATGATCTGCACATGCACATGTGCACTCCCATTGCGGAACGGTAGTAAAGGTAAGTGGAACCCATCCCTGGTTCAATGCGATTGGCTGAGCCTCCCTTTGTGCACGCCCCCCCAACCCAGTGCAACTCACAGTGAAAGATAGTAAAAGAAAAATCCCTAACCCAGGGAATCCTACTAGCAAAACACACAATCCTATTGCACCATGTGAGTTTATAGCACATTGCACCAGCCCCACATAGTCAATCAAACTACGTTGTTGTAAAGTTATTTTCCATTCAGAAGCCTGACAACCCACAGATAAAAAATTGTTTTTCAGCCTATTTGTGGAGCCGCTTATGCTTCTATATCTCCTTCCCGATGGCAGGAGAATAAAGACGCACTGGCCAGGATGTGAGTCGTCACTGGGGCGATGACATCCCATCATGTCATCTTTGCCTCTCCTTGGCCTTCTCGGCGGAAACTCATCTCCATTAGTTGCAGCTGCCAAATGAGAAACATGAGTGGCCATCAGAAATTGAATCTGTGAGGGGATTGATTCCAACGAAATGAGAGCGAGATTACATAAATTGATGTAAAGCCGTTTCCAAAACCCTCATATAAATGCAATCAAAAGCCATGCGGCCCATTTAGCCATGTGTGTGAGAAAACCGTGAGGAAGCAGGGAAAGTAGACGCAAAACCTCCTGGAGATAGCAAGCGAATCATAGCTTATCGCATAAATGGGCCGTTAGTCCAGCTGGAGAGACATCCAAGAAGAAGCGTTTCGTTTCATTCAGAGACATTCTGCCTTAACAGACCGTCCATGAGTCCTTGAAGTTTCCAGATCCTGCATTTAAAGGTAAAGGTTAAGATTCCCCTCGCACATATGTGTTAGTCGTTCCCGACTTTAGGGGGCAGTGCTCATCTCCATTTCAAAGCCGAAGAGCCAGCACTGTCCGAAGACGTCTCCGTGGTCATGTGGCCAGCATGATTAAATGCCAAAGGCACACGGAACGCTGTTACATTTCCACCAAAGTGATCCCTATTTTTCTATTTGCATTTTTTATGTGCTTTCAAACTGCTAGGTTGGCAGAAGCTGGGACAAGTAACGGGAGCTCACCCTGTTACGCGGCACTAGGGATTCGAACCACTGAACTGCTGACCTTTCGATCAACAATCTGAGCATCTTAGCCACTGAGCCACGGCATCCCTTATCCTGCATTTATTCCACTCTAAAATTTGAAGATCGTTTTCTGAAAAATGATGTAATTATCGCCTTCTTGGTCTTGTTCTCCTATGTGAGCCATTCAGTGGCATTCTTAGGTTTCTGGCATTTCATTTATTGATGTATTTTAAATTGATCTCCCATTTCACAAATGTGACTTTTGGGTGGCATAAAATAAAACCAACAATTAAAAAGCGTCTTAAATAACCATCAACGTTCTCGCTTCTTGAGTCTTACCCGGCTTCATGGAACCTGACACCCTTCTTCTTGATATATTTGTAAATCAGGACTCAGCACTGACTAAATTGGTTGAATACCATGCAGGTAGCTCTCAACATAGGATTATAATGGAGTCCATCTATTGTTGTGGCCCGCCAGTGGCCAGCGGAGCTGGTGGCAGACTCAGACAGTGAGGAGGTTGGGGAGGAACAAGAGGCCAGTCCTGGAGTCTGGGGAAGGGTCTGATGAGGGCTCTGTGTCAGAGGCAGAGATGGGGCCAGGGCCATCCGACATTTATCAGCTGCCTTCAGAGTCAGAGATAAGTGGGACAGAACAACAGCTGGAGCCTGTTCCCAGTGTACGCATGCACAGAGCTTCCAGGAGAAGGAACAAGGGCCGACTCAGGAGTAAAGGCACAGGTGGACAGTGGTCCCTCCCATAGGGAATAAAGAGGAGCGAAACGGGAGTGGAGTTTGCAGGAGACAATGAGTTCATTTCATTAGTGTGAAGATCTGTGACTCTCAGAGACTCCTTGCCAAGTCTTTTCTTGTACAGCATTGCGTTTGGAAGATATCGGGCTGGCAGCTCTCCAAGCCTGATAAGGTCTGTGGTTGTAAACTCACCCTTGAAAGACTGTTTGCTGGGACTTTGCTGGATGTGAATGAGAGGAATTCACATTAGGTTAATAAAAAGGAGTTTTGCCAGGAAAAAGGAGTCTGCTTTCTGCTTTTGCAAAGCCTAGGTCAGAATACCTATTATGGTTATATGTCATAAAAATAGTAAAACAAGTTTCTGTTTTTATCCTACTTGGGATGCCTTATGTCAGGGATCAGCAACCTGCGGCTCTGGAGCTACATGTGGCTCTTTCACCCGTCTGCTGCGGCTCCCTGTCATTCAAAATGTATGTCACAACTGCCAATGTGTGACACCTATTGACACATGATTTATTAAGCTTTTCAACCCCCGGTAGGCCAACCATGGATAAATCCAAGAAAAGAAAAATTTCAGAAGAAAACAGAACATTTAATGCAACTACGTATGCTAGTTTTGTGGCTGCTCAAGAAATAGTCAGGCACAGAAAGGGTTTTGTGGTTCCCGGTGTTTTCTTTTCTGTGGGAAACGGGTCCAAATGGCTCTTTGAGTGTTTAAGGTTGCAGACCAGTGGTGGGTTGCCACTGGTTCGGACCGGTTCACAAGAAAAAACTGGCGGGAGGCCCCGCCCACTGCCCCAATGATGTTGTTATCAGCGATCAGCGATCTGCACATGTGAACTGGTAGTAAAGGGAAGTAGAACCCATCCCTGTTGCAGACCCCTGCCTTATGTGAAGACTTAGCTCTCTGGAAAAAGCTTGAAAGCTGGGAAGGTAGAAGGAAAGAGAAGAAGAGGAGAACCACTAGCAAGATGGATGGACTCAGTTATGGTAGTGATGTGACACTATTGAAACCCTTGAAGGACCAAGTTAGAGTCAGGTCGTAATGGAGAAAACATATGTGGTCGCTAAGAATTGACACTGACTTGATGGCATATCATCAATTTATCTCTAAAACTCTCTGGAGGACTGTCTTCTACTTCAGATGACTAGGAAAGAACAAGTTCTCAACCAAAGAAATATTGATTTGATGAAGTGCTGACACACATTGTGCCCCAAATATTGCATAAAACCATAGCTCATTATATGGCGGCATTCTAAATCCCGTAACTTCTTGGTATTATCTCATTCTGTATAAAGAAAGTAAATCTTTGCAGAGGATATAAAATCTACCTACATCTCACAACATGGTCTGGACCAACAATTGCCATACTTTTCGGAGTATAAGACACAATTTTTCCCCCTAAAAGAGGGTGGAAATGTTGGTGCATCTTATACACCGAATACAGCCATTTTTGGCCTCCTGAAACTCCACCCTGCGGATCCCGTTTTCACCAAAAATAGGCCTGTTGTTTTGCAAAAACGGGATGCACAGAAGGTTTGGGAGGCCTGCATAGTGCTCCTGGGGCTGAGGAGGGCAAAAACGACATGTGGGGGGGCGGGTTGGGAGACCAAAACCAGCCCGTTTTTCACAAGGGTTTGGGAGGCCTGCAGAGTGCTCCTAGGGACCAGGGAGGGCAAAAACCAAATACACGGAGCAGTGGTGGGTTAGTCCCGGTTCTGTCCGGTTCTATACACCCGGTAATAAAACCGGTGGGAGGTGCCACCCACCCACCATGATGTCATCATGGGTGATCTGTGCATGAGCAGAAGAAGATTGCACATGCACAATCCCACTGCGAACCAGTAGTAAAGGTAAGTGGAATCTACCTCTGGCATGGAGACCAAAAACTATTTTTTTTCTTGTTTTCCTCTTTGAAATCGTGGTGCGTCTTATATTCCGGTGTGTCATATAGTCCAAAAAATACTGTACATCTTTAGGGTATTCCTTAGTTGAACTCAGCATCTCCTACTAAGCGTATTATACAAATAATAATGGCAATCTTTCAAATGAGAGTTCTTTCATGAAAATTAACGTAAAGCATCGCCCGCCACAGGAACCCTATTTTCTATTTAACGTAAGTAGGTGAAATAAATTGCAAGGTAGGTTTATCTTTTTAGATTAAAAGGCAGCCATGATGCTCAACACTGAAGGCCAAAATACTTGATTTTTTAAAAAAAAAATCACTTTGATCATTCTGTCCATGGGATGCGGTGTTTAAATCAAATGAAAAAAAAGGGGAGGATTTATCCTCTTGGCAATATTTGCACTAAAATAGGATAAGGTTTTTTAAATCTTATTTTAAAAATCTGCTCTACCTTTCCCCCCCCCCCCATTTTTCACTTTCAAGTGAAAATTGAAAGCAGAAGTTTCATGTTGCATAATATTAAGAAAAGATATAGCTCATCTTGTCAAGGTTTTAATTGATTGTGCTTTGGGCTGCTAGAGCAAAAGAAAAGAAATCATTTCCATTTCCCTAAAAGATAAATCCACAGAATCAGCAAATACAATATTTTAACATTTCATGTTCTGCGGAGTCCTTTTGGTGCTCTCTGAACTTGGTTGTTTCATTACCTGACTACTTAATTGCATCAGTGCTGGTGAGTGTAGGGTTTGTTCTCTGTTTATATACAGTAGTTTGCCCAGCCAGCATTGGTGGGGGTGTGGTTTCTCCTTGGTAGTACCTTGATTAGGATATTGTTTTCTGTTAGATTATTTGTCTGGTGTTAAACCTTGCTTATCTGATGTTGTTTGCTGGAGTTTTTTGTGTGTCCTTCTTAGCTTTTTTAAATTGTCCCTTTTGAATGGTGTGTAAATGTGGTTTATCTCTATGTGTCCATTGATGGTTGATGTGTCTAAATAACAAGCTTCAAGGAATTCCCTAGTATTTTTGGATTTAGCTTGGTGTATGTCTATCATGTGTGAATGGTAGTCATACACAAGGATTGACAACTTGCAGTAAATGCACCTTCTCTATCTGAGTCTGGAGATTCTCGGTCATTTGGTTGTTCCAAAGATGCTTTTACAAAACTGGATTTTCTTGGTTTTTTTTCCTTGAAAACGTTTTGCTTCTCATCCAAGAAGCTTCTTCAGTTCTGACTGAATGATGAAAAATAGAAGGATTTATATTCCTTGCAGTCATCTGGCCCTTAGCACTCTTTCTGAGAGTTGCTGAGGCCACTTGGAAGCTTTACCTGTGCCCTCAGGGTCATGTGAATTGTGCAAATGAATGTGGAACCTTCTTGGAACTGTTGAAGGGACTGTGTTGTAAATAGGAGATAGGAGGTGTCGGCACAGATAAACTTCCAAGTGAACTCAATGATTCTCAGAAAGAATGCTAGTAACCAGCTGCCTGCAAGGAATGTCAGTCCTTCCATTCCTCACCATTCAGTCAGAACCGAAGAAGCTTCTTGGATAAGAAGCGAAATGTCTTCAAGGAAAAACCAAGAAAATCCAGTTTTTGTAAAAGCACCTTTGGAATAACCACGATCCAGATGACTGAGAATCTCCAGAAACCCAGATAGAGGAGGTGCATTTACTGAGGATCCTCATGTTTGACTACCATGTTTTTCCGAAAATAAGACCCTGTCTTATATTTTTTTGAACCCTGAAATAAGTGCTTGGCCTTATTTTCGGGGAGGTCCTATTATTTTGGGGTGCATGGAGCAAAATGGGGCTCCTCTTGCCGTCTTACCTGATTTCCAGTTCTGTCTCCCTAACCCTAACCAGAGGAAATGGCAGGGACCGGCTATGCATGCATTTAAATATTTTTGGGGAGGGCTTATTTTTGGAGGAGAACTTATTTTTGGGAGAGGGCATATTATCCGGGGAGGTCTTATTTTCGGGGGGAAATGGTACCATTCACACATGATAAATGATGTGTCGTCGTTTTTTGACCATCCCTTCTATTGGGGTTTCATATCAATCTTGTCTAGCTTCAGATGCCTTCTTTCCAACTTTGTGGCCTTCACCCACTCAATTTTTCCTGTGCTTCCCATTTGTGTCTCTGGAGATTTCCGAGAGATTTTATTTGGACAAATAATTGCCAGTTGAATTCCCCCATATAAACTTCGAGTTGCAAAACCCAGACACCAGAGACAGAGTTCATTTTCCACTTAGCTGCTTTCGGCTTACTAATAAGATGAGTGTGCTATTTTGGAATATTCAACCAGGGGATTTTTACGAACCTTTGAAAATTTATACAAAAGGGAGCGAGCATGAAAGAAGAGGCAAGAATTTGGAGCCAATGAACTGTTGCCTGTTCAAGCAGCAACGATACTAAAATATGGCAGCCTAGCATTAGAGTTTCAGCACTTCCTGGACTCCTTTTATATTAAAACACTAATTTTGCTTGCAATTGTTCTACTCGTCACAGAGAGGACACCGGCGTTGGCCTGGAGAACAGTTAACTTTTAATAACTGTGTGTTGTAGACTCTTTCAGAGTGAATATTCAGTAGAGGAACGCATGCTGTTTGCTCTTGGAATTTTTATTATAAAAGCAAACTCCACCGAGATTTGACTTGCCTTAAAGTAATATACTGTGTTATGGAAATACGAGTAAATGGATTTCTTTCCTAATGGGCAAGAATTATTTTTGGAAGATAGCATTGCATCGAGAGATTCTCTATTCTTGTGGGCTGTTAAACACAGCAGTGGTGGGGAAAGGCATCGATCAAACCTTTCAAAAAGCAGAAGGTTTGATGGATCTCCTTGCATGGATACCTCCAGGGATGGACTTCAAAAATTTTAGCAAGGGGTTCTCTGTCTAGGGGCTGGGTGGGCGTGGCCATGGTGGGTGTGGCCTAGTTGGCCTTCTGGACTACAATGGAGAGGGGTGTTTTTGTCCTCCCCAGGCTCTGGAGGCTTTCCTTGCCCTCCAGGAGGGCAAAAACGGCCCCCCAGGCTCCGAAGGCTCTTCAGAGGCCAGAAACGGGCCCATTTCCAGCCTTCCTGAACGTCTGGTAGGCCCATTTTTCACCCTTCCCAAGCCACCCAAACTGGTCCGAATCGACTGAATCCCACCACTGCGCGCCCACCTAAACCTTAAAGAAGAGAGATTTAAAATTAATAGAACAAGTAATTTACCTCAAAACTACATGATTTTCGAACAGTATCCCCTCTAAACATCCCACAAAACGATTGAAAGTCCACCCTAGTAGATGTCTTCCAATGAATTCTCCAGAAAATGCTTGATTAAAATTATAAAGGTATGAGAGACATTCTTTTGGTGCGACCCTCTTTTATATCAGATCTGGAAGTAAAAGAGCTTGTCCCTAGCATAACATTCTCATCAGAGTCAACCCTGCTCCATTATTTTAATAAAATATCTGACACACCAGACCTTCAGCTAGGAGGTCCAATGGCAAACATGTTTCCCATTTTTGCACAGTGTACTTTAGAAATGAGAAAAGCCGTTCTTTGATGTAACTCACAATCTTGCTGTTGGTCCCTAAGAGCAAATTACAGTATATAAGTACATATTTAATTTGCTTTTATTGCCTCTCTTGCAGCTGGAAAAAAAATGGTAGCAGGGTTTTCTTTTCTTTTTTTTTAAAAAAAATCTCCATATAACAGATTCTATCATGCGTGAAATATTTCTCATTTAAAAAGCTTCTGAAGACAGTCATGTATTCCCAACATTGCGCAGGACTTTCATTGCAAGACACATTACCATTAGAAATTATGATTCCCTTCACTGGATGTCTGTTTTTCTTATCATATTTTTCTTGCAAATGGCCTATCAGGTTTATTATCACCAAGAAATAGTCAAGCCCGACAAAGCGTGAAGGCGAATATCAGCGTGGCAGCTGACGTTTTCAGGTGCAGGAGAAGCAGGTCAGGATGAAGGGTCTATGGCAATTCTCGGCAGCCAACTCACCATGGCCAACTTGCCATGACCATCTTGCTGCCGTGGGGCAACTCACAGTGGGACAAGAGCTACACTAATATCAAAGAAATAACGGAATACAATCATTAAAGAAGGGATGCAAAAGGAGGGACAGAATGAAATATGAATGGCAAAAATTAAAACAATTTTTTATTTATTTAAATAATTAAGTAGCATCTTTAAATTGTCCTGTAGTGAGTTGACCGTGGCGAGTTGGCTGTGGCAAATTGGCCATGACAAGTTGGCTGTGGCGAATTGGCCATGGCAAGTTGGCCATGGTGAGTTGGCCATGATGAGTTGACCGTGGCGAGTTGGCCATGGTGAGTTGGCCCTGGTGAGTTGGCCATGGCAAGTTGGCCATGGTGAGTTGGCCATGATGAGTTGACCGTGGCGAGTTGGCCATGGTGAGTTGGCCCTGGTGAGTTGGCCATGGCAAGTTGGCCATGATGAGTTGACCATGATGAGTTGGCCATGACGAGTTGACTGTGGCGAGTTGGCCATGGTGACTTGGGCCTGGCAAGTTGGCCGCAGCAAGTTGGCCTTGGCGAATTGTCCCATTCTGCAGACTAAATGAGCTGTCCTGGTAATAGTCCTATCTTCACTCGGACATCCAAGGGTGAGGTTTGATTCAGGGCTACATGGAGGCTAAGTCCTGACATTAGGAATGAAAAACCAGTTCTAAGCTAAAATATTTTTAAAACATCTTCCTTTCAGGTAGATGAAATGATATAGACAGGTTGATGGAGAAGTGGGGGTATGAGAGCAAATACAGGAAGTCCTGACTTACAACAGTTCATTTAGTGACCGTTTGAAGTTACCATGGCACTGGAAAAAGTGACTCATGACCATTTTTCACACTCACGATTGTTGCAGCATCTCCATAGTCACATGATTTACATTCGGATGCTAGACAACTAACTCACATTTATGATGGTTGCAGTGCTCCCCAGTGGTGAAATCCAATTTTTTTTACTAACAGTTCTGTGGGCGTGGCTTGGTGGGCATGGTGTGGCTTGGTGGGCATGGCAGGGGAAGGATATTGCAAAATCTCCATTCCCACCCCACTCTGGGGCCAGCCAGAGGTGGTATTTGCTGGTTCTCTGAATTGCTCAAAATTTCCACTACCGGTTCTCCAGAACTTGTCAGAAGCTGCTGGATTTCATCCCTGGTGCTCTCCTTTGATAGCCTTCTGACAAGCCAAGTCAATGGGAAAGCCAGAGTCATCTAACAACCATGTTAATCATTTAAGAACTGAAGTGATTCACTTAACAAAGGTGGCAAGGAAGATCGTAAAATGGGGCAAAACCCACTTAGCACATTTCTCACTTAGCAACATAAATTTGGGGCTTAATTGTGGTCATAAGTCAAGGACTACCTCAGAGGTGGTATTCACCCGGTTCTTACCAGTTCTGGTGAACCGGTAGTGGAAAATTTGAGTAGTTCAGAGAACCGGCAAGTACCACCTCTGGCTGGTCCTGCCCCCCATCTATTCGCTGCCTCCCGAGTCCCAGCTGATCGAGTCCCAGCTGATTGGCTGGGTCTTATTTTGTGGCCCTGCACAGGAAAATGGAGCTGGAAAACAGGTTAGTGGACTGGGGAGAGAATGGAGATTTTATAGTATTCTTCCCCTGGAGTGGGGTGGAAATGGAGATTTTACAATATCCTTCCCCCTGGAGTGGGGTGGAAATGCCACACTCACCAAACACACCCACAGAACCGGTAGTAAAAAATTTTGAATTCCACTAGTGGGCTACCTGTATACGTGTCCCACGTATGTTGCACACATTATCTAGGGATACACATTCTGGTGAGAGAGAAGTTTCCTGAGGATTGGCTCCAGCACAAGTCCAAAAAATCAGAAGACTAAACTTCTGGTCCCAGTGAGCGACCCAAATTGAATTCTGCAAATAGGGGAATGTTCAACATTGTCTCTGTCCAGTTTGAAGAAGTGCAGGCAAAGTTCCATTTTTTTCTTCCTCTCTAAGCAGTGAAACTTGGGGCCATCCAATATCTTGTTAAATCTAGCTAACTGTCAACAGAGATTTGGGATGCATCCAAGAAATGTATTTCTCATAAACTCACAGTAAAAATTAATGAGTTTGCTGCCACAGGAGGTGGATGAAGACAGCCATTTGCTTGGACGGCTTTAAAAAGGGATTCAGATGATGATGGTGGTGGTGGTGGTGGCCGTGATGATGGCTAATCAATAATGTGACTCACAATAGGATGTGAGGGTGATCTGGTGGTGACATCTGTCATCCCATTGATCGCCAGAGTTGATTAAGATGATCTGGCTAGCTAGGCGGGTGCCTCCTCCTCCTCCTCCTCCTCCTCCTCCTCCTCCTCCTCCTCCTCCTCCTCCTCCTTCTTCTTCCTCCTCCTCCTCCTCCTCCTCCTCCTCCTCCTTCTTCTTTTCTTCCTCTTCTTCTTCTTCTTCCTCTTCCTCTTCCTCTTCTTCCTCCTCCTCCTCCTCCTCCTCCTCCTCCTCCTCCTCCTCCTCCTCCTCCTCCTCCTCCTCCTCCTCCTCCTCCTCCTCCTCCTCTTCTCACCAGTCCATGTACATCTTTCCCAAAACTGCATGGAAGACAATGACCATCCCAGATAGAAGGAATGGACTAATAGTGGTCAAGAGCATACAATAGCTGTGGTCCCCTGTTAGCTTATAATGTGACTTCCACTATCAATAACTAGAGGAACCACAATGGAGAAAATGATTGAGGAACTCCTCAAGAACATCAGTGAGGATCATTGAGAAGTAAGAAATGTGGCTAGAATTATAGAGTTGGAAGGGACCTTGGGAACTGTCAGAACCTGCTGGATTTCACCTCTGGCCTCAGTATCTTACTTATATCATGGGGACCAAAACTGGATGCAGTATATTCCAAGGCCTTATAAAGTGGGTATTAACACTTCACGTGATCTTGAGTCTATCCCTCTGTTAATGCAGCCTGTACAGTTGTCTTTTTGTTTTCCTGAAATGTGAAGATCTCTCGTTTGATCACAGGAAAACTGGACTCATTTTTAATTTTAGAAAACAGGAGCAGAGGAAGTATGGGAGGATAGAAGTGCGCATCAACTAGCATTCTAACTTCTTGGTTCCTCAGGGAGATGGTTCCAACCCATTTAATCTCTGTAATGTACATATAATGGCATCTTATCTTGCTTTCCCACTAGCTTCAGTGGTTGAGCAGATGGAATCGCCTTGGAGAACATCATTTTGAGCTCTTGTGAATATTGCTCTTCAGCTTTCCTGAACTTGATGCCATTTCTGGATCTGTTGGACTGGTTACAGTCATAAATTAAAAACCAGTGGCTTTTAATTCTGGAAGCTGACATCTGGCACATCTGGAGGGCACCAGCTGTGTGGAAGAAGGTTTCAGAAACATCTTCTGATGCTCTCTGAACTGACCCTCTCTAATTGTCAGTTGCGTACTGAGATGGCTTTAGATTCACAGTGTCTAGGAATTATGGGAGCTGCAACCCCCCAATACAAGTAGTCCTCGACTTATGAACACAATTGAGCCTGAAATTTATATAGCTAAGTGAGAAATTTGTGAAGCGAGTTTTGCCCCATTTTATGACCTCTCTTGCCACCCAGTCATGGTGGAGTGGTGGTTAGAATGCAGTATTGCAGGCTAATTCTGCCAACTGTCATCAGTTCGATTCTCACCAGCTCAAGGTTGACTCAGCCTTCCATCCTTTTGAGGCTGGTAAAATGAGGACCCGAATTGTTGGGAGGGGCAATGTGCTGACTCTGTAAACTGCTTAGAGAGGGCTGCAACAGCACTGTGAAAGCAGTATATAAGCCTAAGTGTTATTGCTATTTATTAAGTAAATCTGGCTTCCCCATTGATTTTGCTTGTCAGAAGGTCTCAAAAAGGGATCATGTGACCCCGGGACACTGCAACCGTCATAAATAGGAACCAGTTGTCAAGCATCTGCATGTAAATTACGTGACCCTTTTGATGCTGCAACAGTCGTAAGTGTGAAAAATGGTCCTAAGTCACTTTTTTCGGTGCCGTTGTCACTTTGAACGGTCCCTATATGAACTGTTGTAAGTTGAGGACTATCTGTATCTCAGAGGCTTGCCAAATTGTGCAATGCTCTTTAGCTAAAAGGTAAATGTTCCCCTCGCACATATCTGCTAGTTGTTCCCGACTCTAAAGGGTGGTGCTCATCTCCGTTTCAAAGCCGAAGAGCCAGCGCTGTCCAAAGATGTCTCCGTGTTCATGTGGCTGGCATGTCTCAACGCCAAAGGCGCACGGAACGCTTTCCCTTCCCACCACAGGTGGTCCCTATTTTTCTACTTGCATTTTTTACGTGCTTTCGAACTGCTAGGTTGGCCGAAGCTGGGACAAGTAACGGGAGCTCACCCCATTACGTGGCAGTAGGGATTCGAACCGCTGAACTGCCAACCTTTCAATCAGAAGCTCAACGTCTTAGCCACTGAGTCACTGCATCCCTGTATCTGTAGCTCTTTAGCTACAGATATAGAAATCCATATAGGCACACATCACCTCCTACTGGGGTTTAATTTCTGCCCTTTTGATTGCTCCTGGAGCTCTAACTCTGATTCCAGCGTAGAGATGGACTAAGAGCGAATGTAAGATTCCATTTCTTTTTCTTTTCTTTCTGAAGGGGGAAGGGGAAAAAAAAATGAAACCATCCCTATTACCCAGATGTCAGTTTCTGTGATTTTGTACTAGACTCGGGAACATTGCATTTTCTTTCCGTCGGGCTCCATAAACGCATTCGCAATGACAAAATGGTCTTGCTACTGATTGGATTTACCCAAGAAGATTGCCGGCCGAGATAATGCCTCCCTGAACACCAAGGGGCTGCGCATTCAGGATTCCCATCACCCTGGCTGGTACTGCCACCTTTGGATCAAAAAATGAAATTTGATTCTAGCTGCAGATAATGATTTCCACACCAGCCAGACATTTTAGAGCAAAGTTCAGCAGGCAGAATGTGGCAGAGGATTCCTTTCCTTAATTTGCCTTTTTGCTCTCACTCTCATTCTCTCTTTCTCTTTCTCTCCTCTGTCCTTTCTCCTTCTCTTTCTCTCTCTCCTTTTCTCTCTCTCTCCTTCTCTCACTCTCTCTTTCTGCCCTCTCACCTTCTCTTTCCCTCCCTCCCTCTCTCTTTCTCTCCTTCTCTCTTTCCCTCCTCTCTCCTCTTTCTCTCTCTCAATCTCTCACTCTCTCTTTCTCTCCTCTCTCCTCTTTCCCTCCCTCCATCTCTTTCTCTCTCTCCTTCTCTCTTTCTCTCCTCTCTCTTTCTCTTTCCCTCCATTCCTGCCTCTCTTTTTCTCTTCTTCTCTTACTTTCTCTTTCCCTCCTCTCTCCTTCTCTTTCTCTCTCTCCTTCTCTCCTTCTCTCTTTCTCTCCTCTCTCCTTCTCTTTCTCTCTCTCCTTCCCTCACTCTCTCTTTCTCTCTTCTTGCCTTCTCTTTCTCTCACTCTCCACCCTCTCTCTGCCTAGCAGCAGACTTAAAGGAACCAATCCTTTCATTTTAAAAAAGTCTGCAAATATTGCCCCTCTTAACTGTATGGCAAAACCTATATAGTAAGAGCACACCTGAAATACTGCATCCAGTTTTGGTCACCACCTTTAAAAAAAGATGTTGAGACTTTGGAAAAAGTGCAGAGAAGACCAGCCAAAACTATTAAAGGCCCAGAGACTAAAACATATGAAGAAGGGTTGCAGGAATTGGGTATGGCTAGTCTAGAGAAAAGAAGGACTGGGGTGACATGATAGCAGTGTTCCAATATTTGAGGGGCTGCCACAAAGAAGAGGGAGTCAACCTATTTTCCAAAGCATCTGAAGGCAGGACAAGAAGCAACAGATGGAAACTAATCAAGGAGGGAACCATCTTAGAAATAAGGAGAAATTTCCCAATAGTGAGGACAAATAATCAGTGGAACAACTTGCCACCAGAAGTTGTAAAAGCTCCAACACTGGAAGTTTTTAAAAAGATGTTGGATAACCACTTGTCTGATGTGGTGTAGGATTTCCTGCCTAAGCAGGGAGTTGGACTAGAAGACCTCCAAGGTCCCTTCCAACTCTTCTCTTCTCTTCTCTTCTCTTCTCTTCTCTTCTCTTCTCTTCTCTTCTCTTCTCTTCTCTTCTCTTCTCTTCTCTTCTCTTCTCTTCTCTTCTCTTCTCTTCTCTTCTCTTCTCTTCCCTTCCCTTCCCTTCCCTTCCCTTCCCTTCCCTTCCCTTCCCTTCCCTTTTCCTCTCTTCTGTTCTAATTCCTATTCTCTCTTCTCTTCTCTTCTCTTCTCTTCTCTTCTCTTCTCTTCTCTTCTCTTCTCTTCTCTTCTCTTCTCTTCTCTTCTCTTCTCTTCTCTTCTCTTCTCTTCTCTTCTCTTCCCTTCCCCTTCCCTTCCCTTCCCTTCCCTTCCCTTCCCTTCCCTTCCCTTTTCCTCTCTTCTGTTCTAATTCCTATTCTCTCTTCTCTTCTCTTCTCTTCTCTTCTCTTCTCTTCTCTTCTCTTCTCTTCTCTTCTCTTCTCTTCCCTTCCCTTCCCTTCCCTTCCCTTCCCTTCCCTTCCCTTCCCTTCCCTTCCCTTCCCTTCCCTTCCATTCCATTCTAACTTCTTGGATGAGAAGCAAAACATATTCAAAGAAAAAAACCCAGAAAGTCCAGTTGCCTATTGAAAAAGCACCTTTGGGAAAACCATTGCTAGATGAAACAATGATCTGATGTAACCTCTTTTAGAGTTCAGATTGTCTACTCTGAGAGAAGTTCTCCAGAGTCCAGTTCAGGAAGCTTTTCTTCTCATCCGTGACTTGCTTTTCTTGGAAGAAATGTCCTCGGATCACATGCCTTGAAGATCTTGGGTGAAGAGAGAAAAAAAGGCAAGAGATGCTGAGAGTACCTGAGTTTTACACCCTCTCTGGGCTTTTGAATTTCAGTTTGTATTCTGATTGCTTGTCAGACTCCCGTGGGGCCATGCAGGGGTAACTTTGTAGGTTGTGTTTTTGAGTCCCAAGCTTGGTTGAGCCTTGCTGGGTGATGATTAGGGATGAAATGCTCTGAAGACTGCTACCGGTTCACTTTGCGCGTACACGCACACAGCAGGCACTACTGTGCAGCGCTGAAAAATGAGGATTAAGAAGCCTTTTCTGAGGTAAGTAGAACAGTGATGGGGGGGACAGGATTTCCTGCTTTCCAGCGAATATAAATCATGCGGCACAACTAATCGTAGGAAATACTGCTTTGCCCGAACTGGTAGCATTTCTTTTACTACCGGTTCGGGCAAACCGGTAGCATTTCACCCCTGGTGAAGATGTAATGAAAGGGCTTTGGGATTCCTATTATGGCTCTCCCTGAAGGAGGTAGATCTTCGTTATGTAGACTAGACTGGCCGAGGCCTTAATGGCCCATTGACAAAAGTGGCCCATTGACAAAATCTTCCTTTTAGGGAAAATATTCTGCCCTTTTAATATTTCCTAAAATGTCTCATTTTCCTAGGAGAAGGGTGGGTGCTAACTCCCTACACTTTTTAAGAAATTAAAGCTAGAAAAGCCCAGCTATTTTTTTTTTAAATTTGATTCATATGCTGTCCTTCTCCGGAGACTCAGGGCGGCTTACAATGCGTTAAGCAATAGCCTTCATAATTTTGTATATTTTTATACAAAGTCAGCTTATTGCCCCCACAAACCGGGTCCTCAATTTACCTACCTTGAAAGGATGGAAGGCTGAGTCAACCTTGAGCCTGGTGAGATTCAAACTTACAGTAATTGCAGACAGCTGGTGTCAATCACAATGCTTTTAGTCTGCTGAGCTACCAGCTATTAAAAGTGGGACTTTGCGAATGTGTTTTTCCCCAAGCCGACCCTTTTGCAAATCACAGTCGCTATGATGAAGACAGTTTCCAGAGGATCACAAGTATCTCTGGCAAAAATAATTCAGTTGTAGGGATTGAATTAATGGCTAGTGAGATATCCAGGCTGTTTTTATATGCTAGTGCCTCTGTGGTGAGAAAAGATCTCTCTAATGGGCTTATCTAAGGAGGCATTTCCCCCCCCCCCGGATACTATCTCAGGCTTGCCATTTGCAATATATAATAAGTATAAACGAACTGCGGTTAGGACAGCTTCTGATAAATTTGCAAAATGGATGCCTTCCAGGGAGATTAAGGGGGTGGTTTATCTCTCTTATCATCAGAGCTGTTGGTGGTTTCCCTATTATGTATTTTTTTTCCTAGGCTGCTTTGGAGAGCTGAAAAATGTTTGCAAGAAGGGGAGGAGGAGGAGGAGGAGGAGGAGGAGGAGGAGGAGGAGGAGGAGGAGGAGGAGGAGGAGGAGGAGGAGGAGGAGAAACATGCCAGACCATTTATTCTGAAGAGAGAGAGAGAGAGAGAGAGAGAGAGAGAGAGAGAGAGAGAGAGAGAGAGAGAGAGAGAGAGAGAGAGAGAGAGTTTTGCTCAGAGGAAGCTGTCCAATTAATTAGCTAAATTGTGAGTGCGTTTCAAAGAAGATGCAGAGATGGCAAGCAGAGTTTTGTTCCTGGGAGATCGAGAGAAAAGGCTGGTTTTTTTTTTTTTTTTTTTTAAAAAGGACGAAAAAAATACATTTCCCAATTCTCCAAAGTTCTTACCAGCCTTGTGTTGAAAAGCCGGCTGGGATGTTCCTCTCCCAAGATA
The DNA here is from genome assembly GCA_030761175.1 of Masticophis lateralis. Lineage (NCBI taxonomy): Eukaryota > Metazoa > Chordata > Lepidosauria > Squamata > Colubridae > Masticophis > Masticophis lateralis. The sequence continues at coordinate 7,623,958 of JAUDYJ010000010.1, read as the reverse complement.
CCCGAACCGCAGTTAATCTGCCATCGAAATAACAGAGAGGATATGCAAAGGATTCTCCAGTGTACTCTTTGGAAATGTAAAGAACGCCAGCTGCTACAAAATGACACATTTTTACCACAAAAAAAAAAAAAAAAAATCCTCCTTAGCATTTGCACTTCAAGGCCTTTAGAACTTAAAGGTTAGTCTGGTTCTTATACAGGCTAATGCCTCCTTGGTGAGTTCAAGCTCCCACTGCAAATATTTGCAGCCAAGTGGTAAGAAAATGGGGGAGTGTGGATTTGGTATACCAACAGGATGCTTGGTTAGAGCTTAGGTAGGGTGTTCTATTCAGCTTGTTCTAGCCAGTTCAGGCAAACCTGTAGCGGCGGCTGTGGGAGGCTCTACCCACCTCCCTGAGCGTCATCACCAGTGGTGAAATGTAAAATTTGTTACTACCGGTTCTGTGGGCGTGGTTTGGTGGTGGTGGGCATGACTGAGTGGGTGTGGCCAATTTTACTTTTTCTTTTAAAAACATTTTTTCTACATTTAAAAAAAAAATGCTTTTAAAAGCCTCTGACGAACCCAGCTGAGCCACACGATCATCGGAGGGCTTTTTTTAAAAAAAAACTTTTAAAAGCATTTTTTCAGCCAAAGAGGTTGTAGAAAAAATGCTTTTAAAAATTAAAAAAAAAAAAAGCCTCTGATGCTCGCGCGGCTCAGCTGAGCATGGGGCCGGGCAGGGATTTTTGCTACCTGTTCTCTGAATCACTTGCCACCATCGCTACCGGATCAGGCGATCCGGTCCGAACCGGGAGCATTTCACCCTTGGTCATCACATCCCATTTCTGACCCTCTGCGTATATGCAGAAGGCTCTGCGTATGTGTGGAGGTGGCGCACACACTCACATTTGCAAACCAGTAGTGAAGGTAAGTGAATACCACTCCTGGACCACACCTTACAAAGACCACACCTGGAATACTGTGTCCAGTTTTGGTCACCACATTACAGAAAAGATGTCGAGGTTTTGGAAAAAGTTCAGAGAGGAGCAACTAGGATGATTAAAGGCCCGGAGACTAAAACATATGAAGAACGGTTGCAGAAACTGGGTATGGCCAATCTAGAGAAAAGAACAATTAGGGGTGACGTGATAGCAGTGTTCTGATATCTCAGGGGTTGCCATGAAGAAGAGGGAGTCAAGCTATTCTCCAAAGCCCCTGAGGGCAGGACAAGAAGCAATGGGTGGAAACTAATCAAGGAGAGAAGCAACTTAGAACTAAGGAGAAATTTCCTGACAGTGAGAACAATTAATAAGTGGAACAACCTGCCTCCAGAAGTTGTAAATGCTCCAACACTGGAAGTTTTGAAGAAGATGTTGGATAACCATTTGTCTGAAGTGGTGTAGGGTTTTCTGCCTAAGCAGGGTGAGTGGGTGGACTAGAAGACCTCCAGAAACTTCCTAACAGTGAGAACAATTGCAACCTGTCTTCAGAAGTTGTGGGTGCTTCATCACCGGAGGTTTTTAAGAAGAGATTGGAGAGCCACTTGCTTGAGATATATAGGGTCTGCTGCTTGAGCGGGTTGGAGAGGTTGAGAGGCTGCCACAAAGAAGAAGAGGGTAAACCTATTCTCCAAAGCACCAGGGCAGGAAGTGATGGGTGGAAGTAATCAATGAGAGAAACAACTTAGAGCTAAGGAGAAACGTCTAATAGTGAGGACAGTTAACTGGTGGAACAGCTTGCCTTCAAAAGTTGTGGGTGCTCCATCACTGGAGGTTTTTAAGAAGAGACTGGACAGCTGCCTATCTGAAATGATATAAGGTCTCCTCCTTGAGCATGGCGTTGGACTAGAAGACCTCCAAGGTTCCTTCTAGCTCTATTCTGATTGGTTGGTTGGTTTTGATTGACAGCCGGACTCTAAGCCAACGAAAGGGCATCTTTCACCCCATGCAAAGGTTCCTGAATGTACGCAACAGATAACAGGAGCATAACTAGTGTGCCAGGATGATGATGATCATGTGAGTTTTCTGGGGGAAAAGACATCCAGTTGTGTTGGCATTTCCCCTTTTTCCCTGCAGAGAAAAACCTTGTTCCTACTGGCGTCTAAGTCATGGCTGTGTGTAAGGTGCCAGTCACGTTTGCATCGTGAAAGAGAAATTAACCCGTAGCATGATTGCTAACATTATTCCAGCACCGTCTAGACAGCCGAGCAATCTTTGCTCAGCAGGGTGTGAGAGAGATGGTGAGGAGGAGGCAGGAAAAAGAACAGAAGAGGCAGCAGATGCAAACCTCCTGGAGACAGCAGGTGAGTCAGAGTTATCTCACCCCTCCTAGAAGAATGAAATATTTTAGTAAATATTAAAAAGGCAAGAATATTATATTTCCCCTCAAAAGAGAAATAGAAATCTTAAGCGAGACAGAAACTCAGAGCCACAGTTCCCTGCCCCCAAGCAGAAACCAAGCTGAGGCCAGATTTTAGAAATGCAGATTTGGTCCATTCAAGACATAGGCAGAATTAGGTAGAATAGTACAATCAGCCTCACTCAAGATCCAAACCAGGAAAGCTATTAAGACACAACAGGAATTGCCCAACACCCTTTCAGAACACAAGCCTCCTCATTACATCATCTCAGAGAGTCCGGGTATCAATCAAACTTAACTCAGGCAACCTAAAAAGTTAACTATGACCCCTGCATAGCTCCCTGGGAGTTGGACAACTAATAGAATACATTTCTTGCATAGGAATAGGAAGCTCAAGGGCAAGGCCCAAGAGAGAGTATAAATACCCCTCTCTCTCTTCTCCATGTGTTCAGCTGCCCAGGACCTCAAAACCAGTAGTGGGATTCAGCCAGTTCGTACCACTTCGGGAGAACAGGTTGTTAACTTTCTGAGCAGTTTGGTGCACTGGTTGTTGGAAGAAATCATTAGGGCAGAGAACCGGTTGTTAAATTATTTGAATCCCACCACTGCTCAAAACCCATGTGGTCCTGTCCATCAATAAACCATCTTTCCACTCAGCTTCCATATTTTCTGTGTCTTTCTCCCCACTTGGAACTGAACCAGATGGATATTTCTTCCAACTTCATAAATGACACCTTAGTCCAACCAGAGATACATTGGAGAAGAAACATTACAGATCATTCAAAGAGAGTCTGCCTTGTTGAGCCAACAAACAATGTTGGCAAGCTTCCAGCCGGGCAAGGAGGAAGAATCAAGTAGGAAGTTAGCCTCGAGTCATTGCAGAGCTGCAAGAGAGCTAGGACTGACCCTCCATCCTATATTCCATGGAACCTTATCTGGTACTTCCCAAGAGAAGGCCATCAATCTGGCTAGATTCTCCTATTATAGGCAGAACACCATAGAGTAGTCAACTTGAACATCGGCATATGGATGTGGTTGCTTTCACCTGACAAACAATGTGGCTGGAGAAGACCTCTGGCAGTTTCCAAGGGACTGTGTTTAAGATTAAAATTAAAGATCCTTTCCTGAAAACGGAGTAGTTATTGCTTCTTTGGTCTCACTCCCTTATGTGCTAATGGAGTCATTCAAAGGCCCTTTTGAGTTTCTGGTACCTTATTTATTGATCAAATTTATTGATCAAAGAGCCTGGTGGTGCAGGGGACTAAGTGCTGTTGAAGTAGCACTTAGTTACCAGCTGCCTGCAATTACTGCAAGTTCAAATCTCACCAAGCTCAAGTTGACTCAGCCTTCTATCCTTCCAAGGTAGGTAAAATGAGGACCCGGATTGTGGGGCAATAAACTGACTTTGTATAAAAAAGAACACCGCTTGGGGGCCTCAAAAGCCCTACTAAGCAGGTATATACAAAAGTATGAAGGCTATTGCTTAATGCATTGTAAGCCGCCCTGAGTCTCCGGAGAATGGCGGCATATAAATTGAACTAATAAATAAATAAATAAATAAATAAATAAATAAATAAATAAATAAATAAATAAATAAATAAAAAATAGTTGCTCATCTCTGCTGTGATCTCTGCAGGGCATCAGGAAGGGCATCCAGCCGGTAAACGTTCAGCTCTATCCAGTCTCCCCCAACTCTACCCTGAATTAAGGGATTACAGGGTCATAAAAAGGGAATTGATATAGTTGTTCATCCCACAAATATGACTCTGATTGGCATGTAAAAAAAATTAACATCAAAATAGTCAAATAAAAACAAACATATACAAGATCATGGGAGAATGTGTCAGAAGCTTATTCATAGCACAACCAAATCACAGGCTCCCTGTTGCCAAGTTCACGATAACATTTGTGGTTTGATGACCAACTCTGAAGTTCTTGAAAAGGCAAATTAGCAGCCTCCTCATTTTTTTCTTTCCATGATCTCCACAGATGGTACTCTGGTTATTCCAAACAAAGCAAGAATCAGGGAGGGAAAAGTCAAGATTAGCTTTTTACACATTGCAGCAATGATGATAGAATTACATACAAGATAACCCACCAGAATGTAGGGAAAAATTGATTGATTATGTCCTATCAAGTCATTTTAGCAACCCAATTTATTTCTCTGACGAAGGGAAAATAGAAGACTGAATACAGTACTCCTCCCTTAAAAAAAAACAAAACTATAACAGACTTATCTGCTTGGCCATGCCATTTCTCCTCCTTTTCTTGAGGAACGTATCCATCTTGTCTTTAAATGAGTTAAATTAGGGTTCTTGCTTTGTGGTCCCAAAGGTGTTTCTTCCAAAAGGCAAATGGGCTTTCTTGGTTTTTCCTTGAAGACATTTCGCTTCTCATCCAAGAAGCTCCTTCAGTTCTGACTGAAGGATTTGTATTCCTTGCAGTCCTCTGGTCGTTAGCACTCTTTCTGAGAGTCATTGAGGCCACTTGGAGGTTAATCTGTGCCCTCAGGGTCACCTAAATAGTGCAAATGGGTGTGGGACTTTTTTGGAACTGCTGATGGCACGTGTAACCATATCGGTAGACAAATGAGCTCACAGAAGTTGGCAAACGGGCTGTTTTTGGCCTCCAGAGGGCCTCCAGGGGGTGGGGGAGGCTGTTTTCACCCTCCCAAGACTCCTAGAAAGGCTCTAGAGACTGGGGAAAGCACCTTTGGGACAACCATGAATCTCCATAGACCTCCTTGCTTGTTGCTTCATGTACAACTCTTGAAGAGGATGATGAGTTTCCTGACTCTTCCTGCTCTCTGCTGACATTCGTTTTGCTTAGTAGCAAATCCGTCAGAAGAAAAATGGGTTCTGCCTGCTATTCAGAAAACAACAAGCAAACACATTAAATTTCTACACAACTGACAATGGGGAAATGCGCCCATTGCATTTTCAGCTGAATTGCATTGAGGTTAGGAAGTTCCCTTTTCCAATACCCAATTTTTATTTCTAGTTTTCAAACCATGGACTGTGTTGCAGAGGTGTTTAAGAGGCAGTGTTGAAAGTAGTTTTCGACTGTGATGGACTGCATATTGCAATGAATAATAAAAATGAAACAGAATAAGCATCCATCCATCCATCCATCCATCCTTTCTACGTATTATATAGTCCCTTTCAGGGTAAATGTTATGCAACACTTGGGGGAACAAAAGGAGTTAGAAAAGGAAATAAAAAGCAGGAGAAAGAAAAGAAGAGAAAAAGAGGGAGGGGAGCAGAAGAGAGGAGGCAGGGAGAGGAGAAGAGGCAGGAGAGCAGAGGCGGGGAGAGGAGGTAGGAGCAGGGGTGAACTTCAGAAATTTTAGCAAGGGGTTCTCTGCCCAGTTGCTGGATGGGCGTCGCCATGGTGGGCGTCACCTAGTCGGCCTCCTGCACCATGGCAGGGGGACGATTTTGCCCTCCCCGGGATTCGGGAGGGCAAAAATGGCCTCCCCAGGGTCCAGAAGCCCTCTGGAGGCCAGAAACGGGCCAGAGGGGAGTGGAGGGGAGAGGGGAGAAGAGGCAGGGGAAGGGAGGGGAGGCAGGAGAGGGAGAGGGGAAAGGAGGGAGGAGAGGAGGGGAGGGAGGGGAGAGGAGGGGAGGGAAGAATAAAAGGAAAAAGCAAAAGCAAAAAAAACAGCTCTAACTAAATCTAGTGTACATCAATAACATCAGTTACATCAGAGTGTTTTGTTTTTTTAAAAATGACTTTCTAAAATAGATCCATGATGGTTTTACGTAGCATTCTCTAATGCACTGAACCCTGGCTTAATGGATCTTGGGGTTTAATGGATTTTAGACAACAGAGACTGGTGCTTGGGTTTTTTTTTCCCCCCAGTTGTTCTGAATTCATCCTCATTTAACTATCTATTCTTCTAAATGGAGGGTTGGTCTGTTAAACGAATATTTTTTTTGAAAGCATGCCATCGATGTCAATGGCATAATTATACAAGTAGCATAAATAGACGCAGATGATATAAATGGACTTTGGGCAACTTCCCTTCCCCACAGAATCTTCAAGGTATTATTGTACATATGTATGTTGGGTTTTTTGTGAAGGTGAACTTTCCCAGCTCAGAGCGAAAGTGGTCTCCATTCCTGTTGTCCTTGCTGGTTTGAGAAGACTAAAGCTTTTCAATATTTTTTTTTAAAAAACCCCTGTAAATCCTGCTTCCAATTTCTCCAGGGACCCCTTCCTTTCCCTCTTTGCAAAGAAATGAAAGGATGTTTACAGAGCCCGCCCGCCTCCTGCAAAGGTCACCTACCTAGCAACCAAATCTGACATGTAAAGTTCAGAATGAATCATTCCCACATCCTAATTGTAAGTATCACAAAAGGGGAGGGGGGGAAGCAGGGGTGCGCTGCTGGGAGTTCACAGGGGTTCGGGAGAACCTCTAGCTAAGATTCTGTGCAGTTTGGAGAACTCCCAAATCCAACTCCTGGCTGTCCTCTCCCACCCTGCCCTGCCCGTCCCAGGAGTCCCCACACGGTCTGTTTTGGATGCAGGTAAGTGCAAGGTGCACGCGGGAGCTCAGGGAGGGTGAAAAATGGGCCTACTGGAGATTCAGGAAGGCTGGAAATGGGCCCATTTCCAGCCTCCAGAGGGCCTCCAGAACCTGGGGAGGTTGTTTTCGCCCTCCTGGAGACTCAAGGAAAGCCTCCGGAGCCCAGGGAGGGCAAAAATGCCCCCTCCCCCCGCCATGGTTCAGGAGGCCAACTAGGCCACGCCTACCATGGCCACGCCCACCCAGCAACCAGGCAAAGAACCCTTTGCTAAAATTTTTGAAGCCCACCCCTGGGGTGAAGTGATCCTCAACCCAATGGATCCTTTCAGGTCTTTCTGGAAAGCATTTATATATTATGTCATCTGGCTGACTCCTTTCCCCATTTCAATTATAAAACATGGTTTACCGAGGTTTCAGCTGTCGAAAGCCAGACTCGTGAGCTGATGGAGCAATAATTGCATTTTTATCACTGGAAATGTTTTGAGCTGATTTCAGCTGTCAGTGTTTTCCCATCCCGCTTGATGCCTTGGAAATTCGACACGGAGTGCATGTCATACCTTCAGATGAGGCTTTGCAAGCTGATGCCGCCTTTTCCCTCCAAACACGTTTCCTGCTGTCCCAAAGGTGCTTTTTTCAGGAGGCACCTGGCCTTTCTTGTTTCTTCTTTGAAGACGTTTCACTTCTCATTCAAGAAGCTTCTTCAACTCTAACAGGATGGTGGGGAATGGAAGGATTGATATTCCTTGCAGACAGCTGGTCCTTTGCATCCTTTTAGAGGGTTGTTGAAGCATTTGGAGGTTTATCTGTGTCCTCAGAGTCACCCGAGTGGTGCTCCTGGTTCCTGTAGTCTGCAATTTTTTTCCCCTGGAAATCCATTCTTAATCCCACACCATTCAAAGGGTGTTCATCCCAAATTGTATAGCTAAAAGTCTGTAAAGATTCTCAGTCATCCCGGTCATTCCCAGTGAATGAGGAAAGGCTGAACGAATGGATCTGCAAGCCTCAAGTGCTGGTGGAAAAAATGTAATACTATTGGCTCTTTACCCCATCTCCCACCCCCCCAAAAAAAAAATCTTTCAAGACTTTCCATACTCCCCAGCAGAACTAGTCGCCTCTAAGTCATTGCTTTTCGCCAGATCAGAGACAGTTTGGTTTAGTGGTTAGGGCACCAAGCTAGAAACCTGGAGACTGGGATTTCTAGCCCCATTTTAGGCATGAAAGCCAGTTGGGTTAATTCCCAGGAATACCACATCCAAGGATTAGATGGACTAATTTTGCTGAAGATAAGACATCTTACAAACCAATGTCCTCTCCATCTTGTGTTTTCCTTTTTCTTGTTTTTCCTTTCCTTTTTTTCTTTTTGGTTTAAGAATCTTTTTGTGTCACCCTCCAATTAATTTGTCCCCTGCTGCCATGAAAAAAAATGGACCTGTCAGTTTCAAAGATATGATCTTTGGTCGAGCGGTAACCGTTAGAATTAATTTTTCATGTTACTCCTTTGATGAGCTTCCACTCACCTTAAAAGATTAGGGTTGTCATTTCCCTTTCTGTTTTTTTTTTTTAATGATAAACGTTTACCCCACGTTTGACAAACTTGAAAGTGTTCTCGGATGACTCTTTCTAAGAGCAGCCATATGGAAATACCATTTGAAAAATCCCACCGATCTTGTTTAGCTTTATACCGCATTGGATTACATGTCAAAGTCATTCTCGTGCCATCTGCAAGATTTCTTGGAACGGGTTTCCCTCTGACACCCATTATCAAATGAAGCATTCTTGGCATCAAGTTATCAGCATTGGTGTACTTGTTACAAATGCCACGGAACTGTACTTATCCCATTCTTCTTGTATCTTCAGTGAAGATTCTGGATACTTACTGTACCAATTCCAGAAGATAGTAGCAGATTCAGACAATATCCAAACTCACATATGTGCAGTCCAGGGGGTCGGTGGGTGGAGCCTCCCACTGCCATTACTACCGGTTCGTAAGAACTGGACCAAACCAGGAGCAACCCACCACCAAGGACTACTTATATTCTTTCTTTCTTCCCTGGGTTCTGAGCCTTTTTTTATATTGATATTCTCCTCCTTCTCCTCTTCCATTTCCTCCTCCTCCTCCTTGTCCTCCTTTCCTTCCACCATTTCTTCCTCCTCCCCTCTCCCTCAATTTCTTCCTCCTCCTCCTCTTCCTCCTCCTCCTCCTCCTCCTCCTGATTAGCAAATGCTGTGCAGTCTTTTTGCCAAGATCTGTTGGGAACCAATTAGCACATGACATTTGGAATTGCCTGGTGACTTTGGAGTAAGTCTGCTCTTTCACATAATGTGTGGATGAAATGTCATGCTCTCACAGTGAAAAAAAAAAGTAGAATTAATGAATTGTAAATTAGCAAGAAAAAAAAAACCAAGGGCGATGTGCAAAAAAAGAGTTGGCATGACTCTTCATAAAATGAATGAATTAATTTAATGGAGATGTTCCACAACCATGAAGAACTTAGTTCAATCTGTGTGGCAGGGCACATCCATGCTTAAGTGACATGCAGGTTAGATGTTCACGGAGTAAAGCATTAACTTACAAATAGGAACTTCTTGATTTCTTTGGGCTCAGCTCTGACTTAGATGAGACAAGGCCTCATACATGGTCTTAGGGCGATAAACCTAGCAGTCAAATGCGGGTGAAATTCAGTTGGAAAATAGCAGAGTTCAAGCTAAAGGTTGGCATTCAGGAACGATATTCTCTGTCATTGTCACCTTATTCCTAAATTGTACACAGGCAACCAAGGGCAGGCAGGGCAAAGCTATAAATTGGGGTCAATGCAGTAAGTGTCATCATTCCGAGTAATGAACTCAGGGAAGTCAGAACTCTGACGCTTTGCTCAGGTTCAAGGGATCCTTTACTGAGTACATCATATCGGCACTTAGAAAAGTGAAACTAGCTCTAAATTATTCCCGCGCTTAGAGATAGTTAAAAGAATAAGACCTCCCCATCCCACCCTTTTGTCTCTTGGGTCACATGGACCAATCAATCCAGATGTAGGTTCCCGCTCAACTTCCCGCTCAGAGATGTCCATTGACATGACCTTGATTCCCACACCTGGCTGGTAGATGTTATGGCTAGCCAACTGAGCTACCACATTCCTGAGTCCCATCCACCACCACCCCTTGAATGGCAACCAAAAAACAAAGTGTCAGGCCTGGAAGCCATCTTTTGCATTGGGCCTTCAGACCTGCCACATTTAATTGCTGTGGGAAACTGGGAGGGGGGATTGTATGGAGAACGGGTGATATATAGTTATAATAACATTCCTTTCTCAGAGAGTCAAGGACATCTTGCCCTGCACCTGGATGGCTGGAACTGGCAGGCATCTCCAGTTGGGACAGTGCTTGGATTGGACCATGTGATGGACTTGTGGGTGCTGGGCAGGGTCTTGAACTTTCATTTGGGTAGGGAAAACCTGGAAACTTTCAGATTCGGGTTTTCCCAGATGTGCCAATATGACATCTCTAACAAAACGGATCTTTGAGGAACTTCAAGCCTTGGAGTCTTCTTTCTTTGGGGGTATTATTTGGAACCCTGACACAAAGCAGAATTAAGTGTGGCTTCGGGTGAAGTCATTTTGCAGGTTGACAGTTTAACTTGGCAGTTTCTTGACTGATTTGGCAGTTTCTTGATTGACAAAGAGCCATCAGCAAATCCAACCAAACAATTTCTTAGACCGCCCCCACACAGACAGGCAAGGCACCAGAATATAAACTGATAGCAAACAGTATATATTGTTATAAACAATATAAATATATACTTATATACTTTCATTATCTGAATATATTGTTATATTCAGGTAATGAAATGTTTGCAAGAAAACAAACAAGCTCAGAGAGCATCAAGGACCACACAGTCATCATCATCATCATCCTGCCCCCTCCTCCCCTCCCCTCCCTCCCCCTCCCCCTCCCCCTCCATTCCACAAACCCTACTCCCTTCCAACACTGATGATGTTACCTGGTTTGGGTCATGAAACGTCTCCAGGAAAACAAGCAAGCTCAGGATCCCTCATCTCAATCCTGAGCTACAAATAGCCTCCTTTATTAGCAAGCTAAGAGTTCATAATGTCAGGTTGCAAAATCCTTGTGAACTCTGGGACAGTGTAAGATCTTGGTTGGGGCAATTTCAGCCTCCATCAGCCGATAGACCTGATAAGAGGTCTATCAATAATCATATGATTATTGGTATCATCGACCAATTATTGGTCAATGATGATGGACCAAAGAGGCATGCAATGAAGCACAGAACAGCATGGCGTGGAGGATGGTGGAGTTGCATTTCAACAGGGTGGGTGTGGGTAGGAAATATAGTGTTGGGCAGCGATCCAGCTTCCAATGGAATTAGGAAATTTCCCTTAAAGCAGACATTAAAACACCTTTCTGGCTACCCGCTGATAAATGTGTGTTCTTTCCTCGTGTGCATTTCTCAATCTCGCTGCAAAGCCATGATTTTCCTTAGATTAGTTATCTTCTAAGCCTGCTTGCTTGCTTATTAGGGTCTCTGCTTCTGCGAAATCCCTGCTGTTCCCAGCCTTGTATTTCATGCAAGAAAGCACAGGGCACACATTCTCTCCCTCCCCTCCACCCCGGAAATCTCTGCATAGACTTGCTGTAAAAATAACGGATGGTTTGTTTTTTTAAAAAAAATCTTCTTATTAACCTCAAAGTCTCACCACAGTCTGGCACTAGGTCTCTGAACAGCATGGATTTAATTATAAAATAGGCCAATCCAAGTCTCCCTGGTCCACAAATTCCCAATTGTTTCATTGTCATAGTTATTGTTAATTTGACGAGGAGATGAGGGGGGGTGGGAAGGGAGATTTGGCATCTGTTCCTTCTCCACACCATGAAGAGAAAACTTCCATTGGAACTCTGGCTATCTCCATGGGGCTGCTGGCAAATATCGTTTAGAAGCTGTTCTATGAGTCGTCCTCACTCAATGGTCTTTGTTAGACCTCAGGTTGCCCCGGGGGGTGGGTGGGGGGTGTTCTTGAGATATTAACCCAACCCAAAGATTGCAGCTTTAAAGAGTTATTTTGAGAAAAGGGATTGAAGAAAGACTCTGTTTTTGTGAGACGCTTAACGGGGGTCAAGAATAAGTTAGCATGTTGTGTAGACCTTATAACCCATTCCATTTCCACTGGAATGGCTTAGATTGAACTTTAAAAAACCCTGGGGGGGGGGGGGGTTCATTTGTATTAAACTTTAATCCCCGTGGTCAGCTGCAGGATGTGAACATAGGAAAGAGGGCTACTAGCATTTGAGTAGCATGCTGGAATACAGAAATAAATTCTAAAAAAATGTCCTTCTCAAAATGGGGCTAGTCTAGGCACTCCCCGTCTATGATCTTCTCACTTTTCATCTCCTCACAAGCACCCACCAGATTAAAGAGAAGGAAGAAGAGGTGTGAGTAACTTTCCTCACAGTCTTAACCCTAGTTGTCTTGATCGAACCTTACCAGTTCCTTCCTTCTAGTTTCCCGCCCTGCGCAGTAAAATACTATGTTTTTGTGAGTCCAGTCAATGAAGGAACAGTTAATGAATCAATAGATCAAACATCTCCCTTTCTCCAGAATATAGACTAAGTATTGAGCTATCATACCAAAATTTTTCTGTACTGATCAGTGATGGTATTTGGACTGGTTCGGGAAAACCGGTAGTGGTGACCTAGTGGGTGGGCTTGGGCCCATCCACCCGCCCCAGCGCTATGCCATCCTATTTAGCCATGTTTTCTAAACCATGCATATCCATGTGCAAGCAAAGCACATGTGTGGAAGTCCGTGTGCGCGCGCTCACATTTTTGGTGCACGGCGAAACGGTGGTAAAATTATGTGAAACCCATATAACCCAGAAGTATCTCAATTTATCACCCAATTGTTGGAGATGCAACCAGAAATCTGGAACATTCTACCACATGTGATGGACGTGCCCCATCACAAGGAAGTATTGGTGTCAAATTCAAAAATGGTTGGAAGAAATTACAAAGCAAAAAATAGATTTGAAACCTGAATTGTTTTTATTAGGAATACTTTGGACCCGAATATGAACAAAAACCTTCAATACATTATATTGCACATACTTACTGCAGAAAGAATCACATCCGCAAAAAAATTGGAAACAAAAAAATGTACCCTCAGGATGAAACAGTCATTAGGAAAATTCTAGAATGCACAGAGATGGATAAAATGACTATGGAGTTGAAAGAGAGAGAGGATTTGGAATATTATGAAATATGGAATAACATGTACAGTTGGCTCAAAAATAGAAATCAGAACAAGAAATGTTTAACTTAATATTGATGAAACTAAAGTAACTGAACAACATTAAATAAAGAGATGTAAATATAAACGAATATAAATGTGTAGATAAGAACAATGACTATTATAATGTGTATGTGTGTGTGTGTATACACACACACACACACACACACATACTACTATTGAGTAGTAAATAGAAATGATAGAATAGAGAACTACAAAAGCAAAATACGTAAGTCAATACGAAATGCTGTAAAATTACCATTGTTACGTAATGTTCAATATGTCTTGACATGTTTTGTTTTTATATATGTATGATTGTTTTTTGTGTTGTTTTTAAAGACAAACTGTTTAATAAAATTATTTTTTAAAAAAAAATTATGTGAAACTCACCTCTGGTACAGATCAGAAAAATCACTGCAAAGACCAGCTTAAGATATGTGTGCTTCTATGTTGGAGGAAATGAGCATTTAGGTCAATTCTTCCCCCCCCCCCCCAACTTTGGATGCTTCCAAATGTGCAGATTTCAACTCTCGGAAGAAAAACCATGTTGGAGGAAGATGGTTTTAAATAACTCAGGCTCAGAAAACATAATAAATTTGATGGATGTAGAAAAGGGAGAGGGGAAGGCCATACGTTATCCTTTTGAAAGCTTGGAAGGGTGCATTCTGATCTCAATTTCTGACAGTGAAATTTTCTGATATTAATCTCATCCTGCCTAGTTTTGGTCTGTAACTTGTCTATCTTAGCTTTCAGGTAACACTGCTGTCTTCTGATGTTCTGAGTAATTGCTACCTTTGGTCCAGATTTCTGTCTAGGGGGAAAACAAGTTCTCGTATGCCAGATTCTTACATGGTAATTGTTATTGTGCTGTCCCTTCATATTAGAAATATTTTTCTTCCTTTCTTTCAGAGAACAGGTTTGCCTTGCAAATCTTCCTTTGCTCTGAAGTTTGCCCTTGATGCGGCTTTAATTGCTGAGGAATTTGGGGGTCTCTTCCTTTTCCTAGATGAAATACAGTTTGGGTGCATTGTTACGTTTATTATTATTATTTTAGCAAATCAAAAATCCCTTTCTGAACAGAGATTGACGCAAAAGTGCTAATCCCATGAGGTTTGGCAGAGAAATACATTTTAAGAGTGTGTTTTATTCATTTTCACGCTTCTGCCCTCTGCATAATAATAGTCCTATCTCTGTGCCGTGACCAAGTAGAGAATGAATTAGGGATATTGTGCACAAATAGTTATTCCCCCCCTATTTCTTCCAACAGTGCATCTGCAATGAGGTTTGGACTAGAATATGAAATATGGTCAGTTGGGATGATCAGCAACTCAGTGCATTAGTATCTTCAACTGGATTTCTGTCCGTGGAGCTCTTATTCAGCGATCCGAAGGGAGACAAGAATGAAGAGAATTGGTTCTTTATGAGCAAGTTGGCAATGGTGAGTTGACCAATTGTACAATTCTGGAATTTGACTTGCCCTGAAGCTAATGTAATGTCGTTCCTACTGGGAGCTGTCCAGTGCTGATTTGATGTTGGCTTTCTGAATTCAGAGGTTCTAACTAAAACTGAAGGTAAAGGTTTCCCTGTCTAGTCCTGTCCAACTCTAGGATGCGGTGGTCATCTCCATTTCTTGGCTGAGGAAGCCAGTGTTGTCCAAAGACATTTTCTGTGGTCATGTGGCTAGCATTGCTATACACCAAAGACTTATGGAATGCTGTTACCTTCCCACCGAAATGGTACCTATTTATCTACTTGCGTTTGCATGCTTTTGAACTGCTAGGAGGCAGGAGCTGCAACAAGGATGGGAGCTCACTCCATCATGTGGCACTCGGGTCTCAAACCCAGCTTTTCATCTGACAATCTCAGTATCTTTAACCACTGGGCCATCATGCAGGGTTATTCAACACTGTGCCTTGGCTAAACTGTGGGCTTTTCTGCAGTCAGGTATGATGATGGCCACCACTTCAGATGGTTTTTAAACAGGAACTAGGTGACTCATGAATAGTATGAATTGTTTTTACTACTTAAGATTTTTTCCCATCCACTTCTTTTTACTGGTCCAGCCAACCACCCAAGGTTTGTTTTAAAAAAATCTATTGTTAAGTTCATACAATAGATATGTATTAAGCCAATACATATTGTATTGGCTTAATACAATACAGTAATATTCAGTGTTTATGTTCAGGAAGAGCCTAATGAGTGGGATGTGATTTACAGAGATTCTAGAGATCCAGGTTGATCTGATGGTTTACAGTTGTCTGACATACTGGATGTCCCACATCACTCTGTAGAATGATAAGCATCAGATTATTTTTATAAAGGTGGAATAACATTCTCCAAGAAGCAAACTGCATTGCCTGAAGGAAGTTTCTATCATCAGAGGAAATCAGGAATGTGTAATATTTTTAGGCTGCATCTGAAATTGCCCTCTCTAAAGTGCTATTACATAGCAATCAGGGGCATATTATGGAAGTCACTTGTATCAATTACCAACCAAAGATAGTGCTTTATTTCTGCTAATGAGCTACCAAGCCTACATCATATTCTGTAGTCATGCAGAAAAATGAGCTAACTGATATGGCAAGGCAGACTATCAAGAGACTTCTAGACAGAGTGGAGAAGATTAATGTGAAATGGAAAGCTGGAGTGAGTACTTGCCAATATGTGTACAGGAATGAGGCTCTTATCAAAGCGGGTGGAAAACAAAGTTATGCTTTAGATGATCATTCATCTCTAGGAAGAATTGGAGAGGACTATCAATGTCAGAGAGTGCACAGTTTTGACTATGTGAGACAACCCAGGAGCAAATACAGCAAACAGGTTTGTATTTAAATTGTGATTTTATCTACAAAGAATATATACATACACATTCTTTAGTCAGACCTGAAACAAACAGCAATCAGCAATTACAGCACAGAAGCACACACGGAGAAAGAGATATGCTCCAACAGGGCCTCTTCTTATTAGAGGCTCTTAAAGTGATATCAGCCCAAAAACCTTGCTGACTCATCTCAGCATTACATCATTGCAGCAGTTGGTCAGCTCTTAAATCTTTACCCTGACAATCTAGTATTGGATCTGTTTACGGAAACGGGTCTCATGCAGAAAGTAGCATTCCATATGGAAGATGTCATTTTGAGAGCTTGCATGTTGTATTAAACCATGGTTTGCTCATGCATGTCTGGCTGACTTTAGACCAAACATTTCAAACACATATGTCATTTTGAGTATGTAAGAAGAAGGACCGAACTTAAATGTAAAATAATCATGTTCATAACCACAATCACATATGCATGCATGGACCCTTAAAATGCTATTATATACCAAGAAATTCAGTCCAAAGTTTGAATTGTGACTCTTGAGCGACTTTATATTTTTCTGTGAGTCTGAATCTCTTCTTTTTGCCCTCCAATTTGATTTTTTTAACTTTAGAAAGACTCTAAGGAATAGAAAGATAAAATAAATCTGTCTCACCAGTTTTTTTTCCCCTCCCCGACGTTGGATCCATGAAACAGAGAAAAATATACCCTTTGGCCTTTGTCCAGGAACCACATACCCATTCTCAATCTCTGAAATAAAGATCTGAGCCTTAAAAGTCAAGACAAGTTAAAAGTTTGAAGTCCCACAGGGACTTTTCTTTGAAAATCTCTGCCTGGGTTAATGACATCCAAGATCTGTTTTCTAACCTCTGTCTCTTTAATAGAAGTCCATCACTCTAAAGCAAGAGTCAAATATGAATTCATTTTTGTGGGGGTAGGGGGGACTGGAATGGACGATCGTGATGGTAGCGTATGAAAACCCATTACAGTTATATCTTTGACCCAGCAGGTATTTTTATCCATCAGTAGTGAAGTGACAAAATAGGAACCAGCAGCCATGTTTTCTACTGAAAGGAAGAGGAAATCATAACAAGTAGAATCTTTAAAACAGTGGAAATATAGTTGACTGCTCAAACTGCTTGCAAATAAGGGGAAGAAGACCCACGACCTATATTTTTTAGTATCTGGGCTTCAGGGGTGAAATCCAGCAGGTTCTGACAGGTTCTGGAGAACCGGTAGCGGAATTATTATTATTATTTTTTATACAAAACATAAAACAAATCCATCATCCATTACAATTGCAAACAGTGTGTCAGTCAGTTACAAATCTTTTGGGCTTGACCCCCATATTCAGAATTTACTAATTATCTAATTTCTCATATTGTCAAACAAATCAACATCCTCATTTATCATTTATTTAACTATGGCTTTGTTGCTTCAAAAACTTATTTTCAAATATTATATTTATAACATTCATTTCATGTTTCATATTTCATTTCCATGTTTTATTATTTAGCCATTGAAAAAAATAAATCCCATATCTTGTAATATTGTTTTATCTTCTTGTTCTCTAATTTCAAATGTCAATTTACTCATTTTAGCACATTCCATGATTTTCTTAATAATTTCATCTTGCGTTGGTATTTTCCTGTAGTGGAAATTTTGAGTAGTTCGGAGAAGCAGCAAATACTATCTCTGGCTGCCCCAGAGTGGGGAGGGAATGGGGATTTTGCAGTATCCTTCCCCTGGAGTGGGGTGAGAATGGAGATTTTGCAGTATCCTCCTCCTCCCATGCCCATCAAGCCACATCCGCCAAGCCACACCCACCAAGCCACACCATGCCCACCAAGCCATGCCCACCGAACCGGTAGTAAAAAATATTGGATTTCACCACTGCTAGGCTTGTGTATACCTGTAGTGTGATCCCTTTATATTTTTCCTTGGGAAAAAATCTCACTTCCAGGAAAGCTCCTCTGGAGGAAGTGCCTAAAATTACAGCCTTAATTCTTTTTGCTGGAATGCGGCCTTTTTAATTGGACGGATGGATAGATTAAATATGAATTCAATGGGATTGAGCAAACATTGCCGCTGAAAATGCTAAGCAATTGGCACTGCAAGATGTCCCTTCTCCAGCAAATTAGATCAAATGCAAATGATGCTTGATTTTTTTTTTCATTCTCATTATCTGCCGTTTGGAAGATCCACTGGGGATGAGAAAATGCTCAACTGCAGCTTTCCGATTTTTCAGGGATCCACAAAAATAGAGATTTATCATTTTCTTTTCCGGGTACCTTGAAAAGCAGGCTCAGAATCATGAAGTTTATAAATCTAGCTGGCTGTTTGTTACTCTCAGTTGGAGCTGACATTTAAAATATTTATTTGTAAACTTTCCAGAGTCAGGTAGGTGAGATGGGAAGGGTAGGAAATGGATGAATAATTAAACGGATAAATAAATAAAAAGGGTTTGTTTCTTTGTTCTATTGTACAGCCATTGGCTGTGGGCAGTTGACTTCCCTTTCTGTTCTATTCCATTTCTAGAAGTGTGTCAAGCTTTATATGCTTTATAAAATTATGCTTTGCTACTTCAGCTCAAAATAGAAACGAGCTCGGGCTAATTTTGGCACAAGATTATTTCAGTATAATGGCTTGGTATTTTTTTTGATACAATCGACAATTATACCTTAATGCATTTCTTCCTGCCCCCAATATGTCTGAGACTATATCTGGGAAGGGAGAGCAAAATTACATTTTTTTTTCTCCGTAGGTTCCTATACATAGGAATCAGGGGTGGAATTCAAATTTTTTTACTACCGGTTCTGTGGGCGTGGCTTGGTGGGCATAGTGAGGCTTGGTGGGCGTGGCAGGGGAAGGATACTGCAAAATCTCCATTCCCACCCCACTCTGGGGCCAGCCAGAGGTGGTATTTGCCGGTTCTCCAAACTACTCAAAATTTCTGCTACCGGTTCTCCAGAACCTGTCAGAACCTGCTGAATAGTAACCCTGATAGCAATGAGCGGCATACGACTTAATAGGTACAATTCAGAACCTTTTCTAAATGTAATATTAACATTTCATGATGTTCCTCTCCATTTTTAATGGGCTTAGTCTACTACAGGTTGTCCTCGACTTACGACAGTTTGTTTAGTGACTGGTTGCTGGCATGCCATGAACTGGTGCCGGACCAGGGATTGGGGACCCCTACCTTAAATGAAGTTCCTTCTAACCTGTTGTCTTTCAAACAGACCAAGGGAAGGGGTGGGGGACATTTGTTTGCACCAGAATACTGCCAGCTCCTCCAAAGACCCACATTTAAAAAATAAACATTCAGGGGTGGACGGCTGAGGGTTCACAGACGTTCGTGATAAGCTAAGATTCTGGGCAGTTTGGAGAACCCCCAAATTCCACTCCTGGCTGGCCCTGCCCCGCCCACCTCGCTCCACCCGTCCCAGGAGTCCCCATATGGTCCGTTTCAGATGTAGGAAAGTGCAGGGCGCACACGGAGGCTTGGGGAGGGTGAAAAACAGGCCTACGGAAGTTTGGGAAAGTCAGAAACAGGTCTCTTTCCAGCCTCCAGAGGGCCTCTGGAGCCTGGGGAGGTCATTTTTGCCCTCCCAGAGGCTTGAGGAAAGACTCTGGAGCCCGGGAAGGGCAAAAATTTATTTATTTGTTTATTTATTTAAATTTGTATACTGCCCTTCTCCTACTGGACTCAGGGTGGTGCACAGCCAAGAATAAAAAACATTCCAATACAAAATTTAAAATTATTAAAAGAATTGTATAAATTTGGCCCAAAATTTAAAACAATCTACATTACAATTTAAAATATCCAAGGGTGGGGGGCGTTATGTCAGCCCAGCTTGATGAAACAGAAGAGTTTTTAGGGCATGGCGAAAAGCCCGGAGACCTGGTATTCTCCGTATCTCTGGGGGAGGTCGTTCCAGAGGGCAGGTGCTGCCACAGAGAAGGCTCTCCCCCTGGGGGTCGCCAGCCGACATTGCCTGGCTGACGGCACCCTGAGGAGTCCCTCTCTGTGGGAGTGTACTGGCCGGTGGGAGGCTATCGGCGGCAGAAGGCTGTCCCGCAAGTACCCAGGCCCTATGCCATGGAGAGCTTTAAAGGTGGTCACCAACACCTTGAAGCGCACCTGGAAGACCACCAGAAGCCAATGCAGCTCAGGCAGGATGCCTCCCCACCACGGTGCAGGAGGCTGACTAGGCCACGCCCACCATGGCCACGCCCACCCAGCAACTGGGCACAGAATCCCTTGCTAAACTTTTTGAAGCCCACCCCTGGCAACATCTGTCCTTAAGAAGTCAGTGGGACAAAAAATCCTCAGGTCAAAGTGCTGACAGGCAAAGCCCACGTTAGAATCACGAAAAACCACAAGTGAAGGGATGGAATAAAATGGAGCCCAGCTCCTGATTAAGATCTGTGATCAATCAGCAGTTGGAGGACTTTGAATTTATCCAGCTGCTTTATGCTCAGTTCTCCTTTCACGCATACACAATGGGACTTTTTCTAGTGTGGGAAGGATTTTTAAAATAGAAAAATAAATATAACAACAGCTCCCTGAGGGGAAAACTTCTGACAGTTCTTTTTTTTTTTTTTTTTTGCTTTTTGCTTCTGGATATGAAAACACTTGAGACCATAGTAGTTATTGTTGCATTTGTCTATGAATCATTGGAGTCCTGTTAACCTTCAAAAGGTTTCCTTTATCATTTTTTCTCTCTCTATTCCTCAACCATCTCTCTATCCAGCTATCATCTCTATAAGTATTTTTTAACGTTGGCAGCTTTAAGATGGGTGGACTTCAACTCCCAGAATTCCCCAAACAGCATGCTGAAAAGGGAGAATTCTGGGAGTTGAAGTCTGTCCATCTTAAAGTGGCCATCGTTGAGAAACACAAATCTATATCACCAAAATCATTGAGGGAAAGTTATGAGAATTAATGAAATCTCTTAAGAACTTTTTCAGTTATACATTTCAGTGATTTACTGGCTGGATAAATGAAATGAACCGAAGAGGTCTTACCAAGCAAAGCAAAACAGAATAGAGTAGAGTAGAGTAGAGTAGAGTAGAGTAGAATAGAATAGAATAGAATAGAATAGAATAGAATAGAATAGAATAGAATAGAATAGAATAGAATAGAATAGAATAGAATAGAATAGAATAGAATAGAATAAGGAGTAGAGTAGAGTAGAGTAGAGTAGAGTAGAGTAGAGTAGAGTAGAGTAGAGTAGAGTAGAATAGAATAGAATAGAATAGAATAGAATAGAATAGAATAGAATAGAATAGAATAGAATAGAATAGAATAGAATAGAATAACAGAGTTGGAAGGGACCTCGTAGGTCATCTAATCCAACCCCTCACGCACCCAAGCAGGAAACCCTACACCATTTCTGACAGATCCAAGACAGTCCAGCCTCTTCTTGAAAGCCTCCAGTGATGAAGCTCCCACAACTTCTGAATGCAACTTCTGTTCCATGGGTTGATTGCTCTCAATGTGAGAAAATTCCTCCTTGTTTCCAGGTTAACTCTCTCCTTGATCAGTTTCCATCCATTATAGTTACACAAACTATACTTTCATTCAGGGATGTCCAAGACCTGTGGACTACAACTCCCAGAATTCCCCAGCTAGCATGGGTGTTGCAATCCAAAGATCTTAAAGTTGCCAAGTCTGGGTTCTCCTGTTTTACATCAAAAATGTGTACCTTCCAGTCAGGTTTTGACTCCAAGTGACTGCCAAGCCTGGTCCCAGTAATTTCCTTGGATAGTTGGCAATTAAAGGCTCCTTGTTGGTGAACATTTATTTATGATTCATTCCTCCCCACTCCCACATTTTATTTTATTTTTTTTTTTTGTTCATTCACACTGACCTTTTCAAATCCCATTATATCAGCTTCCTGGCAACTACTCGCAACCCATAGGTAAATGGTAACAGCCAGCAAGCAGATGACTACATTCAATATCGTCCTAAAACAAATGTTTTTTTGTTTTTGTTTTTTTGCTTTGTCATATGCCATCTTTTCAAAGCCCAATAGTTACACAGAAACGAAGCATTTTTCCAACTCGGACTAATGATTCGCAATGGAATTATACTGTTGGAAGAATTATCCTTCTGGGTTCAGCTCCAAGTGGGGAAAAAGACACTGGAAACATGGAGACTGCTTGGAAAGATGGTTTAATGGTGGATAGGATCATATGGTTTGAGTTCCCGAACATAAAAGGACTATATATTTGGATATCAAAGAGAAAATTATAACCCAAATCAGACTAGGAGTCTGATTTATTAAAAAACGTATATTATACAAGTAAAGTGAGGTCGGATAGACCTAACTGATATATAAAGGTAAATTAGGTTGTTCTGTCTTCCCCGGAATGTAACATGGATATATTGTACAGAATATTAAGTTATTAAGGTACTATTTACAGATATATATGTTATTATATAACCCTAACCCTGCCACGCTTACCAAGCCACGCCCACCAAGCCACGCCCACAGAACCGGTAGTAAAACAATTTGAATTCCACCACTGTTGGGTATGTGTAAAAAAGTCCTGCGACACCTCACTTTGTCGTCATTGAGAATTTTGTAGATCTGGTTGTCCCCAGTTCAGTTCACTTCTCAGTTGCCAAAATGCAAATTAGAATGCTTCGAACAGGTCTTTGCACAGCTCAAATTCATATTTTGTTGTGCCTCTCCTTAGAAACGTTGGAGTTTAACAGAGACGGTGAATAACATTTATAAATCAAACCATTTTACACAATGGCCAAGAGTTTGGAGCGTAACTTGAACATGGCTTTCCAAATTCAACGCTTGCTCGGTTCCTAAAATAGAAATAGAAAATGTCTCTTTTTGTGGAATGGCTGTTCTTAAAAGTCGCGCTTGGCAGAAGTATTCCTCTTTGTATGTTCAGAGCAATTCAGCTTCAGAATCTTTTTGTTGAATGACTTTTTTAAAAAAAAATAATTCAAGAAGGGTGGTTAATTTGATATAACAAAAGAAGAATGGCTTTATTTTACGCAGTCTGGGTTTTTCCTCTCCCGAAGAAAGGCACATTTTCTATTTATTTCCACTGAATATCTGATTGTGGAATACTGCAACGGCCATCAGCTCCACCCGAGGAAGAACTAAATTAAATTACTGCTTTGAGTTAAGACGGTAATTTAGCTCCAAATTTGACAATAATCCCATAATGTAGTACATTGCTCAGACAGATCTAATTAATGATTGTGGAAATAAATCAATAGAAAAAGCAAACTCACTGTGTTTAACCGAAACACCCTTTTTCTACTTCAATGGCTCATTTTTTTTCCCTTGCCATTCTAGGCCAATTGAAAGGACTAAGCCATAACATTCAGGCAGAAAATGAATTTTGCCTTATCCCAAACAAGAACAAATAGGGAAACAGAGTTTTATTTAGAACTGGAATGGGGAAGAGAAGCTCAGGATCACTTGATTTAGAGATTAATGATGGTTTGTTCAATACTGTTGTTATGGCCTGTCGGCCGCTGGCCCCTCCAACAGCCCAATCAGAGAGGGAGTCAGTGTGGGAGTTGAGGCCAGCATCAAGGCAAACTGAGAGCTCCAAGGGGTAAGAGGGGATGGAGCTGGCAGAGATAGAGACAGAGGCAGAGCCTGGGTCAAATAGAGAGTCAACAGCCCCCAGGTCTGAAGGTGGCTGATGCGGAAGAGGAGGAACAGCTGGGTCCTGTACCTCACACACGGATGTGCAGAAGGCAGAGGAGAGGAGAGCAGTGGAAATCTATGGGCCAGTCCTCAGGTCAAAAGACCCACTGCTGCTAGCTAAGCCCTACCATAGCTCTGAGGATAAAAGGCAGGAGCTGGAGATGAATAGGTGTGGCAAACAACTATACATCTCCCTATCAGCTAGCCACTGAAAGTCCAAAATTCTGAATCCTGTTGGGAACTGTATTGGAATCCTTTCTTGGAATCTGCAGCGTGGAGTGTACCTTCGGAGCGTGTGTGTGTGTGTGTGTGTGTGTGTGTGTGTGTGTGTGTCCCCTTTGCTGGAAAAAGAGCAAGTGCACCTTGCAGGACTTCTGTTATAAGTGTGGGGAGAGAGAGACTCCTGGTGGGTTGGAGTCATTTCAGGGGGGAAAGGAGCGAGCTTTGCTTTCCACAGGCACTTAGAGATTTCATTAGCCTGCTGTGAGTGAGAGAGAGGCTCTTTGCTGGGAATGCTGGCACTCCTAATAAAGGGAACATTTAGTTAAAAACAGCGAGGTGGTCATGTTTGGGAGCCAGATCAGAACAACTGTATTCAGCAGCCGGCAAACCTTGGCTGATCTCCCCACAACTAATTAAGTTGGACTTGCTACTTAGACCTAGGACTTGGGCATGGGACCATGAGAAAATCACAACATGGTTGGTTGGACTGGGGAGTTGAAGAGTTCCAAAAGAAAGTTATCACAGATCCCTCCCAAAACAACCCAAATGGTTGTTTTCGAAACAATCTTTTAGACAAAAAGGACATCTGGGCAACAGGAGTCAGGTTAAATTCAAGGGAACTTAGAATAATAGAATCATAGGGTTGTAAGGTTGTAAAAGGGTTGGAGGTCACTCTATACCGAGTGTCTGCAACCCGTGGCACTTTTGTCCCCCTGATGTGGCTCCCTATTGGCTGAACCCACCACTCCTCGCCCTCCCCTTCCAGTCACTCCTCACCTGGCCTGAGAGAGATGAGAGATGAGAGAGAGACAGAGAGACAGAGAGAGAGACGGAGACACAGAGACAGAGACACACACACACACAGAGATACCTGTTTCCCACAGAAAACACTGGGAGCTACAAAACATAGGTAGGCGTGGCTGGGGGGGGTCATGTGACTGGGTGGGAGTGAGTGATGTTAAGTTGGCCATGCCAACTCAGATTTTGTGGTTCCCGGTGTTTTCTTTTCTGTGGGAAACAGGTCCAAAAGGCTCTTTGAGTGTTTAAGGTTGCAGACCCCTGCCCTATACCATTCCAGACAAATGGTTGTCTGATCTCTTCTTGAAAATCTCCATTGATGAAGCATCCACAACTTCTGGAAACAAATCATTCTAAATGATTAACTGTTCTAAACCATCAGGAAATTTCTCCTTGGTTCTAGTTTTAAGGATCTTCCACCTGTTACTTCTTGTTCTGCCCTCTGGTGCTTTGGAAAATAGATCAGCTCTCTCTTTTCTGGTGAGAATTCAGTCCGTCACAGCTTGAGATAGGATTGTAGGAGAGTCTGCTATGCTGGAAGGTTGTAATACAGTATATTAAAAAAAAGAGATCCCCAAGGACACATTATTATGGAAAATGTGCTCTAAGAACATTAGGAGCGGCACAAACGAAAACACATTTGGATGTTCATCAATCTTTTCTCTCTGTCATTCATCAACATCAGATATAGTCAGTAGGAAGAAAGCTGGCTTCAATGCGTCGACTGCAATACCTACTTATCCTGCTATAAAGTTTCTCCTTGCCGCTCATAATCATAAATCTAGGGAGGAAACAACTGTAGCAAACCTCTCCAGGAGACCTCCATCAATAGATTTTGTAAGGATGCAGAGGCCGTAAGGACCTTTTCTTAAAATACCAAATTTTGAATGCAGCCCACCCGATCTCTGATTCATCAGCTTCCCAGGAGGTTAATCACAATCCCTGCAGTTCAATCTCAGACTTTGTGTTCTACCGGAACGCTACTGGCTGCCCACCACTTAGTCAAGCACTCTGCAGTTTGGGATCAGTGATTTTCTCAGAACCTCCTCTTACTTCATAGACATTCAATTTATTGGGATGATTGTGGAGTCTGAAAGAACGCATTAGTTGGTCCAAGAAGTACCGTATTTTTCAGAGTATAAGATGCACCCCCCCCCCCAAAAAGAGGGTGAAAATTTGGGTGCGTCTTATACACCAAATGTAGCCCCTCCCACAAAGCAAAAATGAGGCCAGGAGGTTGCGATGGTCTGTGGCAATCCCTGCAGCCTGGAACAGCTGATTGGGGGGTGTTCCGGGAAGCTGATTTACCCACCAATCAGCTGCTCGTGCGGAATCAGGTTGCAATAATGTGCTGAAGCTGATCTGGCTGTTCGCTATTTGCTGCAAGGACATGTCAGAGTTTGCAGCAGCAATCACATCCAGAAAGCACACACAAGTAACTGATTCAGCAGGATTCAATAACTTTTCTTTATATATAATATAACACATGAAGTAAAAATATACAATACCAAAAGCAGGTTTTCCAACATGGTAGTAAATACAAGCAAAACACAAGCAGAGAAGAGGAGTTTCAGTTTCAGTTTTGGTTTCAAAGTAGCGTGCAGCTTTAGTACAGAACAGTTGAGCTAAGCCATGCCCAGATTCCTTGCTGCCGCATTGTTGCTCACACAGCAAATACTGTTTCAGTTTCCAAACAGCCCTCAATGCTCTCACAGACTGACAGGATGCTAGCCAGATGAATACCAATGGATGCTGGTAGACAAGAGGCAGAATTTTTTCCCCCTTATTTTCCTCCCCAAAAACTAAGGTGTGTCTTATACTCCAGAGCATCTTATACTCCAAAAAATACGGCAGACGGAATGGAGGTAAAGAAAAGGTGTAGGAGCACCAGACTATTTCTCTTCTGTAAGATGTTCCCAAGTTCCTCTGTCTCTTTGAAATAAAATTAGAAGGTAAATTCTCTTTTAGCAAATGGAAAGATTGTCTGAGAAGTTTATTCTGATGAAGAAGTAGACAGCTAAGAAGAGGGCAGATTTGTCTTGGTTGAAAGCTACACTTGGTGACGGTGTGATAGGTCAGGGGCCATCTACTTGAACAGAGAGCAGAGCCAGAACAAATTTATGGGCAGGACAGAAAAACCAGAAACACAAAATAAAGATTGGGCTAGATAGACAAAATTGCCAATGGATTGTCATACCAGGTTGGCACAGGAAAAGAATGACAACTTAATTGTGACAGTCAATACTGTTGACATCAATCAGGGCCACTGTGAAGGAGTGATGTTGGCTTTTTGAAAATATCAAGAACATTATGGCTGTTCATTCCTATCATCACTTGATCCAGAAGATGAAGAAGTAGATTCTGAGAAGCAGAGATGTTATCTGACTGGTTTGGTTTCATTTGGGAGAACGAGTTGTTCTTCAACTGAGCTAAAGAAGCTTCTTGGATGAGAAGTGAAATATCTTCAAAGAAAAACCAGAAAGTCCAGTTGCCTCTTGAAAAAAAAGCAACTTTGGGAGTTGTGCAATTCCTCTTCTTCAGGAACAGAAACCCAACTGTTTCTGTTCTCTTGGAGCAAAGCTAGATTGTCCTTTCTGCGCACCTGCTGGCTGCATACTCCAAGGATCGTCTTTTCTACAGCAAGGTTCTCATTGGACACAAATGCGGCTAAAACCTGAGAAGTTGTGTCCTTGTAAGCCAGGAGTCAACAATCTGCCCGCGGCAGGCACTGTGGTACAAATGACATACACCTACCCACCCACCCCCCACACATACACGCACAAACAGAATTCTTGTCTATGGAACTCAAGAAGAAAGCAAATCAAGAAAAATGTCTAAAATCTCATTTCAATTGGTTGATTTTTTCATGCTTGAACTCCCTGTTTAGGCAGGAAACCCTAAACCACTTCAGACAAATGGTTATCCAATCTCTTCTTAAAAACTTCCAGTGTTGGAGCATTCGCAACCTCTGGAGGCAAGTTGTTCCGCTGATTCATTGTTCTGACTAGCAGGAAATTTCTCCTTAGTTCTAGTTTGCTTCTCTCCTTGATTAGTTTCCACCCATTACTTTTTATTCTGCTCTCAGGTGCTTTGGAGAATAGCTTGACTCCCTCTTCTTTGGGGCAGCCCCTGAGATATTGGAACACTGCTATCCTGTCTCCCCTAGTCCTTCTTTTCACTAGACTAGCCATACTGAATTCCTGCAACTGTTCTACATATGTTTTAGCTTCCAGCCCCCTAATCATCTTTTCGTTGCTTTGCACTGCACTCCAAAACTCTTGCAAGATTTGGAGCAAGAACTCACACACACACACACACACACACACACACACACACACACCAGATAAAGGCAGTTGCACCAGATAGTCCCTGCAGCATACCTTTGAAACCATAATGGTCCCTGGATTACAGACTGGGAAACATTATGATACATAATGCACTAATTCTCCTTCTGAAGTAATTGGCATTCTAACCAGATGCTGAACTGAGGGCTAAGATTATCCAAAGGCCGCTTTGGGATTACAAGCTAAACCTTAAGTAGGTTAACAAAACACAGTGGCTCAAACTTAATCATGGCTTGCAAGTTTAGGATGGGGGGTATTCTAAAGATGCTGGCACTTCTGCAGACCCAATAGCTACTTCATGCAGGTAGCCAATACCATCTTTGCAATGCCAGGACCAAGAAGGCAGGATAAAATATTTTCCCTGAAGGAGAAACGGAGAAAAATCTTAAGAGAGGCAGAAACCAGTACCCGTCTCCCCGCCCCCAAGCAGACACTGAGGAGGCCAGTTTTTAAAAAGGTAGATTTGGTCATCCATTCAAGACAGGAGATTTCAAAACTCCTTGCAGCAAAGTTTGACCGCTAACAAAGGCAGAAAGGTAGGATTAGAACAAGCAGCCCCTCACCTAAGATCCAGCATGGGAGAAAAGCCACAATAGGAATTGCCCAACACTGTTTCAGAACACAAGCCCCTTCATTGCACCACTCCCGGAACAGCTCAAACTTCAAAGTCACAGAAACCTATAAAGATCCATCCACTCATCCAACCATTTTGTCAGCTGCACCAGAGAACCCCAAATCCTGGTGGTTCTGCTTCAGAGGTGGGTTTCAGCAGGTTCTGACCAGTTCTGGAGAACCGGTAGCAGAAATTTTGAGTAGTTTGAAGAACAGGTAGTAAAAATTCTGACTGGCCCCGCCTCCATCTATTTTCTGCCTCCCAAGTCCCAGCTGATCGGGAGGAAATGGGGATTTTGCTGTAACCTTCCCCTAGAGTGGGGAGAGAATGAAAATTTTACAGTATCCTTCCCCTGCCATGCCCACCAAGCCACACCCACAGAACCGGTAGTAAAAAACTTTGAAACCCACCACTGTTCTGCTTCATCGTTAAACTTTCTTTCCAATCAGCATCCATGTTGTTTGCAGGTTCTTTCTCCCAGCTTAGAACTGAACCAGATGGATTTTCCTTCCAACACTGTGATCACATGACCCCGGGATGCTGCAACCATCATAAATATATGCTGTGGTTCAGTGGTGGGATGCAGCCGGTTTAACAACCGGTTGGATGAGCGAGCAATCGCCTAACGAGCTTACACGCAGTGTTCAAGCTACAGCAATTTGAAGCTCAGCTGGTTACCTTTGGTAAGGTAAGTAGAACAGTGGAGACGCGGAAATCAGCTCTGCTGCGTGAATCAGCTGAGCCAGAAAGAAAGGAAATAGAGGACAGGATAGGGCGGGGATGGATGGGCGGGGCCAGCTGTTCATTGGCACTACCGGTTCGCCTGAACCGATCCGAACTGGCTGAATACCACCCTTGCTGTGGTTGCCAAATGTTGAAATTTTGATCACGTGGCTAGCTATTTCTCCCTGGGCATCCTGATAACATCAGTTGTCTCCCTTCAGGGGGAAAAAAAATCCCTTTGTGATACAAAAGATCTGGAAAGCAGAAGCCGGCTGCTAAATCTCGCTAAGCAATGAGTTCATGTTGTATAAAAAAACATGATTAGGATGCATTTAAAAACTATAAGGATGTGGTGTTTTTTTTCCTCTGTCACCTACTTTTTCAAAATCATGATTTCTAACCAATAAAACAGTGTACATTTTTCTCGGAACACGAGCAAAAAGCCTTTCACAGATGTGATTAAAAAACAGGAACCGAGCCATTTCTCTGCCAGCAGCCACATGGGATGGATCATTTTAAACTGTCTTCGGGGGTCTTTCTTATTGCTTTTCTTCAACAAAGGAGAAAATAGATGTCTCCTGTAACTGGCTTGTTGGTTTAATGCATCTCTGCGTTTTTCTCCTCTCTGCTGCACTCTCCTTCGAAATTCTCCGGGACGTGTGTAGACTTTATGGCTGTCAGAATCATTTATGAAATGAAGATCATTGAAACCGGAGAGGTTGTCATCGTCTCCTTTCCTTCCCTCTAGTCATAGAACAACTCTGTAGAAAAGAATTAACTTCAAGAAGAGACGGCATTGAAGTCGTCATCAGAATTTTGCTTCACCCTGGGCGGAATTCCTATTCCCTTACAAATCCATTTTCTGTTCGCTGGGGAACTCGTGGGGAGTCTGCTTGTGTAGCGGTACTTGGAAAAGAGCCTGGAGAAGAAGACGAAGAGGCAGTTGCCAAGGAAACGGTCAGATAAGTGAGGAACGTCTTCTCTTTCCAACCAGTCAGCCCAAGTCCAAGTCCAAGCCAGGCTGGGTGCTCTATCCCCACTGGCAGCTGGGCAATGCTGCATGGGGCATTGAGCGGTTGTTGGCCGTGCCACTCTTTGCCGGTGGCCAGCCAGGCGAGGAAGTGCATGGCCTCGGCTCTGCGTTTGGGGAAGCGAGGGGGAGTGGCGTAACAGTGGCTTCCCTGCTCAACACTGACAAGTGATGCATGGCGCCCGCACCAGCGTCCCAAGAGAAGCAGAGAACATTGCTGCTTGTAAGCAGACAAGCAGAGGTAGCAAGCATATGCCACGCCGTGGGACAAATGAAAGGCCCTGTTGTCCCGCAGAGCCTGCCACCGCTTGAGGGGGAGCGAGGAGAACTGTGAGACTCAGGGAGTAGGTCAGGTGGAGCTGGCGGACTAGGAAAGGGAGGATCATGCTGTTCAGAAGCCACCCCCGCCGCTGCCTCCCTCTCCCCCCCCCCACAGAGGTTGGAGAGCTGGGAGGCGAGATCCAGGTGAGGCGCCCCTTGACGTGAGTGACGGTGAGTTGGCCACACCCATCCTGCCACATGATGCCCCCCCAGCCAGTCAGAGCAGGGAACCGGTTGTTACATTATTTGAATCCCATCACTGAGCGTAGCCCTCAGCAGTATAACGGGCCAAGCAAGAAGCTCAGAGGAGACTTTCCCTTGTTTCTCAGATTGTAAAGGAGATGAAGGGTGAGAATTGTACTTTCAGACTTCCAAGATTGATGCTGGCCTTGAAGGGGGAAAGCTAGACAGGAAACGCAACCAGATGAGATCACTCTACTTTATTGGAATGCTACCTCAATCGAATCCTCCCTGCAACTTCATTTCTGCAATCCACTGGAAAAGTCTTGGGAAGGCTCAGCTCGATGTATTTATAATAGCAGCCCCCATCCCCCAACTCCAAAACAAAGGGAGAAACTGGGAAAAACTCAGCCTTATCCTCACGTGATGTCTCTACATGATACCCCCGTTATGGCGAACCTATGGCACACATGCCAGAGATGGCACACAGAGCCCTCTCTGTGGGTACGTGTACTGTCACCAGTTGCTCTTCTGGTTTCTGGCATGCACATGTGCGCTGACCAGTTGGTCTTTGCGAGTGCTGGTGTGCTGGAAACTGGCCGGACACTGGCCTGAAAAACGCCCCCAAAATGGTGTAAAAATAGCCTGGAAAACAGCTAAAAAACTAGGCATGCGCATGCCGGCCAGTTGGTCTTTGGGTTCCCGGTGCTCTGGCATGCGCAAAGACCAACTGGCCAGTGAGCATACGCATGCCGGATACCTAAACACCAGCTGGCCGGCACACCCATGCGCTCTGGCCAGCTGGTCTTCAGGTTTCCGGCGCTCCGGCACGCACACGCATGTGTGTTCCGGTTTGGGCACTCAGTGCCGAAAAGGTTCACCATCACTGTGATACCGTCTTACCTTTCTTTTATCTTGGAATATGGGTGGAAAACTGGTTTTTTTTGGGGGGGGGGACAGTCTTGGAACCTTGCTGAACACTAGTCTGGACATTCAGAGCAATTTTTTCAACTAAAAACCAGACTGATGGTAGGATTAAAATGTCGACTTGGACAAGACAAAAAGATGTTATATTTAACAAAAATTAAGACTAAGCCAGAAGAAATTTAAATGAATTGCAATGACTATAATTATGTCCCGTGTCCTAATCATAATAATTTCCTTGTCACATTAACGAACTCAATGTTTAGGTGGCATTTTGGAGCTATCCCAAATCCTTAGACATAGCAATCGTCCTTAGACTTATATACTGCTTCATAGTGCTTTTACAGCCTCCTCTAAGTGTTTAATGGGACCAGCACATTTCCGCCAACAATCTGGGTCCTCTTTTTACTGCCCTCGGAAGGATGGAAAGCTGAGTCAACCTTGAGCCCAGTGAGATTCGAACTGCTGGCAGTGGGCAGAGATAGCTTGCAATACTGCATTCTAACCACTGCACCGCCATGACTCACTTGCATTTGGAGGTCAAGAACATAGAGTAGTAGTGCAATTAAAACAAATGAAATTTTCAAAAAAAAAATATTTTCCTTCCAAGCCAGCCCTGCTTACAATTGGGAGGTGATCCTATACATTCAGGTGCAGGCTGCTGGGGGTTCGGGAGAATCTCTAGCTAAGATTCTGTGCAGTTTGGACAACCCCCATAATCCCACTCCTGGCTGGCTCCACCCACCCCATTCCGCCCCTCCCAGGAGTCCCCACACAGCCCATTTTGGATGCAGGTAAGTGCAGGGCATACATGGAGGCTCAGGGAGGGTGAAAAACGGGCCTACCAGAAGTTCGGGAAGGCCAGAAACAGGCCCATTTTTGGCCTTCCCGAACATCTAGTAGGCCTGTTTTTTGGTCTGTTTCTGGCCTCCAGAGCCTGAGGAGGCCGTTTTTGCCTTCCTGGAGGCTCTAGAAAAGCCTCCGGAGCCCAGGGAGGTCAAAAATGTCTCCTCCCCTTTATGGTGCAGGAAGCTGACTAGGCCACGCCCACCATGCCCACACTCACCCAGCAACCAGGGAGAGAACCCGTTGCTAAAATTTTTGAAGCCCACCCCTGTATACATTTTGTAGCTTTCAGCACCCCCTTCCAAAATGGTTATACCAGCTTTTTGTCTACCCAAAGTCTGTCTTCTTTGCTGTAGAAGAAGCAAAATCACCAGAGATTTTCAGATCAGGACACATGATTAAGAGCAAGGGACGGTATCAAGAAAAGAGAAAGCTGTACGCTCACCAAATTCAAGGGAGCTCAAAACTGAAAGTGTGTTTTTTATTCCCTTCATGAAATAAGCATTGATTTTCTCTTCTTCCCCCTTTTCTCTTCTTGCCTCTGGACATTTTGGGCTTCTCTGTACTTAGGAGAACAGACAACATTAATAGAACCTTGCAAGTCTGAAAGTACAAATCTTCCCCCGCCCTCCTCTTTGTACAGCCCAGAAAGTTAGGATTGACCTTTTCTAAGTTTCTTTCTTTTTCCCGTTGTGCAGTTGAGGGCTCCCCCTCCTTTTATTTGATCGTTCCCTAGACAGCATCTCTTTCCCTCATCTCTCAAGGACACCCCTATATGCCATTGCAATATCCTTCCTAGCAGCTTCTGATCCTGCGTGAAATAAAACCCCTGATCAGAATAATCTAAATAGCTCTTGTTTATTTGCATAGAAGTTTCCTCCAGAAGGAAGGGACACGGTGGCTCAGTGGCTAAGACGTTGAGCTTGTTGATCAAAAGGTCAGCAGTTCAGCTGTTCGAATCCCTAGTGCCATGTAACGGGTAGCACTAGGGATTGTGAGTGAGCTCCCATTACTTGTCTGCCAACCTAGCAGTTCAAAAGCACATTAAAAAATATAACTAGAAAAATAGGGACCACCTTTGGTGGGAAGGGAACAGCGTTCCGTGCACCTTTGGCATTTAGTCATGTCGGCCACATGACCACGGAGATGTCTTTGGCCAGCACTGGCTGTTTGGCTTTGAAACAGAGATGAGCACCACCCCCTAGAGTTGGGAACAACTGGCACATATGTGTGAGGGAAACCTTTACCTTTATCTTCCCCTGGAAGCAATTGAAAAACATTTTAATTGCACAGAGTTTGTTCCTTTTGTAAATCAGAAGAGTAATCCTTCAAACCTGATCGTCCTTAGAACAGAACTGGGGATCGATTGCAAAACAGGAACTGAGATTCAACAGTAAAATGGATTGGTGTTTTTCTGTGTAACTGGTTGTGTTATTCCCTGCTATCCTGGGCTCAGGTTACCTGTTTTCCAACTTCAGTTTGGACTGTGTCACCAAGGTTTGGTGATGTGGTTTGAAAGACCTCTTGGGGTTACAAGCTATCATGAGAATGGTAGTTCTTCATAGGGTATGTCCTGCCCAATTGAAGGATCCTTTAACTAGAACACTATGTTGGCTCTTGGTCAAAGATCAGGTCATTTCTCTTGAGTTGAATGAGATTTTTTTGTATTTTTAAACAGGGTTTCTAGAGGTGGTGGTGGAGGAGGAGGAAGAGAAAGAGGAGGAGAAAGAAGAGGAGGACGAAGATGAGGACAAGGAAAAGGAAGAGGGGGACAAGGAGGAGGAAAAGGAAGAGGAAGAGGAGGAGGAGGAAGAGAAAAAGGAAAAGGAGGAAGAGGAGGAGGAGGAGGAAGAGGAGTCTGATGATTTTATCTTGTCCTTTCCTCAAAGAATTCAAGGGCTTTGGAAATGGGCTAATGACTCATGGACATGGATGGCATCTCTCTTCCAATTTAACACAATTTCACTATAATAAAAAAGAAAACATACCATAAACAATAACCTATGATTGCCATCCCCTTGCTAGGCAACTAACTGCCAGTTGATTGGTACGATGGCATTTGCCACAGCCTGCATTTCGTAGTAAACTGGCCTAAACCATATTTTCTTTCCTTACACCCAACTGACATCACATCGTGTATCCAAATGGGGAAACAAATAAGAAAGGAATGCCCAGTAAGAGAATCAGAGTTAAATAAGCCACAATCTCTCTTGGATAAATTAATACATTGGTGCTCAAACGTTGTGGATAGGTAATAAAAAAAATCAAAGGTGCCCCCAATAATACTTTTATCCAGCAAATCAATACATTCTGAAACTGTCCCCTCCAGTACAGTAGTGTTGGACTTACAACAGTTCCTTTAGTGATCTTTCAAAGATTTTTCACATTTACGACTGTAGCATCCCTGTAGTCATGTGATCAAAATTGGCAACTGACTCATATTTATGACAGTTGCAGCATCCCGGGGTTATGTGATCGCCTTTTGTGACCTTCTGACAATGGGGAAGCCGGATTCACTTAACAACCGGGGTACTGATTTAACAACAAAGCAAGAAAGATCGTAAAACGGGGCAAGATTTCTTTAACCACTGTCTTACTTAATGACACAAATTACGGGCTGAATTGTGGTCGTAAATCAAGGACTACCTGTGCCTTGGGAGGTCTTTCTTGCCCTATTTTCTTTCTCCTAACAACCCCTTGCTTTAATGCAGTGGTGAAATCCAAATTTTTTTATTACCGGTTCTGTGGGCGTGGCTTGGTGGGCGTGGCAGGGGAAAGATACTGCAAAATCCCTATTCCCTTCCCACTCCAGGGGAAGGATACTGCAAAATCTCCATTCCCACCCCACTCTGGGGCCAGCCAGAGGTGGTATTTGCCGGTTCTCTGAACTACTCAAAATTTCCGCTACCAGTTCTCCAGAACCTGTTGGATTTCATTCCTGCTTTAATGGCCTGGTGTCTTTCTGCATTTTAAAAAAGCTTTTATGCCTCTGGATATCTGGACTGCAATCACTCCATAAAGTATTTCGGATTCCACCGGCAAATCATTTATTACGGGTGACCTTATTTCTCTGAGGTTCCATCCCTGACTTAATCAGCAGAAGAAAATTCATTTGCATCCTCTTCGTTTCTTTGTTACGTTTCAGTTCATTTCCCTCCCTTGCACCCTCCCTCCCCAGTGATCTGTAGCCTTGACCCTTTGATTCTGCTGGATTCATATATTATCTTTCTGTTTGGAGCCAAGGGGTAACCTGTTATTTAGAATTCCATTTGCTGGGGAATCTACGTGTGGAGTAGCAGGACCTGCAACTCTTGATCCACCCACATTTAATCAGAAGGAGTTAAACGCCAAGATGTATCATTTGGGTGGCGTTCAGTCGCCTCGAGGGGAGGGGAGCTAATGAAAGGGTCTGCTTCGCCGTGAAGACAATTCGGTCAAGAAGACACAATGGGAAAAGGAACGAGTGTGTAGGATCACACTCCACACATTATTGTTGGATTTAAAAAAAAATGGCAACAAAAGGAACAGAAGGCAAGGAACAAAAGAATGATTGCTCCCAGAATTTTATGGATCAGCGCACCTCTCTGCAATTTTTCAATCGATGGAATTGCTTCCAAAGAATTTGGAAATCGCTATGAAGAAGGGGTGGGGAGAAAAACATCAGTCGTGCCTATGTGATTGACAAGGTTTACAGGAATGAGTGTGGATCAAGATTACGCGATCTGCACAAACCTAGCCAGAAATCAAAATTACACATTATTATTAATCTGTCCTACATCTTGCAGCTCATAACGGGTACAATAAGAGTGAATGGAAACAATTGTCAATTGCTTCTAATATTTGATGGACTGCACGGACTGAAGGTTGAATAATTAACTCCTTTCTTCTATCACCGAATTCAATATCAGTGCATATTGAAGTTCTCTATTCTCTCTCTTCTTTTGGTAGAGGCAGTGCTCGACGTACCACCACAACTGAGGCCAAAATTCCTGTTGCTAAGTGAGGCATTTGTTAAGTCAGTTTTGCCTCATTTTATCATCTTTCTTGCCACGGTTGTTACAAGAATCACTGCAGTTGTTAAATTAGTAGCATGGTTGTGCTCCTCCTGTCCCTGCCCCCCTCTTCGTCCTTTTCCCTGCTCCTTTCTCCTTTTCCTGCTTCCCTCCTCCTCCTCCTCCTCTCCCCCCTTCCTCCTTTCCCTTCTCCTTTCTCCTTCTCCTGCTTTCCTCCTTCTCCTCCTTTTCTTTCTTCTCCTTTTCCCTTCTCCTTTCTCCTCCTCCTCCTCCTTTTCCCTTCTTCTCCTTTCTCCTTCTCCTGCTTTCCTCCTTCTCCTCCTTTTTCCTTCTTCTCCTTTTCCTTTCTCCTTTTCTTTTCTCCTTTCTCCTTTCTCCTCCTCCTCCTCCTCTCCCTCCTCCTTTTTCCTTCTCCTGCTTTCCTCCTTCTCCTCCTTTTCCCTTCTTC
The DNA here is from genome assembly GCA_030761175.1 of Masticophis lateralis. Lineage (NCBI taxonomy): Eukaryota > Metazoa > Chordata > Lepidosauria > Squamata > Colubridae > Masticophis > Masticophis lateralis. The sequence continues at coordinate 7,586,823 of JAUDYJ010000010.1, read as the reverse complement.
TCCTTTTCCCTTCTCCTTTCCCCTTTCTCCTCCTCCTCCTCTCCCTTCTCCTTTTTCCTTCTCCTGCTTTCCTCCTCCTCCTCTTTTTCCCTTCTCCTTCCTCCTCCTCCTCCTCCTCCTCCAAAAAGTGTTTTCAAGGAGTAGGTAGGAAAGTGTCTTCATTTTTTAGTTTGTGCATTTTCCCTTTCTGCTATAATAAAAATTGTCAGTTAACCGACTCCAGAAATTTATCAGCAGAGAGCTCATGTATGAAAACTGCCTGATAAGCCAGGATATGCTAGTTTGCTTAGCTGGAAAAAGACTTGATTGAGAAACCCTTTCATTAGGTCATGCATGTCACATTCATGACCTACCTTGCTCACCTGCAGACGTGATCTCAAAAATCCTCATCCCGCAAAGCCAGTGTGAGTCCTAAGGGAAGCCCCGAATCTGAGCTCCATTTTGCAGAGAGACCCATGATGAACCTGCTTTTGCCACCCCGGGCAAAGCAGCTTTCTGTGTTAGCTGCTTTCAGCTGCTTAGAATATGTCTTCATTTCTAGTCAGGATCAGAGCAAAACATGGATTTTCTTTTCTTTTCCCCCCTTTTCCTTGCCTGAACCCCTGAAGTTGGTGGTTTTGAAGCTGGTGTATATTTGCACTGAGAATCAAAAGGCAAGGAGTCGCTTTGAAACACAGGTTGTATTCTGAGAAGATAGCAGGGAAAGATAAAAAAGCTGCAGTTGGTTTATCCAAGAAGACAGCATGTATTCGTCAAAAGAACCCCAGCCCCAAAAGCAGATAAGAACTCGGACAGAAAATTTTATTGTCCTGTAACTTTTTATGAACACCATTTCTTTACAAAACTTTCTCCCCTTTTCACAACTTACAGGATGGTCTTGACTTACAGTCTGTCAGGGTAATGAAGATTTAAAGCTGACCAGCCCCTTTAAGACTGAGAATGAGTCAGCAGGGTTATTGCCCTTTAAGAAGCTGCCTTTATAAAGGAGGCCATTAGAGGGCGCCTCTTTCTCTCCTCCTGTATCACTCTCCTTGTGTTCTACTTGAATTGTAGTTCTCTGTGTAGAGTTGAAGATTGATTGATTGCCTACCATGTGTATATATGTACATAGAAGTCTTGTACATAAACCACCGTTTGTAATGATTAAACCTCTGGGTCCTGTATTTTGCTCCTGGGTTGTCTCAAAATAGTAGTCACACTGTAAACACTTTGGCACAGTCACGGTTTGGGATCAGGATTTCCATCGTTAAGGCTCTCCAATTTTACGACCTATTGGCAGTGGTGGTTAAACAAATTACTGTAGTTTAGTGACTCATGTGGTCATTAAGCGAATCTGCTTCCCCTATTCAGGGGTGGGTTCTAAAATTTTTACTACCGGTTCTGTGGGTGTGGCTTATTTTGTGGGTGGGGCTTGATGGTCATGTGACAATTCTTTAGGATTTAGCAGAGGCACTAGTCTATCAGACTTTTAACTGCTTGCAGAACTGTACCGGTCTACTCATTTGTTTTTGGAGGCACCGGTCTACCACCATATTGCCTTTTAACACTGATCAGCTGTAGGGCGGCCCTTTGAAGCCCCGTGGCAAGAGTTTAAACAGTTTTTTTCCTTCTAGCTGATCAGCTGGGACTCGGGAGGCAGCAATAGATTGGGGGCGGGGCCAAATAAAAGGCAAGAATAATGCAGGGAGGCGGGGGGATGGGAGGGCCCAGCTCCCAAACAAAGAGGACCGGTTCGGTGACGTCATATTGTCACCGCTACTGACTCGGTCGAACTGGGCTGAACCAGGAGGAACCCACCACTGCCCCTATTGACTTTCAATCAATCGGAATAGAGTTGGAAGGGACCTTGGAGGTCTTCTAGTCCAGCCCCCTTCTCCAGCAGGAGACCCTGTACCATTTCAGACAAGGGGACATCCAGTCTCTTCTTAAAAGCCTCGAGTGAATGGAGCATTAGCTCTCTGTTTTTCTATCATTATTGCATCATTCTACCACCTTCTTCCTAACTTCCCAGACATCCTAAAATGTCCTACTTTCTTGTTCAGGTACGGACTGACAGTGGCCGACAACGACTGTAGAGAAATATTGCTGTGCTCAGATGCATTTCATCTCCCTCCCCTCCACCCCCAAATAAACCAGCCTTCTTTGCACTCGCTCCACTAACCCTGGCGTCATGCATGTTATTTCTCCATTTATTATCCTTTTTATCTTCACTTGACTTTTCCAGCTCCAGAAATCGCTGTCATTTATCACTTGCCATCAGCCGCAGCATTTAAGCACCTTGTCCTCTTGGGTCAATGTCATCTGACAGCTGACTTGCTGTTTTGGGGTTCTCCAGGAGCCTCCCTTGACGCCCTCACCTTGTTCGCTGGTCCCTTGTATTCTTCCTCGGTTGGGTAGCTGGCTGTCATGCTTGGTGTGAGTCCCCTGTCGAGGAAAGCTGTTGCTCAGTCATTGAAAAATGAGCCCAAACATGCGCCTGTTGCAATATCAGAGAGGTGTCTCTATGCCACAAATAATTCACATAGGTTCTGAAGGCTTGTTCACTTATGCTTGGGGCACTTCCATAATGGGATTTTGCGCTTTCAAAGGGAGGTTAAGAGGAAAGAGGTTGTGTTTGTTTAAAGCTGATTTATTACCCATTATAGCTGCTGTGGATTAATCAATAGACTGATTAACCTAAGGAGTAAATGATTGCAGATGGTCTGTTTGGGGAAAGAAGAAAAGCCAACTGGGGGAAGCAAGGGGTTTATTTGCTTGTGTATTTGTTTTGTCCCACTCGGGCAGAGATGGTATTCACTTACCTTCACTACTGGTTCGCAAATGTGAGTGTGCATGCAGGGTCTTCCGGACATGTGCAGATCGTCAAAAACGGGATGTGATGATGTCCGGGCAGGTGGGCGGAGCCTCTACGGCCGCCGCTACCTGTTCGCCTGAGCTGGATAGAACCGGCTGAATATCACCACTGCACTCGGAGTCACAATCCACAGCAAGGGTCAAATGTATGATTTACATTGGGAAGGGGGGAAGTCATGCCAGAGAGAATGGGGAGTTTTCTATCAATGTAGATAGGTCTGATCCAGATTGTGACTCCTCAATTCAAGAACAAGGTCATAATTGCGTAGCCTGTGTAGCGTAGAGGGCTAATGCCTCCTACTAAAGGCAGCAATTAACACCAGCTGCCTGTAATTTCTCTGAGTTCAATCCTAGCCAGGCTCAAGGTCGACTCAGCCTTCCATCCTTTCTAAGGTGGGTAAATTGAGGACCCAGTTTGTGGGGGCAATAAGCTGACTTTGTATAAATATAAATATACAAAAGTATGAAGGCTATTGCTTAACGCATTGTAAGCCGCCCTGAGTCTCCGGAGAAGGGCGGCATATAAATCAAATTAAAAAAAAAAAAATTAATAAAGGATCGTCTTTGGTTGAATTTTTCCTTAACATTTCTAATTGCTGTGATATATTAAGAGAGCTTTCTTTGACCGGTGCGGTAGCCTAGAGGTGAAAGTGATTGCCTCCCACTCAGAAGGTTGTGAGAGTTCAATCCTAGGTAGCAACAGATAATTAATAAAGGATCGTCTTTGGTTGAATTTTTCCTTAACATTTCTAATTGCTGTGAGAGTTCAATCCTAGGTAGCAACAGATATTTCTCTATCAGGACATAAAGAGAAAATATCTACTGTGAACTCTGCATAGGTGTCAGGAAGGGCATCCAGCTAGTAAATGCTTAGTTTCACTTAGTCGCTCTGACCCCCACCCCAAAGAAAGAGATTACAGGGTCATAAAAACTAAATAAAACTAGGAGAACTTTCTTCAGTTCAGTACCTTCCAGAGAGTTTTAGATGACCATTTCCAAAGTTCTCGGACAAAATGTCCAAAGGTAAAGAGTGTGAAAATTGTATTCCAAAGGGACTGGAGGAAATTGATTTACCTACAATGCAACAGCTAGCTTTCTTTATCCTGGGTCCATCATTTAGCAGGCTTGATTTCTCAGGCTTATAGAGAAATACATCTTATAAATAACAAGCCACCTACATTAGGTTTATGTCTCTCATGGCCCAGGAATCAGATTCTGACTCTGAAGACGCTGCTCCAGCTGAACCCATGGAGTCTCAGCCTCAGGAAAAACCAAGCCAGGAAACACCAGAAGCATCACCAGAACAGGAGCATTAGTCAGATGGTAGGCATGGTCCCCAAGCCCCTCTGATTTGGCAAATGGAGTGGAGAGCAGAGCAAAAACGCTCCCTGCCAAGCAAGAGACAAGCGCTCTTCATTGAAAATAACTGGCCTGATTTAAGAGGCAGTTCTGACCCATATTTCTTGATTAAATAACTGTCTGATTTCCTATTCTGGCAGGACAGTCCTATGAATCTTGCTCATGAAACTCTGACCTTGGACTGCCTGACAAACTTGGCTTGGCTTTTTGAAATTTGGACTGGATTTTGACTATTCCTCAGTTGTGTTGCAGTCCAAAGCAGAACCACCCAGGCAAAGCTTTCTTTCCAAGAGATTTTGCTGATTTACATTCTTCCCTTATCTGCTGTTATCTTCTCACCCTTGAGTAAATTGCTATTCTCAGCGAGTTGCTGTGTGTGTGGATTTGAAGTCTGAAACAGAACAATATCAGTTCTATCTTTTCCCAAGACAATTTCCCAGCTGCAACATCTTCATCTTTGGGGATAGCCATGTTAGAAGATTAGTTCTCAGGGGGGCTTTGGAAGAAAGATTTGATAGTGTCAGGGAAATCTGTATGAGAACATAAGAGCCTTACTGAATTAAGGAAAAGAACTCTCCAACATAATATGGACCTGTAAAGCTGAGATGCTCATAACCAGAATATGGGAATGATCCCTTTTTTCCCCACTATTGGCTCCTAAAAACTCACGTTAGGCATGCTTGCATACCAGAATATGAAATCAAGCAGCTGTGTTGTGTTTATTTGAACCTAGATTGATTTCACTTGAGTAGCGACTTGATAATCTTCTTTTAAGGAGAAATTGCAATTACTTCTAGGAGTTATAATTGCCGCAGCATTTAATCTACGCATTTGGAAATCTAAGCATCCGTGACTTTGGAAATATATGTAGGGGAGACGAGGAAGGCCGTGCCTTTCTGAGCACCGTCAGTGACCATGAAATGGTGGTTGATGATTGAAAGAAGGGAGATAGGATCAATGGCATTGTAAGGAATGGAGTATCTTGAAAAGGGGCAAGATCCTGAACACTCCATAGTGCAACAATTTGGCAAATCAAAATGACCAATGCTTTAGCTCAGTGGTCCCCAACCTTTCCAGCTTGGTGGCTCGGTGTGTGTTTGTGGGGGGAAAAGGAATGGTTTGTGTGTGAGTGGTAGGTGTCAGGGGTGAAATTCAGCAGGTTCTGATAGGTTCTGGAAAACCAGTAGTGGAAATTTTGAGTAGTTTGGAGAACCGGCAAATACCACCTCTGGCTGGCCCCAGAGTGGGGTGGGACTGGAGATTTTGCAATATCATTCCCCCAGGAGTGGAGAGGGAAATGGGGATTTTGCAGTACCCTTCCCCTGCCACGCCCCCCAAGCCACACACACCATGCCACACCATGCCCCCCAAGCCATGCACCCAGAGCTGGCAGTAAAAAAATTTGAATTCCACCACTGGTAGGCGTGCGCCCGAATCCATACAGTTCCATTTGCACAAGTGGCGGATATGCACATAGCTGCAGTTGCACAAATTCACATAAATGTAGCTTCACACAGGACTGGGAGCTTCCGCCTCTCGTACAAGTGGAACTGGATGTGCCCACACTGGCCTGCCACTTGAATGAACTGGTTGTGAACAAGCCACAGCCCAGGAGTGGCCCATGGCCCAGGGAGTTAGGGACCCCTGCTTTAGCTAGTGAGCTAGCATTCCTAAACAGTTTCTTTCATCATCATCTTCTTTTAACAACCCCCATAATACCTTGTGGGGTGGAAGCTGGGCAACTGAATGCAGATAGCAGAGTGTCTTTAATGGCTAGATGCCCTTCCTGTTGCCAGTGCGGAGTTTTGTTCGGCAAATATATTCTCATTGTGCCCAGAGAGAGAAATATCTGCCTTTACCTAGCATCGAACTTACAGTGAGGCAAGAGCTCCACCTCTACACAGTTTCTTTCAGCAGGAAATATTCTACTACTCTTTCCCCCCAAAAATAAGACATCCCCTGATAATAAGCCCAATTGGGCTTTTGGGTGCATGCACTAAAATAAGCCTACCCCCCGAAAATAAGCCCTCCTTGAAAATATTTAAACGCAGAGCTGGAAATCAGGTAAGACAGCAAGAAGAGCCCCGTCTTGCTCCACACGCCCCAAAATAATAAGACTTCCCCCAAAATAAGGCCAAGCGCTTATTTCAGGGTTCAAAAAAAATATAAGACAGGGTTTTATTTTCGGGGAAACACGGTAGATCAGTTCTCCCGCAGGAAACATATGATGCTCTCTTTGGATAATTCCTGCACTGCAGATGAGTCATGCCAGTTGCTATCCATTTAGCAGAAGGAGGGGCCCATTTGTTCTCTTCTGCACCTCATCCTACAACATCTGAAGGCAGACCGCGTAATTGTAGCTCCCGTTAGGTGACAATGTTCCCACTCCAGCATCCATTAGGAAAATTTTAAGATTCTCACAACGGTACTATTGTTAGTTATTCAAAGGCAGCTCTCCCGGTACTCTGTTTCCTCCCATGCTAAGAAGAAACAAAAGGGGCTGCCGAATAGTAATGGCCGTAGTAGTAGTAGTACTATACAGCTCTCTGTGAAATTTAAAGCCAGAGATGAATGTAGGAATATGATTTGTACACAATGAAATGGCAGTGATCTTAGCAATCTGGGGGAAGTAAAACCATGGGAACAAGCAAATATTAATTAAACGGCTATATTTATCCTTCCCAACATGACTGTTTGTTATTCTGTGCGAATAGCTGAAAGATAAATCAGCGTGACCAAGGGAGGGTTTTGCCAGGTGACCCAGTTCCTTTTTAAAAGCTAATGATCGAGGTTACAACTCTTCCCTTCCCATAGTACACAGCCAAAGGGTCATTTTCATTTCCTTAAACCCCAGCCTTTCTGTAATTTGGGGGAACTGAAAGTACACAGGGAGCCCTTTTGCGATCCCCAAATCAGAAGGGAGAGGGTAATGACTTTTTAGACAAACCCATTTTGTGAAAAAGCGTATGTGTTTTCACAACTCGCAGGAGGCTTCATCGGGAGCAATGGAGTGGCTAGATTGATGCAGGGTTTAAATTGGGATCACAGGGGTTGGGGGAAGGAAAGGAATTTGCAATAGATGCCCGGTCTTCTGTATGCCCCTCCCCCATCCCAATTTAATTTCTATAACCCAGACAGTGGCACAGTGGCATCTTTTGCAAAACTGGGCATGCCCTGCCTGAAAAGATTAAAGCTAAAAAGGTGGATATTTCCATCCGTGAGGATGCTGAAAACGGAGGCATGAAAAGGAACAAAATAGGAAAACAAGAAAGCAAAAAAGAAAGAAAGTGAGAGAGAAAGAAAGAAAGCGAAAGAAAGAAAGAAAGAAAGAAAGAAAGAAAGAAAGAAAGAAAGAAAGAAAGAAAGAAAGAAAGAAAGAAAGAAGCAGGTTTTATTGCAAACTTTAACAAGGGACCAAGGGAAACAGAAATAATTCACTGTGCTTTCTCCACTGAAGTTTAAATCTTCTGCTTCTCTGTTTTCCTCCTCCTCATAGTCCTTGACTTACAACACTTCATTTAGTGACTGTTCCAAGCAGGGGTGATATTCACTTACCATCGCTACCAGTTTGCAAATGTGAGCGTGCACCCCTCCTCTACGCATGTGCAGATCCTTCTGCGCATATGCAGAGGGTCAAAAACGGGACACAATGACATCTGGGCGGGTGAGCAGAGCCTCCCGCCACTGGAGCTACTGGATCGTGCAAACCGGATAGAACTGGCTGGAATCTCACCACTGTTTCCAAGGGACAACGGCACCAAGAAAAAGCGACTTTATGACCGTTTTTCACGCTTACAACCATTGCAGCATCGCTACAGTCACATGATCAAAATTCGGACGCTTGGCAACCGATTCGTATTTATGATGGTTGCCGTGTCCCGGGATCACGTGATCCCCTTTTGCGAACTTCTGTCGAGCAAAGTCAACGGGGTAGCCAGATTCACTGAACAACTGTGTTACTAACTTGACAACCGCTGGGCTTTGCTTAGTAATTGTGGCAAGTATAGTTGTAAAATGGGACCAAACCCCCTGAACAAATGTCTCACTTAGCAACTAAAGCTGCTAGATTTCACCCCTGTTTTCATCCCACTCCTGGTGTGGTGTGGAATTCAATGTACCAGAGAAGCATTGTTTTTTTTCTTTGCACATGAAATGGCGGTTGCTTTTATTTTCGAAACACCAAACACAAGTTGAAAGCGGTCTGTTGGAACTCAGGTCATGGTGCTTCTTTCCGTTTTCCTCGTCGAGTTCTCTGTTTTTAATTGCTGGCTTCATGCCGTCTTCGCCAAGCAGAAGGGGGATCTGTGGCGAAAAGTTTATAATATCTGTAGACAGGCTGGGTGAGTTAAGCATGAATTTTCCACTTACTCGCCTTCCTCCCTGCAGTGCCTTCTTGGTCCAAAGTCCGCCTAGAAAAGCACTGAGGATGATGATGATTTTGCCTTCTTCCCATGGGACTTTCCTGGCCCGGGCTAAGCGTCGGGCAAATGAAAACTGGGGTGTCTGAATATCTCTTTCGGCTTGCCAAAGGTAACCACCTGAAAATAATCAGGAACGAGGAATATAACAAATGTCAGCTGCATTAGCAAATGTCAAGCAGGAAGCAAGCGTGCAGTGAGTTTCCTGCATGCATTTCTTACCGCCTAGAAGTTGCCTTGGGGAAGAGAATAAGAAGGAGAGGGGGAAGAAGCCAGAAGGGCTCAATGAGCCTGGATAGCTCAGCAGACTAAAGCCTGTTATTAACATTCAGCTGTCTGCAATTACTGTAAATTCGAATCTCACCAGGCTCAAGGTTGACTCAGCCTTCCATCCTTTCTAAGGTAGATAAATTGAAGACCCAGTTTGTGGGGGCAATAAGCTGACTTTGTATAAAATATACAAAAGTATGAAGGCTTTTGCTTAACGCATTGTAAGCCGCCCTGAGTCTCTGGAGAAGGGCGGCATATAAATCTAATTTTAAAAAAGAGAGAGAGAGAAAACAGTGGACTTGTTCTGGGTCTTCATTGTGGATTGGGTTTGCTCCGGGGGCTCCTTTATTGCAGGACACTTTCTAAAATAGGGCTCATGATTGGGAATCACCTGCCATAGATTCCTACCCCTCTGGGGTCCTTGATGCCCTCTGAGCTTAGTTGTTTTCTTACAGACGTTCCGTTACCCAACTATGTAACATTATCAGTGCTAGGAGGAATGGGGTTTGTGGAGAGAGAGGAGGAGACATGATTGTGGGGTCCTTGGGGCTCTCTGAGCTTGATTGTTTTCTTCCAGACGTTTCATTACCCAACTGGGTAACCTCATCAGTGCTAGCTTTCCATCTCTTTAGTTCATGTTAAGATAGTTTTAGTTCATGGTTTGTATTTTCCCCCTAATATTATTTGGGTGCTTACTGGGGTGTTGGTTATGAATCAAATGCACGTCACTGTTTCTCCTATATTGTTTACCTAAGGGGAAAAAATCATTTTCCCTTTTCCGCGAAAGGGATACTTATCGTTAAAAAGGACCCGAAAGAATTCCTTTCTGAAAATAACCCCAATGTTCAATACGTCAGTTCCTTGAAGAACTGAGTCTTCTGTGGATTTTGTTTTTTCCCTCTGCGGTTCAATACCTTGCCTTTATCCATCACCAAAATACGGTTGCACTCTTTAATGGTGTTTAGGCGATGTGCTATTGTCAAGACGGTGCAGTTTACAAATGCTTCTTGGTTGGCCTTCTGGATCTGCATATCTGTCTCGGAATCAATAGAAGCGGTGGCTTCGTCGAGAAGGATAATCTGCGGGGAGAATTCAAACAGGTTAGGCAAGGTGTTGTGGTTCATCAGCAGCCTGCGGAGCTAGTAGTGGAGTCAGACAGTGAGGAGGCTGGGGAGGACAATGGGCCACTCCTGGAGTCTGGGGAAGGCTCGGATGAGTGCTCTGCATCAGAGGCAGAGATGGGATCAGGGCCATTTGGGAGTGATGCACGGACTCCGGAGCCCCCAGAGTCGGACAGCAGAGAGGCAGAGGAACAAGAGGAGTGCACAAAGTGTGTGCACAATGCAAACCAGTCGTAAAACTGGTTAGAACTCACCACTGGATGGAAGGCTGGCTCAACCTTGAGCCTGGTGAGATTTGAACTGCCAAATTTCAAGCAGCCGGCAGTCAGCAGAAGTAGCCCTGCAGTACTGCACTCTAACCACTGCACCACCGCAGCTCATAATGTAAAGGCAGAGGAAAGTCTTTGGGCTGTGCAAATAGTCTCATGTATCCTGGAGAAACTTGGCCAGGGATCTCTACAGTGGTGGAATCCAAATTGTTTTTATTACTGGTTCTGTGGGCGTGGCTTGGGCATGGTGTGGCTTGGTGGGCATGGCAGGGGAAGGATACTGCAAAATCCCCATTCTCTCCCCACTCCAGGTGAAGGACACTGCAAAATCTCCATTCCCACCCCATTCTGGGGCCAGCCTGAGGTGATATTTGCTGGTTCTCTGAACTGCTCAAAATTTCCGTTACCAGTTCTCCAGAACCTGTCAGAACCTGCTGGATTTCACCCCCAGATCTCTGTCTACAATCGTAGACAGAGATCCAGGGGTATGCACCCAAGCATAGATTCAAAACTGGAGCAGTCAGTTGTGTCTGTAGAGATGTGGCACCCTTTGAATGTGCTTATGAACCCTCTGTGAGTTCTGGTGGTTTAAACATTACATATGGACGTTCCTCCATGTGTAAAGTTGTAAGACCCTTCATGAAGATTTAAATACAGGTAGTCCTCGATTTACGGCCACCACTGAGCCCAGAATTTCTGTTGTTAAGAGAGATGTTTCCTAAGTGAGTTTTTGCCCCATTTTACAACCTTCCTCACCTCTGTTGTGAAACCCCTGCAGTTGATAAGTTCGTAACCCTGGTTGCGAAGTGAATTTGGCTTCCCCCGTCAGCTTTGCTTATCAGAAGGTTGCAAAGGGGATCGCATGACCCTGGGACGCTGCAACCGTCGTAAGTATGAATCAGTCGCCAAGCATCTGAATTTTGATCACGTGACCCTGGGGATGCCGCAAAGGTCATCATGGTGTAAAACGGGCATAAGTCCCTTTTTTCAGTGGCGTTGTAACTTTGAACCAGGGGTGGTATTCACTTACCTTCGCTACCAGTTCACAAATGGGAGCGCACGCATGCACGTACTCGATTCGCTTGCTTCGCTTCTATAGAACCGGTAGTAAAACTGGCTGGAGGCTCCTCCCACTGACCCTGACGTCATAAGAAGCAATCTGTGCCTGCCCAGAACCAATCCCGTTGCGAATACGGTAGTAAAGGTAAGTAGAACCCACTCCTGGCACAGAGCCTTCTGTGCATGCGTAGAGCATCAAAAATGGGATGTGATGACATCCGGGCAGGTGGGAGAAGCCTCTCTCAGCTGCCGCTACCGATTCACCCGAACCGGATAGAACCGGCTGAATACCAACATTGCTTTGAACGGTCACTAAATGAACTAAATGAAGTCGAGGACTACCCGTTATGATACACATTTGCATATTTACACCGGACGATGTTTTATTGATTTGCGAGATCCCATAAGGGCTTTTCGGTGAGGTAGGCAGCAAAATGTCAGAATAGATATTTTTGGAACAAAAAGCAGGATGCCAAGCCGAGATACCGAGTAAGCCCGTTGTCCCTCAGAGCCTATTTAACCGAACAAATATTTGGATTCCTTATTAACAAGATCAGGTAGAGTTGACATTTTGCATGCAGATGGAGCCTGCTGGCCCTTTGAACAATGGCGCCATCTTCCTTTTTCCGTAAAGAATAGCAGCCCCTGGGAGCAGACTTGGGCCTCTTAGATAAACCAGAATTGGTTGGAACGGTGACAGGAATGTTGTGCGTGCCCATTAAAATTAAATTCAATTTTAAAAAATGATTATGATTGTGTTGGAACGACAGTATCATTTAAACAGTCCATCATTTGAGCAAGGTGAAACAATTCACTGAAACGATGTTTAAATACTCAAACGCGTCTCTGAAATATGCAAACAATTGCTTAAATAAAGCGCAGAGTAAGGCCCCTTTAAAAGAAAAATTGGGGGGTGAGGGCCGATAAAATTACTGAAGAGAGCTTTTAGAAAGACAAACGGTTGTCCAATCTCTTCTTAAAAACCTCCAATCTTAGAGCACCTACAACTTCTGGAAACAAGTTGCTCCCTTGATGAATTGTTCTGTCTGTCAGGAAATTTCTCCTTAGTTCTAGAGCAGCGGTCAGCAACTGGTGGTCCGTGAGAAAATTTTGGTGGTCCGCAGAAAAATTATTTGCATTTTTTATATTGCACTAAATCAGGGGTCCTCAAACTAAGTCTCCCCCTGAACATATTGCTGCAGAGAGTCTCCCCCTTCGGGGTCTCTTTGTGTGGGTCGGAAGGAGGTAGAAATTCTGACTTGGGGTCTGCTTCAGCCTCCTGGTGCTGGGGCTTTGGGTGAAGGCTGGAGGGAAGTGCCACTGGTGATGAAGAGCCGGAGGGCTTCATTCCAGTGGGACTGCATCATGGCCTGGAACTGGCTGACTATCTCAGCCCGCTGAGCCTCCAGGTGCCTGTATCTGGCCTTGCACTCCCGCAGGTCTTCCCTCTGCTTGGAAAACCTATGCTCGTAGTCCTCAGTTAGGTGTTTCTGCTGAACCTCCTTCTTGGCCAGATCCAATTTGAACTGAGCTCTTTTGCCAACTCTTTCTCATAGTGGCTGCTTAGCTCCAACAACTGCTTCCTGTTGGGGCCCTAAGGAGCTTGGGCGGGCAGGTGAGGAGTGTCTGGGAGGGGAGGGGCAAATAAAGGCTGGTGAGGCGCCCCTTGACGTGACTGACATGGAGTTGTCCACACCCACCCAGTCACATGACCACCTACCCACGCCTACCCAGCCGGTCATTAGGCAGATCATATTAGTGCTCCACGGGATTTAAAATTATGAATTTAGTGGTCCCTGAGGTCCGAAAGGTTGGTGACCCCTGTTCTAGATTGTTTCTCTCCATTATTACTGGAGTTTCTACCCATTGCTTTTTGTCCTACCTTCAGGACAGAAGAAGACAAAAAGAAGAATTACCCTTATGCTGGGACAGGTCCGAAAGGGTCTTGCAGACATTCCAATCTCCTCCAAAAAAGTCATCGTACTTCAAAAGTTGCTTTAATTTGAGAAGAAAGCTTTTTTTACACAGGAACAAAAGGCTGCTGAATCATCCAATTCGGATGCAACTAATCTGATCTGAATCAACCATCGAATTGGATCATCTTAAATTGAGTTGGAGGTCTGGTTGAGTCAAACTGAACCACTGTCGATCCCCAGAATCATTCCTAATTCTGCTGAAGAGCCTTGTGCATAATCACACCAGGGATATCATCTAACTTGCCTTTCAGTAGTAGTTTCATAGAGCTGGAAGGGGACTCTGGAGGTCTTCTAGTCAACCTCCTGCCCAAGTCAGGAGACAGCATTTTAATGAAGAATGGTTGCAGGAATTGAGTATGGCTAGTCTAGAGAAAAGAAGGACTAGGGATGACATGATTGCAATATTCCAATATTTGAGGGAGTCTACCTATTTTCCAATAGGTAGGACAAGAAGCAACAGATGGAAACTAATCAAGGAGAGAAGCAATTTGGGATTATGGAGAAACTTCCTAACAGTGAGGACAATTAACCGATGGAACAGATTGTCTTCAGATGTTGTGGGTGCTTCAACAGTGGAGGTTTGTAATAAGAGACTGACAGACACATGTCTGAGATGGTATAGGACAGGGGTCAGCAACCCACGGCTCTGGAGCCTCATGTGGCTCTTTCATCCCTCTGTTGCGGCTCCCTGTCAGTGGTCAGCTCCACAATTGATAGGGCTTTTGGTTAGGACAAGTAGAGGAAAAACAATGCCATACTAGGAAGAGACTCTGTGGTGGGGGAACCAGACTTCCCGTCAGCAGAGGAAAAAGGATGCCACACTAGGAGGAGACTCTATGGTGGGGGAACCGGACTTCCAGCCGGCTTCCGGAATTGAACAAGGGGCTTCCGGTTAGGACCCTTCTGGCTCTTTGAGTGTTTAAGGTTGCTGACCCCTGGTATAGGATCTCTTGCAGGGGATTGGACTAGAAGACCCCCAAAGTCCATTTCAGCTCTATTCTGATTGATTGATTGATTGATAGCTGGAAATGCAGATGGAACAATCTTTTAACTTCAAGGGGCTCTTAAGTATTCAAGACCAGCCTGAATCGTGTCAGACTGCTGCAGGACTCACTTTTGAGTTTCGCAGGAGAGCTCTCGCCAAACAGAGCAGCTGTCGTTCCCCCACTGAAAAATTTTCCCCGTTTTCGACCACTTCTGCCTCCAGCTTTCCTGGTAGCTTGGAAATCTAAAGCAAGGAAGGGGGTGGGGATGGGGGTGTGGGGAGGAAAACAACACAGCTGAAACGTTCATCTTTGATGCTCACAATAGTTGAAGGCGGGAGACGGGTTTTAACAATTATACCGGTGCTGCTTCTCTAAAAGTGATGCAGATATAAATGAAGCGTGTGATAAGTGACGCAAATGTTTGGTGACAGGCAAGGGGGAAGGCAGGCAGACAGGAGAAAGGAGCAGGAGAGAAAGAAAGAGAGAGAGAGAGTAGGAAGGAAGGAAGGAAGGAAGGAAGGAAGGAAGGAAGGAAGGAAGGAAGGAAGGAAAGAAAGAAAGAAAGAAAGAAAGAAAGAAAGAAAGAAAGAAAGAAAGAAAGAAAGAAAGAAAGAAAGAAAGAAAGAAAGAGTCCATGTAACATTTTGCAGTGCAACCAACACCTAGGGACTGAGGACACCTTCTGTCTCCAATAATTAATCTCCACTGGATGGTGACATATTATAGAATAAGTAGATAAACTATTCAATAGTTCTCATAAAATTTGCCTTCTGGTATTAAAGGATCCAGTGATGGATAACTTGTTTGAATCTCTCTCTCTCTCTCTCTCTCTCTCTCTCTCTCTCTCTCTCTCATCTTCCTTCCCTCCTTCCTTCCTTCCTTCCTTCCTTCCTTCCTTCCTTCCTTCCTTCCTTCCTTCCTTCCTTCCTTCCTTCTCTCTCTCTCTGTCTCTCTTTCTTTCTTTCCTTTTGTCTGTATGCTCCAAAAGTACTTTTTCGAAAGGAAACTGCAGTTTCCTTGAAGATGTTTCGCTTCTCATCATAGAAGCTTCTTCAGCTCCCAAAAACGATGGATAAGAAGTGAAACATCTTCAAAGAAAAACCGGAAAGTCCAGTTTCCTCTTGAAAAAGCACTTTTGGGATCACCAAGACCTGGATGGCTGGGAATCTCCATCGACATCTTTATCTATACATTTATATCTTTATATATCTATATCATCTCTCTCTCTCTCCCCCTCTCTCTCTGTATATATCTATATCTATATCTATATCTATATCTATATCTATATCTATATCTATATCTATATCTATATCTATATCTATACCTATACCTATACCTATACCTATACCTATACCTATACCTATACCTATACCTACACCTACACCTACATCTACATCTACACCTACACCTACACCTACACCTAGATCTAGATCTAGATCTAGATCTAGATAGATATAGATCGATCGATAGATATCTCTATATATCTCTATCCTCTCTCTCTGTCTACCTGTCTACCTATCTATCCATCAATCCATCTATCCATCTATCTACTTACCTACCTACCTACCTACTTATCTCTATATCAATTGTCTTTCTATCCATCTTTCTATCTATCTTATCCCTATCTCTACTCCTCTATAGATCTATTCATTCCACATGCTGTCTTAAGTTTTATAACCAGCAAATAATAATACGCACTTACTATCAAAAACACAAACCACATACCTTGCTCATCATAAAGGTTTGGTTCAGAACTTGCCAAATTTGATCATCAGTATGGTTAAGAAGAGGATCCAAGTTGTATCTGGAAGGCAGGAATTGGTATCAAAAAAATAAAATAAAAATTGTTTGCTCCAAGGATAATACAACTCTTAACATTATTTGTAGGCTGTCCTAGTGCATGTGATTATTTTGCAAATCAAACTAAATGGAGAGAAATGGACTTAAGCTCTACTAAGCAGGTTCCAGAAGTAGAATATTTGGATGGATAACATAGGAGGAGGAGGAGGAGGAGGAGGAGGGTATCCATTCAATCATCTCCAACTCTTGGTGATTCCATGGACCAGGTCTCTCCACATCTCCCAATCTTGCATTGCAACTTTGAGTTTTTCTATGCTTTGGCTGGTGTCAGCTATGCTATTTGGTAAATTAATAGAAAAATATTGCCTCTATTTTTTTTTCACATGCTGTACACATTTCAAAGAGAGACCCATCCTTGACAAAAGTCAAAAGAGCTAATGGGGCCTTGGATTTCCAATCCTTTGTTATTGCTTAAAGCGAATGCTCCCAACCATGTTGCTTTCCGAAATATTTTTCATCTGGATAGTGAAAACCACCTTACATCCCAATAGGGTTGGATTGAGTTGAAATAGACTTTTAAGTGCAAAACAGCTACGGACCCTGGTTTAGCATAAGCTGAACCAGTGGCAATCATTCACTGAAGAACAGTGGTGGTCCAGTGGTTAGAGTACAGTACTGCAGGCTACTTCTGCCGGCTGCTGGCTGCCTGCAATTTGGCAGTTTGAATCTCACCAGGCTCAAGGTTCATTCAGCCTTCCATCCTTCCGAGGTGGGTAAAATGAGGACCCAAATTGTTGGAGGCAACAGGCTGACTCTGTAAAAATCACTTAGAGAGGCCTGTAAAGCACTGTGAAGTGGTATATAATTCTAAGTGCTATTGCTATTGCATTTTTCCTTTCCTTTCCTTTCCTTTCCTTTCCTTTCCTTTCCTTTCCTTTCCTTTCCTTTCCTTTCCTTTCCTTTCCTTTCCTTCCCTTCCCTTCCCTTCCCTTCCCTTCCCTTCCCTTCCCTTGTGCAGTAGTTAGAATGCAGTATGGATAGATAATAGAAATAAGGAAGGGAAATGTACATAAAGGAATAGAACGTTTAGAAATAAAATGTATACAATATTGAATATTGATTCTAGTTGTATGAATAATGTCACTGATCTGTTAAATATGTAACAGAGGTATGTAAAGAGAAAAAGTGCAATAAAAAAATAAATAACAACAACAAAAAACCAAGAATGCAATATTGCAGGCTAACTCGGCCGACTGCCAGCAGTTCAATCCTGAGAGGCTCAAGGTTGACTCAGCCTTCACATCCTTCTGAGGTGGGTAAAATGAGGACTCGGATTGTTGGGGGTGACAAGTTGATGCTGTAAACTGCTTAGAGAGGTCTGTCAAGCACTGTGAAGCGGCCTATAAGTCTAAGTCAAAAACTGCTTTTCGTGGAATTAGCCAGAGGAACTGGCTTCACCCAGCGGTTCAGTTCAATAAGCTACTTTATGGCTCAACATGGTGATGAATCTTTTGGCAGTGTTTGCATACAATATAATAAGAAAACTGTGTGGGATGAGTTTTCATAACCATCCCAGCCAGCAAAAGGGCAGGAAGACCCATAAACCCATGGGATGGAGACCGTTCCAAGGCTTGGCCCTCTCTCAATTTAATCAACCGAGTCATTATAACTCAACAACGCTGGGTAGGCTTGCCATAAGGTGTTAGACAAGCACTGATTAGACCCGGGATCTGGTTTTCATTTGCCCAGGGAATGTGTGGGTGTGATAGAAAGATGAAACAAATTCCTGAAAATGGGAAAGAGATAAATGGAGCATTAAGGGAGTAGGAGGTTCAAAATAGATTTCTCAGCTGCTGGAAAAGAACAAAGGATGAGGAAGAAATTAATTCAAAAAAATCATCCTGCCTTCCCTTTGTTCATGGTAAGATCTGTTAGAAAGAAACCCTGATGGGCCTAGAAGAAAAAAAAATCTATTCCAGGTAGTCCTTGATTTACAACAGTGTGTTCAGTGACCATTTGAAGTTTACCACACACTGAAAAAACTGGCTTATGATCGTTTTTCACACTGATGACCAAGGCAGCATCACGTGATCAAATTTCAAAGGCTTGGCTAACTGACTCATATTTATGACGGTTGCAGTGTCCCGGAGTGTCACATGATCCCTCTGACAAACAAAGTCAATGGGGAAAGTCTGCTTTGCTTAACGACCATGTTACTAACTCAAGAACTGCAACGATTCACTTAACAATGCTGGCAAGAGAGGTCGTAAATTGGGGCGAAGCTCACTTAACTTGCTTAGCAACAGACATTTTAAGCTCAATTGTGGTCGTAAGTCAAAGGACTACCTGCATTATACCCTACCACCAGGAAAATAATTTCTGTACCTGTTACTGTTCTCCTTGCCTTCTTGGAAGGGCTAAAATGGAGTGATGTTGGGACGATCTCTGTCATCCCAAGTACCCAGAGAAAATATAAATTTACAATAAAAATGATCCAAGAGTTTGGAATGTAAAGATAAGGGATGAAATAGCAGCCAGTCCATTTAAGGGGTGCTTTGGTGCAAATAATGTTTTTTTTAAAAAAAAGTTCATGCAGGGTCATCATTCACAACCTGTCTCTCTTGTCACCCCAGATTGTAACCCAGAGATCACCAATCCTTTAGATTCCTTTTTAAAAGAAGGCCTGGAAACTACCATTATTGGTCTGGTTACGCTTTGGCAGGAAAAGTAAAGGTAAAGAGATCTCTGTGGATTTTACGCCGCAATTCCGAAGACATTTCCATGGACCTGTAGTCAGCATGACATCCCAGAGGTGCTTTTCCTCCCCACCAAAGTGGTACCTATTTATCTACTTGCATTTGCATGCTCTCGAATATGTCAGGAACTGGAGCAAGTGTCAGCATTTCACGCTGCACTTACTCTAATGCTGACATAAGAAGGAGAAGTGGAGGCATCTGGAAAGGGGCGTTTGACTCTTCACCTACTTATTTTCCCTGGAGAGAATATCACCTAGGAGATGGGATGGGAGGGGGGAAATTCCTTTGAGTGGGAGCAGTAGATTAGGGGCAGAGTGACTGGGAAGATGGCCAATGAGTGCAGAGGAGTGGGGAGAGGAAAAGGAGGGGTTTGACTGAGGAAGGGATGGGAGCTCACTCCATCACGTGGTGCTGGGTCTCGAACCTGGGTTGCCAGCTCTCTAATTGACAAGCCCAGAGTCTTAATCACTGAGCCACCGCCCCACCCCCAAAAAACGGCTGGAAAGGCTAATGGATAATTGCAACAGCTACCTTATTGTACCTACAAACAGAACAGGATCTTGCGGAATGATGGACAGCTTTGAACGTAAGGATTTCAGGCTAATATTGCAGTAGTCGATGCCATCGATGATGATTGTGCCAGATGTTGGTTCCACAAGTCGAAACAGAGCAGCCCCTAAAGAAGACTTTCCTGCAAGATTTGAACAATGCCAACATAGGTCCTTTTTAAATGAGCTTTTCCATCTTTTTTAAAAAAAGATGCCAGGCCAAGGATGCTAACATCCAGAAAGAGAAAGAGAATTTACGCTGCTCTTTAGATTTTACATCAGTGTCCCAAAAGTTTCAGTGCAGGTTTAAGCTTTCAAAGCTTCACGTTTTAGTGCAGTGTTAAGCTTCCGAAGCTTTAAAAAATGGCACTAAAAACCTTCTGGGACACTCTGTGTTGCTAGGATTAGACAGTGCAAATTGGATGTAGTGAAATATTTGATTAAACAACCTCCCAATCTTCAAACAGGCTGTGTCCAACCTCAGAACGGATCTGTTTTGAGTTAAGAAGAGTCTATCACAGGGGACAACAAAGCTGGCTGAGGAATTCTGGGAGTTAAAGTCCACAAGTCTTAAAGTTGCCAAGATTGGAGTCCCCTGGTCCTTTCAAGGCTGGATTATTCCATGGTGAATTTTTTTGCAGATCTCTTATAAGGCAAGGAAACTCACATTCTTCTGGAAGGTGATAAGAGAGCATTTTTCATCTGTCATCAGGAATGATTCTTTTCTAGAGGAGGGAATCCATTTTTCTACTTCTGCATATGCCAGGATGCGTTGACCCAAACTCTCTTCCCTCTTTATTTTTTCAGGGGTCTCCAACTATGGCAACTTGAAAACTTTTGGACTTCAAGTCCCGGGATACTGACTAGGGAATTCTGGAAGCTGAAGTCCATAAGTCTTAAAATTGCTAAGTTTGGAGATCCCTGCACTCAGAAAAGCTACAGCAAGAGCACAGATTAAATTGTTAGCAGAAGATTTGGGAGAGAGAAAGAGAGAGGGAAAAAGAGCGAGAGAGGGAGGGAGGGGGAGGGAGGGAGGGAGAGGGAGGGAGAGAGGGAGAGAAAGAGAGAGGGAGGGAGAGGGAGGGGGAGAGAGGGAGACAGAGGGGGAGAGAGTGACAGGGAGGAAGAGAAGGAGGGAGAGAGAGAGAGGGAGGGAGAAAGAGTGAGAAAGCGAGAGAGGGAGGGAGGGAGAGGGAGGGGAAGAGAGGGAGAGAGGGGGGGAGAAAGAAAGAGGGAGGGAGAAAAAGAGAGGGAGAGGGAGTGAGTGAGGGAGAGGGGGAGAGAAGGACAGGGAGGAAGAGAAGGAGGGAGAGAGAGAGAGGGGGAGGGAGAAAGAGCGAGAAAACGAGACAGGGAGGGAGAGGGAGGAAGGGGGAGGGAGGGAGAGAGAGGGAGGGGGAGAGGGAGGGGAAGAGAGGGAGAGAGGGGGGAGAAAGAAAGAGGGAGGGAGAAAGAGAGAGGGAGAGGGAGTGAGTGAGTGAGAGGGGGAGAGAAGGACAGGGAGGAAAAGAAGGAGGGAAGGAGAGGGAGGGAGGGAGAGAGAGGGGGGGAGAGAGAAAGAATCATAAACCTGAACAACAGCTTGTAGAAGTGCAACTGGCCCCAAATATAATTTCAACAGTTAGGAACAAAATGGATTCAAACTGAATCTGATAGATTCAGGTTAATTCAAATTCTTCTGTTGTTTTCTTTTTGGTCGGTGGTGGGGAATGTTTTGATATAACCTGAGGGAATGTGATATAAGCCTTGTGTAAGTAGGGAAGCTTGTATATCCTTATATAAAATTCCACATGTTGAAATCTATATGATTATTCCAATGCTTTTATATTAACTAAAATGACCTTGGAAGGAAATATTCTAAAATACGTATGGATTAATAACTGCGGTATAGGAAACCGTTGGTTGATGCAAACAATTCTGTACCACAATATATCTAGGAAGCTCTTCCAACATTTTCTCAATTGAACGTGTACCATTTGTCCCATAGACTTCACATCCATTACCAGCAATGCCTTCTAACTGTAGTCACAGTTATGTAAATCCTGCTCTCACTACTTCCATGGTCTATATGAAGGAAGCGTCCTTAGACTTTCAAGAAAGGAATGAACTGCCATTAGTCAGAAATGGTATAGGGTCTCCTGCTTGAGTGGGGGGTTGGATTAGATGATCTATAAAGTTCCTTCCAACTCTGTTAATCTGTTAATCTGTTAATAGTTAGGGAGCCCACAATTGAATCCACTAAACATTATAGTCATCTTTTTCCATGAATTGTGCTTCTGCTAAATTGAATGAGTGGCCTGAAGGAAACGTTCATTCCCAACCTTTATCTGTAGATTGACCAACTGCAAGATTGATGTCAGCCTTGGAAGATAGTCCAGACAAGAAGCAAAACTAGGAGTGCTAGATCTATTTTATCGTAAAATAGGATCTGGCAAGTCTGAAAGTACGTGTCTCGGTACCTCACTTATACAATCCAAGAAAATAAACAGGGTCCTTTCTGAGATGTTTGCCATGTTCCCACAGAGTCTGAGGACTCACCTGTCTCATCTGACTGTTACTTAATCTCTTGGCTCTTCCTCCTGTCTGCCAAGGTCATTCTCACATACAAAATCAAAGGATGCTATACCTGTCTTTGGCAAAAGTAAGAACTGTATCTAGGACAAAATTGCTTTTTTAAAAAAAATTGTTCGGTACAATATAGGGTCTCCATCAGTCAGATCAAAAAAATTATGCGTTCACTTTCCTGGTCTTTACAATGCCTCTCCGTTTATTCCCATATTTGAGTAAATCCTAAAGAAACAGGCATTTCATTATCTGTACAACGTACAAAGCAATCGACAGAGTAGATTATACCTGAACCTGTCCGGCCAATGATCCCAATTTTTTCTTTAGCATGAATGTGGATGTTGATGTCATGGAGTACAATGGGACTATTTTCTCTGTATTTCATTTGATAGTTCTTAAAAATGATTTCCCCCTGATCGGGCCAGCCTGGTGGAGGGGTGATCACTGGAGGAGTCTCTGATCCCTCAGGAGTGCATTTCTGAAGGAAACAAAGAAAGAGCATCTGTCAGCCTTTTGGGGTAGACCAGATATGAATGCTATTTCTACTTTTATTATCACTTATATCTTTTATGTACTCTGAGAGCTTATGCACCGAAGACAAATTCCTTGGCCAATAAACTTGGCCAATAAAAGATTCTATTCTATTCTATTCTATTCTATTCTATTCTATTCTATTCTATTCTATTCTATTCTATTCTATTCTATTCTATTCTATTTTGTTTGACCGATTTCTTATTTGGGCTTTTCTCCGTCTGTTTTTGCTACTTCCTGTTAGGGTATCCTAGTAACTTTAGTTAGAGATTGGAATTTCTGGAAGTTGAACATTTTCATAATTTGAGGATCAAGTGAAGCTTATACAATTTGTTGTTATTTATGGCATTATCCTGAGAGACATTTTAAAAATAAAATTGGGGGAATAAATTCATGAAAAAGAACCACAACGCAAAAAATAAACCAGATCTCTTTCACCTATTATTTAAAACAAACGTTTTGTGTAATTATAGCAGTGGATACCTGACATCTGAGTCACTTTCAGTTAAAAGAAGAAATAGAAAATTAGATTTATGAACTAGTAAATGCTAACTCGATACTATATTTACACTAGCCTTTCAACCATGTCAACAACTTCTATCAATTTATGCCTTCATGTTCTGGCTTTCTGCAAATATTTCTTTGTGTGTGTATGTTTGGGGTGCATGAAAAACAAAATGGAAATCTCAACATTCATTCCTCTGATGGTAAGAACCTTTCTTACCACAATGTATTCTGTTATCTGCTCCACCGAAGTAAATCTGGCTTGAACTTCGATGCACGATCTCACGCATACTTGAAGAAGTCCACTTAGCTAGAAAAAACAATGGGGAACGTGAGAAGACAGGAAACTGTATGGAAAGATCTTTTGAAGGGAAAAATCCAATCAGTTCCAGCACCAGAGGTGGTATTTAGTGGTATTTGTTAAGTTAGGAAGGGGGTTCTTAAGTGAATCTGACTTCCCCATTGACTACACTTGTCAGAAGGTCAAACGGGCACTGCGTCCGTCATAAATATGAATCGGTCTCCAAGCCTCTGAATTTTGATCCGGTGACCATGCAGGGATGCTGCAACAGTCCTAAGTGTGAAAAAACGGTCATGAAGTCACTTTTTTCAGTGCCGTCATAACTTTGAATGGTGACTAAATGAACAGTTGTAAGTGGGGTGGTGGTGGCTGCCTTTACAGATGTAATTTTTATTGTCCTTAAAATTGGATTCATGCAAGCAAAATACCTTTTTAAAAAAGGCAGCTCACCTGTGGCAAATCTTGTGTTCAGTCCATTTGCGTTTTTGAGCATCATTCGTATGTTGCTCGATGCCTGGTTGGCCTTACTCTTAGGCCACAACTGTATGAATGCACAATATCAAAGGACAAAGCGGGTTCCCCCAAATAAGAGATAAAGGTTTCCAAAACTCACAGGAGGAAAGTAAAGTGATAGGTGGGACCGTGTTCTACCAGAGGGGTAGGCAATATGTCAGACTTGCAGGAGTTTAAAACTTTTTTTGGTTTGTGTGTTTGTGTGTTTGTTATTTTTAATTGGTATCCTGAGACCTACAATATGGAGAAAACTGCAGAAGGCTTTGCTCCGTGGATGTTTTTAACAATCCGCTTTGGGGGCTGCAGCGTGCATTTGACAAACGAGATGAATTTAGGATGGAAAAATTCCATGTCTAGGAATTTGCTTCGAAGTTCAATACAAAAATACAATGCCGTTTCCTTCTCTTGAAGCTCTTTTTTAAAAAAAATCATTTCAGGCTTATTCCTTATGGAAGGAGGTACATGGGTAGTACTTAATTTATAACCATAATTGAACCCAAAATTTTTGTTGCTAACTGAGACGTTTGTTAAGTGAGTCACATAGTCCTCATGACTACGATTTGTGTGCTCGGCAATTGGCGTGCATTTACAAGAGTTGTAGTATCCTGGGGTCCCTTGACCGCTATTTGTGACCTTTCCATTTCTTGTGACAAGCAAAGTCCTTAAGTGTTGAAACTCATTGTTGGAATGTATTGCTATGCAACAACTAGAGTAGTATTCAGCCAGTAGATGGCAGCATTTATAAGTTTGGCTCTATGATAGGTACTTTATGCTCTTTTGTTCTAAGTAGATTTTCCTGTTTCCTGTTACAGTAAAACAGTTGAGCAGTAAAGCACATGGTGACTGTACTTTTTGTTTGCTCTGTGGTGCTGTATATACAAAGAATTTCTAACAATAAGGGAAGCTGTATTTGCTTAACTACCGTGGCAACAAAGGTTGTAAGATTGGGCATGGATCACTTAATGACTACATCGCTTAGCAATGGAACTTCTGATCCCAACTGTGGTTGTAAGTCAAGGGCAGTCTGCAGTTACAAATATCTCTCTCCTCTCTCTCTCTCTCTCCCTCCCTCCCTCTCTCTCTCTGTCTCTCTGCATGTGTGTATGTATGTTTGTGTGCCTCCATATTCTTACTCTCCTGAACTTGTTGGAATATGAGAGAGATAGATGCAGGAGATGATCAGGCTGACCCTGAGGGATGGGTCAAACACATCATAAATCAAGAGTCCTTTCATGCCCACAAGAGATATAAATCCAGCCCTCCTTGAATTCCTTGCTATTCTTAACTCCCATGCATTTCCCTTAACAGTCACTTGACCAGATTCTTGTAGAGAACTTAAGCTTGCAATAAAGCTTTAAGCTCGTTGGAACTGCCTGAATCTCCTGATTTCCATTCACACATTGTAAACCCATTCTTTTTATGCTATTAATGTCATGCCAGCCAAGATCCAGGCTACACTCGGAAAACGAAGGGTGAGTTACTTGAAGATCCTGCCCACCAAATTTTTACCTGGAGAGAATAAGATAGAGCCAAGCCTTTTTCTGCAGTACTGATAGAAGAATGGCTGAGGACCACACACAGGGCTACAATCAACGTCATGAAGCTCATGAGAATATCTGTCCTCAGTGCAAACCATCGTAGCGCATAGTTAAACATAAGGAAATGGTTTGAGTTTTCGTTATTCAAGATCGTAAAACTGAAACAAAAGTAAGAATGAATTATTCAGTAGTTGTCTTGGATTGATAGAAGCCAATATTTGTAGCTCAGGGTTGAACTTGGTGCTCTCTGAGCTTGGTGGTTTTCTTACAGATGTTTTACTACCAAACTATGTAATATTATCAATGCTAGAAGGGAGTGGGATTTGCTCTCTTTATATAAGTGGCTTGCCCAATCAGTGATGGTGATAGTGTCCTTAGTAGTTCCTGGTTACTCTTGCTGGTTCCTTCTTCCACCGAGAACACTCTCACCAACACTGGTAGGAGGCAGGTGAGGAACCTTAAGAGTTGACAGCGTTATCTCCGGCAGTTCCTTGGTGCTGAATTGCACAAATTAGCAGTCAGGAGGAGGAGGAGGAGGAGGAGGAGGAGGAGGAGGAGGAGGAGGAGGAGGAGGAGGAGGAGGAGGAGGAGGAGAAAAAGGTGGAGAAGATGGAGGAGAAGAAGATGAAAAAGATGGAGGAGGAAGAAAAAGAGGAGAAGAAAAAAGAGAAGATGAAGATGGAGGAGGAGGAGGAGGAGCTGAAGAAGATGGAGGAGGAAGAGAAAGAGGAGGAAGAGGAGAAAGGGGAGAAGATGGAGGAGGAGGAGAAGATGAAGAAGATGGAGGAGGAAGAGAAGGAGGAGAAAGGGGAGAAGATGGAGGAGGAGGAGAAGATGAAGAAGGTGGAGGAGGAAGACAAGGAGGAGAAGAAGAAAGAGGAGAAGATGAAGATGGAGGAGGATGAGCTGACGAAGATGAAGGAGGAAGAGAAAGAGGAGGAGGAGGAATGAACCTTTACTGAGGCACATGCACAAAATGAATGTTATGTCAGGGCTTTATCTCTCTTCTAGCTATCGCCTCTTTTCCTTTCTCTTTTATAGAGAGGCCAAATAACCATATTAGAAATAAGACATTCCTCCTTCCATAGATATCGTCTGCTTTCTTTCTGGGCAGTGATGAGAATTGAGACTACCTTGACGGTAAGGGAGATCCTGCCAAGATCTCCCTTTGAAAAACTACAACTGTAGCAGAATGTTCACGTCATGGCACGGTGGAGACTGCAGCTTGAAGGATAGAAAGGTCTATCCAAGAAGATACCCACTTTTAACTTTGGTTGAATAAGATGGTAGTCAATTAAACAAAACCAAAAACAAAGATATTAGGGTCTGCATCCTTGGGCAGGGTGAGGTGCTTTTCTCATCTACCTCTTCCTCCTTTTAATGTGTGTTGCTTATTTTTTTCTCACGAAAGGGAGAGGCTTCAGAAGGCCATTACTGTCTCAAGAACCCCTTGGTAGTGGGATCCCACAACCTTCCCTACATCATGTCTCTAGTTTCCACTGCAGGACTTGCAAAACATGCTTAACTTAATTGTTCAATTAATAATACAGGTTCTGGTTTAAAGTCACAACATCCTGACAAAGCTCGACAGTCAGGAAGTTTTATAGACAGTAGTGGCCAAAATTGTGGAAACCTTTTGGGAAAAGTGTATCTTCTAAAACTAGCTAATAACACCTTTTTTTTTTTTTTGGAGTAGTATCATAAAATTATATATCAATGGAAAGATAATTTAATCAAGAATGTGATGCAATAACTTTTATGAAGGATTTGCTATTAGAATAGCAGTTACAGTATAAAGAAGAAGAGTGAAACAGATAGATATACAAAAATTATCACCATAGAAAAAATGAGATATACAAAAATGATCACCATGTCACTTAATACTTCATTGGGTAACCTTTAGCATGAATTACGGCCTTACAACGTCTTCCCATGGAGTGAACCAAGTCCTTTAGTTCTGTAGCTGTTATAATGTGAAACCAAGATTGAAGGGTTGCTTCTATTAACTGGGTTTTATTGCTGGGTTGCTTCTGACTAACAAGTTTCTTGAGTGAGCTCCATAGATTTTTAATTGGGTGAAGGTCTGGGCTATTCCCAGGCCATTCCAGCAGTGGAATAGGATGATTTTGAAACTCCCCCCCAAAAACTGGTGTTATTGGCCATCAAATCTCAAAAATACACTTTTCCCAAAAGATTTCCATGATTTTGGCCACAACTGTACCGATGGAAGAGAATATTTGTAGCTCAGGGTTGAACTGTGGGATCCTCGTAAATATGTTTTATGTGACTTTATAGATCTTTAAGTGACCACATTAGATTTGTGAAACGAACTTATTGCACAAACTATTTGTAAGCTTTTAAGGTAGCCCTTTAAGGTAGTCTTGACAAGAAGTATCTACCAGTGGTGGGATTCAAATTTTTTTTACGACTGGTTCTGTGGGCGTGGCTTGGTGGGCGTGGCAGGGGAAGGATACTGTAAAATCTCCATTCTCACCCCACCCCACTAACCTGCTTTCCAGCTCCGTTCTCCTGTGCAGGGCAACAAAAGAAGACCCAGCCAATCAGCTGGGACTCGATCAGCTGGGACTCAGGAGGCGGCAAATAGATCGGGGCGGGGCCAGCCAGAGGTGGTATTTGCCGATTCTCCAAACTACTCAAAACTTTTGCTACCAGTTTTCCAGAACCAGTCAGAAACAGATGAATACTACCTCTCGTACCTACCATAAGTACTAACACTATCTTTACTGCAAGGTTACAGTAACATGTCTTGAAAGCATTCCCCCCCCCACTTCCTTAATTTCACCGTCTTCAAAACTAGGGAGGGTGTCTTCTGAGATCTTTTCTCCACCCCAGTCCCAGTCAAATGCTGCTTATCTGACCATTTTCAGATTCTTCCTCCTTCCTCCAAGGTCATTCCCATGTACCATTACACCTCTCTTAGAGAAAGAGGGCTAAAGCCATTTCCCCCACTGATCCATCACTAAAGTGCTATGAAGCTTGTCCGCATTACTGTTATTTTGGCTAATGATGGTTGGATAACCCTAGAAGAAGCTACAGGTTGCATAGTGGGAAAACAACCCAAATCCTTCCATTCTACTGGCTTGGAAAAGGCACCCTATCCTCCAAATGAGTTACTGGTTAGAGGCTTTTTCACCTTGGATTTTGCCAGAAACGGGCAGAGGACTCAAAAGTTGAATTCCGTTGCTTTAGAAACCAGATCTTAAGAATAGTTTTAATGGTTGCAGAGGAATATAAAGTGCTCTCGTGGGGGTCGTATACGGCTGCACTTAGAGACAATCCCGAGACTCCATAGGGCAATCAGAGAGCTTCCCCGCAGCTCAGCATTTTCTGCAAATGGAAAAAAACCCTGGATATCTCCCACTTATGTAGCACAATAGGCAGAGTGGCTTCATCAATTTCGCGGCAGGCACAAGATCGGTGTTCAGGTGGAAAATAGTAAAACAGCCATACTTAAGAATGGAGAGATGAATAGTGAAAAAAAAAAGAAGATAAACAACAACAACAGTGTGATTTGGGCCCGGGCAAGAAACTTACTGTTTTATGTAGTCCTCTGTCTTGTTGAAGGCACGGATCGTACTAAGACCGTGGATTGAAGATGTGATCAAGCAGAGCCACAGAGATCTACTGAGGTTCTCAATTCGTTTGAGGTCTTGGATGGTGTTCTGAAAAATACTGTGATGGAATGCAGATATGTCGTGCTCAATCATGCCTCTGTCTGTCTGCCTGTCTGTCTATCTGTCTATCTCTCTAATCTATCTATATCTATATCTATATCTATATCTATATCTGTATCTGTATCTGTATCTGTATCTGTATCTGTATCTGTATCTGTATCTGTATCTGTATCTATATCTATATCTAATCTATCTATCTATCTATCTATCTATCTATCTATCTATCTATCTATCTAATCTGTTATATGATCATATGAGCCGTGGTGGCGCAGTGGTTAGAGTGCAGTACTGCAGGCTATTTCTGCTGCCTGCCGGCTGCCTGCAATTTGGCAGTTCAAATCTCACCAGGCTCAAGGTTGACTCAGCCTTCCATTCCTTCCTTCCAAGGTCAGTAAAATGAGGACCCAGATTGCTGGGGGCAACAGGCTGACTCTGTAAACCACTTAGCGGGGGGCTATGTCAGCCCTGGAGGCCATCTTTTACTTTGGATCTTCAGGGCTGCCACGCTTGGTGGATGGGCATGCTGTTTACAGTGTAAAGCACTGTAAAGTGGTATATAAGTCTAAGTGCTGCTGCTGTCAATCATCTATTTATAAAAAATGTATCAGCAAACGCCCATGCGGAATATCCCACTTACTGGAAGAGCAGGATGAAAATGATCGCTAGGGCCGCCATGCTGATGAGGAGGTAAGGAAAGACAACAGTGACAATTGTAAAGATGGCCAGGAGTCCGAAAAACTGCAGCAGGAAGCTCTCGAGGTAAAACGGCAATCGCGTGTCCACTTCGTCCATATCCTTAGAGAAACGGTTTATGATTCTACCGGTGGGATTGGTATCAAAGAAATTCATTGGGCTCTTCAAGATCTGTAGATAAGTGGGGAAGGTGTTGTGCGGGGGAGAAGAAGAGAGAGCACTACAATATGCAACAAACAACATAGAACAGCAGTAACAACGCCACGAGATAATAGGTAAGCCTTTTGTAGCGCTCAGTTTTTGGATGGCAGAAATGGGCAGGTTTCACCTAAGCTTCAGCATCAATGCAAAACAAGGACTTCTCTTCTTTTTCCCCCAATGACTAATGTAAAGGTAAATGTTCCCCTCGCACATATGTGCTAGTCGTTCCCGACTCTAGGGGGTGGTGCTCATCTCCCTTTCAAAGCCGAAGAGCCAGCGCTGTCCAAAGATGTCTCCGTGGTCATGTGGCCAGCATGACTCAATGCCAAAGGCGCACGAAACGCTGTTACCTTCCCACCAAAGGTGGTCCCTATTTTTCTACTTGCATTTTTTACATGCTTTCATACTGCTAGGTTGGCAGAAGCTGGGACAAGTCACAGGAGCTCACCCCGTAACGCAGCGCTAGGGATTCAAACCGCTGAACTGCCAACCTTTTGATCGACAAGCTCAGCATCTTAGACACTGAGCCACTGTGTCCCTATAAAAGGCACCGTGTCCCTTTATCTAATGACTAGAAAAGATTTTAAAGGCTGTTTTATGAAGGAGCAAAAAAGAGAGAGTGGCTGGACTCGTTTCTAATAACATGTGTTTGGAGACAGAGTTCGTAATCAATAAAAATTACCATCCTAGAACTGCAGCGGTAGAAATTAAAGCCTTCTGCTAGAAATGGGGGGTTTTTCCCCCCAGAATCGTAATATCTGTTTTAGCTAAGTGCAAAATAATAGAACAACGTTGTTGGGTTCTCATAAAATATGGCACTGTAGTTCATCTGCTCTCCACTGATTTATGCTACGCTTCCTCGGCCAAGGTAACCTACAGGTTGGAGGACTTCAATTCCCAGAATTCTTACTTATATTTAAGTGGGTCGGGAAATTCTGGGAGATGAAGTTTATGGAGCTAGAAAGGGGAAGGCACTTAACAGATGGCCGAACTCAATCAACCCAGTCTGAAAAACCAGCCATAATATGGGCAGAACTTTCCAACCAGATCCTTTGCTGGAAAGCAATGTCCAACAGAGAATTTAATTGACTTGGAAGAAAACGACTTTCCAGTAACAGATTGTTAGCTGTAAGCGGATTCAGGCCACAAACCTTTCCTGAAACTTTATTTCCTGCATCTCTGAAATTCATCAAGAAGTTATAGCCTTTTCTAAGCTTTAGTTTTAGTTTAGGTTTTAAAATTTGGATCAATGGACATGAGAGATTTCTATAGAAATGCTCTTTTGGCCTTGAGGAAAAATCCAGATCTGACCTCCTTGTTTATGATGTATTTCATGTCTGTCTGTCTGTCTGTCTGTCTATCCTATCTATCTCTCTCTCTCTCTCTCTCTCTCTCTCTCTCTCTCTCTCTCTCTCTCTCTCTCTCTCTATCCATCCATCCATCCATCCATCCATCCATCCATCCATCCAACATTATCATTGTCTGTCTGTCTGTCTGTCTGTCTGTCTGTCTGTCTGTCTGTCTGTCTGTCTGTCTATCTATCATCTATCTATCTATCTATCTATCTATCTATCTATCTATCTATCTATCTATCATCTATCATTAGTATTTACAATCTGAGCTAATCCTATCAGATTCTGAGAAAGATACAACAAAATCAAAGAGAAACTTTTATTGCAAATGGGCTGTGTTCAGAAGAGTAAGGGCCATTGTTATTTGCGGGGACAGATTGTTCTATAAACGACAGCCACGATCGAGAAAGTCTGTTGCATCCTTGCTAATAACCCACTTTGGAATAAGCAATCCTCCATTCCATCTTTGGACAAGACACAAAGTCTCTGATGGGCCATACTGGACTCTGGCTTAAGTGCACACACTATGTTCCATATATATATATATGGAACCACAATGATGGTTAACCAAAGTTTAATGATACCTTGTAAAACATGGTGTTATGGAGGTTGGAGGCAGCTCGTAAGGTCAACTTAGTGAAACCATAACCTTTGATGAAACTCAGGATAATCATGGCAATCACACCCATCCCGAAGACCAGTTGGTAGAAGTGAAGCTGAGGATTGTTGGTGATGCTGCCTTTGTCGCAGGTTCTGTTTTGAGGATGGTTACAGATCATGTTCTAAAGAACAGATTTGAAGCAAAAAAAAAAGAAGAAGAAGAAGGAGAAGGAGAAGAAGAAGAAGAAGAGAAGCGTTTCCTTCTTTCTTAAATGGGAGACAGGGGGAAAAGGAACATCAGTTATATATCTATCTCGGTCAAGACAGATTTCCAAAACGAAAACATATGGAATGAAGTCTAAACTGAGGCTGCTTTCCACTGCCATGAGAAAAGAGGAATTGTGTAAGATATGCAATAGCATATTGCTCGTTTATAGTGTGACTTTGACTTTGGGCTCTGATAGTGGTGAGCGTCAAATGAGGTGTCAGCCATTGCATATCTATTCTTCATTCAAGCCCACCTTCTGATTCAAAGGACCATGTGACCATTACATAATTACTACATATTTATCCTTGAAAAATAACAATAATAAAAAAGGGAACTGTTTGCAAACTGTCAGAGTTTGTGGAAGAGTTGTGACTGAAGTGACGATTTCATAGGAAACTGGTAATACAGGGCTGGGCTGTGGACCACAATCGGGCCATGCGAGGAGCAGGCCAGCACATGCGTGCATGCGGCTCCTCTTCTGTGAGCAACAAAGACTGGGGAACTGCTATGCTAATATAACCTGGCCCTAGCCAGCTTTTGCTGAAAAATGTCCTTGACTTAAGACCATAATTGGGAACAGAATTTCTGTTGCTAGGCAGACTGGTTGTTAAGTGAGTTTTACAACCGTTTTGCCATGGCTAAGCAAATCCCTGCAGTTGTTAAGTCGGGGTGTCAAACTCTACTTCATTGAGGGCTGCATCAGGGCTGTGGTTGACCTCGGGAGGGGGGCGTGGCCGATTCCCTCAAACTGCTAGCATGTTTCCTTTTCACACTGGGTAGACTGGGCCAAAGCCACACTGGCCTGATCTTTCCTCTTCGCATTGGCTATACTAGGATGGCCCCATGGGCCGGATCCAACTACATTGCAGGCCAGATGTGGCTCATGGGCCTTGAGTTTGACACACCTATGTTAAGTGAATCAGGCAATTGTTAAGCAAATCTTAATGGGACATGGGGAATTAAGAAGGCTGATAGATCAATCAATCTATCTGACTACCGGTTCTCTGGGTGTGGCTTGGTGGGTGTGGCATGGCTTGGTGGGCGTGGCTTGGTGGGCATGGCAGGGGAAGGAAATTGTAAAATCTCCATTTCCTCCCCAACCCAAGGGAAGATTACAGCAAAATCCCAATTTCCTCCCGATCAGCTGGGACTTGGGAGGCAGAGAATAGATGGGGCTGGGTCCAGTCAGAATTTTTTACTACTGGTTCTCCGAACTACTCAGAATTTCCGCTACCGGTTCTCCAGAACTGGTCAGAACCTGCTGAAACCCACCTCTGATTGCTATGTTGACTGTTCATGTTCCAAATTGCTCATGAAATAAACCTCTGAATCTTAAAGTAAAATTTATTGCTTGTGGTTTCGTCTTTGGTTTTTGATTGGGATGTTTTTATAACACTCTGCATGTACAGGAGGACATAAACCAGGGATGGGAATTCTGGGAGTTGGAGTCCATAAGTCTTTAAATTATCAAAGTGGGACACCCCCAACATAAACGGAATGACATTTTGGTGCCAAATGGCACTTACTTACCCCAGATCCTTGGTTTAGCCAGAAACTCAACCACCAGTTGCTGAAGACGGAGCTGGCAGTCATCAAAACAAAGAGAAGAATGATGACAAACCACAATAAGAAACCTAGGGGGGAATGTAGACACAGGATGTTAAATGGTGCTGCCTTCCTGAGGATTTGAAGGCTGACTTCACAGCGGCTGAATTTGCATAACATGCCATTGAAAGTCAGCACCCACTCACCCCTCCTAGAAGAATGAAATATTTTAGGAAATATTAAAAAGGCAGATTATTTCCCCTAAAAGAGAAATAGAAATCTTAAGGGATACAGAACTCACAGCTTCAGCTCCTTACCCCCAGCAGATATTTGGTGCCCGTTGAGAAGGACTAGACCAGCCTGTCTACAAAACAAAAGACTTCAACTCCAGGGTGATGGGATTAAGACATGACCCCTCAGGACATAATAGGATTAGCCCTCTACCCATCCAACAGCAGGGCTCACTGCCTTTCAAAATTTCCTAAGGGCATTGCATCATCTCAGAGTCCAATCAAACTTAATTCAGACAACCTAAAAAGTTACCTATGACCCCTGCATAGCCCCCTGGGAGTCTGACAACTAATAGAATACATTTCTTGCACAGGAACAGGAAGCTCAAGGGCAAGGCCCAAGAGAGGGTATAGATACTCTCCTCCATGAGTTCAGCTGCCCAGGACCTCAAAACCCATGTGGTCCTGTCCATCAATAAACCATCTTCCCAATAAGCCTCCATGTTTCCAGTATCTTTCCCCTCACTTCAGTCCCCTTGGAACTGAACCAGATGGATTTTTCTTCCAACGATGCTAAACGTATTTAGCTTTGGGAGTTAGTAATCTTGGTGAATTCTTTTGCGGCTTAGCCTGTTGTGAGAAGGCAGCCTGCTCAGTTAGTTCCTGAGCCAATAAATAATGTGAAAGGTTAGGATTCCCATTTTATTTAATTCCAAATGAAGATATGGTGTAATGAAGAAGTTCCTTCAACAGGACATTTCATTTCATCACAGAGATATAGAGACAGGCAGAGAAACTTTGGTGTAGTGGGAAGAAAATACGTTGCGTACCATCAGTGGACTTTCTTCCTGTTGCCCAGAAAAAGACCCAATGCTGCCAAAATAAACCCCAAAGCATGCCCAGAGATTTTGGTTGAGGAGAGGAGGGGAGGGGAGGAGGAGAGATGTGGAGAAGAGAAGAGAAGAGAAGAGAAGAGAAGAGAAGAGAAGAGAAGAGAAGAGAAGAGAAGACAAGACAAGACAAGACAAGACAAGACAAGACAAGACAAGACAAGACAAGACAAGACAAGACAAGACAAGACAAGACAAGACAAGACAAGACAAGACAAGACAAGACAAGACAAGACAAGACAAGACAAGACCTCTTAGAAGTCTTCTAGTCCCAAAACCCTGCTCAACCTGGAGACCCTGTACCATTCCAGACAAATGGTTGTCCAATCTCTTCTAAAGAACCTCCAGGTTTTTAAGAGTTTTCCAGTGTTGAAGCTCCCACAATTTAGGAAGGCAAGCCGTTCCACCGGTTAATTGTTCTCACTGTCTCACCTTGATTAGTTTCCATCTATTGCTTCTTGTCTTGCCTTCAGGTGCTTTGGAGATAGGTTGACCCCCTCTTCACTGTGGCAGCCCCTCAAATATCTGAAGACTGCTATCATGTCTCCCCTAGTCCTTCTTTTCATTAGACTAGCCATGCCCAGTTCCTGCAGCTATTCTTCATATGTTTTAGCCTCCAGTCCCCTAATAATCTTTGTTACTGTTTTCCACACTTTGTCCGGAATCTCCACATCTTTTTTATAATATGAAAGGCAGCGATTTATTTATTTATTTATTTGTTTGTTTGTTTGTTTAATTAATTAATTAATTAATTAATTAATTATTTTTTTATACCGCCCTTCTCCCGAAGGAGTCAGGGCGGTGAACAGTCAGAATAACATACATATAATTTGAAATAAAATTAATTTAAAATAATTAAATCGATTTGGCTCATCAATTAAGATCCTCCATGTAGAGTTTAGATGAGCTGAAAATTTGTGCCAGTCCAGCTTGGTGAAATAAAAAGGTCTTCAAGGCATGATGAAAAGTACGGAGATCTGGGATCATTCATATCCCTGGGGGTATCCTGTTCCATAGGGCAGGTGCCCCGACAGAGAAGACTCTCCTCCTGGGAACCACCAGCCGACATTGCTTTACTGACGGCACCCTGAGGAGGCTCACTCTGTGGGTGCGTACTGGTTAGTGGGAGGTTATCAGTTGCAAAAGGTGGTCTCGTCGGTACCCAGGTCCTAAGCCATGGAGGTGCTGATTCTTACTTTAAAGGTAAGAATCAGCACCTTGAAGCGCACTCGGAAGACCACCAGGAGCCAGTGCAGCTCGCGTAGGAGAGGTGTTACATGTGAGCGTCATGTCGCTCCCATAATCACCCGCAAGGCCACATTCTGGACCAGTTGGTACCTCCAGGTGCACTTCAAGTGTAGCCCCATATAGAGAGCATTACACTAGTCCAGTCTTTGCAAAGAAACAAAAGAAAAAGCAAAATGCTCAGATAGTTGTAGGGCATTAATAAATACTTGACATCAAAAGAAAGCTACTATCCGGGCTTCTCAATCAGTCCTAAATCTATTGGGAAGATAGATTTTTCCAAGTTGATTTAAATTCTCATCATGTCTCTTTGAAACATTATGCCATCGTACCCAGATATGGTATATGATATTATATATGATACAGGTGTGATGGTGCGTCCATGCCTATGCATATATAGCCCATCCACCTATACGACTTTTGCAGAAATTTACCAGCAACAAATGCATTTCAGAAATTGTGCGACAGGTAATGGCGTGTACCTCCAGATGCCTTGATATAAGTATGGTAGGTTTCCCATTTGATCCAACCTTCTGCCTTCACCTCTTGTTGAATCAGCTGATCTACAGGAGCTGTGGGAGAAATCATTTTTCAAGCATTTATTCACATCACAACCTTATTTATTTTATTTATTATTTATTTATTAATTAGATTTATATACCTAATTAAATCTAATTAATTAGATTTCTATACCTTACCCAGGGATGACAATTCTCATGCATTTCAAGCAAAATTGGACATCGGTTGAGCCCAGCTCCTCAAATGAACATTTGAGGGCCTTCACAAATGCCTCCCGCCATTCCCCCTGCATGAAGCCGTATGGAAAATGCTCCTTTTGTTTCTCTAATGGCTGTTGAATGAACAGAAGCCCGTGACAAGAATGCAATTGGAAGGGAGATTGATTTACCTGAAGTGATCAATACTGCCAGCAGCTGGGATGCAAAACCCAATTGATTTTCTTATTCTCCTCTTTTGATTGTGAACAAAGGAGAGGCAGGTCAGAAGGAAAACAGCCCCAAGGGGCTGATTTAGCTTGGAGTTTGAACTTTTTTTTTTTTTGTCATTTCCTCTTTCGAACTTTTTAGGCACAGAATTCACCGGGCCTCTCTCTGTGGTCTTTTACTTAATTTTGATTTTATTTTTTTTAAAAAAAAAAATTTAAATGTGGCACTTCCAGAATTTCCATTCAGTTGGGGGAAAGTGTTGTGGCTCGCCAGCGGCCAGCAGAGCTGGCAACAGATTCGGACAGTGAGGAGGTTGGGGAGGAATGTGGGCCAATCCTGGAGTCTGGGGCAGGCTCGGATGAGGACTCTGAGTCAGAGGCAGAGAGGGGGCCAAGGCCATCTGGTAGTTATGTGCTGCCTCCGGAGTCTGACATCAGTGAGGCAGAAGAGCAGTGGGAGCCTGTTCCCAGGGTGCACATGCACAGAGCTGCCAGAAGACAGGAACAATTAAGAAAACAGGGTTGACTTGGGAGTAAAGCTTGGAGATGATTGGCCCATCCCATAAGACATAAAAGAGGAGTGAACTGGACGTGAGCTTTTGCAGGAAGCAATTACTGTATTTTCCGGCGTTTAAGACGACTTTCTAACACACAAAAATCTTCTCAAAAGTCGGGTCGTCTTATACGCCGGGTGTCAGTCTCCTGTAACCAGGCAGACCAGTCCGAAAGGCTTTGACGAGCCTTAAATGGCTCTAAGGAGCCAAGCTGAATTGCCTGCTGAGTTGCCGCTAATCAGCTGAGTTACGCGCAAGCCCCCTGTAAAAGGGAAAAACTTTCCTTTTACACAAGGCTGGCCATCCCAGCTGAGTTGCCTGATCACCAGAGCTTGGATGGCCAAGCCCCGTTTAAAAGGGAAAAACTTTCCTTTTATACAACGCTGGCCACCCCAGCTGCTAATTTTTGCCTCCTAATTGATAGGTAGCAAAAATTCCCCCCCCCCCCCCCAGCTTGCTTACCTTAGCTGCTAGCCGCAACGCTTGCCTTGCCTTGCCTGCAATCCATTCCATCAGTAAGCAACTAAATCTCCCTGCCTGCAATCAAGCAGGCAGGGAGTTGTGGACTTCAACTCCCAGAATTACTTAGCCAGCAAAGCAAAGCTGGCTGAGGAATTCTGGGAATTGAAGTCTACAAGTCTTAAAGTTGCCAAGGTTGGAGACCCTTATTCTATTGGGTAAGTTTTTTTCCCCTTTGGGAGCTTTAAAAAAAATAGTTAATTGGGGGGTTTTTTAGTTGTTCTTTTTTAGACTTAGTCATTTAAAGGCTAGGTCTAAGTTTTAGGCTAGGAAGTTTTAAATTTAACTTTCATTAAAAATAAAAATAAAAATAAAAATAAAAATAAAAATAAAAATAAAAATAAAAATAAAAATAAAAATAAAAATAAAAATAAAAATAAAAATAAATAAAAATAAAAATAAAAATAAAAATAAAAAATAAAAAAATTTGTGCAGCTTTCTGAGATTTAGTGTGTTTCTGTAGAGTTTCATTCTAACTACACAAACGCACAAAATCTCACAAAGATATATGTGGAATTTTGTGTGTGAAAAGTGTGAAAGTTGTTTTTTGGGGCTTTTTGTGGCTATGTGAGGTTCCTGCTTGTTGCAGGGGCCATTTTGGGTCTAGCACAGCTGCTTTTACACTGTGGGTGAGCCAGTTGATGTTTTTTCATTTTTATTTGGTGTGCGTTGGAAGAGGGGTCGTCTTATACAGCAAGTATAGCCCAAACCCTATATTTTTACAGGAAAAGTCAGGGGTCGTCTTATACACCCAGTCGTCTTATACGCCGGAAAATATGGTAGTTTATCTGTCAGTAAAAGCTTTGGGAAGGTTCTGTTTGACTCTGTGCTAAGTTTGGCCTTGCCCTGTGTGTGGCAATTAGTTCTCTGGCAGCATTCCAAGGGAGATAAGGTGGGTGTTTGTAAACACTCCCCTGAAATACTGTTTGAGAAGCCTTTCGGACTGGGAATGACAATAATTCACAGCCATATGAATAAAAGAGGTTTGCTGGGACTAAAATTGTGCTTTATATTTTCTAAGGAAGCCTAGGTCAGAACAGAAAGCACCTCTGGCATGCCTGTTCTTTATATTTGAGGAAATATGATAAGTCTTTCTAGAGGGGCAGCGGAGTGGTTAAGACTCTGCAGATGGACATAAAATAAGCTGTGTATCAACTATTTGGTGTGCAATACATTTTGTTGATGGGGAAAAAAAGCATTCTTATTTCATACTGACTTGGCAACATTAATTTTACCTCAAAAGTAACCTTGAAGCAATTATCTAAGCGAGCCTGGGTGCTTTTGCACTACACAGGGGTTGACATTGAGATCCACGGGTTTAATCGTACAGGAAGAAAAAGTGAACCTTACTTCTGCTTTTTCCTTCTTTAAGGTCTTGTAAAGGTTAGGCCTTGGTAAAAAGTACCAAGGCCTAACTTTGAAGCAATTGTCTAAGAAAACCTGGGTGCTTCTGCACTAAACAGGGGTTGACACTAAGATCTGGGGGTTTAATTGTGCAAGCAGACAAAGTAAAACTTACTTCTGCGTTTTCCTTCTTTAAGATCTTTCTTAGTCTCTGTATCATCAGGTTTATCAAAACCTTGGGAGATGAAAAGTGAAGGGAGAGTCAAGCTAATACTTGCAAAAAAAAGCATTCTTATTTCACACTGACTTGGCAGCATTAATTTCACCTCAAAGTAACCTTGAAGCAATTATCTAAGCGAGCCTGGGTGCTTCTGCACTAAACAGGGGTTGACACTGAGATCTGGGGGTTTAATTGTGCAGGAAGACAAAGTAAAACTTACTTCTGATTTTTCCTTCTTTAAGGTCTTTCTTAGTTCCTGTATCATCAGGCTCATCAAAACCTTGGGAGATGAAAAGTGAAGGGAGAGTCAAGCTAATAATTGTGAAAAGAAGCGTTCTTACTTCACACTGATTTGCCAGCATTAATTTTACCTCAAAAATAACCTTGAAACAATTATCTAAGAAAGCCTGGGGGCTTTTGCACTAAACAGGGGTTGACACTGAGATCCGGGGGTTTAATTGTACAGGAAGACAAAGTGAACCTTACTTCTGCTTTTTCCTTCCTTAAGGTCTTTCTTAGTCTCTGTATCATCAGGTTCATCAAAACCTTGGGAGATAAAAAGTGAAGGGAGAGTCAAGCTAATACTTGCGGGGGAAAAGCGTTCTTATTTCACACTCACTTGGCAACATTAATTTTACCTCAAAAGTGCCAAGGCCTAACCTTCAAGCAATTATCTAAGAAAGCCTGGGTGCTTCTGCACTAAACAGGGGTTGACACTAAGATCTGGGGGTTTAATTGCGCAGGAAGACAAAGCGAAACTTACTTCTGCTCTTTCCTTCTTTAAGGTCTTTCTTACTCTCTGTATCATCAGGCTTATCAAAACCTTGGGAGAAGAAAAGTGAAGGGAGAATCAAGCTAATACTTGCGAAAAGAAGCATTCTTACTTCACACTGACTT
Source organism: Masticophis lateralis (assembly GCA_030761175.1). Lineage (NCBI taxonomy): Eukaryota > Metazoa > Chordata > Lepidosauria > Squamata > Colubridae > Masticophis > Masticophis lateralis. The sequence goes on along the minus strand of JAUDYJ010000010.1, from coordinate 7,546,260 downwards.
GGCAGCATTAATTTTACCTCACAAATAACCTTGAAGCAATTATCTAAGAAAGCCTGGATGCTCCTGCACTCCACAGGGGTTCACACTGAGATCCAGGGGTTTAATTGTACAGGAAGAAAAAGTGAAACTTACTTCTGCTTTTTTTCCCCTTAAGTTCTTTCTTAGTCTCTGTATCATCAGGCTCATCAAAACCTTGGGAGATAAAAAGTGAAGGGAGAGTCAAGCTAATACTTGCGGGGAAAAAGCTTTCTTACTTCACACTGACTTGGCAGCATTAATTTTACCTCAAAAATAACTTTGAAGCAATTATCTAAGAAAGCCTGGGTGCTTCTGCACTCCACAGGGGTTGACACTGAGATCCGGGGGTTTAATCGTACAGGAAGACAAAGTGAAACTTACTTCTGCTTTTTCCTTCCTTAAGGTCTTTCTTAGTCTCTGTATCATCAGGTTCATCAAAACCTTGGGAGATAAAAAGTGAAGGGAGAGTCAAGCTAATACTTGCGGGGGAAAAGCGTTCTTATTTCACACTCATTTGGCAACATTAATTTTACCTCAAAAGTGCCAAGGCCTAACCTTCAAGCAATTATCTAAGAAAGCCTGGGTGCTTCTGCACTAAACAGGGGTTGACACTAAGATCTGGGGGTTTAATTGCGCAGGAAGACAAAGCGAAACTTACTTCTGCTTTTTCCTTCTTTAAGGTCTTTCTTACTCTCTGTATCATCAGGCTTATCAAAACCTTGGGAGATGAAAAGTGAAGGGAGAGTCAAGCTAATACTTGTGAAAAGAAGCGTTCTTACTTCACACTGACTTGGCAGCATTAATTTCACCTCAAATAACCTTGAAGCAATTATCTAAGAAAGACGGGGGCTTTTGCACTCCACAGGGGTTGACACTGAGATCCGGGGGTTTAACTGTACAGGAAGACAAAGTGAAACTTACTTTTGCTTTTTCTTTCCTTAAGTTCTTTCTTAGTCTCTGTATCATCAGGCTCATCAAAACCTTGGGAGATAAAAAATGAAGGGAGAGTCAAGCTAATACTTGCGGAGAAAAAGCGGTCTTACTTCACACTGACTTGGGAGCATTAATTTTACCTCAAATAACCTTGAAGCAATTATCTAAGAAAGACGGGGGCTTTTGCACTCCACAGGGGTTGACTCTGAGATCCGGGGGTTTAATCGTACAGGAAGACAAAGTGAAACTTACTTCTGCTTTTTCCTTCCTTAAGGTCTTTCTTAGTCTCTGTATCATCAGGTTCATCAAAACCTTGGGAGATAAAAAGCGAAGGGAGAGTCAAGCTAATACTTGTGGAAAAAAAGCATTCTTATTTCACACTCACTTGGCAGCATTAATGTTACCTCAAAAGTACCAAGGCCTAACCTTGAAGCAATTATCTAAGCAAGCCTAGGGGCTTTTGCACTAAACAGGGGTTGACACTGAGATCGGGGGGTTTAATTGCGCAGGAAGACAAAGTGAAACTTACTTCTGCTTTTTCCTTCTTTAAGGTCTTTCTTAGTCTCTGTATCATCAGGCTTATCAAAACCTTGGGAGATGAAAAGTGAAGGGAGAGTCAAGCTAATACTTGCGAAAAGAAGCATTCTTACTTCACACTGACTTGGCAGCATTAATTTCACCTCAAAGTAACCTTGAAGCACTTATTAAAGCAAGCCTGGGTTCTTCTGCATTACACAAGGGTTGACACTGAGATCCGGGGGTTTAATTGTACAGGAAGACAAAGTGAAACTTACTTCTGCTTTTTCCTTCCTTAAGGTCTTTCTTAATCTCTGTATCATCAGGCTCATCAAAACCTTGGGAGATGAAAAGTGAAGGCAGAGTCAAGCTAATACTTGCGGAAAAAAAGCATTCTTATTTCACACTCACTTGGCAACATTAATGTTACCTCAAAAGTACCAAGGCCTAACCTTGAAGCAATTATCTAAGCAAGGCTGGGGGCTTTTGCACTCCACAGCGGTTGACACTGAGATCTGGGGGTTTAATCACGCAGGAAGACAAAGTGAAACTTACTTCTGCTTTTTCCTTCCTTAAGGTCTTTCTTAGTCTCTGTATCATCAGCCTTATCAAAACCTTGGGAGATGAAAAGTGAAGGGAGAGTCAAGCTAATATTTGCGAAAAAAAGCATTCTTACTTCACACTGACTTGGCAGCATTGATTTTACCTCAAAAATAACCTTGAAGCAATTATCTAAGAAAGCCTGGGTTCTTCTGCATTACACAGGGGTTGACACTGAGATCCACGGGTTTAATCGTACAGGAAGAAAAAGTAAAACTTACTTCTGCTTTTTCTTTCCTTAAGGTCTTTCTTAGTCTTTGTATCATCAGGCTCATCGAAACCTTGGGAGATGAAAAGTGAAGGGAGAGTCAAGCTAATACTTGCAAAAAGAAGCAATCTTGCTTCACACTGATTTGGCAGCATTAATTTCACCTCAAAAGTACCAAGGCCTAACCTTGAAGTAATTATCTAAGCAAGTCTGAGTGCTTTTGCACTCCACAGGGGTTGACACTGAGATCTGGGGGTTTAATCGCGCAGGAAGACAAAGTGAAACATACTTCTGATTGTTCCTTCTTCAAGATCTTTCTTAGTCTCTGTATCCTCAGGTTTTTTTGTGGCCTGCCGGTGGCCAGCAGAGCTGGCAGCAGAATCAGACAATGAGGTGGCTGGGGAGGGATGTGGACCAATCCTGGAGGCTGGGGAAAGCTCGGATGAGTGCTCTGCATCTGAGGCAGAGAGGGAGCTAGACAGGAGCGAAGCAGAGGAATATCTGGAGCCCATTCCCAGTGTTTGGATGCGCAGAGCTGCCAGGAAACAAGAACAACTTAGAAAGCAGGGTCGACTCAGGATAAAGCCATACCTTAGATGTGGTTGGTCCCTCCCATAGGAAATTAAAGAGGAGCAAACAGGGAGTGGGCTTTTGCAGGAAACAATTAGTTTATTCTGTGATTCTGAGAGACTCTGCCACATTTTGCCTTGTATTGTGGTTGGAAACATGTTATGTGGCAGTTGCCAAACGAAATAAGATGTGTTGAGAAATATTCCTTTAAAAAATGGTTTGGACAAACGTTGCTGACTGTGAATGAACGTAATTCACAGTCATGAAAATAAAAGAGGTTTTGCCGGGATTAATTCCTGCCTGCTTGTTAAGGGAGCCTAGGTCAGAACAGGCTCATCAAAACCTTGGGAGATGAAAAGTGAAGAGACAGTCAAGCTAATACTTGAGGAAAAAAAGCACTATTATTTCACACTGACTTGGTAACATTAATTTCACCTCAAAAGTACCAAGGTCTAACTCTGAAGCAGATATCTAAGCAAGCCTTGCACTCCACAGGGGTTGACACTGAGATCTAGGAATTTAATTGTGCAGGAAGACAAAGTGAAACTTACTTCTGCTTGTTCTTTCTTCAAGATCTTTCTTAGTCTCTGTTTCATCAGGCTCATCAAAACCTTGGGAGATAAAAAGTGAGGGGAGAGTCAAGCTAATACTTGTGATCATTAAAAATATGAAGGAGGAAAGGAAACAATTTTACCAGGAACTTTCATTTCTGTGGCAGAGATGTCTGAATTGGGGTCCTGGATATCTTTCTTTTTCATTGATTCATCTGATGATGACGAAAGAAATTGGTTGTCTTCAATCTAAAGTAAACAAAGAATTTTTTATTTGAGAATATAGAAGCCCAGCTAGATCATATACAACATCCTTCTAACCCAGAGATAGGGAACAACGGCCTCCTTTATGACTTGTGGACTTCAACTCCCAGAATTCCTGGGGAGCCATCATTCCCCATCCCTGATCTAACCCATAGGACACCCCATAAACTTGTCTTGAGGATAACACTTATTTATTCTTGTTTTTCTCCAGCATCTGATACTGGAAGGAACAGTGTCAGTGACCCAAGGAAGTTATTTTAGCTATTGTTTCTAAAAACTATTGATTGTTCTAAGTCCTGACAGTTTTTCCTCATCTATTAAGAATATAAAAATACCCTTGTTTATTCAACCTCAAGTCAGTTTAGGCCAACAGCTTGTTACCTACAACATTTAAGCAGACATCTCCTGGAAGCCTTCAAGCTCAACACGATACAGATATTCCTCAACTTGCAGTCCTCAACCTATGACCATAATTGAGTTCAAGATTTCTATTGCTAAGTCAGACATTTGTTAAGTGAGTTTTGTCCCATTTTACGGCCTTTCTTGCCACAGGTGTTAAGTGAATCACTGCGGTTATTAAGTGAGTAACGCAGTTGTGAAGTGAATCTGGCTTCCCCATTGACTTTGCTTCTCAGAAAGTCGCAAAAGGGAATCTTGTTACCCCAGGACAGTGCAACCGTTATAAATGTGAACCAGTTGCCTAGGTGTTTTGGCCTGTCAGCTGCCAATCCCTCCTTAGCCAAACCAGATGAGGAGGCGGTGGCATGGAGTCAAGTTCAGCATCAAGGAAACCAGAGAGCTCCTAGGGGCAAGAGAGAATGGAGCTGTCAGGGATAGAGACAGAGGTGGAGCCTAGCCCGTTCATCAGCTCTCAGATCAAGAGTCAACAGCCCCCAGGTCTGGAGGTGGCTGATGAGGAAGAGAAGGAACAGCTGGGTCCAGCGCCTGATGCAGGGATGCACAGAAGGCAGAGGAGAGGAGAGCAGTGGAAATGTATGGGCCGGTCCTTGTGACAGAAAAGCCACCTCTGCTAGAGAAGCCCCACACGAGCTCTGGGGATAAAAGGTAGAGGGTGTAAATAAATAGATGTGGGCAAACAACTATTCATCTTCCAGCCAGCCAGACTTGTTAGCCTGCGGTGAGAGAGAAACTTTTTGTCGCTCCTAATAAAGGAATCTTTGAGTTAACTTCAGAGGGTTTGTCATGTTTGGGAGCTGGGTCCGAACACAAGCATCTGAATTTTGATTGCGTGATCATGGGGAGGCTGCAATGGTCCTAAGTGTGAAAAACGGTCCTAAGTCACTTTTTTCAGCGATGATGTAACTTTGAACTGTCACGAAAAGAACTGTTATAAGTCGAGGACTATCTGTAATGTTCTCCAGCCATTGTTTCCATTGCCTTTCTGATTCAGGGGCTACTCCTAAGCTATTTTGATCACTGGGCCGTAAGTATCATCCATTAGACTGCACAATGTATAGCTATCCAGATATTGTTAGACTTCACTTCCTATCACACACTGCTATTATCCAAATTAGCTGGGTCTTATGAACGTGGAGATTCAACAGAAACCAGACCTGCTATTACCCACATTATTCTAATAAGCGCTTTTTTGCATATGATTATCTCTGAAGCTGGGCCTCTCTGCCTAACCCTCTCTCTCCTTTGTCATCTTCGCAGGCACCAGAAGGTGTTGCCTGGCTCTTGGTGGGGGTTGAGCCACAAACTCTGGTCCTTTCAGCACATGCCTGGAATATCACAATGCACGTGGAAAAATATCACAGTATTTCACATGGTCCTGATTGCCTGAATCACCTCCCCTTTGCTCTCTGCACGGATGCTGCTGCTGCTGTTGTGCATTTTCTCTTCATCCGTGCAATGCTTCGAAAAGTTTGCGAGGTGCAAATTGCAGTGGCAGTGCAGTGCCAGTACTAGTGCATAAGCCACATCGTTCTTTGCACTCGTGCTTGGTAAGTGTGGATTAGGCATTGAAATATAACAGAATAACAGAGTTGGAAGGGACCTTGGAGGTTTTAAAGCAAGAAGAGTAGAGTAGAGTAGAGTAGAGTAGAGTAGAGTAGAGTAGAGTAGAGTAGAATAGAATAGAATAGAATAGAATAGAATAGAATAGAATAGAATAGAATAGAATAGAATAGAATAGAATAGAATAACAGAGTTGGAAGGGACCTTGGAGATTTTAAAGCAGGAGTAGAGTAGAGTAGAGTAGAGTAGAGTAGAGTAGAGTAGAGTAGAGTAGAGTAGAGTAGAGTAGAGTAGAATTAGAATTAGAATTAGAATACAGGGGAGGGGAGGGAGGGAGAGAGGGGTGGGGAGAGGAACGGAAGGGAAGGGAAGGGAAGGGAAGGGAAGGGAAGAGAAGAGAAGAGAAGAGAAGAGAAGAGAAGAGAAGAGAAGAGAAGAGAAGAGAAGAGAAGAGTTGGAAGGGACCTTGGAGGTCTTTTAGTTAGTCCAATCTCTTGAATGTCTCTATCCTACCCAATGGTTGCTGGTAAAAGGCATCAAAAGGCTTCACATTCTATGCTGTGTCAGAAAACAGTTCTTCTAGAAGCTTTCACCCAATACCCAAGAACTAACTTTGAGGATGCTAATAGGCAGCAACACAAAATAAGTCCGGAGAACTAAAACCCACAATGACATCTTCTGCGCGCTGGTTATAAAAGAGTTGAGCGTAACGGCCCTTGGCTTTCAACAGCTGCATGTGGGTACCACTTTCCAACATCTCCCCATCTTCCAGCAAGATGATTTGATCACAAAACTGCAGATACTATGGGTATTAAGAAGAGAGAAAAGAATCAGTAAACCAATGAGAAGGTTGTAGGGTTTGTATTTCAGGGCCCCATGTTTATAGTGGTATCCTCGATTTACGATCACAGTTGAGCCCCAAACTTTTGTTTTGCTAAACGAGACATTGGTTAAGTGAGTTTTGCCCCCATTTTACCTCCTTTCTTGCCACAGTTGTTAAGTGAATCACTGCACTTGTTAACTTAGTAACCCTGTTGTGAAATGAATCCAGCTTCCCACATCGACTTTGCCCATCATAAGGTTGCAAAAGGGGATCACGCGACCTCGGGGGCACTGCAACCGTCATAAATATGAGTCAGTTGCCAAGTGTTTGAATTTTGATCACGTGACCACGGGGATACTGCAACAGTCGTAAGTGTGAAAAGGCGGCCGTAAGTCCCTTTTTTCAGTGTTGTTGCAACTTTGAAGGTCACTTGATGAACTGTTGTAAGTCAAGGACTACCTGTAGACTTTCAGGGTTGTCGTTAGTCTTCAAGGGACACGAGATCAAGGAAGAGACATGGCCGTTTTAACTTCAAACGGTCACTAAATGAATGGCAGTAAGGACTACCTGTAATCATATTTTTAAATGGTGTTTATTGTTGTAGGAGAGAATTGGACCGATTTGTATCAAACAATATCAACGTGGAGTTATCTTGAGTGTCTTTATCATGCCTCCCTCTTTCTTGGGTCTAAGTACAGGTAATCCTTGACTTATGACCACAATTGAGCTTCCACTGCTAAGCAAGACAGTTGTTAGGTGAGTTTGGTCCCTGTTGTGACCCAGGCCCAGGTAGGTAGTAATCAATGCAAACAGTTCCAAAACGAACAGACTTTATTAGAACAGCTGAGAATTAATTCATTCTAAGCGTAGACCAAACTAAATTTAAAACAAACTCTTCATAGCACAAATTCTTCAGTCTTATCACCAACCTTGGTATAATTAGGCAAACTGCCAAAGGCTTCTCTTGGCAAAAGTTCAAAAGCAAAAGACGCCAATAAGAGATAAGTCCAGCAATACTATCAATGTTGTTTTCTGACAAACAGCCCAAATGCCGTTGCTGGTCTTTTAAGCCTTATGGGAGGGGCCAATCATCTCTTGGCCCTACTCCCGAGTTGTCATCTTTACTTTAGCTGCTCCTGCTTTCTGGCAACTCTTCTTATATGTGCACTAAGAACTCCTGTTCCTCTGCCTCTCTACTGTCAGCCTCTGGAGCCTCCGGAGTCTGCACATCACTCCCTGATGGCCCTAGCCCCATCTCTGCCTCTGACGCAGAGCCTTCATCTGGGCCTTCTCCAGCCTCCAGGACTGGCCCCTGTTCTTCCTCAGCCTCATCACTGTCCGACTCCTCTGCCAGCTCCGCAGGCTGCTGGCGAACCACAACAGTCCCATTTTACAACCTAAACACATTATTGTAAGTCGAGGATTACTCAGGGGTAAAATCTAAAATTTGTTACTACCAGTTCTGTGGGCGCGGCTTGGTGGTGGTGGTGGGTAATGTGACTGGGTGGACGTGGCCAACTTTTTTTTTTTTAACTTTTAAAAGCATTTTTTCTACAACCTCTTTGGCTGAACAGGTTGCAGGGAAAAAATGCTTTTAAAAATCTCTGATGATCAGGCAACTCAGCTGGGATCGTCAGAGACTTTTAAAAGCATGTTTTTTTCTACAACCTCTTTGGCCGAAAATGCCAAAAGGTGAAAAAAATGCCTTTAAAAACCTCTGATGATCAGGCAACTCAGCTGGGATAGTCAGAGGCTTTTAAAGGCATTTTTTTCCTACAACCTCTTCAGCTGAAGAGGTTGCAGAAAAAAATGCCTTTAAAAGCCTCTGATGATCAGGCAACTCAGCTGGGATTGAAAAAATGCTTTTAGAAGCCTCTGACGATCCCAGTTGAGCCGTGCGATCATCAGAGGCTTTTTTTTTTTACTTTCAAAAGCATTTTTTTGGCTGAAGAGGTTGTAGAAAAAAATGCTTTTAAAAGTAAAAAAATAGCCTCTGATGATCACCTGGCTCAGCTGGGCATGGGGGTGGTGGGGGGTAGCACAGGGATTTTTGCTATTGGTTCTTTGAACCACCTGCCACTATCGCTAGTGGATCGGGTGATCTGGTTCAAACTGAGAGCATTTCGCTCCTGGATTACCTGAATGTCCTTGTTTGGTGGATAAGAGTTTCGGAAGTTCTTATAGGCAAATTATGCAATCTGGGCATGAAGCTTAAGGAAGGAAAAGCAGAAGTCTTCCTCTGGCCACCTTTGTTAAGTCAGAGATAAGACAGCAACGTTTGAAGAATGCTAAAATTAAGAAAAACCTTTGAATGACGTTGCAAAGAAAGAGGTGTCAGCAGCTCACCTTCCCTCTCAAATTATTGCTGATTCTAGATGCTGTCCAAGGACATGGATGGATTAACTCCTGTCCCTCAGACTCCTTCCCTCACTTTTATCAGACTTGCACTTTTATCATGGATTAACTTCTGTTCCTCGGACTCCCTCCCTCCCTTTTATCAGTCTTGCACGCTCGGTCTTTTTCTTTCTCATTTTGAAATGAGGCCAAAAACCTTTATACGTGTGGATTGAGTATTGGATAGTATCTTAAGAACGGTATTTTTTTAAAACCTCCCCTTTTGCTTATTCTCATAGACAGCGTGAATGGACTCTCCGCAATTAGCAGACGAGATTGCAAGGGATTGTTGGTTCTGAAAGATACAGAGATTCAATTAAATAAAACAGAGCAATTAAAAAAAATAGAGATAGGTAGATGGACCTAGTGCAGGGGTCGGCAACCTTAAATACTCAAAGAGCCACAAAGATCCTAACCAGAAGCCCCCTGTTCATTTCTGGAGCTGACCGGAAGTCCTGTTTCCCCCACCATAGAGTCTCCTCCTAGCGCAGTGTCCTTTTTCCTTTGCCAACCGGAAGTCCGGTTCCCCCACCATAGATTCTCCTCCTAGTACGGCGTCCTTTTTCCTCTAACTGTCCTCACCAAAAGCCCCATCATTCGTGGGGTGACAGGGAGCCGCAGCAGAGGGATGAAAGAGCCACATGGCGGCTCCAGAGCTATGGGTTGCTGACCCCTGATCTAGTGTATGTTGTAATATTGTGGCAGCATAAAAATGTTCAATTTGGAGACTTGATTTGAAGGCCGTAGAAACGAATCTCTGGATCAGATGAGATTTCTGACCTGAATCAGCAAGCCAGTTGCAACCATCCAGTCAAACTGATGCCACTGAATTGATCCGGGTCAATTTTGAAGAACTTCTACGTGTGCCCCAAAAGCCTTTATTCTAATCTTTTTTTTTTTTTTTTTAAAGTTTGAATGAAAATGCTTAGCTTAGATCAGGGATGGCGAACCTATGGCACGCGTGTTGGAAGTGGCACACAGCGCCATCCCCACATGCATGACGGCCAGCCAGTCGTGCACACGGTAGCACCGGAAACCCAGAAGAGCAGTTCCCTGGTGCGCAGGCACAAACTGGGAAGCTGAGCTCCCAGTTTCCGGTGTGCACATGTGCATCGACCAGCTGGTCTTCGTGCATGAATGCACACCAGAAACCGGAAGACCAGGTGACTGGCATGCATGCGCCTGCCGGAAACTGGAAGCTCAGCTTTCCAGCACGGACATGCGTGCCGAGATGCTGCTCTTCTGGTTCCTGGCACTCTTCCACGCGAGTGCTCCATTTCGCCACTCAGATGCTGAAAAGGTTTGCCAACACTGGCTTAGATGTTCCAGGTAAATTGAAACGATTTTTTAAAATCAAACTGGATTCAAGCTGGAATTGAATTGGATCACAAATTGCAATGAACCAATAAAATGGATTTTGGCAGATTTATACATACTTCAGTCTCTCTCTCCCCCCCCCCACCCCTTTCTCTGAGAGAGAGAGAGAGAGAGAGAGAGAGAGAGAGAGAGAGAGAGAGAGAGATTCCCATTGGGTGTCAATGTTTCTCTCTCTCTCTGTCCCTCCCTCCCTCCCTCCCTCTGTGTATGTGAGAGAGAGGGGGGAGAGAGATGCCCATTGTGTGTATCTCTCTCTCTCCCTCCCTCCCTCTGTGTGTGGGTGTGTGGGTGTGTGTGTGTGTGTGTGAGTGAGAGAGAGAGAGAGAGAGACAGACAGACAGACAGACAGGCAGGCAAAGGAAACAGATAGACAGCTAAAGTACATGTAGACAAAGAGACAAAGAGGCAGGGGTTTACTTCTGTTCAACAGAAAAAGAGTGCAAATTTTTGAAAATACTTTTATAGGGCACAGTCTGGTTTCTTAGACCTGGCTGAAAGAGCAGCACCATTATAGAATGTGTGTGTGTGTGTGTGTGTGTGTGTGTGTGTGTGTGTGTGTGTGTTAGGTCAGACGATAGACATTCTCCCCATTCTCTAGCACGAGTATCTTTGCTTCTGTTCTGTTTTAAAGGGATCAAGGACTTCTGTGCCCTCTGCTGGTATGGAAAAAGATATTTTATTTTCCAAGACGGGAGGAGGACGGAAGAAATAACCAAATAAAACTGCAGGGATGTTTGTTGAGAAGGTTCTTTTAACAATGAAAAATAAAACCAGAGTGGCAAAGACTCAAAAGACTCGCAAGCATTGCCTCTGCCGTGGAAAGGATGGATGGTTGCTGACCTCAATTCTCCAACCAACTATCGCTGCCTGAAAACCACACCATGCCGCCAACCTCCTTGCTCGGTGGCGGTTAAGAGCGCTGCCAAATGCTCTAATTCATTTTCTGTTATGTTAGGCTCGCTGTGCAATTGCCTCTCTCCGGGGGCATAAAACCCAGAATGCTTGTTTGCTTCTAAACTAATAGCACACTTACTCTCCAAATGTAGGTCATTATGAAGGGAATGTTCACACACCAGAGGAAAATATTAGCAGCTCTGAAGAGGTTCTAACAGGTTTGCAGGAATTAAAAAAAAAAATAAAATGGAGGAGGGTTACTGGAAAACAGCTCAGGGATGAATATTGGTTGAACATGCTAAAACCGGGATGGTGAACCTATGAGACACATGCCAGAAGTGGTACGCAGTGCCCTCTCGGATGGCATGCGAGCCATCGCCAGTTCAGCTCTGCCATGCATGCACGTGCACTTCCTGGCAGCCAGCTGGGTCTCTGCCACACATGTGCAGGGCTGGGGGGCATGCAGGGCATGTGCGGGGCACGGAGCGCATGCAGGAGGTGGGGCACGTGTGCAGAGGGCCGCATGTGCATGCACGCAGAGGCGGGGAGCGTGCAGGAGGGTGCACCCACATGCACGGGAGCTGTTTGTGTGTTGCATTTTGGAGGTTTGGGTGTGCTTTGGGCACTGGGTCCAGAAAAGGTTAGCCGTCATTGTGCTAAAACATTAAAATTATTTTTTTAAAAAACGAAAAGCATCTTATCAATTATGAGCCTCGGTGGCGCAGTGGCTAGAGGGCAGTACTGCAGGCTACTTCTGCTGACTGCTGGCTGCCTGCAATTTGGCAGATCGAATCTCACCAGGTTCAAGGTTGACTCAGCCTTCCATCCAGGGGTGAAATGCTCCCGGTTCGGACTGGATCACCTGATCCAGTAGCGATGGCAGCGGGTGGTTCGGAGAACCAGTAGCAAAAATCCCTGAGCCCCCCCCCCATGCCCAGCTGAGCCTCACGATCATCAGAGGCTTTTTTTTTTAACTTTTAAAAACATTTTTTCTACAATCTCTTCCAATGAAAAAATGCTTTTCAAAGTTAAAAAAAAAAGCCTCTGATGATCTCACAGCTCAGCTGGGATCGTCAGAGGCTTTTCAAAGCATTTTGTTCTGTAACCTCTTGGCCGAAGAGGTGGTTTAAAAAAATGCTTTGAAAAGTCTCTCAAGATCCCAGCTGAGTTGCCTGATCGGCAGAGGCTTTTCAAAGGATTAGAAAAAATGCTTTCAAAAGTTAAAAAAAAAAAAAAAGTTGGCCACGCTCACCCAGTCACATTACCCCCCCCAAGCCACGCCCACAGAATCGGTAGTAACAAAATTTATATTTCACCCCTGCTTCCATCCTTCCGATGTGGGTAAAATGAGGACCCATATTGTTGGGGGCAAAGAGGACTCTGTAAACTCCTTAGAGAAAAGCACTTAGAGAAAAGCACTAAAGCACTATGAAGCGGTATATAAGTCCAAGTGCTATTGCTACAAATTATAAAAAAGCTTTTAAAAGACTTCCGAAAAGGCCAGAATCCATCATGCAAAAATGATTACAGATAATCCTCGACGTACAGCCATTCATACAGTTACCATTTGAAGTTACTACGGCACTAAAAAAAAGTGACGTAGGACCGTTTTTTACACTTACAACCATTGCAGCATCCCCGTGGTCACGAGATCAAAGTTCAAACCCTTGGCAACTGACCCATATTTGTAACGGTGGCGGTGCCCTGGGGTAAGTGATCCCCTTTTGCGACTCTCTGTCAAGCAAAGTCAACGGGGAAGCCAGATTCGTTTAATAACCGTGTTACTAAAATTACAACAGCAGTGATTCACTTAATAACTGTGGCAAAGAAGGTCATAAAATGGGGCAAAACTCACTTAATAAAGGTCTTGCTCAGCAACTGAAATTTTGGAATCAATTGTATCTACCTATATTGAGGCCTTTGAACTATAATGCTGGAGAAGACTCCTGTGAGTCCCTTGGACTGCAAGGCGATCAAACTGGTCAGTCCTAGAGGAGAACAACCTTGATTGCGCTTTAGAAGGCCAGATCCTGAAGAGGAAACTCAAATACTTTGGCCACCTAATGAGAAGGAAGGACTCACTGGAGAAGAGCCTAATGCTGGGAAAGACTGAGGGCAAAAGAAGAATGGGACGACAGAGAACGAGGTGGTTGGATTGAGTCACTGAAGCAGTCGGCGTGAACTTAAATGGACTCCAGAGGATGGTAGAGGACAGGAAGGCCTGGAGGAACATTGTCCATGTGGTCATGATGGGATGGACATGACTTTGCAACTAAGAACAACAACAATATTGGATTTCTTTCATCCCAACTCCATCCTGGATGAGTTTCTGATTTAGGACGTCATTCCTCATAGCCATTCCCTTTGAAGTTCTTTCCTGTTTCTTTCACCAATTCATTTACCTGAAGCTGATGAGACACCAGAAGGATAGTTTTCTCTTGAAGAGCTTTCTTAATGCATTCTTCGAAAATAGACTTTCCAACTTGAGCATCCACGGCAGACAAAGGGTCGTCCAATAAATAAATATCTCGGTTTGCATACACAGCACGAGCTAAACTAATTCTCTGCTTCTGACCTCCAGAAAGAGTCACGCCCCCTTCTCCTATCTTTAAAAAAACAGAAGGGATACATCAATCAAACCCAAATATATGTGTTTTTTTTTAAAAAAAGCTTTCTATCCTTTTACAATGTATGTGACATTTGTCAGGTTATGAAATTTTCTGGCCTTTATGACAAACGTTCAGTGGACTGATTCTTTATTCATATGAATCGAGGTGGTGCAGTGGTGAGAGTGCAGTACTGCAGGCTACTTCTGCTGACTGCCGGCTGCCTGCAGTTTGGCAATTTGAGCCTCATTGGCTCAAGGTCAACTCAACATTCCATCCTTCTTAGGTCGGTAAAATGAGGACCCAGATTGTTGAGGGCAATAGGCTAGCTCTGTAAACCGCTTAGAGAGGGCTGTAAGCACTGTGAAGTGGTATATAAGTCTAAGTGCTATTGCTATTCCATGGCCCATAATGTCCTTTTTAGTTAGAGGAGATAAGTCTGCCAGGTGTTCATCTTAAAATACCATAGAGTCAGCCACATTTTCTGAAAAATATTTTGGCCAACTACTGTATTCTGCAGAAAGTGAGATAAATCTTAGCACGCAAAAGGAAGAAGGTTAGGCCCCAAGTACCGATAAATTATGAAGGGGAGAGAGAAAACAAAAAAGTTAAGATGGCATTCACAACCATAGATCTTTCACACAACTATGATTGTCTTGTGAATGATGGGGCTTCAACCACACGATCCATCCTTCTTATTGTTTCCTCTAAAGAGTTGCAGTTGACTCCTGCTTGAATTACATGGAGGAATGTGGTTGAAGAAGACACTATCTTAGCCCTTCAAGAGAGGAGAAAGTGAGAAAGAAACTCAAGATTGTCCCATCTTGATTCTCTTTGGTATAACATGGAGAAGAAAATCTTGGTTAAGTTCTTTTATGTTACTCCTCAACTGTAGCTTACAGCAGTCCTGATGGCATCTATTTTCTGACTTGGTTGACCTCAAAGGGCTGACAAATTATGACATTTTCCTGACCTTTTGCCAGTTTGTCTGAATCTCTCTCTCTCTCTCTCACACACACACACACTCTCTCGCTCGCTCGCTCTCTCTCTCTCTTTTTTTTCACTTTTTCTAAGAACTGAAGAGTGGCTAATTTGATTTAGCAATTTGGTTTAAAGGCTGAAGAATGTATCTCTTTCCTTTGGGAATATGTTATGGTGAGATACTATTAATTCCAGGATTATGGATTATGTAGGACCTCCTGTTTCTGGGTGGTTCCTCCCTGCTCCATAACTAACCCTAATGCTGGCCCCTCACCATGTATTTTATTTACATCAGGGAACCAAATTAAATGGTATACCTAAAAGATATGTTCAAGATTTTTTTCCTGGGAATCTATCAGTATGTCAGAAACTCGGAAATCAACAGCAGCTATAAGAATTCCAGTGAGGCCATAATGCCATTTTCACAACATCCACAGATGTTGAGCAGCGTAGCCAGGGCAAAACTACTTCACTATGAGTCCCAAGTTTGATCATGTTGCAAGCCAGAATGCCGAGAATGAAAATGTAAACTGACAAGCTAGCTTGGAGGGACAAAATGCCAAATCTTGTTAGAATAGATTTTTTTCCTCCTTCTGGAGCCCAGACTTGCTTGTATTCCATCCATTTCCAGGAAAATACAGCAGATTGCTCAGATAATAAAATAGGAATATTTAAATCAGAGTTGTTGTTTTTTCTCTCCTTCAGATCCACTAATCCTTTGGTGATAAAAACACATTATGGCCCAATTTAGTCTAAAGCATTATGACAAATGTTGGGTTTATGAAACACATCAAAACTAAATTAGCAAAACACGATTGGTTTAATATCTTGGCCATTACTTACAGACTGAGAGATGAGTTCCCACAACAAGCTGGATCCAATCCAGGGATGCAGTCCAGCAGGTTCTGACAGGTTCTGGAGAACCGGTAGCGGAAATTTTGAGTAGTTCAGAGAACCGGCAAATACCATCTCTGGCTGGCCCCACAGTGGGGTGGGAATGGAGATTTTGCAATATCCTTCCCCTGCCACGCCCACCAAGCCACACCACACCACAACATGCCTACCAAGCCACGTCCACAGAACCGGTAGTAAAAAAATATGGATTTCACCACTGATCCAGTTTACATTAGCTTACTGTGTTATTTGACGCTGGGGGTCCATTAGCCATGCTTTGTGGCTTACTGCCTTGTGCACAACCTATTATGGTTTATCCAACAGGCCCTGAAATCGGAATCGTGTCACCCCTAACTCTTCTTTGCAAGATTGTAGGAAACTCATTTGTATCACTTTTTCACAAAGCTGATGTAACACCTGACATGAATTATTGGAGTTTTGTACCCTTCGTACTAGGAAGAATATCTAAAGCTAGTTTGACCAATTGGCTTCAGGACCAGTGATATATTTTTCTTTCTTGTAAAAGCAAATATAATGCTGTTATTAATTAACCAATTGACCGAGAAATTCAGTAGGTGATTTGAGGTCAATCATTCTCTCTCAAGGAATGGAAGAAAGGGGAAGGAGAGGAAGAAAGGATAGGGGACAAGAGCAGGAGAGAAGGTGAGAAAGGGGAAAAAGAGAGGAGGAGTGGGGGAGAGGAAGGGGAAGGAGAGGAGGAGAGGAGGAGGAAGAAAGGAGAAGAGCAGAGGAGGGAGGGGGGAAAAAGAAGGAGAAGAGGGTTTGTTGTGAAAAGAGGAAAGAGAGAGTAGAAGAGCAACCCCAAATGTGATTAAAATGTCTTTATTTTTATGCTTTCGTTAGAAAAAATATGTATATATATGATCAGTTATGGATAAGAGAATGTACATTTACAATATGTGTGTAAGAAATAAAAATAAAAAACTTTTTTTTTAAAAAAATCACTCTCTCTCCATCCATCGTAGCTCACTGACTTATCATGTGCATAAAATCAGGGAAGATCTCCAAATACGTTGCCATGAGGTGAGATACCAGTACACAAAATAAGCAACCGTAAGTTGGCGGTTTAGCTAAGCATCCTTAAATTAAATGAAACCCCATTATACTTACTTCAGTCATATCTCCATAGGATAAACGTTCCATATCTGTCTTGAGATTGCAAATGTTGATGATATGATTATACCTAAAATATTAAAACTGAACTGAACCACAAGCAATGAATCTCAGCAAAGTTTTTTTTTAAATTAGATTTATATGCCGCCCTTCTCCATAGACTCAGGGCGGCTTACAATGCATTAAGCAATAGCCTTCATACTTTTGTATATATTTATACAAAGTCAGCTTATTGCCCCCGCAAACTGGGTCCTCAATTTACCCACCTTAGAAAGGATGGAAGGCTGAGTCGACCTTGAGCCTGGCTAGGATTGAACTCACAGAATTACAGGCAGCTGGATGTTAATTGCTGCCTTTAGTAGGAGGCATTAGCCCCCTATGTTCTCAGGCTCTTTCACTTCTATAAATAAGCCTTGTAGCAATATTGTGATTTATTATTGGAGAAGACTCCTTCAATGTTGAGGATTGCCAGTTCTCCGGTCTTGACTCAGTCTCATCCTTAGCAGCTAGACCACCAAAGGTAACCAACTAAGCTAATTCTATTTTATTATAAAGCTGCATTAATAGAACCTTGCGTGTTTGAAAGTACAATTTTCCCACCATCAACTTTATAGCCTGATACAGAGATACCTCTGTACTCAACTGCTTTGAGATTCATCTAATTTGGTAGTCAATGCATTTTGACAACAAAATGTTGTCCTGGTACTCATTGTTTGTTTGGTACTCAACACGCAAGCTAGAACTTGATGATGCTGGTTGCGTCGTGACTCGCTACCCTTTTCCAGCTGAAACAAAGGGTGCCATGTTAGTCACGTAGTAACTCTTGCCCTGTGCACATCCTCTTGCAGTCTTATCTTAGCTTCTGTGGTCATTTTGTGTATTTTTGCGCTCTCCTCCTCCCCCCCCCCCATCACTACAGGTAAACTGAAGTTTTTATTTTATTTAATCTAAGTATTTATTAATTTCTAGGTTTATTTCTCATCTAAGTCATGATATGTAAGGTCTCCGGCTTGGGCAGGGGGTTGCGCTAATGACCTACAACCGTGATGGTGAACCTATGGGACGGGTGCCACAGGTGGCAAGCGGAGCTATATTGGTGGGCACTATAGCTCAGCTCCAGCTCGCATGCACGCATCAGCTAACTGATTTTCAGGCCTTCCAGTCCCACCAAAAGTCGGGAAACTGGCTGTTTCCAGCATCCAGAAGGCCTCCAGGGGAATGGGGAAGGCTGTTTTTGCCCTCCCTAGGTTCCTAGAAAACCCCTGGAGCTTGGGAAGGGGAAAAAATGGGCCCACTGTGCCACTGTGTGCCAAAAGCAGTGGGGGGGGGGTCACGTACACATGTGCGGGAGGGTGGGGCACATTGAATTATGAATATGGGCACACACACCCATGACCCCCCCCCCCCATTCTCCCCCTGCTTTTGGCACGCGATGGCAAAAAGGTTTGATCCACTCCAATATAATTTGAGGAAACGACAGAAGTGATATTTAGCAACTGTTTACTCTGAAAGCTGAGTACACTGGTCGGGTATAATATTTAGAAAACTAATAAGAAAGAATAGCTTTCTTGGTTTCATTAAAGGCAAAGGATTTTCTGGTGAATACATAAACTCTGTTTGAAAATAAGAAGACATGTCTTATCTTGATTACTGTAATATAGGTTGGTCAGCTGAGGTCCTTGACCTGCCTGTGGCCCTCAGAATCTTTGGGTGAAGCCCTCAAAGACCTTTTAAAATGGCTAACCAAATTGTAATTTTGGTCTTGACACGTTTAAAAAGAACATTAAATATATGGGGAGTATTAAGTTTAAAAGGTAAAGATTCCCCTTGCGCATATGTGCTAGTCATTCCTGACTCTAGAGGGCAGTGCTCATCTCCATTTCAAACCGAAGAGCCAGCACTGTCCAAAGATGTCTCTGTGGCCATGTGGCCAACATGACTAAATGCCAAAGGCACACAGAACATCGTTACCTCCCCACCAAAGGTGGCCCCTATTTTTCTACTTTCATTTTTTTATGTGCTTTCGAACTGCTAGATTGGCAGAAGCTGGGACAAGTAACGGGAATTCACCCCATTACGCAGCACTAGGGATTTGAACCGCTGAATTGCCAATCTGTTTTTTTTTTTCTTGATGGAAGGTTTTTCAAGGAGGGTAGTCCTTGATGTGTCTAGAAGAGTGCAGGGCTAGGAACAGTTGATACTGTGCAGAACTCAAACTCCCAGATCTCTGGTAGAGAACCCAGGATTGAGGGATATGCTCTTCATTTCTCCTCAACTTTGCCAAACATAGTTGTTAGAGAGTGCATGGATCTCATGCAAACATGAGGCTACCCTTACACTGTTTGCATGAAGCTACAATATCGGTCTGGAGGCTCTCCAGTCAGATCATCCATGACTGTTTGTGTTGGTTCACAGTAGATTCTTCCAGGAGATGAAGCAACAGAACTAGGATCTTCTAGATGCCACATTACCTTGCTATAGGCCAGGGCTGTGAAACTCGATTTCATTGAGGGCCACATCAAGGTTGTGTTTGACCTTGGGTGGCTGAGGGGGAGGGAATGTGGCCGGGGAGGGGTATTGGTGGCCATAGTGAGTGTAGCCATGATGGGCATGGCCAGCTCCACATCACTCATCGATGTGATGGCCTCCTGCAGCCCTCCGCCAGCGGAAACACATGCTCCATTTTCGCTGGCAGAAAGCTGCAGGAGGCCGTCGTGGCCAAAAACGGAGCCCTGGTGGGCCGTTCAGCACCACCTCCATGCTCTATTTTCACTGGCAGAGGGCTGCAGGAGGCTGTCATGGCCAAAAAATGGAGCCTGGGTGGGCTACGTGCCACACACACACATCCGAGCTCTGTTTTTCTTGGTAGAGGGTTGCAAGAGTCTGTCGTGATTGAAAATGGAGCCTGGGTGGGCCACACACGACCCTCCCAAACTCTGTTTTTGCTGAGAGAAGCAGCGTGGGCTGGTCCTTCACTGTTTCCAGGGTGGCCTCATGGGCCAGATCTAAGCATCCCACTGGATCCAGCCCATGGATCTTGAGTTTGACACCCCTGCTCTAGGGGTTTGAAAGAACCAGACTACTAATAGAAAAGACCTGATACAAATTGCTCTCCGTCCTCCAATGATTTTCTTCAAACATTCAGGTCAACTTCTGATGCCTCATATCAGTTCCCATCGCTCACTCAGGTAAGATGGCTCAAAAAGACAGGTTCGTGACACCTTGCCTGCAGAAGTCCTCTGGCAATGTTAGAATCTGAGAACCTTTAAGGAGCTGGCATTTTATGCCGCCGTTTCATCTCCAATTGAGCAGTTAAGTTTTGGTTTAATGTGCTTTTTTAAAAAAAATCTGAGTTGCAGTTTTGAAAATTTTCATTTTGTTACTTCCTTTTTCAGTTCCCAGGGCATTTCTTATAAATATGGCAAGAGAAATAAGTAGGTGTTTCCATAAATACGTCTGATAACAGTTATTTAATAGTAAAACATCCTAGTATTTAACTGAACACAATGCTTGCCCTTTTCTTTATATAGCTAAGAATAAAAGGATTAAAGGCTGAATTCCTTAAAAAATAAAAAAACAGAGCCAAGGGTCAACAAAGAGGGTGTGATAATTCTGAACGATGGAGTACCCTCCCCACTAATCTTAACCTTTATTATTATTTTTTTATTACTTAAAATTGTAGTTACCTTTGGGGGCACGATGGCTCAGCTAGAAAGCAGACAGCCTGGGTTTGAGACCTGAGCTCCACGCAATGGGATGAGCTCTCGCCCTCATCCCAGCTCCTGCCCACATAGCAGTTCAAAATCATGCAAATGCGAGTAGATAAATAGGTACCACTTTGGTGGGAAGGTAACAGTTCTGTGCGCCTTCAGCGTATAGTCATGCTGGCCACGTGACCATAGAAATGTCTCTGGACAATCCTGGCTCCCCCGGTTAAGAAAAGAAGATGAGCACAGCTAGACTTGGACATGACTGGACAGGGGAAATCTTCATCATTTTTTTTTTATAGTTACCTTTGTTCATCGTAGTCTTCTCCAAACAGTATGTTATCCCTGACACTTCCATGAAATATCCATGCTTGCTGGGACACATATGCCAAAGTGCCATTCACCACGACATTCCCACGATACAGATACATCTGAAGTGGAGAGAAGGAATGCTTGGATGTCAAATCTTCTTCAGCGGGTTTCCCTGTTATCTGTGAATCCAGGTATCATAAATCACAATTCTTAGATACCAGAGGTGGGTTTCTCACCAGTTCTGGAGAACCGGTAGTGGAAATTTTGAGGAGAACCGGTAAATACCACCTCTGACTGGCCCCGCCCCCATCTATACTCTGCCTCCCGGAGGGCAAAAACGCTCTCTTCTCACCATGGTGCAGGATGCTAACTAGGCCACGCCCACCCAGCAAATGGGCAGAGAATCCCTTGCTAAAATTTTTGAAGCTCACTTCTGGAGCAAATGCATGAATTTTTAGATCTGCTTCCTCTGTTTAAGCAAATAGTAAAATACCTGCAACCAGCATCATAATGTTGGTATGCATTAACCATAAGAGAAGGTCAGCGTATCAACAGAATGATGTATAGTTCATGCACTATAGGCCTAACTCTGGCTACCACAGAATACTGAAGCTTTGACTTGATGAGCATAGCAGAGTCAGGGGAAAAAGCTATGTTAACTGTAAAAGATTACATTACAGCTGAACTGAGAAAAATGTAGACATTTACGTACCTGTCCTAATACTGCTTTAAGGATTGAGGTTTTTCCACTTCCGACATTGCCACTAATCCCCAAAACTTTGCCCTGGGAAGGGGAAAAAAATTGAGTATAATTTATAGACAGCAATAGAATACTTTAGAATTAGAATATTTCGCCAAGTGTGATTAGACACACAAAGAATTTGTCTCTGGTGCAGAAGCTCTCAGTGTGTATGCAAAACAACAGGGTAATAATAATCATAATACTGATATCAGTAATTCCCACACTACTGTGGGAATTAAGTGTTTAGCAGAGTGATGGCATGAGGGGAAAAGTATCTAAGTGGCGCAGTGGTTAGAGTGCAGTACTGCAGGCTATTTCTGCTGACTACCGGCTGACTGCAATTTGGCAGTTCGAATCTCACCAGGCTCAAGGTTGACTCAGCCTTCCATCCTTCTGAGGTGGGTAAAATGAGGACCCAGATTGTTGGGGGCAAGAGGCTGACTCTGTAAACCGCTTAGAGATGGCTATAAAGCACTATATAAGTCTAAGGGCTATTTTCCTTCCTTCCTCCCTCCCTCCCTCCCTCCCTTCCTTCCTTGGTGGTGCAGTGGTTAAAATGCCATATGGCAGGCTGATTCTGCCCAGAACCAGGAGTTCGATCCTGATGGACTCAGGGTTGACTCAGCCTTCCAAGGTTGGTAAAATGAGGACCCAGATTGTTGGGGGCAATAGGATGACTCTGTAAACCACTTAAAGATGGCTATAAAGCAGTCTATAAGTCTAAGGGCTATCTTCCTTCCTCCCTCCCTCCCTCCCTCCTTCCTTCCTTCCTTCCATCCATGGTGGTGCAGATATGGTTAGAATGCCATATCGTAGGCTGACTCTGCCCACAGCCAGGAGTTTGATCCTGATGGACTCAAGGTTGACTCAACCTTCCATCCTTCCAAGATAGGTAAAATGTGGACCCAGATCGTTGGGGGCAAGAGGCTGACTCTGTAAACTGCTTAGAGAGGGCTGTAAAGACTGTGAAGCAGTATATAAGTCTAAGGGCTATTGCTATTGTGTTTAGTTGTTTTGGCTTGCAATGTCCTATAGCAAAGGGAGAATTCTTGAAATAATTTATGTCCACGATGTGAGGGCTCTGTAGACATTTTCTCAGCCCTCCTTCTGACCCATATAATACACAGATATTCTATCGGAGGCAAGCTATATTATGGCAGTCAGCGATCTTCCCCATCAATCTGGAGGTTGTTTATATCCAAATCTTAATCTCTTAACGTAAATTATCACCAGGTCAAATTTGATTTCAAATATTATTGTTCTCGTTTACTTACTTTCTCTACTATGAAATTTATATTCCGCAGGACAAAGCTGCAGTTGATATCGCTCCCAACCATTGATATCTGAGAGTGAGGAATGACCACATTTACCCTGGGAGGGGATTTGTACACCCTTTTCCCATTCAGAAGTGTTTCTTTCCCACTTTTCCTCTGGGGTTCACCAGAAGCACTTTCCCAAGATAAGGTGACGTCTTCCAACACCACCGCATTTCTGGAGCCCTTCAGGGTCATCACATACTCAGAAGGCGTTTTCATAGTGAGAATTTTCTACAAGAGAGGGGAAAAAAGTGATCTAAGATAAAGCAATAGCACTTAGACTTATATATCGCTTCACTGTGTTTTAACAATGCGCTCTAGTCAGTTTTTGGATGGGACGTGGTGGCTCAGTGGCTAAAATGCTGAGCTTGCCGATCGAAAGGTCAGCAGTTCAGCAGTTCGAATCCCTAGTGCCGCGTAACGAGGTGAGTTCCCGTTACTTGTCCCAGCTTCTGCCAATCTAGCAGTTCGAAAGCACGTAAAAAATGCAAGTAGAAAAATAGGGACCACCTTTGGTGGGAAGGTAACAGCATTCTGTGCACCTTTGGTGTTTAGTCATGCCGGCCACATGACCATGGAGATGTATTCAGACTGTGCTGGCTCTTCGCCTTTGAAACGGAAATGAGCACCACCCCCTAGAGTCGGGAACGACTAGCACATATGTGCGAGGGGAACCTTTACCTTTTACTAAGCGGTTTACAGAATCAGCCTATTGCCCCCAACAATCTGGGTCCTCATTTTAACAACCTCGGAAGAATGGAAGGCTGAGTCAAGTTTGAGTCGGTTGGGATCGAACTTCTGGCAGTGGGCAGAATTTAGCCTGCAATACTGCATTGTAACCACTGTTCCACCAAGGAAGGAAGGAAGGAAGGAAGGAAGGAAGGAAGGAAGGAAGGAAGGAAGGAAGGAAGGAAGGAAGGACTAGCAATAGCCCTTAGACTTAAATATCATTTCACATTGTTTTACAGCCCTCTCTAAGCGATTTACAGAGTCAGCATCGCCCCCAACAATCTGGATCCTCATTTTATTTATCTTGGAAGGATGGAAGGCTGAGTCAACCTTAACTTAATAATATATATGAATATATTACTGACGGATAATGGAAACTTGCAAATATTTTGTTTTACTTTTGTGGAGATTCTCAGCCGTCCAAGTCACGGTTGTCTCAAAGGTGCCTTTTTCCAACTGGACTTTCTTGTTTGTTTGCTTCTTTGAAAAGGTTTCCCTTCTCATTTATAAGCTTCTTCAGTTCTTCAATTCAGAGCTAAAGAAGCTGCTTGGATGAGAAGCAAAATGTTTTCAAAGAAAAGCAACCAAGAAAGTTTAGTTTCCTTTTGGAAAAATCAGTCATGGGATTCTTGTGCTTTACAAGAATCCTTTTTATATATAAGTTATTTAATATATTTTGACATATCAATGTGGGAACATAAGAGTTTAAAAATATCTAAAATGCACAGGTTAAAATATGGTGGGATTTCCGAAGAGAAACTGATAAAATCTTGGCTCATAACTCCCCAGGTTTAACTGTGGTCGAAAAGAAGAAAGTGTGGATAATTGATGTGACAGGGCATAGTAGAATAGGAGACAAAGAATTAGAGAAGATCAGAAAATATCAAGCATCAAGATAAGAAAACTGAAGTTGAAAGATTAAGGCATAAACTGGCTGTGGCAGTGATTATCAGCACACTGAGTGCCGCACCAAAAAATCTTGGATGGCACTTAGATAATCTGCACAATGCCAGATTTCCATTTGGTCAGTTACAAAGGGCCACATTGCTTGAATGCACACATATACTGCGTTAATAGTTTTTGACATCCTAGGTTTTTGGGAAGACCTCAATGGGCATGAAGGCCAAACCAGCTAAACAGAATATCAGAATTGGAAATGAGGGTGGAGGCCTTCTAGTCCAACCCTTTGCTCAGGCAGGAAACCCCAAACCATTTCAGACAAATACTTGTCCAACATCTTCTTGAAAACCTCCAGTGGTGGAGCGCCCACAACTCCTGGAGGAAAGTTGTTCCACTGATCAATTGTTCTGTCAGGAAATTTCTCTTTAGATCTAAGTTGCTTCTCTCGATTAGTTTCCATCCATTGCCTCATTGATAAGACATCCTCAATTCAGGGATGGGCTTTAAAAATTTTAGCAAGGGGTTCTCTGCCCAGTTGATGGGTGGGCATGGCCATGATGGGTGTGGCCTAGTAGGCTTCCTGCACCATGGCGGGGATGAGGGGGGCACCCGTCTTTGCCCTCCCCAGGCTCCAGAGTCTTTCCTCGAGACTCCTGGAGGGCGAAAATAGCCTCACCAGACTCCAGAGGACATCTGGAGGCTGGAAACAGGCCCAAACTTCCGAAAGGCCCATTTTTTCACCCTCCCCGAGCCTCTGTGAGTGCCCTGCACTTACCTGCATCCAAAATTGGCCGCGTGGGGACTCCTGGGAGGGGAAGGGAGAGGTGAGGTGGGCGGGACCAGCCAGGAGTGGCATTTGGGGGTTCTCCGAACTGCACAGAATCTGAGCTAGAGGTTCTCCTGAACCCTTGCGAACCTCCAGCAGCCCACCCCTGCCTCAATTCCTGCAACTGTTCCTCATAAAGAACTGGCAGCTGTGATTTCACATTGTTGTGCGTGTACAATACAATTTTTCAATAATAGATTAAGGGGCATTGACAGCAAAACAGATACGATATAATATAGCAATCTGGTTGTATTCTGTAACTAACACCGGGCATTCTTCATTTACTTGTTTAAATATCCCAAAATATCTGTAATCATCCCCTCCCCACCCCCCCCAAAAAAGCACCATTTTCTACCTTCAACCTTTTTAAGGCCACACTGGCTTCTGCAAGGGCTTTCACCGAAAATGGCAAAATGGCAATTGAAAACCTCATGGTGTTAAATACTGAAATCACACTGAAGGCCTGTAAAAGAGAAGCAGTTAAAGGATTCTTAATATCACATGTAGGGACGTGGTGGCTCAGTGGCTAAGACTCTGTGCTTGTCGATCGAAAGGTCGGCAGTTCTGCGGTTCGAATCCCTAGTGCCACGTAAGGGGGTGAGCTCCCGTTCCTTGTCCCAGCTTCTGCCAACTTAGCGGTTCGAAAGCACGTAAAAAATGCAAGTGGAAAAATAGGGACCACCTTTGGTGGGAAGGTAACAGCGTTCCGTGCACCTTTGGCATTGAGTCATGCCGGCCACATGACCCCGGAGACGTCTTTGGACAGCACTGGCTCTCCAGCTTTGAAATGGAGATGAGCACCCCACCCCTAGAGTCGGGAACGATTAGCACATTAAATTAGGCATACCCAATTCCTGCAACCGTTTCTTCATATGCTCTCCAGTCCCCTAATCATCTTTATTCTTTTTCTAGAATTCCAACATCTTTTATACATCTCTGTCTCTCCCCCCAGAACTAGTATTTGTTTACAAATATATCCGGAACTCATATTTTATACACACACACACACACACACACACGCTTTGCTGCCCATTGGGAGACTAATATAGATCTATTTCTGCCTTATTAGGCTTCCTCAGTTAGCCACACCCAACTCATGTATCCTCCCTGTAAAGGTACAGTATTTGTTTTCTTTCCTTTTCGTAGGCTTTATGTGTAGATCTATATTAGTCTCCCAATGGGCAGCAAAGGATCTGCTGGCTGCCAGAAGAGAAAAAGCCTAAGTGATTTCACTGAACTAGGGCTGCATAAAATCTTGGTTACGTAGGTAGAACCTGGCCAAAGAGAAATACACATAAAGCCTACGAAAAGGAAAGAAAACACACACACACACACACACACACACACACACACGCATACATACATACACTCATCTGGGCACAATGAGAATATATCTGCTGAATATAACTCCTCATTAGTGACAGGAAGGGCATCCGGCCATTAAACACTCAGCTCCATTCAGTTGCTTTGACTCCATCCCACAAGGGATTATGGGGTCATTAAAAGAAGATGACCACACACACACACACACACACACACACACACACACACACCCTTGGTGACCAAAACTGGACGCAGTATTCCAAGTGTGGCCTTACCAAGGCATTATAAAGTGGTGCTAACTACTTCACGTGATCTTGATTCTATCCCTGTGTTAATGCAGCCTAGGACTGTTGACCTGTCATTTTGGGATCATCTTGGTTAGGGATTGATAGCTATCATAAAAATACAACTGGGGGGGGGGGGACAATTATGAAACAGAAATATCATCTTACAGCAGCAGCTGTTAGTTCACGCTTTAACAGGGTGTGGAAGGAAAACAGCATAACAATGGTTAGAGTGGAAACGACCGGGGTAAGAGTAGAGTTCACACTCTGCAAGTATCCTGCCTTTTCTAGCATTTTTCTTTCTGCTTCCCTGATGCCTGCAAAAGGTAAAAAGACATCATCCTGTAACACGTGGAAGGAAGAGATACATCTTTTCTAGACCATGGTCTATGACAGGTGTCAGCAACCTGTGGCTCCGGAGCTGCATACGGGTCTTTGGGCTCTCTGCTGTGGCTCCCTGTCAGGTGATCCCATCCCTGGCTGGCTCCACCCCTCATCCTCCCCTCCCAGTCACTCTTTGCCTGGCCTGAGAAGGTAAGGGCGATGGCAGGGGATGGAGAAGTGGCCAGGGCAGAGAGAGAGAGATACAGAGAAGGGAGGGGAAAGAGGGAGGGAGGGAGAGAGAGGGAGGGAGATGTTTTTTAACAATCGGTTCTCTGCCCTAATGACTGGCTGGGTAGGCCTAGCTACGGGGTCATGTGACTGGTGAAAGTGAGTGACATCGAGTTGGCTACGCCCACACAGGTTTTGTGGCTCCCGGTGTTTTCTTTTCTGTGGGAAACGGGTCCAAATGGCTCTTTGAGTGTTTTAAGGTTGCAGACCCCTGATCTATGATTTTTTGCACATTATGCCCTGTACACCTTCAGTTAAATCATAAATCAGGGCGTGGAGGATTTAGTTAAAGCATTGCACTGAAACACGAACCAACTACGGTCGTCCCCTCCCCACTCCAGGTACCTGTGATAATTTTTGCAAACGATGTTTCCCAGGCATACATTTTGATTATCTTAATGCACGTCAACACCTCATTCATGATTCGCACGCGTTTGTCGGTCAGCAAAATAGAGCGTCTTCGGAAAAGAGATGTTAATTTGGCCATCAGCATCTGCAAGGAAGGGGAGCAAAAGGTGAGCCATAGGACAGATTTCATTATAGGGCTGACAGGTAAACTTTCTTGCCTCAGTTGTTAGCCTCTGAATTTTGATCACATGATCGCGGGGATGCTACAAAGGCCGTAACTTTGAACAGTCCCTAAATGAACTGTTGTAAGTTAAGGACTACCTGTATTATCACTTAAATATCCACACTAGTCTTGCTGACGTATAGGAGGAGGGCGGTATCAACAGATTTGGACCATAACAGATTTGGGCTATTGCTATACTTCCTTCCCAACCTCCCTCCCTTCCTTCTCTGCTTCCTTTCTTCCATGGTGGTTCAATGGTTAAAATGCAATATGGTAGGTTCTGCCACAGCCAGAGTTCAATCCTGACCAGCTCAACTTTGTCTCAGCCTTCCATCCTTCTGAGGTCGGTAAAATGAGGACTCAGTTTGTTGGGGGCAATATGCTGATTCTGTAAACTGCTTAGAGAGGGCTGTAAAAGCACTATGAAGTGATATATAAATCTAAGGGCTATTGCTATTACTATCTAGTTGCCACTAACAACTTCCTTAACTTGAGAGGGTTTTTTTTTTCTTATTTTAATAAGACAGAGAGAGGACCATAGGGGAGATCTTCTGGTATAAGCGCATCATCATTTTGTAGAAAAGGATAACGTTTTACCTGCAGCGGTATAAATGCAGCATAAATGAATGTTCCTATTAGTGCTGTTGGACCAAGGAGGACACAGGAATAGATGGTGCAAACCACGATCAGAAGAGGCGCCGACATAGGCATGGGGCCGAACAAGGCAGCTTCGAATATCCGAAAACCATCGTTGGCTAAGAAATTAATCAACTGAAAGGCAACGAGGAAACTGCTCAAAAATGATCCAGTGTTTGGAAAGCTTTCCAAATCATTGTCCATCAATGTGAATGGCAGGATCAGAATGGCCGATTCCTACATCTAGAATGGTCAACTCTAAAGACCACGGATGAAGATGTACATTCATTACGCCTTGGATAACGTCTACTTTCCCAGATAGACTAAACAGGCAACCTGACCAGGTGAGCTAATTCTGTTTTATTGGAAGAATTGTACTAACAAACACACTTGCAAGTCTGAACATACAGGTAGGTAGTCCTTGACTTCCAACAGTTCATTTAATGACCCTTCAAAGTTACAATGGCACTGAAAAAAAGTGCTGTTTTTCAAAGTTACAACCCTTGTACCATTTCCCATGGTCACGTGATCAAAATTCACAGCTGGGGGAACTGACTTACATTTATGACGGTTGCAGTGTCCTGGGGTCATGTGATTCCCCCTTTTGCAAACTTGCTTAACAAATGTTTCACTTAACGACATAAATTTTGGGTTCAATTGTGGGTGTAAGTCGAGGACTACCTATACAGTTCTCTTAGTGTCCCTTCTACAACTTGAGAATTCGAAACTGTCCTCTCTTCTTGCCCCACTCACTATATAGCTGTGGGCTAGGCTGTCTCTTATCTGTTCCCTAGGCAGCATCTCTTTGCTCTGTCTCCCAAAGTCTTTCCCACACACCATTACATATAATGAGAATAAAAGTTAAAATTAGAACTCATGGAATCTTTCCAGACTGTTGAACTTTGGTTCCAATGAAATCAATGATGACAATTACTATAGGACAATAATACAATTGCAATATGACAAATTATATGACAATAATATAATGACAATTATTACTACCATGTTTCCCCAAAAATAAGATCCAACCAGAAAATAAATCCAAACATAATTTTTCAGGATGCTCATAATATAAGTCCTACCCCCAGTGATGAAATTTAAAATTTGTTACTACCGGTTCTGTGGGCATGGCTTGGTGGGGGGTTGGCAATTTTTTTTTAACTTTTAAAACCATTTTTTCTACAACCTCTTTGGTGAAGAGGTTGTAAAAAATGCTTTCAAAAGGCTGAAAGCATCCCAGCTGAGTTGCCTGATCATCAGAGGGTTTTTTAAAAACCCTCTGCCGATCAGGCAACTTAGCTGGGATCGTCAGAGCTTGGATTGTCAGAGGCATTTAAAAGAAAAAAAAAGCCTCTGATGATCGCGCATCCCAGCTGGGCATTAGGGGTAGCAGGGATTTTTGCTACCGGTTCTCCGAATCACCAGCCTCCATCGCTACCGGATTGGGTGATGTGGTCCGAACCAGGAGCATTTCACCCCTGCCTACCCCCCAGATAATCCCCAGTTAATATTGTCAACCAGATGGATGCATTTAGTACAGTATTTCTCCCAAAATAAGACCTAACCAGAAAATAAGTCCTAGTGTGTCTTTTGGAGCAAAAATTAATATGAGACCCGGTCTTATTTTCGGGAAAACACGGTATTATCCTTCTCATCTTTCCTATTGGTATCTTATGATTTATCACTTTGTTGTTTGTATGTAAAGTGCGCATTCTGAGCCTGGATATCTCAACAGGCTAAAAGCAGACTAAAGCATGTTATTAACATTCAGCTGTCTGGAATTACACCAGTTCGAATCTCACCAGGCTCAAGGTTGACTCAGCCTTTCATCCTTTCTAAGGTAGGTAAATTGAGGACCCAGTTTGTGGAGGCAATAAGATGACTTTGTATAAATATACAAAAGTATGAAGGCTATTGCTTAACACATTGTAAGCCGCCCTGAGTCTTCGGAGAAGGGCGGCATATAAATCTAATTTTAAAAAAAAAATCTACATAAGCTCTCAGTGTACATTCCCACCCCACTCCTGGGGGAAGGATACTGCAAAGTCCCCATTCTCATCCCACTCCTGGGGGAAGAACACTTCAAAAACTCCATTCCCACCCCACTCCGGGGCCAGCCAGAGATGGTATTTGCCGGTTCTCCGAACTACTCAAAATTTCCACTACCAGTTCTCCAGAACCTGTCAGAACCTGCTGAATTTCAACCCTGAGATGTGATCTCCGAATCTTACCTTGCTTAAAGATGCGTGTTTCAAGGACTTACAAGCCAGCAGGTTCTCAAAAGCGATGGTTGTCACGGCAACCTTTCCCCGGACAGCTGTGCGATAATTGATAGCCCACGTTAGTGACCACAACACAACTTTTGAAACTTCGGTGAAAAAAAGGGCCATGCAGAGGCCAATGCCCTCCAGCAAGTCCCTCGAATCTTTGTCCGTGTACTGAAGAATATTATGGAAGATCAAGGTCTGGCAAAAACATACACACCAAAACATAAACATGTAAATTTCTTGGACAATGTGTGTTGTTAAGTGGATATAATTTTTAAAGCAGTCGATATTATTCAATGCCACCTGATCTATTTCCTCTCCTGCCCCACAGTTTAAAATCTGTGCAAAAACAGAATTGAAAACAGACTGACATTCCTCCAGACCACATGATAATAAGGAAAATTTATGAAAGTGCAGAAATGGATAGACTGTCTATGGAAATGAAGGAGAGGGAAGAAATCGAGTACTATCAAATTTGGAATGGATGGTATTCCTGGCTTGAGCGTAAACGTAAAACGTAAGGTATAAGTTGTAAAAAGTATAATAGATAGAATGTAAAATTTATAAGAAATATATGATATTGATTTGTGAGTAGATATTATTATAATTTAAATATGGATATAACATAGGATAGTGATGTAGATGAATAGAATTTTTGTAAACATGATTGTTACGAAAAATATTGATACTGATATGCAGCCTGGTAGCTCAGCAGACTAAAAAGCATTGTGATTAACACCAGCTGTCGGCAATTACTGTAAGTTCGAATCTCACCAGGTTCAAGGTTGACTCAGCCTTCCATCCTTTCTAAGGTAGGTAAATTGAGGACCCAGTTTGTGGAGGCAATAAGCTGACTTTGTATAAATATACAAAAGTATGAAGGCTATTACTTAATGCATTGTAAGCCGTTCTGAGTCTTCGGAGAAGGGCAGCATATAAATCAATTTTTTAAAAAAAGATATGGAAAAGCTGTTATAAGTGTAAATATGTGTTTTGTGTTTTAAAAGTTGGAAAATTCAATAAATACTATTTAAAAAAATAAAAAAATAAAATCTGTGCAAAAAAAATGACAGGTCTGCCAGGCAATTTACAATCACTCTGCCAACACAAAATAATCTTCAGAGGATTGGATCATCTAGGATTATTTGCAACCTGAATTCTCATGGGGTTTTTTTGGCAGATTTCTTTTGAGTGTTTTTCCACAATTCGAAGCATTGGGAGGAGACGGGTTTTAACAATGTTTGGGTCATCAGAACTAATGTTTTCCTTATCATTGTGAAAACAGGGTTCTGTTAGGAAAATCACAAAGTGTGAGCTGTGGTTCCAGATCGCTCATGATGGTGATGCCAAGATTGATGTGATTCTTAGCCTAAGAAAAGTTTCCCTATCAAGTTTGGGCCAAAGGCCAAAAAGTGGAATCTTTTTACATGTGGTATGAGTGTTTCCCTGATATAAGATCTCTCTTAAAAAAAAAAAAAGGTTTATAAATTCAATAGCAGTAGGCAGAGACGTTCTCCAGTGGCTGGTCTATCGATTCTCATTCAATTTGATGAGAGAGAATTTGCTTTTGAAATTTCTTTCAAAGCAGATGCCAATTGCAATGAGTGGCTTAAAAGTGAAGTAGGTTTCTCTCTGTCTTTCTGTCTCTTTGCCTCTCTCCCCCCCTCTCTCTCCCTCTCTCCCTCCCTCCTCCCTCTCCCTCCTCTCTCTTCCTCCATCCCTCCCTCTCTCTGTCTCTCCCTTTCCCTCCCTCCTCCCTCTCTCTCCCTGTCTTCCTCCCTACTACCTCTCCCTCCCTCCTCCCTGTCTCCCCCACCATCCCTTCCTCTCTCTGTCTCTGTCTCTCCCTCTCCCTTCCTCCTCCCTCTCTCTCTGTCTCCCTCCCACTCTCTCTCCCCCTCCCTCTCTGTATCTCCCTCTCCCTCCCTCTCTCTCCCTGTCTCCCTCTTCCCCATCCTTCCTCCCTGTCCCTGTCCCCCCCTCCATCCCTCCCTCTCTCTGTCTCTCCCTCTCCCTTCCTCCTCCCTCTCTCTCCGTCTCCCTCCCACTCTCTCTCCCTCTCCCACTCCCTCCCTCCCCCCCTCCCTCTCTGCTCTTAGAGAGAAAGCAACTGGGAGCTAGGTCTACAGCATAGTCAACTCAGTGTGGCCAACTTGCCATGACCAACTCATCATAGCCAATTGTCCATGGCCAACTCGCTGCGGGCAACTCGCCATGGGATAACTCGCTGCAGGACAAGAGTTACACTAGTATCAAAGAAATGGTGGAATCGAATCATGAAAGAAAGGCTGGGAAAGGAGGGACAAAATGAAATGTGAATGACAAAAATTAAAATAATTTTTTAATTCGTTGAATCGTCCTGCACCAAGTTGTCCCACTGCAAGTTGGCTGTGTTGAGTTGGCCATGGCATTTTGGCTGTCCCAAGTTGTCCCATTCTGGCCTTTCTGGCTTCCCACCTATTCTTTCCACCCCAGACACCAAAAACCACTCCAGGGTAGCCTTTTGATTGAGGGGTGGCAGAACTTTTATCAAAAGTTCTGCCTCAAACAAAGGTTTGAAACGTCCTCTTTTCCCCCGGAGAAATTTTTGAGAAATCACCCCATCAAATTCTCTTTCCAAATCTTTCGAAAGGTTATCGGGTGTCAGCTCTCAACATGCGCTTCCAGATTACTCACTGGCCCCAAAACACCAAAAACGGAATAAAAAATATTAGCAATGATGTCCATGAAAATCCTTGTCCTTTGAAACCGAAAGAACACTTTGCCTAAAGAAGCTTTCTCAAGTCCGACTTTGGCAACCTCAGCTTCCCAAAGGAGTCGAAATCTGTAAAGAAAAAGAAAAAAAAAAAGCAAACAACTCACGTGACATATTTCTTCCACACCCACGCTTGTTAAAGTCGCTGTTGTCAGTTAATTATTACAAAGGCCAGATAGAGAATTTATAAGAAGTTATAACGGGGCATCTTGCTTTAAACAGACATTCAAATCTAGTATTGGATAAGCATCAATCAAGGCTTGGCCAATGCCTTATCTAAAAGTTGGTGTTTTACTCCACTGTTTGTTTCACTGGTGTTTCACTTTGCAGAATAACAGAATAACAGAGTTGCAAAGGGAACCTTTCCTTCTAGTCTTCTAATCCAACCCCCTGCTTAGGCAGGAAACCCTATGCGATTTTAAACAAATGGTTGTCAATCTCTTCTTAATGCACACTTTCTCCAAAGAATGTCTACAAAGAAGACTTAAACCAGGATGATAACATTTCAGGTGCAACCGAAATCATGTAAAAAGTACAGGGTCTCGCTTTGGCCCACTGTCCTGCTTTCCTTCTCCTTTTAGGAAAGATACGGCAGGACACACAACCAGCCCGCTTATTTTGTTACAAACAACTGTTTCCCTGAAAATAAAACCGGGTCTTATATTAATTTTTCCTCAAAAATATGCATTAGGGGCCAGTGGTGGCATTCAATTTTTTTTACTACTGGTTCTATGGGCGTGGCTTGGTGGGCATGGCAGGGGAAGAATACTGCAAAATCCCCATTCCCTCCCAACTCCTGGGGGAAGGATATTGCAAAATCTCCATTCCCACCCCACTCCGGGGGAAGGATACTGCAAAATCCCCATTCTTTCCCCACTCCAGGGGGAAGGATATGGCAAAATCTCCATTCCCACCCCTCTCTGAGACTAGCCAGAAGTGGTATTTGCTGGTTCTCCAAACTACTCAAAATTTCTGCTACCAGTTCTCCAGAACCTGTCAGAACCTGCTGGATTTCACCCCTCATTAGGGCTTATTTTCAGGGAAATATAGTTCTAATAGCCATCTGCCTGGCTAATGATCTTAACTGGGGCTTATTTTTGGGTAGGGCTTCTATAATTAGTATCCTTAAAAATCATGCTAGGTCTTATTTTCCAGTTAGGTCTTATTTTCGGGAAAAGAGGATATTGGATTTGTTATCTTCAAAGTCCAACAAATGCAAACCAGGGCCATCTCCTTCTCTCCAGGAAGATTGCGGTGAGTCGAAGGAGATTTTAAAAATGCTAACCTTTTGGCATTCGGTTCGGCACTGTCGTAGTAAGAGATGGGAGGCACCGTCGCTATATTGATTTTGTGCCGGTATCCTTGGAGCATTAGAGAGGAAAACCAAGAATAGGTAGCAAAGGAGAAAAGCCCAGCATTATCCACTGGATTCTTGGAAGACCTGTAGGATGGGCAAAAAGAGGGAATCAGCCATTGGGAGAAGGGGGGAGATTTTACGGAAATCAAAAGCTGCTTTTGGCCTTGGACGGTTGCCCATGCGATCCTCCTAATCATCTCTTTGATTGGCACTTGTTCATCAGTGAGACCTTTTCCTCATCCCCGGCAGCTACGGTCTGTGAGCAAGAGTTCTCTAATCTTTTCACTGGATATTGAATAGCTGTCTCCGAGAAGTCAACCTCCTTGGTTGTCTTTTCAACAGTGAAAACAGGCAAGATATGGGTTTTTTTATTCACTCCGGCTTTGAATTCTCAACAATTCTCCCCGTGCTTGCCAATCATTTAATTTCCATGATAAGTGTGAAATTGGGCTCTGGGTGTGTGTGAAGAATGTAAAGCTGGCCTTGGGAATGGGGAACAACTGAGCAAACAAGGAGTATCTTAATATATATATATATATATATTACACATAGTCCTTGTAGTTCATTTGGTGACTGTTCAAAGTTACAACAGCATGGGAAAAAGGGACTTATGACTGTTTCCCACACTTATGACCACTGCAGTATTCCCGTGATCATATGCAATCAAAATTCAGACGTTTGGCCACCGGTTCATGCTTACGGCGGGATCACAGGATCATCTTTTGCAACCTTCTGACAAGCAAAGTCAATGGCTAAACCAGATTCATTGAACAACGGTGTTGCTAACTTAACAATTGCTACGGTTCGCTTAATAACTGTGGCAAGAAAGGTTGTAAAATAGGCTAAAACTCACTTAACAAATGTCTCGCTTAGCAAAGTAAGTTTTTGGGATTAGTTGTGGTCGTACGCTGAGGACTTCCTGTATCAGGTTCTCTCTGCCCCATCTTGTACCACACAAAAATCAAAATAGGGTTATCTTGAGATTCTTCCTTATGCTTATTTTCTTTCCCAGGACTGAGTTGTTGTTTTTTGAAAGTTTCCCCTTTACTCGTTCATCCATGCTTCTCCCAGTCCAAACCCAGCTGTATATTTTTTCACAAGTTGCCACAACCCAAGATCCCAGACCAACATGTTAGCCTGCTTCCCCTCCAAAATTTTAAGGAGGCACCAAAAGCTTATCAGTTACCTGAAAATAGCAATTTTGGATGGCAAAAAAGGAGAAAGATACTGTAGGAAATAACCAGGCTGAGGGCGAGAGTGGGGTCAAATACATCATCAGTCACAAATCCCTGCATTCCCGTAAGAGATTGAAGCCCAGCCCACCTTGAATGCCTCTCTTATTTCATGCTCATTTCCCTTGAACGTTAGTAGCTCAGATTCTTGTAGCGAGCTTAAGCTTGCAATAAATCTCTATACTCATTTGAACCGCCTGAATCTCCTGATTTGCCCGGCTCTTGACAGATACACCTAGGATGCGGCCTTCTAGTGCAACACTTAGTAAGGTGTGTTCAGCAGCCAGAAAAAAATGCTGCAGGCCAAAGGCTTAGATTGGGGTGAACAACCTTCTTACTATTAAGGGGAGTCTATTGAAAACTTCGTGCCCATGATGAATGAAGTTGATGAATTCAAAAAGTAGGGATTTTAAAGTGAGGAAGACTTCGTTCTCCGACTTTGATGGCCTTTTTATTGCCTGTTTATCTTCTCAACCCTTCTGCTATTAAGTGCCCAAGAAACAGGCAGGTCGCCTTTCTTATAAACCTAAACTTGGAGCCAATTTGAAATTAGTCAAGGGCCAATAAAATTAAGTCCAGAAATGTGATCCCCTTGCTTGCAGCTTGATCATCCCTGATGTTTTTAAAGCATTGTATGCCAATTTATGAGGCTAATTTAAGCGCTCTGCTTATCTACTATATCTCTGTGTATGGGAATAACTAAAACCAGGTCTCTGATAGCTTATAAGTTAGATGATTGATTCATTCAGGAGTCATGGTGACAATCATAGGGATATTAAAGGTAAAGGTAAAGGTTCCCCTCGCACATGTGTGCTAATTGATCCCGATTCTAGGGGGCGGTGCTCATCCCCGTTTCAAAGTCGAAGAGCCAGCGCTGTCCGAAGACATCTCTGTGGTCATGTGGCCAACATGACTGAATGCCGCAGGTGCACAGAACGCTGTTACCTTCCCACCAAAGGTGATCCCTATTTTACTACTTGCATTTTTTACCTGCTTTCAAACTGCTAGGTTGGCAGAAGCTAGGACAAGTAACGGGAGCTCACCCCGTTACGTGGCACTAGAGATTCGAACTGCTGAACTGCCGACCTTTCGATCAACAAGCTCAGCATCTTAGCCACTGAGCCACCGTGTATTCATCGCAATATTCTAAGTACGAGAACTGGAACTTGCCTTGCTCTTAAGCGGATGGGAATCATGGTTTTTAAGCTTCGTGAGTATTTCTGGTAGAAGGTCTTTTCAATATTTGTTTTGTTCAAATCAGTGGGAGGCAGATAATGTTCTAATAGTATACTGTCATTCTGAAGGTACCAGGGCTTGCTGTCTTTAGCCATTTTTTCTGCCTTTAAGGGGGAAAAAAAGAGAGAAGGGGATTAATGCAAATATTTCTAGACCCCTGAGTTGACATTGCAAATCTGAGAATTTCACTCCTCCTCTTGATTAAGCTTGGTTTCACCCTTCTGTAGAGTGACTGTGCTGCTTAATTCTCTCCTGCATATGCCACTGCTCCCCTGAAGAGATGATTGATAGACTGAATATATGATGTTCTCCTCACCCTTCACGTTGTTACACCTTCAATTCGCTTCCACCCGAAAATATTTTTTTGTCTGATCTTCCAAACTGGTGCAGCCTCTCTCTCTCTCTCCACAACTGCCTGACTCAACTGCCACTCTGGATTCATAAAGAACATTCTAGAACAGGGGTCTCCAACCTTGGCAACATTAAGACTTGCAGACTTCAAGAATACCCAGAATTCCTCAGCAAAGCAAAGCTGGCTGAGGAATTCTGGGAGTTGAAGTCCACAAGTCTTAATGTGGCCAAGGTTGGAGACCCCTGTTCTAGAATGCTTCCTGCTCTCCCTCCTGACTTCTGTTGAACTTTCTAAACCAGGTTTTGACCGGTGAGTGGATTGCAAGAAGGATAAGAAGAATTCAGGCTTGGGAGATCTGTTTCATCTTGTAGTAGAACCTCCCGAGACTCTTCAGCTTGTGATGAATGTTCAAGACTGGCATTGTTGAAGAAGTACAACGTTAGCCACATGGCATAATAGCTTCGGCAGAGTCCTTGGTATTGTCTGAGCTTGGTTATTTTCTTGCAGACATGTCATTACCCAAGTAGGTAACATCATCAGTCAGAGAAGAGGATGGGGTTTGTGGAGAGGAGAAGAAGAAAATGGGAGGAGGAGGAGATTTTTTTTTTTATTTGATTTATATGCCGCCCTTCTCCGGAGACTCAGGGCGGCTTACAATGCGTTAAGCAATAGCCTTCATCCTTTTGTATATTTTATACAAAGTCAGCTTATTGCCCCCACAAACTGGGTCCTCAATTTACCTACCTTAGAAAGGATGGAAGGCTGAGTGCAACTTCGAGCCTGGTGAGATTTGAACTTGCAGTAATTGCAGACAGCTGAATGTTAACAACAGTGCTTTAGTCTGCCACACCACCAGGCTCTTTCAATGGAGATGACAACTATGGGGTCCTTGATGGTCTCTGAGCTTTCTTGCTTTCTTGCAGATATTTCATTACCAAGCTAAGTAATAGATTCTATTAGTATATAGCTTTCTCTTCCAGCATCTAGTTGTTACTTCTCAAGTAGCAAAAGGGCTGAAATATGTATTTAAAAAAAAAAAATCCAGAAGATAAACATTCAGAAATGGCTCAGGCAGATGCCTTCCTAATTTACTGAACCCTAAGGAACTGAGCTTGTCGATTGAAAGGCCGGCAGTTCAGTGGTTAGAATCCCTAGCGCCACGTAATGGGGGTGAGCTCCCGTTACTTGTCCCAGCTTCTCCCAACCTAGCAGTTCGAAAGCACATAAAAAATGCAAGCAGAAAAATAGGGACCACCTTTGGTGGGAAGGGAACAGCGTTCTGTGCGTCTTTGGCATTGAGTCATGCTGGCCACATGACCACGGAGACCTCTTCGGACAGCGCTGACTCTTTGGCTTTGAAAGAGAGATGAGCACCGCCCCCTAGAGTCAGGAACGACTAGCACATATGTGCGAGGGGAACCTTTACCTTTTTAAGGAGGAGAACAAGGTGGAGCACAAGCAGACTGGCAAAGTTATGTTATGATAACCAATCTCAGTCCAAGTAACTTTGGTTGAGTTCCTGCTCTGATTTATCCAGTTGGATAAATACCTGGTTGGACTGACAATATTTCATGAAACTGTAAAATCGGTTGAGACAGTTTAGAATATCAATTCTTTGCTTGTTACAAGAATCTAAATCAAGTCATTCCTATCTAATGGTTGTCAGAACACATCTTTGAAAGGGTACGTCTCCCACCCCTAAGGAACAGGATTCCTTGGTGAACTTTTCTGCATTCCCGTGCAAACATTTTGTACAGCCTCGGTTGAACAACTTTTAAGTTCTACCCGGAATGGCAGTTTATCATAGTACTCCAGCTTCGTGGCTGATTAATGTGTTTCAGATCAAATTATCAGTGTGAAACTTAAGTGCTTTATTTTTGCTGTCTGGTTTTTTTTTTATTTTTAAATGACCCCATTCTATCAATTCTAATTGGAAACCTTTCTAATTATTGACTTTGGCTTTTTGCAGAGTCAGAAGAACCAAAGAGTACATTTCGTAACAGCAAACAAAAAAAAAAAAAAAAAAAAAAAAGGAAGATGCCCTCTTGGGAGATATATTTGTGGAACTGGAATATTCCTGACTCCGAAACGTTTTTGAGAGTTGCAAGTAAGTGAGAAGAGAACCAGAAATGCTACGGTGGACAGTTAATATGTGGCCATTTGAGAGAAGTCTAGAGATTGGTTCTTAAAAGAAAAGATGATATTCTTCTGCTCCTTGCAGTCACTGGTTGGGTCTTCTTAGGTCTGGGCAGTTCTAGGTGCATAGATTGGTAAAATTCCCAGACTTCTGGCCATTAGGAAAAAGGAAACTGATGATTGGGAAGGAATTGCCCTAATGGCTGACCAGTCCCAAGGCTAAATGTCTATGGAGATTCCCAGTCATCAAGTCATGGATGAGTTGAAGAAGCTTCTTGGATGAGAAGTGAAAAGTCT
This sequence comes from Masticophis lateralis, assembly GCA_030761175.1. Taxonomy (NCBI): domain Eukaryota; kingdom Metazoa; phylum Chordata; class Lepidosauria; order Squamata; family Colubridae; genus Masticophis; species Masticophis lateralis. The sequence continues at coordinate 7,505,927 of JAUDYJ010000010.1, read as the reverse complement.
TCAAAGAAAGTCCAGTTGCCTCTTGAAAAAGCACTTTTGGGAGTCCCAAGGCTAATATTTTTGGAGGGTCCACGTGGACAGGGTGCATTGCTTCACTCCTAGCCCTTCTCTAAAGTTGGCTTCACAGAATTAGTTAAACCACAGGGTGGATTGTTTCATTTTGGCTTGCACGTACCATGATCAATAAAAGATGGCTTATGGAGTTTTAGGAACCCTGCTAATGATGGTTAAGGCAATAAACTACGGTTGAATAAACCGTAGCGTGGCACAATATGTGAAGCCAGCAGGGGATCAGGCTGGTGACAAGATTACACGAAACCACTATCTTTCAGTAATTAGTTATTGCCTTCTATAAAGGAGTGAAAAGAACTCAATCCTAGGACTTCTGTTTTTAATAGAAGGTGCAATTTGTTGTTTCTTTAACCTTAATTGATGCATTTAATTGTTCAGAGAGATTGCACTAGAAGTACAAAATGCCAGTGAATTTAGGGAACAAGGAAGGTGTCACATAATGGCTTTGAGATGCCTAGAAAAATCAACACACACACCAGGAGCATCCATTATAAAAACACAAATAAATCAAAAAAGGGTTTCATGTCATGGTTGCCAATTTCATTATTTTCACTTTCCTTTCAAAGCATGTGTACCTCATGCTTTTATCCTGTCAAGCACTCCATTTGATTTCTCTTTTTGTGTGTGTTTATAACAATTTTATTAATTTATGATATAACATACAGAAAAAAATGCAAAAGCAAAAAGGAGAAATAGGGAAGGGAAAAGTGTGGAAGAGAAAGAGAAAAAAAGAACGAAAAGGCATTGACTTCCGACTCACTTTGGTGCAGTAGAAAAGGGTAATAGTATCAAAACACATTTTTTTAGTTTTACATAGTAGTTTAAACTAGCTATTTCTGTAACACCGTATCTATCTAATCGGTAAAACCCCAAATCAAAGTTTCATTTCTTTTCTACCTGAAGTACAAAGTCCAGAAGCCATTTCCAGGTAGAAACAAAGGTATTTGTATTATTTTTTCTTGATCAAAGCTCTCCATTTGATTTTGATACACTGGAACACTGTTGAGTTTAAACAACAGTGTGTGTCTGCATGATTTAAGCTTTTATTTTCTTGAGCTAGTACATATACATAATGAAACCAGGTTCAGTTAACTTGAGGTGATATCAGTGGTCCCCATAAAGCATTTAAAAATTTTATTTAATGGAAAAAATGTGCCATCTGCTGATAAGTCTTTTTTTAAGACATCCCATTTATTAAAGCTCAGGAAATCAAATAATGTGTGATGCCCTGACACCTTGTGGTCATAAACTGATATAGCAACAGGAGAGAGTCTGGAATTGTTTCACAGTATATAGAATTTTTCCAAGTAATATAATTGGTTCCTTGACCAGTGCAATTCTATCTCTTTAATAGCAATAGCACTGAGACTTATATACCATTTCACAGTTTTTAAGCACCCTCTCTAAGTGGTTTACAGAGTCAGACTAATGCTCCCAATAACTTGGGTCCTCATTTTACCGACCTTGGAAGGAAGGAAGGCTGAGTCAACCTTGAGCCCATCAGTATTGAACTCAGGGGGAAGGAAGGAAGGAAGGAAGGAAGAAAGGAAGGAAGGAAGGAAGGAAGGAAGGAAGGATGGATAGATGGATCTGGGTCCTCATTTTACAGACCTCGGAAGGATGGAAGGCTGAGTCAACCTTGAGCCGGTGAGATCGAACTGCCAAATTGCAGGCAGTCCAATCTTCATATCGGTCGTCAACTTTTTAACTGCTCATCGCAACTCTACATTTCCTTGTCTTGAAGGCTTAAAAATATACAGGAAGTCCTTGACTTACAACTTTATTTAGCAAGCGTTCAAAGTTTCAAGGCCCCTAAAAAAAGCGACATGACTAGTTCTTGCAGTTGTAACTACTGCATTGAAACATCCCTATTGCTGTGCGATTGATTGCGCAGCAAATAACATTTTTAATGTTTTTTTTTAACTCGCCTGATAGCCCTCATCTTAAAAGTTCATTTAGTGACCGTTCGAATGGCACTGAAAAAAAAGTGACTTATGATCATTTCCCACACTTATGACCATTGCAGCATCCCCATCATGGTGACATGATTTACATTTAGATGTTCAGTAGCTGGTTCGCATTTATGACGGTCGCTGTGTCCCCGGCTCCTCTGATCCCCTTTTTGTGACCATCTGGCAAGCAAAGTCAATGGGGAGACCAGATTCACTTAAAAAACCCTGTGACGAATTTTTAACAAGGGATTCGCTTCACCAATGTGGCAAGGAACGTCGTTAAAATTTACCCTCCACTGATACGGTTCTGGGTGTTTTGTTTTGTTTTTTTTAATTTAATGAATTGTTTAATGAGTTGTTTTCATTTAATGGAATTGTTTTCGCTTCTCCACGCTTTAAAAAAAAAAAGTCGGCGCAATGCCAGCCGCGGCCAGAGGGGGCGGCCGCGAGCGTGCAGCACGCGCGGCTCGCGCCGTTTGCCCCTCGCCGCTCGCCGTAGCGCGGCCTGTACGCGGAGGCGACGAGCCTTCTTTACGCTCGAGAGAGAGAGAGAGGAGAGGAGAGAGAGAGGAACCCTCCGACCATGGCGTCGTCCTCTGGCAGCGCCATCCAAATCCCGACCCGCCTGCCGCTGCTGCTGACGCCCGAAGCCGTGCTGCTGCCGGGCTCCACCATGCGCGCCAGCGTGGACTCTCCGCGGAACATGCAGCTGGTGCGGAGCCGGCTGCTGAAGGGCACGTCGCTCAAGAGCACCATCCTCGGCGTTATTCCTGACACGAAGGACCCGCTCAACGACCTCGACGCCCTCCCGCCGCTCCACAGGTCCAGCATCCGGCCTGGCTAGCCGCGGTCGCTATGGCAACAGGCGCCCCCCCCCCCCGGCCCCCACAGCACCACCAGCTTCCCTTCGGTTACCCTTCCCAACGTGGTGGTCGTGACGTCAGGAAGGCCACGCCCCCTCGTTCCCCCTCAACGCCACCTGTCTTAATCCCTGAGACCTTGCCTTGCGTTGCCATGGTCACCGTCCGGCCTGTTGCCAGGGAGCTACCCTCCCTCTTTTCCTCCGGCGGCCTATCACACCTAGGTTGACTGTTGCCATGGCGACTGCAGCCCCCCCCCTTCCTCTCGCTCCTTTCTGGCTAAGGATGCTCTTTGCTCCTTGGATAATTTGTGGCTATTTATTTATTTATTTATTTATTAATTATATGTATTTATATGCCGCCCTTCTCCCGAAGGACTCAGGGCGGCGAACACAAATTAAGAAACATTATTACCTTATCAAGAGTTGAAACATTGAGCTTTATTTCTGATTTAATCCGTTTTTCATAGCTGCCCATCTCCTCCCATCTCCTGGCAGGGATTTTGGATTATCCTTTTATTTATTTATTTGTTTGTTTGTTTGTCTTTGTGCGTAAACAGCAACAGTCGTGTATGTGATATTTTATTTATTTATTTATTAAATTTTTATACTTTCCCGCCTTCCGTATTAAGGTGACGCTGGGCAGCTATGGAAATTTAATAAAGCAATAGGTTATGGACTTGCCTGCCAATCCAATTTCGTGCTGCTCGAGGAGTGAACCACAGTTAGGATGAGAAGTTTACTTTCTGTTTCCGATGGCGGTAACTAGCGAAGTTTATAGAAATAGGTTTTTACAAAGTGTTCGCCAGTTTTAGAAACTTTGCTTTGGGAAATGGATTTAGATGAAATGGGTGTGGGAAAACGCACTGGGTATCAGCCAGAATCTTGTGTTCTGTCCTTGAAAGTGGCTTGAGAAGATGGGCATTTATGTAGGTCAGGCCCTCAAGGAGGGACATAGTTTTAAGGAAAAAAGCTCCATACAACTGAAGTTGCCACTGGTGAGAAGGCAAGTGAGTGGTCAGGTGAAAAAGCAGCTTTCTCTTTCAGCAAAAAAGTGGCCGCAGAAATGCAATGAACGACAGTTTGTATTGCCTTTTTAATGCTTGAATTTAGATTTATAAATGGTCAAAGGCTTCATCTTGTCAAAAACATTGAAAGTGTTCCCTGAAAATGTTCTATATTCAATCACAGGCATCTCTAAGCAAAATGTCTGTCTAAAATAGGAATGTTTTCCGAAGTATCTTTTAAATATTTCCTGTGGCTGGGACTAACATTGCTAATATGATAATGTTAACCCCTTTATCATGGACATGGACAATACCTTCTAAAACAGCTCTGTAGAGACAGGTAGTCTTTGACTTACAATATTCGTTTAGTGACCGTTTAAAGTTACAACAGCACTGAAAAAAGTGACTTATGACCGTTTTTCACACTTAAGGACCGTTGCTGCATCCCCATGGCCATGTGATCAAAATTCAGACACTTGGCCATTAACTTACATGATGGTTGCAGTGTCCCGGGGTCATGTGATCCTCTTTTGAAACCTTCTGACAAGCCAAGTCAATGGCGAAGCCAGATTCACTTTACAACCAAATTGCTAACTTTAAAACTGCAGTGTTTGTTTAAAACTGTTGCAAGAAAGGTCTTGAAATGGGGGCAAAATTCACTTCGCTGTCTTGCTTAGCAACAGACATTTTGGGCTCAATTGTGGTCCTAAATTGAGGATTACCTGTGACATTAGCCCCTTTGCTAGGGACAACATCTTCCAAAACAGCTCTATAAATATCGAACTCCTGTTCAAGTGTATTCCTAGTGTAGCATGGCAAATAACACTTGCTTTTTTTTCTTGGCCGTTTCAGGATTGGCACAGCTGCGCTGGCCATTCAGGTGGTTGGCAGCAACTGGCCGAAGCCCCATTATACGTTGCTGTTGACGGGCCTCTGCAGGTTCCAGATTTTGCAGCTGGTGAAGGAGAAACCTTATCCCGTTGCAGACGTTGAACAGTTGGATCGGCTGGAACAATTTACCAACAAATCCGAGGAGGAGCTGGGAGAGCTGCCGGAGCAATTCTATAAATATGCAGTGCAGGTTAGGGGCCTTGAAACGGTGCTAAACATCTGAATTATCTGTGGAGGAAATTACGACGATCATTGGGTGTAAAGGAATTGTGGCAAAGTGGACGCTTTGGTGCTGTTGCAACGTGTTTACTTTCCATGTTGAAATGTTCTCATGCATGTGGGATCAGGAGGACATGTTTGCGTAGATAAGGAAAGCATATTTTCATCCAAGCTGCAAAAAAGAGGTCAGGCCATGGCAGAGAGATTGGATCCAGTACAAACGTCCCAAAGGTGCTTTTTCAAAAAGACAACTGGGCTTTCTTGTTTATCCCTTGAAGACATTTCGCTTCTCATCCAAGACGCTTCTTCAGTTCTGACTGAAACAGAACTGAACAGGTGTCTTCTCCACCATAGCAATATTATATAACAATTGTGGCAAACCCTTTGCACTGCTTAGTCATTTCCCTTTTAGTGTTGAATCTACAACAGACCAAACAGTTTAGGGCAGGGGTCAGCAACCCGCGGCTCTGGAGCCGCATGTGGCTCTTTCAACCCTCTGTTGCTGGTCAGCGCCACAATTTTGAGAGGAGCTTCCGGTTTGGGGTGGGAGGAGGGGGAAGCATGGTGTGTCAGGAAGAAACTAGGGCAAGGGGCAAGTTTTCCAGTCGGCTCCACAATTGATAGGGCTTTTGGTTAGGACAGGTAGAGGAAAAAGGATACCATGCTAGGAGGAGACTTTATGGTGGGGGAACCGGACTTCCGGTCGGCTCCAGAATTGAACGGGTGGCTTCCGGTTAGGCCCTTTGTGACTCTTTGAGGGTTTAAGGTTGCCGACCCCTGGTTTAGGAACTGCAACTATCATATAGTCAGAACATGTGTAATGGACGCTGGATTTTATTATAGATTTTAGTTATTTATTATTTTATACTAGAATTTTTAAGTGTATATATACTGAGTGCTTTTATTTACTCTGGTCTCTGGTCTAAGACTGTAATAATGAATTGAATTGAATTGAGTTCTGACAGTCAGAACTGAGCATTCCAATGCTTGCTTCTCTGACCAAGAGCGCAAAAAAGTTTTATTACTTCATTTTTCTGATAAAGTTGTTTGAGGATGAGATTCCTGTCCTCATTCTCAAACAGCTGCTGCTTGCCCCCAGGAAGAAGAAGCTTCACCGACGCAAAGTGTGAATCCTGCAGATAGTTGTGTCTGAAAGGTGCTCAGGTGGCATAGAAAAAAAGCATCCTTCAGATTTTGAGACAGCAGAGTTCACAGACAACGTGACCCTTCTTCTGTTGGTTGGGCAAGTCGCTCCAGAACAAATGACCTTGGCACAGCTGAAATACAAGAAATGGATGGGTCCTTGTTTTATTGTTGTCCTATCCAGTAATATTGGTTTATCGTGTTGAATGATACGAATAAATAACAGTATTAAAATTGTGCTCTACATTTTTCCCCCCTTCTTTGACCAAGCTGGTGGAGATGTTGGATATGTCCATCCCGGCGGTGGCAAAACTGAGGCGCTTGTTGGACAACCTACCCAGAGAAGCTCTACCAGATATTGTCACCTCGATCATCCGCACCAGCAACCAGGAGAAGCTTCAGGTATCAGGCACTGCTTCCGTTCTAGCTTCACAGAGGAAGGCCATTTTAATGTTGAATGTTTAGCCCTACCAAAACACTGCCAAGCTGAAACAAACAAACAAAACAAAAAAGGCTTCTTGTCAATTCCCTTACAACTTAACAAATGTGTTACCCAAGCATTGTTGTAGTGATCCTTCACCCATGAAAAACATATATAACATTAAATATACCAACAGTTGATGGATCACATTGTTTCTTTTGCTGCAAGCTAGGTCACGATTTTCACTTTAGAAATTTCCAGTGGCATCACATGCTAAGTTCTGTACGCTGATAAGAGTGCCTCCCTTCTAATCATGGTAACTTTAGCACTCAAACCCTTTCCGCTCTGAAAGCTGGTACTTTTAACCACAATATCCCTGATGTCATCGGTTACCCTTCGCTTGTCCAAAGAAAACCCAACTGGCATTTGTCTAGATCAGTGTTTCTCAACCATGGCAACTTACTGCTGGCTGGGGAATTCTGGGAGTCGAAGTCCACGGTTGAGTTGCAACATGGAGAAAAAATCCTGGTCTAGAATGCCTAGCAAACAATTAAGGATTCTAAGGGCCCCGTGGCCACTTTTCAATAAGGTGTCTTGGGTGGTGGGATTGGGGCTGGGGGTTGAATTCCAAGGACCTGGAAAAAGTGCTTTCCTGGCTTTTCGAACCTGGGGTCTTTCACAGTGATGGAAGCTGTTCTGCAGCACATGTCCGTGGCACCAGATTGAGGAAAAAGGGGAAGATAGGCCTTATCAGACAGCTTCTCAAATTTGATTTCTTGCGCCTGCCTGAATTCCACTAGTATCCTTTCCCAAACCCTGCATTTTATCCTACCTCCCCCTCCCCCCCATTCCACACCTGGAAACAAATAATTCTCCTGCTATCAGGGGCTTTCAATGTTTTCCAACATTCCTAAGGGGGGATAGTATTGTTGTTTATCTGTTATTTCTCATGGTCGCCTAGCCGATATAAATAGCAAACATTTCAGTCACATTATGAAATATTGCAAACCCAGCAGGCAGGAGAGATCTTTTCGTTCAACAAATCCCTACGATGGAATACATCCAGTTTGCTCTTTTCTCTCTCACGAATATCAGTGGAACAGGAACTCAAACAATATGGATTCCGATAGCTTCCGATACTTTAATTTTCTGTGATCCATTTCAAATCATTGGCAACCGTCAGTCTCAAAAGACTATGTTATCGTGCTCTGGAAAGAGGTCCTAAAAAGCATCTGGTATGACTAAAAAGGCCAACTTGAGAGTGGTAACCCCTTCCACACTGAGGGCAGATACATTCTGTCCCCTGCCCAGCCCCCAGATTTCGCTGGTTCTGGGACTGCCTCTTTGCTTTGGCCTGCCGAACAACTGTCTCTTTAAATTGGAGAAGGCCATGCTGCGTCTTTAGCCTCCAAGCTGAACGATCGGAGGTCAAAGTTTCCCAGTCATTAATGTCCATTCCCAAGGCCTTTAGATCCCTCTTGCAAATATCCTTTTCTCAAGGGATGCACACATAATAATTTTTTGTATTTTTTTATTAGATCCTGGATGCTGTGGGTTTAGAAGAACGATTCAAAATGACCATACCCTTGCTCGTTAGGCAGATTGAAGGTTTGAAGCTACTGCAGAAGACCAGAAAACACAAGCAGGACGACGACAAAAGGGTATTTTTGTTTGTAACAAAATGATCTACTTCAAGGTGTACGAATAGTCCTGCGTGGGTGTAATTTATTTGGCAGAGGATAAGTATTAGCAACAGGACTGATTTAGCAATGGCAAAAAGCAATAAGGAGGTGAACTAAATTGGGGCTGTAACTCAGCGGTAAAATACATATGTCCTTGGGAATTCAGTTCAGCCTTCTCATCTCCAGACAAGGCCAGGCAAGTCTGGTTGAAACGAGAACTGCAAGCAGGTAACAGAGACATGATTGGGCTAGATAGATAATGGTCTGACTTGATATAGGAATGTGTTTCCCACTTTCAGTATAGGATGTGGGATTTAGTATTCCCGTATTTCATGTTCTGCAGCAATCTTTTAAAGGATTGTGAGCACCTTTGATCCTAGATGTAGACCACACCTGGAATACTACATCCAGTTTTGGTCAAAGAAGGGAAAAAGTGCAGAGAAGAGCAACTAAGATGATGAAGGGCCTGGAGACTAAAACATATGAAGAACGGCTGCAGGAATTGGATATGGGTAGTCTAGAGAGAAAAGGGTTAAGGGTGACATGACAGCAGTATTCCAGTATTTGAGGGGCTGTCACAAAGAAAAGGGTGTCAACTTATTTTCCAAAGCACAAGAAGAAATATTGGATGGAAACTAATCAAGGGAAGAAACAACCTGGAATTAAGGAGAAATATCCTGACAGTGAGGATAGTTAAAACAGTAGAATGGTTTGACTTCAGAAGTTGTGGGTAATCCATCACTGGAGGTTTTAAAGAGGAGATTGGAAAACCGTTTGGCCGGAATGGTATAGGTTCTCATGCTTGAGGAGAGGGTTGGGCTAGAAGACCTCTTCCAATTCTGTTATTCTATTCTCCAAAACACTTAAAGGTAGGACAAGAAGTAATAGATGGAAACCTATCAAGGAGAGAACCAAGCTAGAACTAAGGAGAAATTTCCTAACAGAGAGAACAATTAACCAGTGGAACAGAAGTTGCTCCATCACTGGAAGTTTTTAAGAAGAGACTGGACAGCCAGTTGTCTGAAATGATACAGGGTCTCCTATTTGGATTCGAAGATCTCCAGGTCCCTATCAGCTCTATTTTGATTGATTGTACTCTTCCCACCTTTCAATTTCCTAGATCATAGCAATACGTCCTATGCGGCGGATCAGCCACATTCCAGGTGCCATGGAAGATGAGGAGGAGGATGAAGATCACGATGATATCATTCTTCTTGAAAAAAAAATCCGAGCCTCGCGCATGCCCGAACAAGCTCTCAAAGTTTGTATCAAGGAAGTTAAAAGGTCCAGTGAGTTTTTCATTACTTTCGCGCAGCTTCTCTTCTGTTATGGAGCGTGTGTTATTGATTGATGGCCAAAGCATACATTTTTAGTTTAGGGGAGTTTTTTGCCTTTGGTTTTGGTATTCACTCAGAAGATCGCCTCTCTTTATTCTGTGCATGTTTTAAAGTGTCGGTGTAATCCCGAATACCTAAAGGGTGGGTGGGGTATAAGTCTAACAAATAAGAAAACACGCATCAAAGGCCAGCTGTGCTGTCAAGACACTCCCATTAAATTTGGTAAATCTTATTTCCAAATAAGCAGGCTTGGGATTATAGTCTTAGTTGCATAATGCTGCTCTCGAGATGTGGTTTTTATGTTACTGTTTCACATACACTAAATAGGATTTTGTAAGTACAAGAACTGGATAAGAACCATGGTAGCACAGTGGTTAGAATGCAGTACTGCAGGCTAATGCACTGCTCACTCCAGCAGTTCGATCCTGACCGGCTCAAGGTTGACTCAGCCTTCCATCCTTCTGAGGTTGGTAAAATGAGGACCCAGATTGTTGGGGGCAACAGGCTGACTTTGTAAAAACCGCTTAGAGAGGGCTGTAAAAGCACTGTAAAGCGGTATATAAGTCTTAAGTGCTATTGCTGTTGCTATATTGTGAATTAGAAATGTTTCTAATTTATTTAAGTACAGAAGAGATCCCTTTTCAGATCTATCAAAGACCTGTGCCTGGTTGGCAGCATTAAATGCCCGCCAATTGTAAACTTTCGCAAACATTCTGAACATTAAGACAAAGAATGTTAACCTTATGTTGAGGTAGTCCTCTACTTAACAACACTTAGTGACCATTCAAAGTTACAACGGAAACTGAAAAAGTGACATGATCATTTTTCATACTGACCACCTTAGTAGCATCCCCATGATCATGTGATCAAAATTCTGATCCTTGGCAACTGGTTCATACTTATGACCGTTGTTATGTCCCAAGGTCACATGATCCCCTTTTGCGACTTGGCAAGTAGTGGAGAAGCCAGCTTCACTTAACAACTGGGTGACTAACTTATCAACTGCAGTGATTCGCTTAACAACCATGTCAAGAAATGTCATTAAAATGGGGCAAAACTGCCTTGACAAATGTCTCACTCAACAACAGAAATGTTGGGCTCCGTTGTGGTCATGAGGACTGCTTGTCTTAGTGCAAGCTAATATAGTGTCATATTAGTGCCATCAAGTATTCCAATAATGTACTTTCATTTCTTTGCAATTTTATCTGTAAATTTTGATTTCGGTCCTTCAGTTAACAGGTTTGTCTACTTTTCTAGGTTGAAGAAGATGCCTCAATCCATGCCAGAATACGCCTTAACCCGGAATTATTTGGAACTGATGGTGGAATTACCCTGGAGCAAGAGTACCAAAGGTCAGCGGATATTTCCTTAAAATGAGAATCCCATTTAAAAAAAATAAAAAGATCATAGAAACTTCTTCAATTTATATACAGGTAGTCCATGATTTAACAACCACAATCCAGTCCCAAATTTGCAAGACGATTATTAAGTGCGTTTTGCTCCATTTTACGACCTTCCCTGCTGACTTTGCTTGTCAAAGGGTCGCAAAAGGGAAATCACGTGACACCCCCCTCCCCCTTAGAACACCGCAACCGTCATAAGTACACACCGGTTGCCAGGCATCCGAATTTCGATCTTGTGACCACGGGAGTCCTGGGAAAAAAGCGTCGTAAGTCACAGACCCTAAATGAACCGTTGTTAAGTCAACGGTATTCTTCCAGTTGCCAGAAGAAGGATCTTCGCTCAAGGGTGTAAAAAGGTTTATTGTTTGGATTAACAGATTGCCTGGATATCCGTGCAGCCAGAGTGCTTCTGGATAACGATCACTATGCCATGGAGAAACTGAAGAAAAGGGTGTTGGAATACTTGGCGGTCAGACAACTGAAGAACAATTTAAAGGGGCCTATCCTTTGCTTCGTGGGACCCCCTGGAGTTGGGAAAACCAGTGTGGGACGATCGGTGGCCAAGACTTTGGGCCGAGAGTTCCACCGCATCGCGCTGGGTGGAGTGTGTGACCAGTCTGACATCCGAGGTCACAGGTATTTTAAGTCTGTTGTTGTTATTGTTGTGATTTAGAGACTGTGGAAAAAAACATCCTATTTACTCACTTCCATCCCAGCTTCTTCCCACTGAAAAATGGATTGCCCTGAATAGAGAAAGATACACTGTCGTTTGTACGCAGCCACAATTTTTTTCCTCTCTAATTCCATGGAGAAATGGCTTCAGAAGAAAGACGAAGGGGGGAAAAAAAACACAATAGCATCTAATCTCTTTTGAGATTTTATTTATGTCGTACTTGGAAGTAAAGCCTACCGAGTACTGTCATGTATTTCATTTATAATTACAGTTTAGGTTTACACGCCTTAAAACTTACATAGAAGAAAATACATTGCACTGAACATCAAAAAACACTTTTAAGTAAATTATTTTCATGTATCGGCTTTGAGCACAATTCTGAGATCTATTGATTTGTGTATGGTGTTTGTCTATTAGAACCATGCTTAGCCTTGATCTAAATCAGTGGTGGGATTCAAAAAATTTTTATTACCCGTTTTGTGGGCATGGCTTGGTGGGCATGGCAGGGGAAGGATATTGTAAAATCTCCATTCCCACCCCACTCCAGGGGAAGGATACTGCAAAATCCCCATTTCCTCCCGATCAGCTGGGACTCGGGAAGCAGAGAATAGATGGGGGTGGAGCCAGTCAGAGGTGGCATTTACCGGTTTCTCCGAACTCCTCAAAATTTCTGCTAACGGTTTTCCAGAACTGGTCAGAACCTGCTGAAACCCACCTCTGGTCTAAATGTCATCCAATGCTATCGCCATCTCGTTGAAGCCCATCTGAAAAGCTGCACAGTATTTTTATGTACAGAACTGGAACAGCTGCGCAGCTTGTCTTTTGACCCATTCCTAGTCATCTGAGTTTAACGCAATAAGTGCAGATCCAATCCTTTCATTAAAGTGAAACACTCTCTAGAGACAGATTGATCCCACCTTGCTGCTTCACAGGATGTGTACCACACTGCCTTCAATTCTTCTCTTTGAGTGCTGATTGGAAAGTAAACTAATTTGAATGACTAAATAACAGGTTGCATTCTTTTCTTTTTTAAAATTATTATTTATTTATACATTTTCTCTTTACATACATAAGTGCTTTGTGAACAGCATGTTGTCTGGGTTGATTTGCTTACATAATACTACTTTTCCAGTTCCTACTTTCTACCTCTGTTGTCTAACCATTTGTAAAACAAGTCCCATGTTCGAAAATACTGTGTCTTCTTTTTCTTTTATCTTCAGTGTCAGTCTGTCCATTTCCAGACAGTCTAATAATTTTTTGATTATTGCTTCTTCTGTAGGTGTTTCCTCATTTTTCCAGTGCTGTGCAAATACAATTCTTGCTGCTGTGAAGGCATGTAATATTAAACATACATTCCCTTTCTCATATTTTTCTGGCATTACGCCTAACAAAAATAATTCTAGCTTATAGTCTATGTGCTGTTTTAACATTTTTTCTAATTGTGTGTGCGTTTTCATCCAATTTTCCTTTTTCTTTTTTTATTTGCTTTTGGACATGTCCACCATGTGTGGTAGTATGTGCCTGGTCCCAGGCTACATTCTTGTTCATCATGTCACTAGTTTTGCCTTAGTGGAGAAGTTGCAAGAATTACTTGTAGGACAACGTCTACAGCACCGGTCTGCAGTCCCTTAGGAACTGGGCTATGCAAGCAAGCGAAGCCCCATCCACGCAAGTGTGGGGTCCAGGCAGCATGTGAAATCATGCTTCGCTGATCCTTGGAAAAATTGCCCTCTATGGAATGGGTCCCTGATGCCCAAAAGGTGTTAAGGTTCCAAGTAATACATCCCATTCAATAAGAACTCCGAGGCAGGCAAATTCCTCAAAGAACATTTTATTGGGACATACCAAATTGGCACATCCTTGGTGGAAAACCGGCTCTTAAGTTCCCGCTGGTTTTACACCCAATTAAAAGTAAAACTTTGTCACTCTTCCTCCCCCCAGAGTCTCCAGTCACATGGTCCAATCAGCATGTAGTCCAGTTGCTAGGTGACTTCAGTCTCCACCTTTCGAAGACTCGCACCAACGTCCTTGATTCCCAGGGGAAAGAATTTTATTTACGGTACAACCGTGCCGCCCCCCCCCCCCACCATCCCCAAGCTATCTCTGCACCACCACCCAGTTCGGCCAACTTCAGGGTTGACAGGCTGCCCCCCTTCAATAGAATACCCTGATCTACAGGGTATTATGTGACTAAACCCAAGCAATGAGACACAACCTAATGTAACCTCTGCATTGGTCCAGTCACACAACTGAAGCGAGGGTGGGCTGTATATACCCTTCTGCTATATAGATTCTATATATCCGGTCATGCTACTTTTGAATGTGACAGCTGAACACGTCTAAAACTCTAGAGTTCTAAAGATATCCGTGAATTCAATTCATGGTAGAGGATTTGAATCCCACAGAATAGCATCTGGCTGTCTATGTTCAGCAGATCCCAAGTAGGGCAAAACTGATCCCTGGGCAGTCATGGTAACTGTAGTGACAGTAGAAAGCTATTGTTTAAAGGAAGATTATAGAGAAAGTTTAAGGAGTACATGTAGTGCCAAGGATCTAGTTGTAGCAGTCATAGTTGTAGGGATGGGCTTAGGGGCTGTTTAAGTGCGGGGCATTAAAAAGACCGTCCAAGACTCATTACAGAAACTCTGAAGGGGATGAAATAGGCTGAGCTAGTTTTTAGTTTTGACAGCTGCCATTTGGTGTTCAACTGGAACAGGATGTGCTGACTGGGGGAAAAGTTAAAAGTGTTGCCCAAATCATCTGGGGCACTGCAATTTATGTTCACGGCTGCAAGTTGGAACAGGGCAAACGAAAGCATATGGCAACATATAAGGTGTTATTAGGGTGGAGGTGAAGATTTGAATTGAGTGTGCGTGTGCGCGTGTGATCCCTTGGGAAAAGAAGCGTGCTGTTTGTGCAGTGAGAGAAAGTCAACCTTGGCCAAGCGAAACAAGGCCTTCGCTCCTCTCCATGCAATGAGGCCCCTTCTGTTCACGTTGGGTGCAGCTCGGATTTGCACGGCTGATCATAACCTTTCTCTGAAAACCTCATAGAAACATAGAAAACTGAGGGCAGAAAAAGACCTACTGGTCCCTCAAGTTTGCCCTTTCATTTTCTTTCTTTCTTTCTTTCTTTCTTTCTTTCTTTCTTTCTTTCTTTCTTTCTTTCTTTCTTTCTTTCTTTCTTTCTTTCTTTCTTCCTTCCTTCCTTCCTTCCTTCCTTCCTTCCTTCCTTCCTTCCTTCCTTCCTTCCTTCTTTTTTTCTTTCTCTTTCTCTCTCTCTCTCCCTCTCCCTCTTTCTTTCTTTCTTTCCTTTGTCTTTCTTCCTTCCTTCCTTCTCCTCCCTCTTTTTTCCTCCTTTCTCTTTCTTCTTTCATTCTCCCCCTCCCCCTTTCTTTCCTTTCTCTTTCTTTTTTCATTCCTTCCTTCCTTCCTTTCTTCCCCTCCCTCTCTTTCTTTCCTCCTTTCTCTTTCTTCTTTCTTTCTTTCCCTCCCTCTGTCTCTCTCTTTCTTTTTTACTTTCTTTCTTTCTTTCTTTCTTTCTTTCTTTCTTTCTCTCTCTCTCTCTCTCCTCCCTCTCCCTCTTTCTTTCTTTCTTTCTTTCTTTCTTTCTTTCTTTCTTTCTTTCTTTCTTTCTTCCTTCTCCTCCCTCTTTTTTCCTCCTTTCTCTTTCTTCTTTCATTCTCCCCCTCCCTCTCTTTCTTTCCTCCTTTCTTTTTTCTTTCTTTCCCTCCCTCCGTCTCTTTCTTTCTTTTTTACTTTCTTTCTTATTTTTAATTATTATTTTTATACTTTATTTAAGTGTTATTTTAAATTTTTGTTGGATGATGGACATGTGTTTCCCCCAAGCATGTCTAAATCCAGTTACTGATGACTGACCCGCTACCTCTGCTGAAAGGTGGTTCCTAGCTTCCGCTACACTACCTACTTCTTCTCATGATGATCTATGAAACCACCATGTCTTAATAAGGATTGTATGTCAGCCTGCTTCAGGTTAGCTCGTTGGAACACGTGCACAACTTCTATTAACTGTTCTGTGAATGAATGTGATATACTTGTTCAGGCAAATAGCATAGAGCAGTGTTTCTCAATTTTGACCACTTTTACATAGTTGGACTGCAACTCCCAGAATTCCCCAGCCAGCCATGCTGGCTGGAGAATTCTGGGAGTTGGGGTCCATCTATCTTAAAGTTGCAGTGGTTAAGAAATACTGGCAGAGAGCTTCTTGGTTTCCCAATGGGTGCATTTTATCAAAATTATCTAGAATTTCTCAATAGATTCTTGAACCCAGTGCAAGAAAGTTGGGAACTGGGACAGTGGGGCTGACTGGTGCTATAGTTAACTTTTTTTTACCACCTGATACCTGCTGGAATGTATGATAGGGGTTTCCAAGAGTTGATGTTCATGTATTTACCAGTAAGTCAGGTACATTATAAAACAGTTACATGCACAATTGCCATTTGCTCAGTTCCAATTTTGTCACATCCTAAGCTATGTTGATGACAGGCAAAGGGGGAAGCTGGTAACTTGGTTTACAAGTCTCTCGTCTGTTGATTAGACTTCTGAAAAGCAGAAAATGTCTTGCTGTTCAAGTGGGGACCACTAGAGGATGTTCCATGCCTTTTATTGAAGTACCTAAAGACAATGAGTATTATGAGGAGTGTAATTGTTCCAACTGTCAGAAAGTTTTTCCTTAGTTCCAGGTTGCTTCTCTCCTTGATTAGTTTCCATCCGTTGCTTCTTGTCCTTCCTTAAGAGGATTTGGAGAACAAGTTGACTCCCTCTTCTCTATTGCAGCCCCTCGAATACTGGAAGACTGTGATCATGTTACCCCAGTCCTCCTTTTCATTAAACTAGACATACCCAGTTCCTGCAACCGTTCTTCATACGTTTTAGTCTCCGGTCCCTTCATCATCTTTGTTGCTCTTCTCTGGACTCTTTCTAGAGTCTTCACATCTTTTTTATATGGTGAGCAAAAATATTCCAAGTGTGATCTTAGCAAGACATTATAAAGTAATAGAAATCTACATAGGGCTGAAAGTCTGTGAGGGAATGGCTAGGACAGAGTATTTGGCCAATAGAGCTAATTTAAATCTAATAAAATGATAGCTCTTTAATTTCTTTCTTTGCCTTTTAATTTGACTTCCTTTTTCACTTTGTAAAGTTTTGTATGAAGCTCTTGGGTCTGTCTACCGGCTCATCATGTGAAAATACACTGTTTCGTGAACTGTTTCAACTCCTACCCTCAAAACAACGCTATAGAGCACTGCACACCAGAACAACTGTACACAAGAAAAAATTTTTCCCCGAACACCATCCCTCTGCTAAACAAATAATTCCATCAACACTGTCAAACTACTTACTAACTAACTAACTACTACCTACTTACTAACTTACTAACTACTCCTATCACCCGTCTCCTTCCACTTATGACTGTATGACTCTAACCTTGTTGCTGGTATCCTTAAGATTTATATTGACTGTTTCCTTATGAGTATCATTAAGTGTTGTACCTTATGATTCTTGACGAACATATCTTTTCTGTTATGTACACCGAGAACGTATGCACCAAAGACAAATTCCTTGTGTGTCCAATCACACTTGGCCAATAAAGGATCCTATTCTATTCTATAAATTTGAATTGTGAAAAGGGACATCCCCGTTACATCAATTACACAGATATGATTCCGCCAATTGTGATGCCTTTTTTGATATGTTTTGTTTATGCACGTGAAGCAGGATGTGCTTTGGATGCAATGAGAGCTTTTCCTTGCTGCAGTTTCAAGTCTCTTGAGTCTAGGAGTGGCATTATTCACAATTTATTTACCTTCCCCTTCCAAGGGGCTCTAAATGTTAGGCATTGAGGTGAAATCTTTCTCCCTTCCATGGTGGAATTTCTCTCCCTGCAATAACTCAGAGCTAATTTGGAAAGAGAGAAAATGAGAGAGGTGTAGAGCGACCTTAATGGCTTAGTAGGATTTTGATCGTTGCTCTTCCTCAGTCCAAATGCACAAGGCTACCTTCCGAGGAATGCAATACAGTTAGAATTAATCACTTTAACCTCTGGTGGATTTGTTTCACTGCAATAGATTTAAAGGGAATATGTGTTGTTGAACTGCTTTGTAACATCCACTGTTCTCTGGTGCCTGGCCCTAAAAATCCTTTTTATCCACAGTAAGTCGTCTTAATAGGTGTGGGTTTGGGTAAGAGAAAAAAGCAGAGGAAGTGTTTCAGGGCATGTACATTTTATAATAATTTCCTCCTTCCTGACTTTGCCAGGTCCGATAATTAGAAGAATAGAATAGAATAGAATAGAGTAGAGTAGAGTAGAGTAGAGCAGAGCAGAGCAGAGCAGAGCAGAGCAGAGCAGAGCAGAGCAGAGCAGAGCAGAGCAGAACTAGAATTAGAATTAGAATTAGAATTAGAATTAGAATTAGCATTATTAGAATTATTAGAATTATTAGAATTAAAATGCAGGAATGGAATGAGTGGAGTGGAGTGGAGTGGAATGGAGTGGAATAGAATAGAACAGAACAGAACAGAGTAGAGTAGGGTAGGGTAGGGTAGGATAGGATAGGATAGGATAGGGTAGGGTAGGGTAGGGTAGGGTAGGGTAGGGTAGGGTAGGGTAGGGTAGGGTAGGGTAGGATAGGGTAGGATATTGGAATGTACAATTGAGTAGAGTAGAATAGAATAGAATTAGAGTAGAATAGAAATAGGAATAGGAATAGGAATAGGAATAGGAATAGGAATAGAGTAGAGTAGAGTAGAGTAGAGTAGAGTAGAGTAGAGTAGAGTAGAGTAGAGTAGAGTAGAGTAGAGTAGAATAGAGGAATGGAATGGAATGGAATGGAATGGAATGGAATGGAATGGAATGGAATGGAATGGAATGGAATAGAAGAATGGAATGGAATGGAATGGAATGGAATGGAATGGAATGGAATGGAATGGAATGGAATGGAATGGAATGGAATGGAATAGAAGAATGGAATGGAATGGAATGGAATGGAATGGAATGGAATGGAATGGAATGGAATGGAATGGAATAGAATAGAATAGAATAGAATAGAATAGAATAGAATAGAATAGAATAGAAGAATGGAATGGAATGGAATGGAATGGAATGGAATGGAATGGAATGGAATGGAATGGAATAGAAGAATGGAATGGAATGGAATAGAATGGAATAGAATAGAATAGAATAGAATAGAATAGAATAGAATAGAAGACGAGACTCTGGAAGGGACCTTGGAGGTCTTCTAGTCCAGCCCCTTGCTCAAGCAGGAAATTGTCTGATTTCTTGTGCACTGGCTTTCAACTGTTTACAGATTTTTCAGAGAAATTTTTTTTTAGTTGGGACAGATTGGCTGGACTGTCAGATTTGACAGCTAAGCCAGAATTCTGTTTGTTTAATTCTGTTTCAGCATATGTGACAGCCCAAGCATGTGAAATGTGAATCTGTGCTTTATGCCTTAGCTTCATTTGTCATCTTGGGCTCTTCGGCTTGTTCAACAAAACCAGGGCTTAAAAATGGCTCCTGATGAAAACACGATAATTTTTTACTCCCTGTGCAAGTGGTCCTCGACTTACGACTACAAATTTTTGACGCTAAGCGAGACAGTTGTTAAGTGAAGTTTTGCCCCTTTTTGCGACCTTTCTTGCCTCAGTTGTTAAGTGAATCACTGCAGTTGTTAAGGCAAGAAAAGTCATAAAAGGGAGTAAAATTCACTTAACTTTTCACTTAGCAACAGAAAGCTTGGGCTCCATTGTGGTCGTAAGTCGAGGACCACCTGTATTTGTTATTTCTGACAAATTAAAAAAAAAAATTGAAATCTCACAGCCTGGTTCAATTGACAGGAGGCTCTTCCTCCCCTTCTGTGAAAATAGATATTAAATGGTTTTACCCTAAGCTTAGAAAGTTTCTTATCATTTATCCCTTTGAAAACAACATGTCCTTATTAAATTCCTCCAGTCGTGCGGGAGAGAGAGAGAGAGAGAGATGGTGGAAATCTGAGACTTGGATCCTGTCTGGGAGAAGTTGGATGTTGGTTCTGTTTTGTGTTTTGATCCCGGGAGACAAGCTAAACCCAGAGGCTTTGTAGTCGTAACCGGCCATGCCAGCGCCAAGCCAAGGAAAAGAAAATGACTCTTTTATTGTCTACATTCTTTAGGTCTAATAATAGACCTGAAGGGCCAGGAACTTGTTTGTATGGACTTTGTGTACACACCCACTGAGCCTTTTGGGCAGGCTGCTCGGATGCTACTGACAGGGGGAAAACAAATTGCAGGAGAACATCAACAAGTCAGCCACTTTGAAGAATTATTTGTCCTATTCAATGCAGGAGAAAAGTTTTTAATCTGTCTCACTGAGCAGTAAAAGATGCAGAAGCAACAAGAGATTCTTTCCCTCTGTTTCTCTCTCTCTTTCTTTTTCTTTCTCCCCCTCTCTCTCTTTCTCTCTGTTTCTCTCTGTTTCTCCCTCCCTCCTCCTCTCTCTCTGTTTCTCTTTCTTTCTCCCTCTCTCTCTGTTTCTCTGTTTCTCTCTCTCCCTCTTTCTCTCTCTCTGTTTCTCCCTCTGTTTTTCTCTGTTTCTCCCTCCCTCTCTCTTTCTCTCTCTCTCTCTTTCTCTCCCTTTGTTTCTCTCTCTCTCTCTGTTTTCTCTCTCTCTCTCTGTTTCTCTTTCTCCCCCTCTCTCTCCTTCTCTCCCTTTGTTTTTCTCTCTCTCTCTATTTCTCTATTTTTTCTCTGTTTCTCCCTGTTTCTCTCTTTCTCCCTCCATCTTTCTCTCTCTCTCCATTCTCCCTGTTTCTCCCCCCCCCTCTCTCTCTCTCTTTCTCTCTCTTCCCCCCTCCCTCTCTCTGTGTCTCTCTATTTCTCTGTTTCTCTTTCTCTCTGTTTCTCCCTCTCCCTCTCTTTGTTTTTCTCTCTCTCTTTCTCCCACTCTTTCTCTCTCTCTCTCTGCCTTTCTTTCTCTCTGTATGTTTCTCTCTCTCTCTCTGTTTCTCTCTTTGTACTTGGGTGGAGCTTGGTTTATATCCTGCCCTCTGACATCCTTTGGGTCCTGGGAAGGAGGCTGGCAAAACATTCCTTCCCCAGCTGGATTTTATTAGCCACCCCATTATATAACACAGCATTTTCTCCATCATTTTAGCTAAATGAAAGTTACACGAGGTGTTTAATCATCCACCACCTTACTTGATTTATGTTTTGTGTGCATGAGATTTAGTTGGGGGAAATTCATGAACTCTGCTAAGATTTCACTACATGAAGTTATTGGGTATTTTTAGTGATAATATATCGTAAATTGCAGGTAAGTATAAACCATTCTATCTAAGCCCACAAACACATATACACACACATTTTTTTATTATAAATAAAAAACATTCTTGTCCCAAAGTCTAAGGAGAGACTGAATTTATCTCTGCTACAATAAAGAATGGTTTATCATCAGGCTTGACTATAACCCCTCTTATATCCAGGCCTGCTTTCCAGCTGTCAATTTTTTTCTTCTTGATTCACATTTGAGCTGGTCCTCTTATTGTTTAATCAAACTAACAATGTAAAGAAAATCTGTAGTACCATTCTTCAGAAACACACATGAGTAAGTTTGAATATCCAATTATGCCCACACTTAGAAATGATGGGCCATTTCACAAAGATGCTTAATTTGGGGGCTGCTGCGAGACCCTTTGTTGAGCAGTCACTTTAGCCATCTCTGCTAAACTCCATCAACTTTGGCAGCCATCGGTCCATTGTGGGATGGTGTGTGCGCATAACTTGAGCTGTGCTCGCATCTTCGGTTTTTCAATACCCTCTCATTGCCTTGCGTTTCAACTTTCCCATTTTGTCCTTTTTACCAGGCGCACTTATGTTGGCAGCATGCCTGGCCGTATCATCAATGGCCTGAAGACCGTTGGAGTCAACAACCCTGTCTTTCTCCTGGATGAGGTGGACAAGCTTGGAAAGAGCTTGCAAGGCGATCCCGCAGCTGCATTACTTGAGGTAAGAATTGGGATGCGTTCTGACAAACAAGAACTGGACCCTGGATTCTCACCTCATGCTCTCCAGATGAGTCAGGACCTCCGTTCCAAAGTTCTCCCACCAAAATTCTGGAAGTTGCACACCCATCTTATCTGGAATACACTAAAACAGGGGTGTCAAACTCGATTTCATTGAGGGCTGCATCAAGGTTGTGTTTGATCTCGTGGGGGTGGGGTAGGCGTGGCCAGTTTGGGCGTGGCCAGCTCGACGTCACTCATGTCGGGGGTGCCTGTGGTGGCCCAAGCACTCTGCCAGCAAAAACGTTTTCGGCTGGGACGGCCTCCTGCAACCCTCTGCCAATGAAAACGTTTTCGCTGGCAGGGGCATTGTGGGCCGCTCCTTTGCTGTTTCCAGGGTAGCCCTGCGGGCCAAATCCAGGGGTGAAATGCTCCCGGTTTGGACCGCATCGGGTGATTCAGTAGCGATTGTGGCAGATAGTTTGGAGAACTGGCGGCGCAAGGCCCCACCCACCAGCCCGGGTGTCGTTACTTCCTGGTTTTACGTGCATGCGGTGTGTGCACTTCCGAACCGGTAAGGAAGGTAAGCAGATTTCACCCCTGGCCAGATCTAAGCACCCCGCGGGCCAGATCCGAACCCCCGGGCCTTGAGTTTGATACCCCTGCACTAGAACATAGAACATCATCAGAGTTGGAAGGGACCTTGGAGGTCTTCTAGTCCAACCCCCTGCCCAAGACCTACAAGGTCCAAATTCCTGTGGAACTGACTCTTTCTGCAATCTTTAAGAAACCAAGGCAGGCCTGTGGCCTTGACTGTGCTCCATGGCATGACATGCCCAACCCTTTGAAAGTCTTCCTTATACTGGATAAGGATAAAAAAGTGGCTAGAAGAAATGGTAAGACAAATAGAGCTAAAACTGGAGATACTCTTATTAGGGAACTACAATTTTTTTATAAGATATTCTATAATAAGATATTCTATAGAATAAGATATTCTAATAAGAATATCTCCAGTTTTAGCTCTATTGTAATATTTACAATAAATATTACATGTAATATTAAATATTTACATGTAATATTAACATGTATTTAACATGTATAACATGTATTTAATATTACATGTAATAACAGCGGTTAGAATGGTCTATGGACAAAATTGGAAAAATGGAAATATACCAACTGAAGTAATGATGATAAAGAAAATACTAGATTGCGCAGAGATGGATAGGCTAAAAATGGAAATAAAAGGTAAAGGAGAAACGGAATATTATTTGATTTGGAATGTATGATATAACTGGTTAGATAATAGATGCAAAGATTAGGAAATTAACAAGAAATGGCGATTAACAAACTAGAAAACAGTAATAAGTATAAAGAAAAAGATAGATGAAGAATGTATAGTATTATAAAATACTATGCAATAATGTATAGTATTATGTATAGTATTATAAAATACTATACAATAATAATTATATATTTATAATAGCACATATAATATGAATGTATACCAGTACAGGAGTGTTGTAAAGATGGGTATTGTGATGTAAAGTGAAGAAAATGGTTAAATTAAAAAATTAAAAATTAAAAAAAGGTCTTCCTGAGAGTGAGGTTCTTGATTTGAGAAACAAGAAGCCAGCTTTCCAGGGTTTATTCTAACTCCAAATACCACACAGAGCTTCACACTTTGATTGTACAGAAAATTAGAACAATTATATTCTGCTTTTATAGAAATTATATTCAGGTTTAATGCCAGGGAACGGCCGTTGGCTGTTGCAGTACTACCAGTTAAAACCTTTGATGCAAAAGAATGGAAAAGAATAATAGAATTGGAAGAGTCTAGTCCAAACCCCTGCTGAAGCAGGAAACGCTATACCATTTCAGACAAACGGTTGTCCCATTTCTTCTCAAAAATCTCCAATAATTTATGGTTTTAAATTTTTAACCTCTATGTTCTTACCTAGGCTTCCTGATAAAGTAAAAAGTACACAATTAGCCCCAAAAAACTGTTTTTTTAATTTTAACGGCTGTGAATTCCTTTCATTCACAGCACGTGCTGAATCACCAAGAGTTTGTAAATAGTCCAACAGAAGTCTGCCACAGTCCTTTGGATAAGGCTGCTAAACACCCACCTTCATCTTCTTTGACACACTGCCAAAGACCTAATTGGCAGTTATCCAATTGGCAAGGCCACACGGAAACACAGAGTCTAAAACGGAACTTCAAAGTTCCGTTTTAACAAATGGAACCGACAAACAAACCGACACCATCCATAACGTTGCTTCCTGCAAAGGCCCATATGCTTTTGCTCTTCCTTTATGTCTTATGGGAGGGGCCAGTCATCTCCAAGCCTTACTTCTGAGTCGTCCCTTTTATTTTAACTGTTCTTGCCTTCTGGCAGCTCTGTGCATGTGCGCACTAGGAACAGGCTCCTCCTGGTCCTCTGCCTCTCTGATGTCTGACTCTGGAGGCTCCGGAGTCCGCACATAACTCCCAGATGGCCCTGGCCCCCTCTCTGCCTCTGATGAAGAGCCCTCACCCGGGCCTTCCCCTGACTCCAGGACTGGCCCATGTTCCTCCCCAGCCTCCTCACTGTCCAACTTTGCTGCCAGCTCCACAGACTGTTGGCGGACCACAACACTCTAGATAGGGAAGACGTGAAATAGATTTTCCGGCAGAAGTCTGACTTAAATTTCACCTCTTAAGGAAAACATGTTATAAAGAATATTACATTTTGGATATTAGATGTCTGTTTTGAGTTCTCAGGAGAGGACAGTCTCTAGTTTATCCTCGAACTATTAAAACAGGGAGTGATTAGCTTTTTGGAGTGAAATGAACAGCATGCTGGTTTCAGTCCATTAATCAATTCTAGCAGAACATCCCTGCTTACATCCATATTGGCTTTCTGTGGTAGAGGAACGAAACAGGAGACAGTTTATTATTTTCTTTTTTTAAAAAAAGTTCAATTAAGTTAATATAGGAGAGAGAACATGTTAAGAATGATAGCTATTTCGGATCAGAAGCTCATGATAGTAAGCCCTTAAGCACATGGGATTAATATTCTTAAGGATGGGCATTTTTATTTTTAACAGGAGTAGAAAGGGAGAACGGATCAGCAGCATTGGTGAAATAGCAAGTATTTTGTGCTGGACAAAATTACAAGTCATTTGTCATTAGACAGGGGTTTTTTTCCCCATGGAATACTTCTCAAGTACTACAATCCCATCGTATTAGGAAGCCATTGTTTTCACTTGGAAACAAGATGGATGGCTTGGTGCAACTTGGCATTGCTATGGTGTTAAGAATGGTTATAATTAGGCGTAAAAAGTCATTCTGTTTACTTTCTCAGTGTGTTATGCCACAAAGCTGCCTCTGTTGGGACAAGGAATTTAGAGGGAATTATTAGTCACTTGTGGCTAAATCAGAGAGAGATTCTACATCTGGATCTTTTATATGATTTGAAGTAGTTTGCTAATATCTCTGACTCCCAGTTGTTAAATAGTGTCTGCAACAAATGTTTTATTCTATCTTTATATAGTGCTGAAATTTACTTATTAAAAAAAACCGTGTGGAGGGTGTGGATAATCAGGATTTTATTGGTGTGGGGAAGAATTGTGGTTGCTGTGCATTTCATTTTGGCTTTCAAAGCAAATTCCCGAGCTGGTAATTCTTCTGAGTAATTCTGATTAAACATATGTTTTGCATTATGCTCTGATTTGTGGGTCACGGAGTTATATTAAAAATAAACTCTAGCCCGCTCACCCCTGTTTTATAGGAGGCATCCCTAGATTGATTTATTTCATATTTCTGAAGCTGTTTAAGATGGTCAAAGCATTTTCACAAGTGTTTGGCAACAATCTGCGCTTAAACAGGTGAGGAAATATATTTGCTTCCTAAATTCCAACACTGAGTTTTTGGTCACCCATCTGTTTTGACCTAGGCCTCCCAAGATCGTGAAGCCGACTCCTCATTCCTATAAAACCTCTTTTATTTAGGTTAAAGGGAATTCCGCTCCAGCAAAGTCCCAGCAAACAGTTTTTCATGAAATTTCACAACTACAGGCCTTTATCAGGCTTGGAGAGCTGCCAGGCCGATATCTTCCAAACGCCACTCTGTGGCAGACAATACTTGGCAAGAAGTCAGGAACAGATCTTCACCCTCATGAACTGAACTAATAGTCTCCTGCAAACTCCCCTCCCCTTTGCTCCCCCTCTTTATTCCCTATGGGAGGGCCATTCACCGTCCACCTGTGGCTTTACTCCTGAGTTGGCCCTTGTTCCTTAGGAGACAAGGTGCAGAGCTGCCTTGTCTCCTGGCAGCTCTGCGCATGCGCACATTGGGAACAGGCTCCAGCTGTTCTTCTGCCCCACTGATGTCTGACTCCGAAGGCAGCTGAGAATTGTTCAATGGCGCTGGCCCCATCTCTGCCTCTGATGCAGAGTCCTCAACAGAGCCTTCCCCAGACTCCAGGACTGGCCCATGTTCCTCCCCAACCTCCTCACTGTCCAAATCTGCCACCAGCTCCGCTGGCAGGCCACAACACCATCATCTATGATATTTCAGAAGGCTATTAACACACCTGAAGAGTTCAGGAAAATGGGGTTCAACTTGCCTGAATGTTAAATAAATATGTTCTGCCATATGTAGCTGGGGGAAAGGGCTGGAATTTTTCAGTGTGTTGATAGTCTCTGTTTAAGGTCAAGGTGCATTGGTTGCTTGATCAGAGCGGAATGTCTTCTTATTTCCAGTTCTGTTCATCAACAAGGGAACATTCATTCTATATTTAGATGTCCTCTCTTGAAGGTCAGAGTGGACAGAAAGGAATCCGAGTGTTTCTTAATGGAGAACATTTGTAGGCAAGAGAAATCGTGCAGAAAGTACCGGCCAGCCCCTAATGTTTTTGCAGAGATTATTCTGCCTGTTTATGGGATAAGGAATTTCAAATGCACAAAAAGCTTCTTTTTCAGTCTTATTTTCATGCAAAAAACAAACAAGCCCCAAACAACAACAACAACAACAACAACAACAACAACAACAACATGGCAACACAGAGCCTGAAGACGGATATTTTATCTTCCTTTCTGCTCAGGTGATCGCGGATCGCAATAGCCTCTTGAATCTTTTCGTGTTTGGAAACACTCTTGATAGTAAAATAAATGGGGCAGATTATTACCTTCACACCCCCTTTATGACTTTTGCAGAGGCTCCGCTGTGACTGAAAACCGAACTTCAAGCTAAATAAAACTTAATTTAAAGGTTCTTAGTAAAAAGCAACTTTTTTCCTCAGGCGATTTCACTTGTATGCCAACAAACTCAGTGCAAAGCTTGTGATTCTGTCTTAAATCCTGTGAATGAAAGGTTCACTCTGTGAGAAGGGAAGCTGCTGGAAATTGCAAATAACTCTTAAGCTTTCTGTATGGAGATTCTCAGTTATCCAGGTCGGGTGAAATCTACTTACCTTCCCAACGGGTTCGGAAGTGTGCGCTGCGCAAGCTTCGCTCACGCGCATGTGTCACTTGCACACTTGGACCCTCTGCGGATGCGCAAACCCTTTCGCACATGCGCAGAGGGTAAAAAACAGGTTACTACCTGTTTAGAACCAGGAAGTAACAACCAGGCAGGTGGGTGGAGCCTCGCGCCATCATCGCTACCAGTTCTCTAAACCACCGGCCACCATCGCTACCAGTTCGGCTGAACCGGGAGCATTTCACCCCGATCCAGGTCACCTTATCCCAAAGGTGTTTTTTTTTTTTTCAAGAGGCAATTGGGCTTTCTTTGTTTTTCCTTGAAGATGTTTCACTTCTTATCCAAGAAGCTTCTTCAGCTCTGACTGGGTGGTGGGGAATCTTTTATTTATTTTATTTTATTTTATTATTAAAATTTGTATGCTGCCCTTCTCCCTTGGGACTTGGGGCGGCTCACATGATAAAAGCAGACAATAATACAAACTAAAACAGCCAATTATAAGTTTTAAGATTTTAAGTATAAATCCTTCGATTTCCCCATCATCCAGTCAGAGCTGAAGAAGCTTCTTGGATGAGAAGCGAAAAGTCTTCGAAGAAAAACAAGGAAGTCCAGTTGCCTCTTGGAAAAAAAAAAAACATCTTTGGGTCTTAAGCTTTCTTGATAGCTAGAAGTTAATTTCTGTAAAAGTTTGATCAAATAATGGATTTCGATTACAAAAACGGGGTAGGAAAAATTGTCTGGTGCCTTTTCTATTAGTTTGAATGGCTATGGAATAGGCTTTGGCTACAGACTGCGATTTGGCTGAAATATTAGCTGTCTGGCAGAACTTCTGACCCATCTCTGTTGACTCTCCCTCAACTCTTTCAGTGTATTCTATCAATTTTAAAAGTTGTAATAAGAAAAGCTAATTGAGATGGCTTTCTGTCTTTGACAAATGTTCAAACCCCCCGCATGTCCATGTCCATGTGTGATATATAATTTTAATTAGCAGCACTCTTCCAGGCCATAATTCAAGCCGATAAGCAAAAAGGATGTGTGTTCATTCCATAATGGAAAGGATAAATTATGTTGACAGCAGCATGCCTGGCATTGTGGACGTTCCATCCTGTATCACGTGAGAATTGTTCACAGTAACGTAGCATGGCTCGCTTAACCCATCTCAAGTGAGAGCTTTAGAGGGAATCGGAAATACAGAAGTGGAAAAACATGAATCGCAAGAATGCTGGTTGTAGGCTGGAGTTAAGGGAATTAATACCGAACAATGAGAGTCAAGATGCCTAACCATAAGTTTCAATATTTGTTTCTCCCATGTGGTTTACATCATTTTCCGTATATGTTTCTTGAAGTGGTACGCAGACAGAATACAAAATCATTACGATGCAGCAGTAAAATTCAAGTAGATTTAAATGAGTCAATATACTAAAATGTAAATGTTAAAAGGGGAGACTGGCATAACTTTTTCATAGAGGTCTCCTTGTGTCAAGTCTTCCATGGGTACCTAAAATTTACAGGAGGAGCTGCCGCCCTCTCAAACATCAACGTACTGAGATGAGATTTTGGTTTGCTTCCTGGCTATCATCCATATTTTGTAGATTGTGTGTGTAATCTGTATGTTCATATACAGGTGGTCCTCCAAAATTACAACAGCACTAAAAAAGAGGTGACTTATGATCATTTTTGACATTTATGACAGTTGCAGCATCTCCATGGCCACGTGATTTATAGTCAGATGGTTGGCAACTGGCTCATATTTACGACCGTCGCAGCGTCCTGGGGTCATGTGATCCCCTTTTGCAACCTTCAAAAAAGCAAAGTCCAGGGGGAAGCCAGATTCACTTAACTGCCATTGTTGTAACCACTGCGGCAATTCACTTAACAGTAGCAGGAAAGGTCATAAAAGGGGGCAAAATTTATTGAACAACTGTCTCGCTTAGCAAGAGAAATGTTGGGCTCAGTTGTGGCTGTAGGTCGAGGACTAACCTGTACTTGTATGCTTATGGGTTGTAAGAAGCATATTTTGCTAGCCAGCACGATCAATTTAAAGTTGGGAATCCTTTCTGAGAAGCAGCTTTCTCTCTTGTTGGCTTCGAAGCAGGGGTGATAGTCACTTACTTTCCCTACCGGTTTGCAAATGTGAGCAAGTGTGCTTTGCTGGCACACGTTTTTGACACTGTGCCCACTGTCAAAAATGTGCCTAAATAGATTGGCATAGAGCCGGGGTGGGCGGGGGCAGGCCCACCCACGATTTCCACTACCAGTTCGGGCAAACCAATCTGAACCGGCTGAAACCACCTCTGCTTTGAAGTTATAGTTCCAACCAATCTGGAAGTTATGGAAGGTTGCTAGAGATCTTAGCATAGACTCTGAAAGCTATCAGAGTTTCTGGCTTCTTTCCATGTATGGAAAGTTAAATCCCTTGTGCTCCGGTGTGATTCATTTTGGGTGTCTTCTTCTCTTGCCCTCCAGAAGTTTTGTTGAGGACAAGTTCTCTGGATTTGTGGGTTGAGTGCCTTCCTCCAAAACAAAGCTGCAGCTGCAAGGTCTTGTCCTCCCATTGGGAGTGGATCTTGTTCATCATGTCTTAACGTAACAGTGCTCATCCCTGGAATCATACAAATCTTGGGAGGATCAAAAAAACCAAAAAACCCACAGTTACAGTATATCCATATCCTAATTTTACATGGTTGTATTTTCTGCCCAGGAACTGTTTCACGTCTAGGAGAGTTGGAAAACTCAAATTTCTTCTCAGTGTTACAGAACTGAAAGGTATATGGACCATGCCATTTTAGTCCCATCTCTGGACTGAAATGGTATGGTTGCTATTTCTACCATCTTAGTCCCTTTACAAGGATCCACTTAAATAAAATCCCTCTGACCTAGTTGCCTTCTCTGAACTCAATTCTCTTCCCATCCCTGGAGCATATTTTCTTCCAAAGAGGCCAATAGACAACTAAAACTAACTAAAAACAACTAAAAAGTAGAAATAGAATTTGAAATATACTGCATATCTAGAAATACGGAGAGGCTTTTGCCATGGGCAGCCTTCTGTTCAAGTTCTGCGCAAAAGAAAAAGATCTTTTTGGCTACTGTTTAGAAATCATCCTAGTATTATATCTGTGTTTTTGTGTTGCGTTACAATCCGTAAAAAAGATTAGCCAAGTTTATTCATTTTATTTTATTTGTTTGTCAAACATGTACAAGATAACAAGTATAGGTATGAACATAAACATAAACAAAGGAAGTAAATACAGATAAATGGGGACAGTAAGACAGGGATGGCAGGCATGCTGGTGTGCTTATGCACGGCCCCTTTATGGACCTCTTAGAAATGGGGTAAGGTCCATGGTAGACAGTTGAAGGTTGAAGCTGTGGGGGTTTGAGGCTGTAACCACAGAGTCTGGTTGAGCATTCCAGGTGTTGACCACTCTGTTGCTGAAGTCGTATTTTCTGCAATTGAGTTTGAAGCGGTTTACCTTGAGTTTGTATTGATCGTTTGCTCGTGTATTATTGTGGTTGAAGCTGAAGTTATTGACAGGTAAGATGTTGTAGCAGACAATTTTGTGTACTATACCTAGATCGGATTGCAGACGGCGCAGTTCCAGATTGTCCAAGCCCAAAATTTCAAGCTTGGAGGCATAGAGAATTCTATTGTGAGTAGAGAAGTGGAGTACTCTTCTTGAGAAATACCTCTGGACCCGCTCAATCGTGTTAATGTCTGATATACAGTGTGGGTTCCAGGCGGATGAGCTGTATTCAAGAATTGGTCTGGCAAAGGTTTTGTATGCCCTAGTTAGCAATACAATGTTACCGGAATGAGATGAATTAAATAAGCAAGGTAATTTTTTTAAAAAAAACTTTTTTTTTTGTTTCTGCTTTTAAAAGGTCTTGGATCCTGAGCAAAACCATAACTTCACTGACCATTACTTAAACGTAGCATTCGATCTGTCTCAAGTCCTCTTCATAGCCACCGCTAATACCACTGCCACCATTCCAGCTGCTTTGTTGGACAGAATGGAGATCATTCAGGTTCCAGGTAACCCAAGCATGAATCACAGTCATGTGTAGGTGTGTCTGCATGGGTATGCATCTCAGAGAGGAAGGGGACGTATGTCAAGGTCCCAAGTAACAGATCCAATGCAATCAAACCTCTGAGGCCTAGGTGTTCCTCAAAGTACAGATTTATTAGGCATGTCATATTGGCACATCTGGTGAAAACCCGACTCTGAAGGTCTGGCGGTTTTCCCCACCCAAATTAAAAGTCAAAGTTCTTTCCCCCAATCCACATGTCCATCACAGGGTCCAATCCGATCATATTCCCTACTCTAGTTGGTGTCAGAGTTCCAACGAATGCCCTAATTAAATCATGAGCCTCGAGCCAAGCTTCAACAGAAATCCAGTTATTTATTAGGAGCTTTATGTCCACACGTTCCCAAGTGAAGCCAGTTCTGACCCTACGTAATTTACATCCCAATTTTGACCCTGTTTTCCCCCTCCCCCCCAGGGTGTGTCATCAATCACATTCTCCAACGGAGGAATTTCATAGAGCAATTTTGTGGGTTGTAGAGAGCAGTCACCTCTGGGCGCTGTGGGTAATCCTGGGATACAGCCTTGAGAGAGATAAGTCTGGAATGTGCATCTGTCTTTGGCTGCTGTGCTGTTCCATTGGTTTCCCATCCTACCTCCCCCTTGCTTAGGGCAACTCAAGAGCAGGCCAGAGATGCTTTGCGAGTTGACAGTTGGTTTCAGTCCACGCCTCCCCAGCACCTGGTGAGAACGTCCTTGATTCCCACGAGAAAGAATTTTATTTTGGCTACAAGTCCCCAGCTATCTATATAACCCCCTCCCCCGTTCCCATAGCTCCCACCAGCATAGCTGTGGCAGCCCTGAGGATGCTCCTAAAATGACTTCAGGGTTGACAATGTATTTACAATGGTTGCAGTATCCCAGCATTATGTGATTGCCATTTGCAATCTTCCCGGGGTGGGTGGGTGGGCTAGGACAGTTCACCCCAGCCGAGTCTCCCTAGCCAACTCACCACGGGACAACTCCCCATGGAAAACCCGGAACAATTCAAACTCAAGAGAGGGATAAGTGAATTGCAACGGGCCTTGTCTTGCTTTAGGTTTGAACCTACTCAGGTTAGAAGTCCTTGAGGTTGGAGAGGGGGTGAGTTGCAATTCTGCTTGTCTCTCCCTCGAGTTATCCCACGTTGAATTGTCCTGCGGAGAGTTTTCCCGGGGTCGAGTTGGCTGGGGACAAATCGGCCTCAGCGAGTTGCCCTGTCCCATTCCCGGAGGCCTTCTGACAAAGTAATTGAGAGAAAGTCAAGTTCACTTAACAACTGCATAATTCGCTTAGCAGCTGCAGCGGATGACCTTAACAATCATTGGCGAAAAGGTCGTAAATTTGAACAGGATTCCCTCAACAACTTGCTGACCGACAGAAATTGTGATCCTGCTTACTTGGTTGTAAGTCGAGAACGAGCTTGTCATAAGGCATGTGGAATATCTCGTCTCTGGGCGTTGTCTCTCTACTTTCAAACCAAGCTTGTTGTTGTCTTAACCCTCTTTTAAAATGGCATTTCTAAATGTCCCTTCTCATGAACCGTTTCAAAGGATACACGCAAGAAGAGAAGATAGAAATTGCACATCGGCATTTGATTCCGAAACAGCTGGAACAACACGGGCTGACTCCGCAACAGATTCAGATTCCCCAAGAAGCAACGCTAGTGATAATCACCCGGTAATGATTTTCTGCATTTTCAATTCTGTACCACGTTTTTTTGTTTTGTTTTGTTTTGCTTGTGAGAAATGAGTAGTTCTAAATTTGGAATATTCTACTATCAAAGAGCTTTCGAAGAGCAGGGTTTTGCAACCTCAGTGCCTCTGCTCATTAATACAAGGTCTTCATTCTTAATTATATTTTAAATTTATGCAAAACTCCCAGGGTCATTGGGAGTTCAGATGGTATAACAATAATAGTAGCAATAATATTGAACACGAGTTATTTATAATTACTAGTGGAATGATTAGCAGAAAAGACAGACTGTTTTTTTTAAAAAAAAAAATCCGCAGGCAAAGATAATGACTTTTTCACGCTGAGGCTTTGAACAGACCTCCTCATTTTGGGTTTCAGAAACGGAAAAGAGATTTGCAAAGGAGAGAAGCAACACTGGAAGACAACAGAAATGTGTTTGTGTGCGGGGGATGGAATTTGTCTTAGAAGAAGCAGTAGAGTTTAGGGATGATCAGTGATCTTGGCTTACCGTTTCCAGTTTGCTTCCTATCATCTACCGTTATCTTTGTGTTACTTTGAGAGCCAAATTCTGCCATGTTCCCCAAAGATGTTTTTTTTTTTTTTCGAAAGGCAACTGGACTTGGTTTTTCCTTGAAGACGTTTCGCTTCTCATCCAAGAAGGTTCCTCAGTTCTGGCTGATCGGTGGACGATGGCTGCAAGGGATGTAAATCGTTCCATCCTCCACCATTCAGTCAGAACCGAAGAAGTTTCTTGGATGAGAAGCGAAACATCTTCAAGGAAAAACCAAGTCCAGATGCCTTTTGCAAAAAGCACCTTTGGGGCAACTGTGACCCAGATGACTAAGAACCTCCATAGACAAATTCTGCCATGTTTTCATTGTCCATTTCGCTCCCGCCACTGCAAGGGAACCCAATCAGCGTCCTCTGCAGAACTACTGAGGTATGGAAACTTAGGGTTTATTGCAACCCTATATTGTTTTGCAATTTAGATAATTTGGAGACCCCTCCTCCCTAAACTCAGGATAGCTAGTAACCTTTGCAGCCTCCTCCAGGATCCCTGGGCAATGTTTTCTTCTGTTCACACACTGAAAAGTGTCTCCTTGTCCGTTGCTTTTGGCTAGCTACACCCGAGAGGCCGGAGTTCGTTCTTTGGATCGCAAACTCGGAGCCATTTGCCGGGCAGTGGCCGTCAAAGTGGCTGAAAGCCAGCACAAGGAGACAAGGCCAGATCGCTCGGAAGGGACAGAAGGAGGTTTGTAAGCTGCTTTATTATTTGTTTTGTTTTGTTTTGTTTCCATCTTTCTCCTTTCTTAAAAATTCTGGCCAATCTCGGGCTCTCTCGCCAGCTTTCTGGCTTGGATAGTTTCCCAAGAAGGGGCCTTGCCGTGTTTTGAGTTTAGATTTGCATGTGTTTTGTCCTTCGCTGAAATAAAACTGCACCGTTTCCCGGGTTTTGGCATTCATCTCTCATGGCGAACAACAGAATTATCTGTCCCACATCTGCTGGCAGAAGGAAATCTTAGCTGAGAGGTGACTGCGTGACTGAAGCAGTTGCTCAGCTCACAATTTGATCTCTGAGGCCAGGGATGGGTTTCACCTTCCATGTGTTGTGAGTTTGTCCCTTCGCTTCCCCCTTCCTGTGTTACTTTTCAAAGTCTGTGCTTCCAGCCCATAAACTGCTATCCAGAGGCGAGCGGAATGCTAATCTTAATTATTATTAACTCTTCATTATTAACTGAGACTCTGGAAAGAGTGCAGAGAAGAGCAACAAAAAAGATCAAGGGGCTGGAGGCTAAAAATACGAAGAACGCTTACAGGAATTATGTATGTCTAGTCTAAGAAAACCATAAGGAAGGCTGAGCATCAAAGAGTTGAGGCCTTTGGTGCTGGAGAAGACTCCTGCGAGTCCCTTGGACTGCAAGGCGATCAAACCGGTCAGTCCTAGAGATCAACCCTGACTGCTCTTTAGAAGGCCAGATCCTGAAGATGAAATTCAAATACTTTGACCACCTAATGAGAGGGAAGGACTCCCTGGAGAAGAGCCCAATGCTGGGAACGATGGAGGGCAAAAGAAGAAAGGGATGAAGAGAACGAGTTGGCTGATTGGAGTCGCTGAAGCAGTCGGTGTGAGATTAAATGGACTCCAGAGGATGGTAGAAGACAAGAAGGCCTGGAGGAATGTTGTCCATGGGGTCGTGGAAGAAGGATTAGGGGAGACATGATAGCAGTATTCCAATATTTGAGGAGCTCCTACAAAGACGAGGGGGTCAAACTATTTTCCAAAGCACCAAAAGGCAAGGCAAGAAACGATGGTTGGAAACTAACCAAAGAAAGAAGCAATCTGGAATGAAGGAGAAATTTCCTAACGGTGAGAGCAATTAACCAACAGAATAGCTTGCCTTCAGAAGTTGTAAGTGCTCGATCACTGAAGGCTTTCAAGAAGAGACTGCAACCATTTGTTGAAAGGCTATAGGGTCCGCTGCTTGAGCAGGGGGTTGGACTAGAAGACCTCCGAGGTCCCTTCCAACTCTACTATTTGATGTTCTAATCTTTGATAGCCTCCCTATCAGCATGAAGTAAGGCAGGCATTTTCTGCAAGTTAATTTTTCGGAAGAAAAAACAAGGAATTAAAAATATCTGGTTTAACTTTGCCTGTTACTGTGGAGAGGCTTCTTCTGTTCACTCTGCCGTCGATCTACTGTCCATCCTCACGAGATAAAAACTTGTCTGGGGCTAAAACAAACACCTTCCAAATCCAGTTCTGATTTGTTTTGGAGTTTGATCCCAAATAGCATTGCTGGAGATTTGTATTTGTTCCAGTGGGGTTGCTGTACAAACAGAAAAATATCTGTCATAGCAGGTAGCGGGTATTTGCCATGGTGGCTGAGTGGTTAGAGTGCAGTACTACAGGTTACTTCTGCTGATCACCGGCTGCCAGCAGTTTGGCAGTTTGAATCTTACCAGGTTCACGGTTGACTCAGCCTTCAATCCTTCTTAGGTGGGTAAAATGAGGACTCAGATTGTTGGGGCAAGAGGCTGACTCTGTAAACTGCTTAGAGAGGGCTGGAAAGCACTATGGAGCGGTATATAAAGGCTATTGCTACTCCTTCCTTCCTTCCTTCCTTCCTTCCTTCCTTCCTTCCTTCCTGGTGCAGTGGTTAGAATGCCATATTGCAGACTGACTCTGCCCATAGCCAGGAGTTTGATCCTGATGGGCTCAAGGTGGACTCAGCCTTCCCTCCTTCTGAGGTGGGTAAAATGAGGACCCAAATTGTTGGGGGCAACACTCTGTAAGCCACTTAGAGCGGGCTGTATTAGCACTATGAAGCAGTATATAAATCTAAGTGCTATTGCTATTTTATCTATGGCCTCCAACACTTACAATATGTACGTTCCGGAATTCTTTACAAGCTCTCTTGAAAAATGTGCCTGTCTTCATTAGGATGAAAACTTTGAGCCCACGTGTGTTTCCCACATATTCATATAACCTGAGATTTAAGACTCACTGATTATTCAGGCATATTTATCCTGGCTGGAGATTTAGCATTATTCTAGAGCAGTGATTTTTTTTTTTTTTTTTAAATGTCTGGCTGAAAGCACGTTAGACATTGAAGAGAACGTATCCTGTCACCATATGGAAACTTGAAGGTGTATTTTTACAGAGTTTTGTGCAACGTGAGAACATTTTAACCTCTTGAACTTGTACCTCAAATCTTTTTTTTTTTTTCTTTTTTCAAAGATGGGACTCTTTTGGGTGGCAACAGAGAGATGTTGATTCAAAGTTCTCTACCCGCAAGTTCGTGTGACTCACACACTCGCACTCTAGAGAGAAACAGATGTCAGCCCCCGTCTTTCACAGTTATTTTTATTGGCATATTCCTCGTGTTTTCTTAACTGGCTATGCCTACGTTAGCATCTAATAATTGCGGCCATATATTTCGAAAGCAGCTTTTATAGCACGTTTTAATTATTTATGTCATATTTCTGTTCCCAGCCCTCTTTTCTTCCAAAGGAGAAAGAATCGAGCGTTTAAAAGGAGTTTGAATTTATTCCTAGCCAAAGTAAAGAAAAGCTTAAAATCCCCTCCTGAAAGTAAGATTGGCAAATCAAAGAAGTCGCCTTTTGTGGAGGACTTTCCATCATATGGGACTAGTCAGAAACCCCCCCGAAAATAAGACACAACTGGAAAATAAGTCCTAGCATGATTTTTCAGGATGCTCGTAATATAAGCCCTCCCCCTCCCCCCCCAAAATAACCCCCAGTTAAAATCATCAGCCAGATGGATGCAATTAGTATTGTATTTCCCCAAAAATAGGACCTAACCAGAAAATAAACCCTAATGCATCTTTTGGAGCAAAAAATAATATAAGATTCAGTCTTATTTTCGGGGAAACATGGTATGTTTCAAGTTAGCTTTTAATTGTCTATGGGTTCTAAATTTTAAATTGTCTATGGGTTTTTAAATTTTCTGGGCCAAAAATTGTTTAATTCTTTTACCAATTTTAAATTTTGTATTGAAGTGTTTTTTATTCCTGGCTGTGCACTGCCCTGAGTCCACTAGGAGAAGGGCGGTATACAAATTTAATAAACTAAACTAAGTTGTGGGGGCTTTTTTTCCAATCTAAGTCAGGGGTGGGGAACGATGGCCCCCTTTACGATCTGTGGACTTCAACTCCCAGAATTGCATGGCTGGCAGTCAAGATCCACAGGTTGTAAAAAGGACCATCGTTCTTCACTGGTTTGCATACAAAACCTGGTTGCCCTTTTCAATGAAGCTCTTGTTTCTGCTACATCAACCATTCCCTAACCCTAACCCTGGCAAAAAAAAGCAAAAAAAAAAAAAAGTCATAAAATGGGGCAAAACTCACTGAACAGATGTTTCACTTAAACACATCAATGTTGGGCTCAATTGTGGTCATAACTCGAGGAAGACCTGTAACGATGATAGGCCCCTTATTCAAGCCTGAATGTTGATAGTCCCCTTATTTATCCAAATCGCCAGAAGGCAGCGCAAGAAACAATGGATGGAAACTAATCAAGGAGAGAAGCAACCTGGAATTGAGGAGAAACTTCACAATTCCACCCGCAGAATAGCTCGCCACCAGAATTCGTGGGTAATTCATCACTGGATGTTTTTAAGAAAAGATTGTACAGCCACTTGTCTGAAATGGTATAGGATCTTCTGCTTGAGCAGGGGGTTGGACTAGAAGACCTCCAAGGTCCCTCCCAGCTCTATTCTGATTAAGCTCTTCTCCAAAGCATCTGGAAGCAGGACAAGAAGCAACGGATGGAAACTCATCAAGGAGAGAAGCAACCTGGAATTAAGGAGAAACTTCCTAACAGGGAGGACTGTCAACCAGTGGAAGAGCTTGTCTTCAGAAGTTGTGGGTGTTTCATCACTGGAGGTTATTAAGTAGAGACTGGACAGCCGCTTGTCTGAAATGGCACAGGGGGTTGGACTAGAAGACCTCCAAGGTCCCTCCCAGCTCTAGTCAGATTTTGAAGTCAACTCTCATCCCCTTGTAAAGCCTCACTGGCTCCAGATGCTTTTTATTTTTTTTATTTTTTTAAGGTTTCTGGGGTTACCGGTGGAAGAGGCCGAAAGCTTCTCCCTTGCAACTTTAGAGGGACATGTTTACTACTAAACGCAGAACAAAAAGGCAGCTTTGTCTTCTGCGTCTCTTCCCCGCCCTTTCCCCCCTCCCCCAATTCAGCAAAAGAAGTTAATTTACAGGGTAGAAACTGGAGCTGGAAATTGCTGCCAGCAAGGAAAGGAACAGCAAGCGGAATGTTTTCTGAATGGTGTAAAATTCAAGGGTTGGGGTTTTTTGTTTTGTTTTTTTTTGTTTTGTTTTGTTTTACCACCCCGTTTTTGGTCTTTGTTTTTGACTGTTTGGAGGAAACCCTACCGCACAAACTGTTGCCGACCCGCCTGCCTTTGTGTGGTCTGAAATGGCAGCCGGCAAAGCAGTGAAATGAAAGGGAAGCTGCCAAAATGGGCAGGGAGAGGGTTTGCCCTTTGCCTGGTGCTGGCATTTGAATCACATCCCCGTCTCCCAAACAAGTCAAGGGGTTTTTCCCTTTGTTTGAAAAATTAAGGGGGAGGGGGAGGAGGAGGAGGAAGGAAGATGTGGTATAAGTAGTAGTAGGAAGAAGAGGAGGAGGAAGAAGGAGGAGGAGGAGGAGGAGGAGGTAGAAGGAAGGAAGGAGGAGGAGAAGAGGAAGAGGAGGAGGAGGAGGAGGAAGAAGAGAAGAAGAAGAAGAAGAAGAAGAAGAAGAAGAAGAAGAAGAAGAAGATGATTCTGGGCCACTGCCGGAGTGAATCGGATTTGTCCTGAAATCACATGAAATGTGTCATGGAGACATGCATTGCTTACTGGCCACGGATTGTGGTTGGTCAAAGCTTACTTCAATTCCAATTCCAGTTGGGTAGGCAGCAAAAATAGGAGAGGTTTGCTGTACCCTCAATAGGTCCTGGTTAAAAAGGCACAAGAGTGGAAATCAAGAGATGATGAGTTCTACTCCTGTCTTAGGTATGAAAGCCAATGGGGTAACTTGAGTCAATTGCCAGGAGACTGTGAACTCTAGTACTGCCTTGGATATGAAAACTGGCTGGGTGACTTTGGGTCAATCACCAGGAGATGATAAGTTCTACTGTCACTTTAGGCATGAAAGCCAACTGGGTGACTTTGGGCCAATCACTAGGTGACAGGGAGTTCTAGTCCCTCTATACACATGAAAACAGGATAGTTGACTTTGACCAATCTCCAGGAGATGGTAAGTTCTAGTCCTGCCTTAGGCATGAAAGCTGGCTGGTTGACTTTGGGCCAATCACCAGGAGACTGGGAGTTCCTCTCCCATTTTAGGCATGAAAGCTGGCTGGGGGATTTTGGGGCAATCACCTTAAGATGGTGAGTTCTAGTTTTGCCATGTGCACCAAAGCATGCTGGGTGACTTTGGGCAGTCAACTTCAGCCCAACTCACCTCTCAAGATTGTCGTTGTGGGAAAAACAGAAGAAGGAAGGAGTATTGGGTATGTTCGTCATCTTGAATTACTTATAAACTAATAAAGGCGAGCTGGGGATTCTGGAAGTTGAAGTCCATGCGTCTTTAAAAGTTGCCAAGTTTGGAGAACCCAGCCATAAAAGAACCCCCAAACCTGGCGCGATACATCAAAAACATGTCTTCCCTGAGGGATTAACTCAAGAGTCCGAACTAAACAAGAGCAGAACTGCAAAGTGAATTTTCTCTCCATTTGGCCCTCATGTTAACGCCAAAAATAATAAAAGGAAATTGTATTATGGCCAAGGTACTGTTTGAAGCTCGGCCCACTGTGCTTTTGTGGATAACATAATGTGCAAAGAAGGCTGAGGGAAGTAATAGTAGTGCATGTGCAGGCAAGGAATCAGGTTGATACCAGAATTAATTGTGGGTTTGCCAACCGATGCTGTAGTTTAGGCCAGGGTGTGAAGACGGGCTGCATGGCTTATTTGTGGTTAGTTTTAATATCTTCATGGCTTGTTCCAGTCTAGAAAATTGCCAAGTGAAAGCAGGTCTCTGCGGAGAGTGAGAACAAATCAGAAATTGGCTAAAGAAACTATGATTAGTTTGCTTTGATTGAAAGACCAAATCCTGCTTATTCAAACCATGGCTTCTTGTGGTATCAATCCCAGTCTGTCTTCAACTTCTATCCCATACTGGAACAAAAGTTGGTTTAGGTGAATTCATTTTCATGCAGCACAACCTTTTATATCAAGATAAGATTCTGCTGGGTTTTAAACAACGTTTGTTTGTCCAGATTGCATGTATGACCCAAATATTAGTCATATTTTGGCTTATTATAAGTAGTCCTCGACTTACGACCACAATTGAGCCCAAATTTGCTGTTGCTTAGTGAGACATCTGTTAAGTGAATTTTGCCCCATTTTACGACGTTCCTTGCCACTGTTGTTGTTAAATGAATCCCTGCGGTTGCTAAATTAGCGACACTTGTTAAGTGAACCTGGCTTCCCCATGGACTTTGCTCATCAGAAGGTCTCAAAAGGGGATCACTGGACCCTCAGGGCACCACAACCGTCATAAATATGAGTCAGTGGCCAAGCGTCAACGTGACCGTGGGGATGCTGCAACGGTCATAAGTGTGAAAAAGCGGTCGTAAGTCACTTTTTGCAGTGCCTTTGTAAGTTTGAACGATCACTGAATGAACCGTTGTAATTTTGAACGGTCATTAAAAAAATCTATTGTTAAATCAAGAACTAACTCTATAGTCTTCTTCGATGGAATATGATCATTCTCTTTGGGAGCTGCCATCAAAATGTTTTTCCTCCCCCCATTTTCAGATAATAAAGTGATCAATATATATTTTTCCCCCTTTTAATTATCTTGCAGATTGGAAAGAACACATCTCCGAAGAGCCGAAATCGGAAACCCTCCCTGACGCCTCCGATCTAGCTCTGCCCCCTGAAATGCCCATTTTAATTGACTTTCATGCCTTGAAGGACATCCTGGGGCCACCGATGTATGAACTGGAGGTACGACTTCATTTTTCTTCCGTTATTTCTTCTTTTTCTGTTTCTTTCCTTGGTTGGCCTTGCAGCTTATGCAAATCGGTAGGAGACGCTTTGCAAAGGTGGATCCTCCCCTCCTCACTGCTATGGTAGACTCTGAAGCTTTTTTTTAAAAAAAGTTTTGTATTTTTAAAAAATATA
This sequence comes from Masticophis lateralis, assembly GCA_030761175.1. Classification (NCBI taxonomy): domain Eukaryota; kingdom Metazoa; phylum Chordata; class Lepidosauria; order Squamata; family Colubridae; genus Masticophis; species Masticophis lateralis. The sequence goes on along the minus strand of JAUDYJ010000010.1, from coordinate 7,464,343 downwards.
AACATTCCATCTTCCCATAAACAGTATGTCATCTGAGTACAAATAACTCTGTGCAATAACTGTGCAATTTACAACATTGTTCCTTAAAGGTAAAGATTCCCCTCGCACATATGTGCTAGTTGTTCCCGACTCTAGGGGGCGGTGCTCATCTCCGTTTCATAGCCAAAGAGCCAGCGCTCTCCGAAGACGTCTCCATGGTCATGATTAAATGTCAAAGGTGCACGGAACGCTATTACCTTCCCACCAAAAGTGGTCCCTATTTTTTCTACTTGCATTTTTTACGTGCTTTCCAAGTGCTAGATTGGCAGAAGCTGGGACAAGTAAGTGGAGCTCACCCCGTTACGTGGCACTAGGGATTCAAACCGCTGAGCTGCCGACTTTCGATCGACAAGCTCGGTGTTTTAGCCACTGAGCCACTGCGTCCCTTTCCTACCTGTGATAGCTCCGTTAAAATATAGGTCTTGGGGCTAGAAAGGATCTGGTGGCTTTGGAACCACAGATTAAATCTTCAAGAAATATATACACATTCTGGACCAGTGGAGAGTTAAAAACAGCTCCAGATGGCCACCATCTGAATGTGGCCATTGGCCAATATCACTAGGTAGCAACCTCAAACAATAAGTGCTGAAACAGCTTCCTTGGCCTTACTTAACTGCCATGTCTTTTTCTCTTTTGGGGTCTCAGTGGAAAACATTCCTCCTTGGTTCCATTTGTTTGTTTTTCCTCTAGCTTGCCGTGGGCCTCTCGTTCGTTCTTTCTTTCTTCTTCTTTTTTTTTTCCTCCTCCTTGGCTCGGAGAGTTTTCACCTCTGACCTCCACTCTGCCATCAATAACTAGCTGGAAATCTAGACCTCGCCAAGACTGTTTGCCTGTCAGCGCTTGGCCGGAGGAAGAGAAACCCAAAACCGAAATTAATTGAATCAATTAGCCTTCTGGAAGGGGAAGAAGGCCTCCCCTCCCCACCCTAATGAATACCTTAGGCCCATGAGCTTGCAAGTACTGGTTTTCCACGCAGTTCCTGCAAAAGGAACTGGACACTTAGGAATCAACATTTTACTCATTTAGGGAAAGAAAGGGAGCCGTGCAGTCTGGATTCGTTGAGTCGAATTCTGAAATAAAAGCTTGGTGGGGGGGACGGAGAGACTGGATTTGAAACAACTGTTTTGCAAAGGTATTGCAGATATTGGACTAGTGAGATATGTGTGTGTGTGTGTGTGTGTGTTTCCTTTAAGCCAGGTTTTACGTAACCAAGATTTTTCTGTAACCCTAATTGAGTGAAATATATATATATATAGGTAAAGGTTCACCTCGCACATATGTGCTAGTGGTTCCCGACTCTAGGGGGCAGTGCTCATCTCTGTTTCTAAGCCGAAGAGCCAGCGCTGTCCAAAGATGTCTCTGTGTTCATGTGGCCGGCATGACTAAACGCCAAAGGCGCACGGAACGCTGTTTCCTTCCCACCAGAGGTGGTCCCTATTTTTCTACTTGCATTTGTTACGTGCTTTCGAACTGCTCAATTGGCAGAAGCTGGGGCAAGTAATGGGAGCTCACCCCGTTGCGCAGCACTCGGGATTCGAACCACTGAATTGCTGACCTTTCGATTGATAAGCTCAGCCACTGAGCCACCACGTCCCATATAAGAGAGTTAAGGTGAGCATAATTTCTGGGGATTATACGGATACATCCCCATGGAGAGGTTGGCGAGGGATGGCGTTGTCGTCTTCTCTCTTAAACTTCCATTCCTGCAACCTTGAGATTCCTGGCGACCTTGTATCCACGGGGTAATTAAATCTGACCCTAAGCATAATTAAGGAGTCGCAATTGAAAAGGTCCTTTTTAATTGCTATCTTCATGGCAAAATGAGGTGGCAACATCTGGAGAAGGACCTTCAATTATGGCTGCAGTTGGACTCCATGGAGGGTGTGTTTGTGTGTGCTGAGATTAATAGTCTACATCCCAAATTGCACGGGGCTTCAAAGTTTCAAACCAGAATGATTTATGCTCGGAACTACAGGTAGTTCTTGATTTACAGCCAGAATTGAGCCTAAAATGTCTGTTACTAAGTGAGACATTCGTTAAGTGAGCTTTGTCCCATTTTATGACCCTTCTTGCTACAGCTGTTAAGCGACTCACGGCAGTTGTTAAGCCAGTAACATGGTTTTTAAATGAATCTGGCTTCCCCATTGATTTCGCGTATCAGGAGGTGGCAAAATGAATTTTGGTCATGTAGCCATAACGATGGTCATAAATTTGAAAAACGGTCATAAATCCCTTTTTCAGTGCCATTGTAATTTCGAACTGTCACTAAATGAACTGTTGTAAGTCGAGGACTACCAGTACTGCACGTTTGATTGTCTGTAATACCATTAAGAACAAGCGAGTTGGATTCTGCCTAGCCTGGCCCACCCAATCGTGAAAAAGCTGTATTGGTCCACCCAATCGTGAAAAAGCTGTATTTGGCACTCGTGTGCCAAAGCAAATGGCAAATATTATGAGCCTGGATAGCTCAACAGACTAAAAGCCTGTTATTAACATTCAGCTGTCTGCAATTATTGCAAGTTCGAATCTCCCCAGGCTCAAGGTTGACTCAACCTTCCATCCTTTCTAAGGTAGGTAAATTGAGGACCCAGTTTGTGGGGGCAATAAGCTGACTTTGTATAAAATATATACAAACGTATGAAGGCTATTGCTTAACGCATTGTAAGCCACCCTGAGTCTCCGGAGAAGGGGGGCATATAAATCTAATTAAAAGAAAACTGCACTTATATAGTGCTTTACAGCCCTCCCTAAGTGGTTTACAGAGTTAGCCTCTTGCCCCCAACCTCAATCTGGATCCTCATAGCTTAACATTTCAAGTTTTGGCCACTTCTGTTCCCAAGAATTTAGAATAGAATAACAAAGTTGGAGGTCTTCTAGTCCAACCCCTTGCTCAGGCAGGAAACCCTACACCACTTCAGACAAATGGCTATGTAATCTCTTCTTAAAAACTTCCAGTGTTGGAGCATTCACAACTTCTGGAGGCAAGTTGTTCCACTGATTCATTGTTCTAACTATCAGGAAAATTCTCCTTAGTTCCAGGTTGCTTCTCTTCTTGATTAGTTTCCATCCGTTGCTTCTTGTCCTGCCCTCAGGTGCTTTGGAGAATAGCTTGACTCCCTCTTCTTTGGGGCAGCCCCGGAGATATCGGAACCCTGCTATCATGTCTTCCCTGGTCCTTCTTTTCACAAGACTAGACGTACCCAGTCCTGCAACCGTTCTTCACATGTTTTAGCCTCAAGTCCCCTAATCATCTTTGTTGCTCTTCTCTGCACTCTTTCTACATCTTTTTTACATCTTGGCAACCAAAACTGAATGCAGTATTCCAAGTGTGGCCTTACCAAAGCCTTATAAAGTGGTATTAACACTTCACATGATCTTGATTCTATCTCTCTGTTTATACAGTCTAGGACCGTGTTGGCTTTTTTGGCAACTGCAGCTTTTTTGGCATTTCATGCAGGCTGCACTCTAGATGCAGATGAGATGAAGGATGACTTGTGAGCATCTGGCCTCTCCTTTCTTCCAGGTGTCCGTGCGGCTGAATCAACCAGGCGTGGCGATAGGCTTAGCCTGGACGCCATTAGGCGGAGAGATCATGTTTGTGGAAGCCAGTCGGATGGATGGGGAAGGCCAGTTGACCCTAACCGGTCAGTTGGGGGACGTCATGAAGGAATCAGCCCACCTCGCCATCAGCTGGCTGCGGAGCAACGCCAAGAGATACCAACTGACCAATGGTAGAGGAGGCTGGTGCCAACCCAATGTGTCCTTTTAGCAACGTCTTGTTATAGATCTGTAGACCAGTCATTCAACAATCACACTTTTTTTGTTGTTTGGAATGAAGCATCACCAATGGTAGGAGAAAATTGTGGCTTATGTGGGCAAGATAAGTGACAAATAAGTTTAACAACAACAACAACAACTAGTAGTAGTAGTAGTAGTAGTAGTAGTAGTAGTAGTAGTAGTATTTAATCTGTAGTGAGATTCACAACCTTTGATGCTGGTTAATAGCTCAGCAGTTCAAGTCCTAACCAAGGACCTAGGAACTGTTAAGGTATCGTTGGAGGATGTAAGCTGTTCCAAGTAAGATGGTTTTTTGTAGAGTCAAAATGTTCAAGTCCAGTAAATTTAGAATTTCTAAATAGCGGGGTAGCCCTTTGGGTATTGCTCCAAGGGCTCCAATTACAATCGGGACAACACACGATTTCTTTATTCTTTAGTTGTTGCTATTTTATTATTATTATTATTATTATTATTATTATTATTATTATTATTATTATTATTATTATTATTATTATTATTATTATTATTATTATTCGGAACTGCCCATATACTCAGATGCTACTTTAACAGCTCTTAGGTCCTTAGTTAGGACTTGAACTGTTATGTTTTTACCAGTAATAATAATACTGATGATGGTGATGATGGTGATGATATAATATCATTGACACCAGTCAGTGCTATTTGTGATACATTTTTAAATGTTCAATTGACTGAGTTTCATGTCTAGTGAATAAAAGTTTATAATAATAATACATTTTAAGAAGATACCTGGTTGATACCTAGGATGCTGGTAGCAACCCGTTTCAACTATCAGCACCAGTCAATGATATTTGTGATACGTTTAAAAATGTTCAGTTGACTGGGTTTCATGTTTAATGAAAATAATGAAAATAATAATAATAATAATAATAATAATAATAATAATAATAATAATAATAATAAATGAAACATGTAACAGTGATACCCACTGTCATTGGGGCACTTGGTACCATGTCCAAGAATTTTATAAATCCACAAATTGCAGTTTTCTGCAATAACACCAGCGGAACTGTAAAAAACTGGCTACTTGGAACATCGTACATTTTAAGAAGGTACTTGGTTGATCCCTAGGATGGTGGCCACAACCCATATCAACCATTAGCACCAGTCAATGGTATTTGTGATGCATTTTTGAATGTTCAGTTGACTGAGTTTCATGTTTAATGAATAAAGTAAATAATAATAATAATAATAGCAATAATAATAGTAATAATGATGATGATGATGACTCGATAGGTAGACAAAAATGCCAAACACAGCCTGAACATCTGGATCTCTGTGTGATGATCGATAACAACAATTGTAATAATATCTTGGCCATTTTAATTTATTTATTTTTTCGTTACTTTTATACTATAGTTTTATCCCATTGTAAGCTGCCTAGAATCACGTGACAGCTAAATGGAGGGCAAATAAGTTTAATCGAGAAACAATAAATAAATTGTAGTGATTTTGAAGGGTAAATAAGATGTTTGTTTGTTTTTAGATAAGATTCGTTAGCATGCATCATCACACCAGAAAGGCACTAACTTCCTTCTGCCATCAATCTAATCTAATCTTCATCTAGAGCAGGTTACCTTTTTTTTTTTTTTTCTAAATGCTAGAAGTGGGTTTATTGATGCAGGTGTTTTTCACACACCACCCCCTCCCTCCCTTTGCTGGCACTTCTGCTTTCAAATACGGGTTTTCTTCCAAAATGGAAACATGTTAGGAATTCAAGCCTTCCAGTGCCCGGGGTGGGTTTCTTTTATTTATTTTTAGAACAAAGACCGGCCTAGCACCAATCTGCAAATCCCTTTCTCTTTCTTAAAGCTTCTGGAAGTTTTGATCTCCTTGACAACACAGACATCCATCTGCACTTCCCAGCTGGAGCTGTCACAAAAGATGGACCATCTGCAGGCGTTACCATAGTAACCTGCCTTGCCTCCCTCTTCAGTGGGCGGCTGGTGCGTTCAGATGTAGCCATGACTGGAGAAATTACGCTAAGAGGACTTGTTCTTCCAGTAAGTATTGTTTAGAGATCATGATGGTTAAAGCTTTTACCCGCCCCCGGATCAGCTCCGATTCTTCCCTTCTTTATTCTAAGAATACCTATCCGGGCAACCTTCACTTCCTAGAGAGCTTTTCTGAAACCTTCCCTTATTAGATCACTGTTTTGCAGGGCTGTGCCACGTCCTGGAAACTAGATTTGGTGCAGCTCCTTTGCATTGGAGTAAGCCAGCATCCCCAATGGCAATGGCGAGATTCAGGGAAGAACAGATCACGGCGATTTCTTGCAACTGCAGGGTTTCGCACCGTCAGATGATGCTTAGCTGGAAGCTCTGGTGACGTCACTACTCTTAAGCTCAGGGGCCTGTGAAGGAAGGGATCCCCGTCTCCGTTCGCATCTAGGTGGCCCCAGAAATGTTCTCATTCTTGAGAGGCGTTGTGGTTGAAAATTGGATAAGCATCTCGATTGCCTTAATTAAAATGGTCCTCCTTTCAGAATGAGAAGGTGTGGTGTTTAGCGCAAACCTGGAATGGGCAATGGAAAAAAGTCAAGATTTTTTTTAAAGAGATGTGTGGCATATGGTTTGCATCTTTATCTAGAGAGAACTCTTGGCACGAGTATGGATTACAGCAAGGCAGCCAGTAACTTGCAGAAAAGAACACCTGTTTAGAGACAGGCAGATAATTGCTCCTTTCCTGTTTTCCTCTTAGCTCGCTCGCTCTATCTATCTATCTATCTATCTATCTATCTATCTATCTATCTATCTATCTAATCCATCTATCCATCTCATCTCTCTCTCTCATCTATCTGTCTATCTCCATCCATCCATCCGTCCATCCGTCCATCGTCTGTCTGTCTATCTCAGCTATCTATTATCTATCATCTGTCTGTCCATCCATCCATCCATCTCTCTCATCTATCTATATCTATCTATTTATCCATCCATCTATCCATCTCATCTATCTCATCTCTCTCTCTGTCTGTGTCTCTGTCTACATCCATACATCTCATCTATCTGTCTCATCTTTCTCTCTCATCTATCTCTCATCTCATCTATCTCTCTCTCTATCTATCTCATCTGTCTCTCTGTCTGTATATTATATATCTATCGTCTGCCTGCCTTCCTGCCTATCTTTCTCATCTATCTCATCTCTCTCTCATCTATCTGTCTGTCGTGTCTGTCTATATCTATCTATCTATCTATCTATCTATCTATCTATCTATCTATCTATCTATCTATCTATCTATCTATCTATCTATCCCTCTATCTGTTCCATCCATCCATCTCATCTCTCATCTATCTTATATCTATCCATCCATCTCATCTATCTCATCTCTCTCTCATATCTGTCTGTCTATCTACATCCATCCATCCATCTCATCTATCTGTCTCATCTTTCTCTCCTATCTATCTATCTTTCTATCTCATCTGTCTGAATATTATATATCTATCGTCTGCCTGCTTTCCTGCCTATCTATCATCATCTATCTCTACCTATCTATTATCTATCTATTAACCAAATTTAGCCGGCCGTAAACCATTCCCCCCACCCCACCCCCGTACAACCTGTGACTGATAAAGCTGAAGAGAGCCAACCAGCTCCCACCCAGTAATGGGCCATTTAATAACCGGCTTTACTTAGCATATTAAGGCATAAGCTTGTTAGTTTTGGCTTTCCGTGCCCCATCGACTGAAGTCCATTGTGATTCATTCAAACATGGCTTAGCACAGTAACTGAATACCATGAATGTGTTTGCAAAGCTAAAGGTGGTGGCTTCTACTGGCTTAACTTGCTTGCTGACGGTTTCTGCCTCTCTGAAATTAATACTGCTTACCAGAGCTTTTATTATCGAAGGACAAGCAAAGCAGCCTTCGTTTAACCTTCCCTCTAATCCAGAACCTTGAAATTGTCCCATGCAAAGGGACTCTTAGCAGTTCAGGGTTAGGAACTGTGCTTCACATTTCAAAAATATCACATTCAATTCCTGGCCCCGCTGTTTAAAAAGAATGATGATATCTGTGCAGCAATACTGGAGGATTTAACTAGAATAGTAACCTGTTTGCTGTAGAAAGATCTGGATATGATATGTAGCACCTTCCCAGTTCCACCCCAAAGAGGTCATTTCTTGTAAATTAACAGCATGTTCATCTCAGGATTGAAAGCTTTCGAAAATGAGTGAGGAGTTTAAAATCCTGACATTTCTCAAAGAAACTGCTCCTTAGGATGGAAGATTTCCCTGACTCTCCAGAATTATATTCTTCAGCATTTTGTCCCCCACTACAGTTATCTCCATCCCGTCAGCTAAGCCCCATTTACGATTTGAAATGTGCCGTTCCGGTTATTTCATAGATTAATGTGTGTTCCTTGAAATGGTTTGGTTTTTCCGTCACTGTGTGTGAGATAGGTGGCTAAACCAATGAACAAACGTGCCCTTTGAAGTGAAGTGTTTCCTAACGTTACCATAGAGCGGTGTTTCTCTACCTTGACAACTCAGATACATGGGCTTCAACTCCCAGAATTCCCCAGCCAGCGTGTTCTTTTTACAGATATTTTTATTTTCCAAAGAAAGTAACATCTTCTTGCGAAAGTTAGTTCTTACACAGTCTGAACGAAGTAGTTTGCTAATGGATCGAAGAGTGGAAACGGGGTCTCCCACCCATGAGGTAGGATGTACAAGACAAAAGGGCACCAAAAGGATTTGTCTCTTTTATTTATATCCGCAGCTTCTTATTGAAACACACACAAAAAGAGTTGCTGGAATTCCTTTGTTGTGCCTCCTAACTTTTTCCGTTTATCAAAAGTTCTTGGATTCCTGTGGCACCCTCCCCCCCTTCCCTTGTTGGCTTCCTCTCCTGCCTCTTGGTTGAAGACACAGTAGGAAGCTGGCTGTGTCTTTTGCTTTGGAGTCAGAATAAGGTTGCAGCTGTTGTCCTGAAGCTAGTTTATAATTCAGTTAACACGAGAGAATTACCCAGATTCGGAATGCAATCTGCCTCCTCTTGACACAGGTCCCCAAATGGCTCCTTTCTTGCTTGAAAGGCCTCTCTCTTTCATTCTCATTCTCTCTCTCTCTCTCTCATTCTTTCTCTCACTCTCATTCTGTCTTCCTCTCATTCTCTCTGTCTCTCATTCTCTTTCTCTCATTCTCTTTCTTTCTTTCTCTCATTCTCTTTCTCATTCTTTATCTCACTCTCTCTCTCTCATTCTCTTTCTCTCACTTTCATTCTGTCTTCCTCTCATTCTCTCATTTTCTCTCATTCTCTCTCATTCTTTCTTTCTCTCATTCTTTCTTTCTCATTCTCTTTCTCTGTCTGTCTGTCTCTCCCTCCCACCCAACCGCCTTCCCCCATTCTGATTTTCCCTGTCTCCTTCATAGGTCGGCGGAATAAAAGATAAAGTTTTGGCCGTGCACAGAGCTGGCCTGAAGAGCGTCATCATCCCTCAAAGGAACGAAAAAGACCTTGAAGAAATCCCCGCCAACGTACGACAGGATCTCAATTTTGTGATGGCCAGCACCTTGGATGATGTCCTCAATTCAGCTTTTGACGGGGGATTTTCCACAAAGGCCAGATTCGAACACTTGAACAGCAAACTCTAAAAACGAGCGGATGAAGTTGACAGAAAGAACGAAAGCCAAGATTTATCTAATAGCCTGTAAACGCAAGCGCGGGTTAAAGGGGGCAAGAAGAGGCTATCTGACATTAGTTGTTTATTTTTATTTTTTAAGAAGAAAAGGAATATTTTTAAGGGAGCCATAATGATTCTTGCTGCTGCTTCTGATTGGCCCTACTCTGCATTCATGGGGATAGTAGCTCTGCAGAGATAGATCTGAATGCTTAACCTCTTAATGATGCTTATTTCCCAGTGCTATTAAGAGATACATTTACACATGGACAGACAGCATAGCACTCGCTAAGCACATGAGCCTTCAGGAAAGCTTTTTTCTTCCCCCTGTTAAATTGAGTTGAATGAACATAAGAGATTTTTTTAATTATTATTATTATTATTACTATTTTTTGCTGGAATGTCAGAGTTCTACTCAAATGACTGTTGTTGCCAGGCAGAGTTTTCTCCTTTCCTGTAAAGGAAGAAGCATTGCAAGCATAATCTTCAGAGGCATTCCTCCTTCCAGCTGTACTGCCAGTGCAGAGAAAAATATACTCTTAAGTCTGAATGTGCAAAAAAACCAGACCCGGCCAATGCCAGACATCCCTGATTAGACAAATGGCTCGTGAGGCCACCAGGAAGCATTAAATTCTTTCCAATGGTATCTGAACGGAGTTCTTAGCCCCGGCTGCTGCTTCTAAACTCCTGAAAATTATTAATTGTGGTGAGCAAAGAAGCCATTGGTTTCTCTCAGGTAAACTGTGCTGGTTTAATGCTTCATTGAAAATATATTTTGTCAACATATATACCAGTGGTAGCACGCAGAGCCATATCTGTGGGCAGATGAGCATTGCCCTAGCTCAGCATGCACGCTGGCCAGCTAATTTTCAGGCCTTCCGGGCCCACCAGAAGTCAGGAAACGGGCCATTTCCAGCCTCCAGAGGGCCTCCGGGGAGGGTGGGGAAGGCCATTTTCACCCTCCCCAGGCTCCAAGAAAGCCTTGAGCCAGGGGAGAGCGAAAAACAGGCCTTCCAGTCCCACAGAAAGTCTGCAGATGGGCCATTTCTGCCCTGCGGAGGGCTCCGGCAGGGAAAGCTGTTTTCGCCCTCCCCAGGCTTCAAGAAGGGCCCTGGAGCCTGGGGAGAGTGAAAAACGGGCCTACTGGGCCCACCGGTAATCTTTTTGCCATTGTGTGCAAAAAGCGTGGGGAGCTTGGGGGGGTCATGTGCGAATGCAGAAGGTGGGTGGGGCATTGAATTATGGGTGTGGGCACGCATGCGCGTGATCCCCCCTGCTCCTCCCACTTTTGGCACGCGGTAGCAAAAAGGTTAGCACAACTTCCTCTGTGGAAGTCGAAGGAATTCCTTTGTGGGTTTGGCCACATGTCCCACAACAGTGCAAGGAGACCCACAGAACGTTTAGCTCCCGAGACCCCGAGTGTTTTCAACTATCGTGAAATGTTGGCTGGTTGATAAAACAGGCATCCATGAAGACAATTCTTTTTCCCCGAACTGGCAGCTTGTTCTGTGAATGCAAAAATGCGACACAGAGTAAAAACTCTTCCTTGTAACGTACAAGCAAAGTGCATTTGTTGACTCTTACGAGCAAATACGCTCTTCCAGTGTGAACATCAGATTTTGATGTAATTTTATTTAATCATCTTTTTTTTTTCCCAATGAGGAAATCTATAAAGCTGCTGAAAGTTGACATTGGTTTGGTGACACTTCGTCCTTTTTTTTTTTTTTTAGGGCACACTTTCTGAGGACACATTGATCAGCATAAAGGTCACTTTTGCAAGATTTAGATACATTTTTAAGATGCTTTAATATTTATGTGTGGCAAACCTAGCCAAAACCTAGTAGTATAAAACAGGTTAATAAATTATAATTTGCTATTACATGCTATTAAGTACCATCTGCAGGGGGGACCTACTCCCTGGACCTCCTCCGCAAATTACTAATCAGATGAACACAACTCGGCAACAGGCACTGTGCAAAGGGTTCTTTGTAATTAGAAAGGGTTCTTTGTAATTGTTGGGACAAGATCTTAAACCAGATCTTGTCCCAACACCCTAAATTACTTCCCGGCTGCAAATCTGAGCAACTTTACAGGGCAATCTTGCAAGGGCTGTAGGTCGCTGTTCAAATAAAGCAAAGCAGAAACAGAAATAGCAGTACAGTTAATTATATCATTAACTGTGTGTATAACCAGAATGAGCATGGGAATTGTATGTATTCCTCTAACATGCCCTACAATCAATCTGCTTTTAACTGCTGGATCGTTTTCCACTGCATTTTATTTATTGCTCTTTCAGCTGTTCGGACTCCATGCTTGTCCTGCAAGTCTATTCTGGTCACAGACAGCCTTCCAAGTATCACTACCCCTTCGTATCATTTGGGTTACTTGATCAATGCTAGATTCAAGTGGTACCGGTTGGGTCAGTATGTGTATGTGTGCGTGTGGTGTGTGTGTGAACCATTTGGCGCACCCTTTATTTTGTCAATATATCAACACCTACAGAAAAATGCTCTGGCTTGCAAAACAAGACGTATTTAAAGAGGCCAGCTGCTCTTCATTTTCACCCACTCTCCAAAATCAAAACGGTCCAAAACCTCTGCACCAAAATAAGCAGCAGCCCAATGGTTTTAAATGCAGAAGTTTTTATTTAAAATGAATTTGAGGATTCATTGAGAACCAGCCGAAGTCCACAGCGCTTACATGGAAATAAAAAGATTCTGGATTTGAGTGTCTAGGACAGAGTTATTCAAACATGGCAGCTTTAAGACATGTGGACTTCAACTCCCAGCTGGCTGAAGAATTCTGGGAGTTGAAGTCCACAAATCTTAAAGCTGCCAAGTTTGAGGATCCCTGGTCTAGAGAGATTCTCAGTCATCTAGGTCATGGTTGCCCCAAAGGTGCTTTTTTTCCAAGAGGCAACTGAACTTCCTTGGTTTTTCCTTGAAGACGTTTTCCTTCTCATCCAAGAAGCTTCTTCAGTTCAGTCACAAGAAGCTTCTTGGATGAGAAGGGAAATATCTTCCAGGAAAGAAAATCCAGCTGCCTGTTGAAAAAGCAACTTTTGAGACACCCTGGATTTGAGCAAGATTTAGGACATAGGCCTAAACGAAGCGTCTGTTGTAGGCTAACCACGATATCACCTCCATATTGCTGCATAATCTATACGACTATTAGCTCACGAGACTAAACTCTTCCTGACCATTTTCTACACCAATCAAAACAGGTTTCTCCTTTTTGTGGAAAGCATGACCTCTAACAAAACGTCGTAGCTTTGAGACTGCTCTGACATCCTCAAGACCAGCGTTTCCCAACTTCAGCTGTTTTTTAAGATTTTGTAGACTTTAATTCCCAGCGGGCTGGAGCATTCAGTCCATTTTGCTGGAGTTTTCCTTGGAAAAGAATTCCAGAAATCAGGTTTTTGCTGTGCATTATTTCAGGCTGTTTTAAAGGAGCCCTTATTTTAGAAGTGGACAGCTTCCTTACCGAATGCCGTAGTCTTAAATTTTCTTTTTATCCAACATTAAGAGAAGAGACGTCTTAAATACAACAGGAGCTTATCTCTCAGACAGATCACTCCCAATACTCACTCTGCCCTGTCTTTTCTGATATCATTCTTAAATCCTACTCCTTTACCGGTGTGTGTTTAGAGTAGATCTTCCTGCTCCAACAGTGGCGTGATCTACAACAGATTTCCACCTCCTTAATCCTGCAGTGTAAATCTTGTGGGAATTTATATTCTCCTACTGTCACAGCTAAGGAATGCAACCTTTTGTCCTCCTACTAGCCAGTCTGATGACATCTGAGAAAATCTGAAAATAAATCTTGGGCTGTGCTGGAACAGGAAGCTCAGCCACTTATCTTTCCGTAACATTTTACTTGTGAAAGGAAGTGACTTGGGAAACATGTTGAAGGGGGATGCTGGGAGGTTATTTACCCCCTCTCCCAACTGCACTGTAACGTTTCCTTGGCAGTATAGATCATCCTCAATTTACAACCACAATTGAGCCTAACGTTTCTTCTGCTGAGACGTTTGTTAAATGAGTTTGGTTCCTTGCCATAGTTGTTAAGTGAATCCCTGCAATTGTTAGTTGTTAATGGTTGTTAAGTGAATCTGGCTTCCCCATTGTCATAAATATGAGTCTGTTGCCAAGCATCCAAATTTTGATCACATGGCCATGGGGATGCTGCAATGACGTGATTTCTGACTGCTAGTTCAGCAGATCAGCAGATCAAATCTCACCGGCTCAAGGTTGACTCAGCCTTCCATCCTTTCGAGATGGGTAAAATGAGGACCCTGATTGTTGGGGGCAATATGCTATTTAGTATACTGTCGATTTTTGTAAGCCGCCCAGAGTCCTCGGAGAGTGGGCGGCATAGAAATATGATTAATAAATAAATAATAAATTTCACGCTGACTGAAATAATTGCCCCAAGACAATCAATATAGGATAGAATGGGAGAGAAAAAGACATGGAGTATTGATATCCTTGTGGAGAAAAAGTTGTGGACTATTGATGTACTTGAGGCATGAAGACGATGAGCTTGTTGACTGCAAAGCTGACAACCTAGGTCAAAGACCCAAGCGCTATGCAATGGGGTGAGCTCGTTTTTTGCTCCAGCTCTTGTCCAGTTTGAAAGCAGGCAAATGCGAGTAGATAAATAGGTACCACTTCGGTGAGAAAGTACAGCATTCCGTGCACTTCGGCATATAGTCATGTGAGCCACAACCACAGAAATGTCTTTGGATAACACTGATTTTCTTGGCTAAGAAGAAGAGATGAGCAGCGTTCTCTAGAATCATATATGACCAGACAGGGGAACCTTTGCCTTTACTCTATAGATATACTAGAATAGAATATTCTTTATTGGCCGTGTGATTGGACACACAAGGAATTTGTCTCTGATGCATAAGCTCTCAAGTGTACATACAAATAACAAAAATACCAATAAGAGAAGGTAAGAGGAAAGATGAGAAGGATAGTAGTAATACAGGCCTACTACATGGGTAAATATCCATGTAGGTCTCTAGAGATTTTCTGCTCACTAGATCTCTCTGGTGATTTCGTGTGAAAAATAATGGTGTGGAAAGAGGGCCTTCATTCAGAAAGTTTGGAAAGGCTTTGTTTCAGATCTCTCTAATGGTTGGTTGTACTAGCATACTAGCTGAATCTATAGCAACTTCTTTTTACCAAGGGTTACACGTTTGAAGGTAGATGGTGCAATGAAGGTAAGCAAGTTTTTTATAGCAATCTCTGAGAATTCACAGAGTACATTGAGAAATATATATTCTTACTTTTCGTAGGCTTTATGTGTGTGTGTTTTTTTAAGCCACGTTTTTCCTACGTAACCAAGATTTTTCTGCAACCCTAGTTGAGTGAAATCACATTCACTAGTTTCTGAGCTTTTTTTCCCCCTTCTTTCTGCCAGAATGAAAAGAAGGGAAAAAAGCCCAGAAAGTAGCTATAGCCGGCACATTTGACTGTACTGTATGACTCAAGGTGGGTTCCTAAGTATCATATGCAAACACCCAAGCTAAATTTTTAGGCACATGTCCAGCTGCCCTTTCACTGCTGCCCTGAGAGAATTGCTGACTCAAAGAACGACTTAAATACGTTTGTGAAATCATCCCGGCCCTGCAGTAGAAAAGATTGACAATTTTCCTCTAGCGAGATGCACCCTTGGAAAGCATTCAGTGGGCATCTAAAATTGCGTATGACAGCTTTGTTCTACTTTGTGCACTTTCGTGAATTATAAAAAGGGGAAAATACTCGAAATCGAATGATATAAAGATCGTTCAAGAACACCTCACTCGTGCACGCCTTGCCATCTCGTTAAGCAAAAGGCTTAATTGCAAGCCTACGTAATTTAAACGCAGCTGTCTCCTTTGAAGTCAAAACTGGTGTAGTAGTACTGTCAAAAAGTCAGTACTGGTATCTATGCAACTTATGTACCTGGAGCACATGCCATCCCTCACAGTCAAGGCATGACATGCACTGCAAACAAAAACTTTCCATAACTATATTATATCCAGGTGTATATTATGTCCAGGTGTATTCCTTATAAAGTAGAGGCTTTACATGTGTTGCTAATCCCTATATCCAGTAGCCTAAATCTCATACTGGTAGTTCTTGACTTATAACTGGTCACTTAACAAGCATTCAAAGTTAAGATGGACTTGGAAAAAGTTACTTAATAATCCGTCTTCTAAGTTAAAATTGCTGCACTCTTTCCCCCATGGTTGTATGATTGTATTTTGGGTACTTGGCAACTGGCTCACATTGACAACCAGTTGTAACATCTCAGGATCACGTGATTGCATTTTTCTATTTTCTGGCAAAAACATGTCCATTGGACTAGCAATGGGCACGGTTGCTCATTTAGGAACCATTATAAGAATGGTTTTGAAATCGAGACCAGTCCCATGATGACCAAAATTCCAGACTCAGTTGTGGATGTAAGTTGAGGGCTACTGTGAACAGCACTTTTCCCATTCACTCCCCTCTTTGTTGCCTGAAATCTCATTTGCTGTTAAAAGAATCATTGATGATGGTTAATTTAGTCATCTGAATTTTTCTTCATCTTAAGATAACTTTAAAAACAAAGTATTGGTGCAATATGTGCTAACATGCCTGGCTTCTAGGAACAAATACAAAATGTGTGAGACCACGCCTCACATTTCTCCTGGATGTTCCCATCTATAAATGGCCCAAAGGAAGTTAGGCAGATAAGCATTCACAGAATAGCCTGCTGGAAGAAGATCCTTGGCACAAAAGGATCCTGCTGCAGGAACCTAGCATTAAAGATGAAACTGCAAGGAAGACTTCCATTTTTAGTTTGCTTTCATTCCATTATTGCCAAAATAAAATTTAACAAAACAGACCAGCCAACATCACTTTAAGATATTTCAGTTTGCCAGAAATTCTTTTAATGACAGAATTTTTTGAAAGACCAAAACAGCTTATTTCAACTCTCTCCTTTAAACAAATGGCCTATATTTATAGTTACAAATACTGTAAACTATGCTTTCTTGTATTGCACAATAATTAATACAAGAATGACCTCAAAATGTTTCAAGATCTCTCAAATTCTTTTGAAAATGGGCCCAAATTTCCCACTAACTTAAAATAAATTAGAACATAATGAAACATTCAAAATCAAGTTTGAAATAAAAATGCAATGGTATCTACAATCTAAAAGACGACTATTTTGGAATTTGTCTATTCTTCAAGTTGTATGCACCATTCTTTGCGGCAAAGCAGCACCCCAAAAACATTACCAATATATGGAAGTCTACCTTTAGCCATAAGCAATTTTGCTGTGTATCAGAAGATGATACCCGTAAGTTATTTCAAAAGGTCCCCTTCCAAAAATCAAAAAGGAAACAGGAAAAAAAAAAAACCCCGAATCACAGGAAAGAAAAATCATTTATTTAATGAAAAACTAGAAGTTAATAAAAATTAGCAAATACACAGAAAATTTATACAAGAACAGCAGCAATACTATGTAGTGACTTGGGAAGAAAAAAAAAAGCAAGGGAGAAAAGGAAGGAACAGGAGAAACAGCGGTCAAACCCCAAACCGCTGTGCATGGCTTGTCAGTCAAAAGAAACACAAATGAAAACACAAACAGTATCCTTTTTCAAAAGTACAATTAATCTACAAAGAAGTTTAGGATTATTTTACAGCACTTTTCATAGAATCAATTCTTAATACAAAAGGATGCCCATTTTGGGTATATATATATATAATATAATTTTTATATTATATTATATATATATATATATATATATATATATATATATATATATATATATATATATATATATATATATATATATATATATATATATATTTCAGTGGTTTACTGCTGACTCATTTAAATATATTAGTGTTATTACATGCAACTGTTATCTGCACCTGAACAGTCTTCTCATTAATTTACCTTCACTGATGCCGGCCTCTCCCTCCCAATTGTTCACACCTAGCAGTCAGATGTTTACCACGGTTTCTGCGAAACTGAATGCAGTGGATTTGGATTGAGGTGATTATTATTATTATTATTATTTTAGACACTGGCCCTGAAAATGTCAGATTGGGGTTTCAGCACATTGAAATTGTCACATTAATACCTAAATTGCCGTTCTCTGCAAACAGCTGTGCAATGCTGGTGTCAAAGACTAAGCAGTCACTATTCATGATGGCGGTTGCGATCCCCTCATGGATCGATCGCGGGGTAGCTTCCCAAGTCAATCGCCGCCTGTGACCGTTTAGCTCGAGGCGGTAAGCAAAATTTTCAGCTTGTTTCCGCGTGCCTATCAACTGTACGATTGCAAAGAACTGCTGGTGACCATCGTATTTCTCCTGTTTCTCCAGTACTAACATGAAGTGAAAGCCAAAGCAAGACTGCATCATAACCCAGTCGACAGCTCCGGGAAGATTAATGTCTGTAGCAAGGAAAACAATATCTTCTCCCTGTAGCGTTGTTATTGATTTATGTTGGTGCATGAGGTGTGGCATGACAGCATCCAGAGAGCCTTGCCACTTACAAGAAGCCCCAGGGCACGGACAAGAGTAAGGCCTGAATTCGCAAAGCTCTTCGTGGTCAGCTTTCTCGGTATGCGGCAAGGTTATCTCGCAGCCGGAGGAGGCATATTTACAAGGAAAAAGTACAGAGTTGGCAACTTTTTCCATAGCCAAATTCCGAATGGAACCCAATGGTCCTCGGCAGGTTGGACAACAGGTGAGCTTGGGGCGACAATTGCTACAAACGAGGTGCCCGCTTTGGCACTGGAGGATAGGTGGCAGCACATAGTCAAAACAGACGGGGCACTCGAAGAGGCTGGCCAAGTCATTGTTGGAAGCAGTGGTGCCCGTCAAGGCAGGTACCCTTTGGGACGGTGTACACTTCGAGGTACCTGTCGGAAGTGCTGTGGCAGTCTGACGACTCATTTCTGCAAGAAACAAACAAAACAAAAACCAAAGTGAGTTCCTTTTAACTAGCAACAATCATCTCCAATTTTTTTTATGGGAAAAAGATCAAATTCAACAATGGGCCAATCTATAGAGCCTTCAGTGCAACCATTTGTCACAGTGGCTTTCAGATGGTGATAAAGAGAACAATAAAGGTTATATACCTCTCTGAACAACTGATATTTAGATGTGCACAGCCTCTAAAATGTTTCATGGTAACTAGCTGCTAAAATAGTCACCTTCTATAGTGAGGTCTCAAATCTGCTCTGAAGGTGCTCTAAAAGACAGTTAAGAGGTTTTGATAACAGCAACACGTTTTACCTGAAATGGAATCACTATGGGAACATTTTCCTCATTTTTTCTCTCCAGGATTGCTATTAAATAAACAATATTTAAAAAGAGTGCTCATTTAAATACCAACTCTAGTAAGCTGCAGTCTTGCTTTAAAAAAGGAGAGATTGAAAGTGTTCTAGCTTTCAATCTCTCTTTTTTTAAAACAAGACTGCATTTCAGCCCAAGTATCTTATGAAGTTTACAAACTGGTGAATTAAAGGTACAGTGAGTAACTCAAAAATTATTTTGTATGGCAAAATGTTGGTTATGATTTGCTTGATTAAACAGGATCTGTAAGTATTCCCGGAATTGGGAAAATCAAGAAAATTTCCAGAGGTTCCAAACTTTGTGATTGAAATCACACCCTAGATAGAACCGTAACAATATAGCTAAAACTCTTTTGCCAAAACGGTAAACAAAACCTAGCATTCTTTGTGATCCAATTTTGCTTGTTTTCTGGCATCTTTTTTTAAATCCCAAACAGAGAAATACTCTACGGACAGGAACTGCCCTTTGCTGATAATTAAGCTCAGTTAGGATTTCCCAACATCTCCAAATTAGCTGCTAAATTAAAAATAAAAAGGTTCCCTGAGTAGCTACGTGCTGTTGAAGAAACCTACTTCCGGATACACTGAGAGCTTTTCCTCAAGACAGCCTGGGTGATAATTAGCTATTCTGCCAAGCCTCTTGCAATGCAAAAACTGCCATCCTCTTAGTGACAAACACCTAGGAGGTAAGCAATGGCGTTATGCCCAGGAGGAATAGCAGCACCCTCAGCCAATATTATTTCAGCATATTATGCTTTGTAGGGATTTAAACAAAAGATGAAAAAGTAGCTCCTTCCTAAACACGTGGGACCAAAATATCAATATTTTGAAGGTGCCACATTCCAACAACGACAGTTTATGTTTTGTTTTTCATATTGATCGGAACATTTTCATTAAATATTTTCCCTGGCCATCTGGCTACATGTTTTGCATGGCTGAAATGCTATTAAATACCTATATCTAAATATAGCTAACCTCAGTAGGCTGGTAACAGTCTTACTGTGCATGCCAAGAAGCATCTGCAAACCCCAGAAAAGTACTGTATGGTGAAACCAATTAATGGGGTAGGATTCAGTAGTTAAAGTACTCAAATTAAAACAATGTCCCCATTTATTTGGCAGCAAGTTCCTCTAGGAAAAAAAAAAACACGGTTAAGGCAAAATACTGCCATATTTCAGCTGCTGTAATTAAAAAGGCAAGGGCAGCATGTAACATCTTGGGATAGCATTTCTCCTTTCTGTTAAGAGAGAGGAAATGCCTCTTCTGCCTATGAAAGCTAAATAAATTTCCTCCAGAACTGTTTATGATCAAAGAAGACATTGCTTAAATCAAATTTATTATAATGAGGGAATGGCCAAACATGTATTTGGCTACCCTGTTGTGTAAAGCACACACATCCAAAAAGCTGGGCATTACACACGTATAGCCACACTCAACCAGGCCACATATTTCATAATACACAATCTGGTAAAGTGATTTAGAAATCGCATTTCCACACCCTTTAATCAGACACTTTTATCAAGTTTATCAAAGCTCAGCCCTAGTTATTTTGTATGCTAAGAAATTAATCATTTGGGTTTTATACTTGCTGTGAAACAATTCCCACACTACGTTTATAGGAGTAGTATTCTATAGTCATAGAATCCATCAAGAATTTACTGATTCTTGAAAAGTGAGGAAGGGACCCCATTCTCATACAAATTTTCTGTATCTATATTGACAAGAACATGCTCTAGAAAAGTTTTCTAACTAGAATCTTTGCCAATTTATAATTAGATCATTTGCATGGCCTCATGGAACAATACATATAAACTGTATTTTATATTAAACATATTAGTATAAATGTTTTACACACAGTTTTACTGAGCTTGCTTAAAATAACTCAGTAGCTTTCCATATTGCCAATCATTTGCCAGAAGGGAAAGCCCTCATGTGACAAAATCCTTAATCCATTTGGATGAAACTGATCACTACTGTAGTCATCTGGATGGACAAGTTTCTATGTATTCATTTAACTTCTTTCCTCCATATCTAGAACTTTCTCCACTTTCACCTTGTAATATCTTATGAAGGACACGTTGTGAGTTTTCATGGCTGAGTGTGGTGGACCTGAATCTAATCCTGAGTCATAGTCCAACACCCTAACCAGTATGTTGGCTTTTTCTTTCAATTTAAACTAAACTGGCTTTACTAAAAACATGTTTTGCAAACTTAAATATCTGGTTTGTTTGAAATGATATTTCATTTCTAGAACTGCAAAATCTGGGCATGTTACTAAAGTAGTAAATTCTTATTTGACCTATTTAAAAACTAATTTTCCAATTCCTTGAAGTATAATTGTGCTCATGTTAGTTGCTAAGTACTGGTTTATACGCTATCGTAGGTCTCATGCTTTACTATAAAATGTTTTTAAAGCATTTCTGTGTCCAAAAATTCCAGGTACAAATTATTATCAAATAGTTATATGAAGTAATGCATGAAAAAGAATCTGAGATTCCAATTACAGTTCCTTACTTCCTTTATCTATAGGCCAGATTTAATATATCAATTGAAGTATTAGCACACGCAAAGTACCAGTTATTAACAGCTGGAGGTATTCCCCATTTCCCCCACCCCATCTTTAAATCTTCAAAAACAAACTATCAATATCGGATGGAAATAAATGCAAAAAAGCCTGCTGGGAGTAGAGAACTGAAACTAATCTTTATCCAGCCAGTGATTCACCACTTTTAAGTGTTTTGTATACTTTCTCAAAATACAAATGACAGGGTGTGGATGAATGTGGGATCCTGCCTCATTATCATGGAGCGTGTCAGATCATGCCCAACTGTAAAACAGATCTCCAATGTTACACAACGTATGTAGATCTCTTTTCTGACCACATCAATACTTCACTTGCTACCTGTACTAAAAATCACTATTTTTCAAGTCAGCAATTCTGTGAGAATACAATCTACTTGTTGAGATTCCAAAATTTTATCTTGCGCAGTATTTTTAGGGCTTCTGTTCTATCAGAAAGGGGGTCCTACTCTATTTTGGTATTAGAAAAAAAAAATCAAGTACAAGTAGACAACTATGAGCCAACTCTTCTCCAATATTTTTTAACCACATAAAAGATGATGATTTTTAATTGGCACAATACTTGGAAAGCCCTCAAGAATTCAAATACAAATTGCCAAATTATATGTCTTCGGATTACTGTATCAGGGCATGCCAAATTCCAAACTGATGCAATTACTTAATAATGTATTGCAAACATATTACATAGTGATTCCTCTCTCTGTCACATTTTAGACATATAGTGAATTTTGGGCTAAAACAAAATATTAGCAATTATTCCATTCCCATTTAAAGCACGTGATTTTATTTGTGATACAGTATGTGGTTCTGCTACTTACAACAAGGACTGGTTCAACTAAATTACCATCTGCTGAAAACTTACAGGTGTTTCTCACATTTCTTTAAAACAAACGAGACAAATGCCCGTGATATGCCAGGGCCACACAACAGACTTTTACAACTCTTGCCTATGAGACTCCAAACAACGCCAGCTTAAAAATGTGCTACCTTTTCTTTTGTTGCTTTTATTCCCTGGCAGACATGTATCAAGGATTCCTTTCCAAGCATACAAAAAACTGAAGGCGGATTTCCCCGTCATCAGGAGTAAAACAGCTCATTGCGTTTCTCCATAGAAACAAAAACAATCCACAACAGAGGCCCCTCCTGGAAATTCCTAGGCTTGCAGACAGTCAGCGCAAACACAATACCCAGAAGGGGGCACAAATCCATGAAAGGCAGGCCGTTTCCCGAAAATGGCCAGGGCGTGGAAACCCAACATTTCTCTTTTAGTAAAGTTTCCGAAGTAATCCTGAGCGTAAACCAATTGGGAAAAAGAAGAGTGGGGAGGTGGGGGGAAAGCAAAGGTGAGAATCACAGAGCTGCAAATCCGACCAGTCTCCAGTTAGATCCACTTTGATCAGAAAAGCTTCTTAGGATGGTTCCTGCATTGTCACTTCCACCAACCCAGCCTTTTTGTAATCTTGGGTGATCTCCAGTCAGAGCTAGCGACGACACAAATCCAAATGCTGCAGCAGCTGCTCCAGAATTCAGCCCAGTGCCTTCTGCAGCAAAGCCACTGGCTGCTGAAGGAACCCTGAGTCTGCTATTCTTCGGCTCCTCGTACACATCGGGGAGGGAGCCACGGAATAGAGGCGGTGCCTCACCTCGGTCTAGGGAAGGAAGAGGCAGGCTGGCCGGCCAGCCAACGGGCGTTTCAGCCTCACATGACCAGCTGGACTCTGCATGCAGTCAACTAATGCAGGCATCCATCAAAGCAGAGCCTGCTTGATGCAGGGAAAGAAAAGCTGAGAAAAAGGAGCCCTGGGCCATTCCCCAATCGCAGCCAGGCTAAGGAGAGGAGCTCAAGGCAAAATGCAAACTACAGGCCTGTACTCCTCCCTCCCCTCCAAGAACCAGACTGTCTCCAACAAGCAGCTGGTGAGTTTAATTAGTGGCCCTCCTGCAAAGATGGTTTAATGTGGAACAGAAAGAGCAGCAAGGCCAGCAGACTTCCGCGAAACCAATGAGGCTCTGTATCCAGCAGCCAGGCTGTTATCTTCTCCTTCCCTATACACAGCCCCATGCCTCCTAGAAAGGTCCAGCAGGGGACAGACTTTATCTGGGTTTGGAAGCTAAGCATGATCAGACCTGATTAATACTTGGAAGGGGGACCACCAGGAAATCCCAAGGGAGTGAAAAGTCAACAAAACAATATTCTCAAAGAGACAGTAGTAAATCTCTTGTACAGCAAGGAAACTGCATGGCTCTCTCCAGATAAGTTCAACTCACTAAATAATAGAAGGTAAAGGTTCCCCTCGCTCATATGTGCTAGTTGTTCCCGACTCTAGGGGGCAGTACTCATCTCTGTTTCAAAGCCAAAGAGCCAGCGCTGTCCAAAGACGTCTCCGAGGTCATGTGGCTGGCATGACTAAATGCCAAAGGTGCACAGAACGCTGTTACCTTCCCACCAAAGGTGGTTCCTATTTTTCTACTTGCATTTTTACATGCTTTTGAACTGCTAGATTGGCAGAAGCTGGGACAACGGGAGCTCATCCTGTTACGCGGCACTAGGGATTCGAACCGCTGAACTGCCAACCTTTCAACTGACAAGCTCAGTGTCTTAGTCACTGAGCCACTGCGCCCCTCACTAAATTATAATATGGACATTATTTTGGAATAAACAATCCCTTTTATGATTAGTAAGGCTACTAGTTTTCTCCATGTTGCCCACAGGCTGACAGATACTGAAGAGTGCCTGCCATACCTGGCAATGCCAAGAATGCAAAACAAGGTATTTTACACAAAGGAGATTTCCCATGAAATGGTTTTTTATACTGAGGTGTATTTAAAACACACATGCAAGCTTGAAAGAAGGAGCAGTAATTTCTACTGGAGCCGTGCAGATGAAGACAAACAAGCCAAATCTCAGTAAATCAATTTAAATTCCAGGATTCCTCAATATGAAGTGCATTCTGCAGTTCAATGCAGGCAGACAAAAGGAGAGACAGGCAAAAGGTGATGCAAAAGGAGATTTGAAAGCCCCGAGTAGCTCTCCAAGGATGTCCCCAAAAGTTTTTAAATGCTAATCTAACAAAAAGAAATTATTAAATATGTTACCGAATTACTAGTAACCATATTTAATTTTACTTCGGTCTATGTGAGATCAAAACAAATCAGGTTTCTCTCTGGGCTCTGTAACTAACTTTTAGTATGCAGTCTTTCCAAAAAAAAGTTTGTTCCTCTGATGCACTGAATGCCAGGAATAGCACCAGATACAACACGACTTATCTGATGACGCATGGAGCAAACAGCTGCAAATTTCTAGGGTTCCTATAGCTTTAAACCTAAAGGTATAAGCATCTGTATTAATAGCGTGTATGGATTTAGGTAATTAAACAATTTTAAGTGGTTAAATGATATAAACTAAGCCTTTAAAAATAGCTCTGTGAGACTAGGGAAAGGGGTGATAGACTGAAAGTACATTTCTCTTTGGAAGGCCATTTCAGGTTGTGTAACAATTACTACTATGTGCACTGGAGGCTCCAGAAAACCACCTAACAGGAAGGTCATTGTATGGCAATGGGGTCCTAAAAATGTCACCTCTTTCAAAGCATTCTTTTCTGTGCCAGGCCAGCTCCAAAACTGCTTTCTCATTTCCTGTCTCTATCCCCTGTTTTGAGGAAGTCTTGTGTGATGATGGGTCATGGAGACATTTTCGAGGCTTTTTGAGGTTTCCTCTGAAGAAATACCCTTATGTAACATGCCCTATAATAATACTCTGTTGGAATATACCATGGGGATTTCACATACCAAAATGTGACAACTACTTGTCCTTTAGTGTGTGAATGGGAACACTTTTAGAAAATATCAGTGCTGTAAATTAAATTAAAAATCTGAAAAAGCACTGAAGAAAAAACAAGACAAGTCACTTTCTTATTATCAAGAAAATCAGTTTAAGTCACAGAAATCTAGTTCAACTGAAAGGGAGATATCACTTACAAAGATGAAGTCTGAAAAGTAATGTTTTAGAGTTTTCTTGAATCCCATCGCTCTACAAATATTGCATGCAAATATTGGTATGCAAATTTATACATACACATGTATAAATTGAACAACAAACTTGGAATTAACAATTAGCCATTCAATGAAGATAAAGATTGCACCATACATACACATCTGTAACACAAGTCAAATAACATTTTCTTTCAACTTCTCATAGAAAAGCTGTGAGGGACTTCCAGGTTCATAAGAAATATATTTTCATATACTTCCAATGGTATTTCCTGGTGGTCTGCCATCCAGTACTAACAAGACTGATGATGTTTCAACCACATTTGTTACCCAAGTAAATGCATTTCAACACTATTGAAATCCTCCTTTAAAAAGATACTTCAGGATAGAATGGACGTGAAATACATACAAACTGTAGTAACAGAACTAATCTAGCAGGCTACAGAATGTAAGAGCTAGATCACAATAAAACTTATCACATAATAGGTACTGTATGGACTCAGGTTGAAGAACTAGTAACAATTTCTTAAGTCCAAATTGCTTGTGGTCAGCATCCATCCCAATTTTAGGGCACTTTTCCTCAAGCTGATGCTTTACGTCCAATAGTAGGATATCAAATTTAATACCTAAATGCCCGCCTCTACCGGGTTTTTTTGGGTGGTGGTGGTGGTGGAACAGTTTGTATTTCATAGAATAGTAATTAACTACAAAAAGAGTCATGTACACTCAATTTTGCTTCAGTGTAGCATAATCTCCCTGAAATCTTGGAAAGCTCTTGTGAGTTTGAAATGAACTTTCCATGATGTTCATTATCTTCTTACAGTCTATAATCAGGAGCCTGAAAGTGATTTGTATTTGGTCTGCAGTTTAGATACACGTGTTCTGAAGATCCTATGTGCATTCATGTCAAAGCAAATTCAATACAGGTCTCAATGAGGAATAGGTTTGTCTTCAAATTCCATACTTAGAACTTGGCTTTTTTTCTTTCAGTAAGTTATTACTTGTATCTAAAAAAGAAATGAGCGGTCTCTGTATACTATCAGAAATCAATCAGTGGTGCACTTGATCAGGATTTTTAATTTTAAACATGAAAAATTAACCTCAGTGCAATATGTATCCAGTAGCTTTTTTAAAAAGTCTGATCCTGAAAAATTGCAGTATTCCTGCGTATCCTTCATCTGTCAAAATAGTTTGGCTCCATTAGGGCATCACTACTCTCACTTTCACAAGCATCAATATAAATGTTTTAATATAGACTGACAAAACAGATAAAAATGAGAAAATAAGAACACAATAAACTCAGGTAGGTGATTACCATTACCATTTAACACCACTCCATAAATCCACTCCAAAAGAAACATTTTCATATGATTCAAATATTACTACAAGTTACAAACATAAAACAAAAAGATATATTGAATCTTTCAAAGCATAAGCACAAGTTTTGAACTGAACAAGAGTTACTTTGCTTATCAGTAGTTAAAATAGAAAATGTGCCCATACATTCCATTGATTCCACAATAGTGAAGGATGCTGCTAACTTTAAAAGAGATGGCCAAGATCCAAATTATTCAAGTATCTTGCACAGCCCAAGGGATAGCTGGACTTCTATTTTACACACGCAAGCCCCCTGTCCCTCTCTTTGACATTTAAAAATCTGTTTTTGGAAGGGAAGAAATGGAAAGTTTTCTAGATTTCACCACCTTCAGTTTCAGTACCTGTGGCACTTGCCAAATTTTTCCAATGCAATGTTAGCCCAGAATTGTGCCTTCTCTACAAAGATAAATAAGATATACTTGTGCATTTACATCAAGAAACATACAGCAACATGTATCATAGATACGCATGGCATCATGCAAGAACAGAGAAGTGAACTAAGGTGGAAAGAGAGAAAGCAGATCTCTGGTAAGACAATTAAGGATGAGGACAGCTTGCAAAGATCCACCCAAAGCTTATAACCAGAGCTACAGACCCAGGTACGCGTACCTGGGAGAAAACTCTATTCAACCCAGTGGGATTTTCTTCCAAATAATCAGTCTACCAGTCAAACCAAGTTTCTGAACCTCACTCTACCAAAGCAAAAGTACCAGTGGGATTTACCTTGAACCCAAAATGCAGAACTGCCATCCAGCAAATGGCAGCTGTTTTTATGGCCCCAGAAAAAGAGAAGCAATGAAACTTCCCATGACCCTTTTTCTCCCTCCCTCCCTCCCTCCCTCCCTCCCTCTCTCTCTCCCTCTCTCTCCATACATCATCCAGAGAGGAAACCCCTGGACTGAAGATGCAGGAATACTTTTCTAAAGACAGGAATGACAGGAGGAAAGTTTATCAATTCCCACCCTCCCCATTCCTGATTTCATTCCTTTAGGATAAGGATGAAAGCCTCCCAAATAAAAGAAAAAGAAAAGAAAGGGCATCTTAGTCCTTCTCAGGTACAATACTAAGAGAAAGGGAGAGAAGAGCAATGAGAGAGATAATGGATGGATAGGTAGGTTGGTAGAGATATAGAAGAGAGAAGTTTGATGATGGGATGGGATGGGATAGGATAGATGGATAGGATAGGATAGGATAGGATAGGATAGGATAGGATAGGATGGGATGGGATGGGATGGGATGGGATGGGATAGGATAGGATAGGATTTTTTTATTGGCCAAGTGTGACTGGACACACAAGGAATTTGTCTTGGTGCATATGCTCTCAGTGTAAATAAAAGAAAAGATATGTTCATCAAGAATCATAGATAGATACAGATAGAAGTTAGATGATAGGTAGGTAGGTAGGCAGGCAGGCAGACAGAGACATATATAAGTTAGATGGTAGGTAGGTAAGTAGGCAGGCAGGCAGAGACATATAGAAAATGATAGGTAGGTAGGTAGGTAGGTAAGTAGATAGAGATAGAAATTAGATGAATAGGTAGATGAATAGATGGAGAGCAGGCAGGCAGAAATAGAAGTTAGATGATGGATGGATGGATGGATGGATGGATGGATATGGTAACAAGAGTTTGGAGGGTCCCTGGAGGTCTTCTAGTCCAACCCCTTTCTCTTCTGGAGATCAGATCGATAGAAGGGTGCCCACATGCCCACACAAGTCACACTTTGGCTTCCTTCCCCTTCCCCGCCTCTTGCAAAGCCATTCAAAAATCAAGCTAAGCTATAAAACGGGTAGCGTGTGTGTGTGTGTGTGTGTGTGGAGGGGGAAGGGAGCAAAGGGTGGACTAGAAGACCTCCAAGGTCCCTCTATTCCGATTGACTGACTGATTGACCCCCGGGGCCCTCCCCCACCCCTCCGCAGGGCGCACGAGAGAGCCCGTGTCTCGGCCTCGCCTCAGCCGCCTTCTTCCCCGCCCCACCTCCGCCACCCGAGCGGCTCCTTTTGTTCGGCGGCCTGGTCCCTCCTCCTCCTCCTTCTCCTCACGCCCGGTCGGGGCTCCCCTGAGGCTCAGGCCCCTCCGCCGAAGAGAGAAGGAGAGAAAGAAAGAAAGAAAGAAAGAAAGAAAGAAAGAAAGAAAGAGTAGCGGCCCGGGCGCCTCCGCTTCGCCAGGCCCGGCTGGCGTTCGTTGTTTTTCCCCTCAGAAGAGGCCCGCGCGCGCCGCTAGGCCACGGCGTGAGGGGAGACGCCGCAATCGAGGCTAGGCCAAAAGCCAGGCCCGGCCCGGTCGGGTCTAGAGGAAGCCGGCGCGGCGGCCTGGCTTCCCTCCTCCTCACCTGTGGGCGCTGGGGCTGGGCTTGGGCTGAGCCGCGGCCTGGCTCCCACCCGGAGAGTCCGCGAGGATCGAGCGGGCGTCGTTGAGGGCGACGAGCAGGAGGAGGAGAAAAAGAGGCGCGGGAGGGAGGCAGCAAACACACAAACAAAAAAAAAAAAAAAGGGAGGGAGCGAGAGGGGGAGGCGGGCCGGCCGGCCGGCGGGCGCTGCGTGGCTCCTCAAGCGAGGGCGAACGAGACTCGTGCGCGCGGGCGCGGCGGACCAACCAACGAACCGGCCGAGGAAGACGGTGAAAAAAGGAAAAGACGAAAAACAAACAGACAAACAAAAAGACGACCGACCGAACGAGACGATCTCTTTTTTTTTTTTTTCCCCTCTCTCTCTCTCTTTCTCTCTCTCTCCCCGGAGCGCTGCCGAGGCGGGAGGGGGCGCGCGAGGGAAAGCTCTCCGGCGGCTGCGCGCGCACCCGCCTCGCGGGCACTTGCTCTTCCCGAGGATGCTGTCCCCGCCGCTTTCTCTCTCACGCACCCCCCCCCCACACACACACACCGCCTTCCGCCTCCTTTCACCTGGCGCGCAGGCGCACTCCGGCCCGGCTGAGCTGGAGGGAGGGAGGTGACTTGGCTAGGTCGGAGTTCGCCCTTGCGAAGAAAACTTTGGTTTATTAGTCGGGCAATGGTGGTTTAGTCTGCCAAGCCAGCAGGAGGATGCCCA
Organism: Masticophis lateralis; assembly: GCA_030761175.1. Classification (NCBI taxonomy): domain Eukaryota; kingdom Metazoa; phylum Chordata; class Lepidosauria; order Squamata; family Colubridae; genus Masticophis; species Masticophis lateralis. The sequence continues at coordinate 7,434,533 of JAUDYJ010000010.1, read as the reverse complement.
GATCAAGGGGGGTGGGGGAGAATAAAAGGGAGAGATAGATAGATTTGTGCAAATATATGTATGTACGTATGTATATGTGTGTGTGTATATATATGTGTGTGTATGTATATATATGTGTATATATGTATGTATACACACACACACACACACACATATATATATATGTATGTATGTATGTATGTATGTATGTTTGTATATATACACTTATTTTTGTAGGTTAATGTGTGTTCTTCTTTTTAAGCCAGGTTTTTCCTACATAACCAAGATTTTTTGGAACCACAACTGAGTGAAATCACAATTCAGAATGTAGTGAATCACAATCACAAATCAGAATGTAGTGAATTGTGATTTCACTCAGTTGTGGTTCCAAAAAATCTTGGTTATGTAGGAAAAACCTGGTTTAAAAAGAAGAACACACACACACACACATATATATATATGTTTTCTGAGGTTTTTGTGGGTGTTTGTATGTAGGTCTTTGGTTATTCGGGTCTTCTCCCATGTAAAATTGGAAGTATCTTGGTGACGTTTCGACGAAGTCTCATTTGTCATCTTCAGGCTGGTGTTCTCGGCTTCGTGCTTCCAGTAGCAATTTTGTTCGTGCTTCCAGGAGAATTTTTGCTCCTGGAAGCACGAAGCCGAGAACACCAGCCTGAAGATGACAAATGAGACTTCGTCGAAACGTCACCAAGATACTTCCAATTTTACACGGGAGAAGACCCGAATAACCAAAGACCTACATATACATATATACATACATACATACATACATACATACATACATATATATATATGTACAGGTAATATCTCGGGTTTCTTCCCGTGTAATTGCGAACATATCTTTAGAAGGATAGCAGCGACGTTTCGATGAAATCACATTCATCATCTTCTGGCTGATGTTCTCGGTTTGGTGCTTATGGGCAAACTGTGTGAGGCAAAGGTGTATTCTGATTGGTTGACAGTGTTGTTTTATTCTGATTGGCTGATGATGTAGTTGTATTTTGATTGGGTGGAAGCACTGCTGCTGGGCTGTGGGTTGATGGATAAGATATGTTGGAAATGGTGGCAACCCAGGCTTTTTGATGAACCTTTGATCTATAGTTTATATTTTGTGTTAAGATTCGTCTATTTATGAGAGCAGGTTTCCAAATAGAAGGCAGACGGGAGGTGTCATCACGTTTATTCATACAATATGGTCTTTTCTCTATTTCAATGGCCTCTCTGATTATTCTGCCATTGAGATGTTTCATTTTTGCAACTGTTTTTGTGTTATTAAAGTTAATATTATGTCCTGTGGCATTTATGTGTTGTATTAATGATGATGTGTGTTCTTTCTTCGTACTGAGTTTTTATGTTCCTCGATGCGCACACTCATTCTTCTGTTGGTCTGTCCAATATATGTTGAGGGGCAGGAAGCACACGGGATTTCATATATGCCTTGATCTTCTAGTTCTATTTTGTCTTTAGAGTTTCTCAGAATAGACGATATCTTTCTATCTGTGCAAAATATGGTTTTGATATTGTGTCTATGCAGTACTTCGCTAATTTTATCTGTTATTCCTTTTATGTAGGGTAAGATGGCTTTCCCATTGTTTTGTTCTTCTTGTTGATTTCTCTTCTGTCTGGGTGTTGCATGCTGGATCATACTGATGATTTTATTTCTACAGAACCCATTTGATGTTAATACGTTGGTTAATGTATATAATTCTGTTTGTAAATGTGCTTTATCAGCCAAACGTTTAGTTCTTGTGGCTAGTGTTTTGGCAACAGAGTTTATTTGTGCTGGATGGTGGTGTGATTTAGCATTGAGATAGCGGTTCGTATGTGTCTTCTTTTGATAGATGGTATGTCCTAAGGTGCCATCAGATTTTTTATAAATTAATACATCGAGGAAAGGTAGCTGGTTGTCTGATTCTATCTCTATGGTGAACTTTATTTTGGGATGGAGACTGTTCAAATATATTAAGAAGTTTTCCAGTTTATCTCTTCCATGCGGCCAGATCACAAAAGTGTCATCAACATATCTAAGCCACAATTTTGGCTTGTTAACAGTTTTTTCTAAAGCATTGGTTTCGAAATCTTCCATGAAAAGATTGGCTATGACCGGTGATAATGGTGATCCCATTGGAGCACCTTCTATTTGTTTATATCTCTGTCCTCTGTGTATGAAATATGTGTTGGATAAACAATGTTCTGTTAAATCTGCGATATGTTTTTTTTTAAAATTTGATTTATATGCCGCCCTTCTCCGGAGACTCAGGGCGGCTTACAATGCGTTAAGCAATAGCCTTCATACTTTTGTATATTTATATTTATACAAAGTCAGCTTATTGCCCCCAACAAACTGGGTCCTCAATTTACCCACCTTATAAAGGATGGAAGGCTGAGTCGACCTTGAGCCTGGCTGGGATTGAACTCGCAAGTAATTGCAGGCAGCTGGATCTTAAATGCTGTCTTTGTAGGAGGCATTACTTCCCTACGCTACTCAGGCTCCTCCTGAGGTTTTGGTAGTTGATATTTGTTTTTAATTGATGACAGGGCTTCTTTGACAGGTATTTGCGTGAATAGTGATACAACATTGAAGCTTACAAGTAAGTCATTTTCTTTTATGTGTTGCTTTTCCATTATTTGTATGAAATAGTATGAGTTCTGTACATATGAAGCAGCTAATTCTGCATAAGGTTGTAGATGTTTTGCTAGATATTTGGCTAGATTTTGTAACGGTGAGCCTATGGAACTTACTATGGGTCTAAGAAGTATTCCATCTTTGTGTATTTTTGGGAGGCCATATAGTTTTGGATATATACTGTATTTTCCTGCGTATAAGACTACTTTCTAACACAAAAATCTTCTCAAAAGTCGGGGGTCGTCTTATACACCAGGTCTCATTCTCCTGTAACCAGGCAGACCAACCCATAAGGCTCTGATGAGCCTTAAATGGCTCTGAGGAGGGTCGTCTTATACGCCCAGTCGTCTTATACGCCGGAAAATACGGTAGTTAGTTTTTTATATATATGTATGTATGTATATATGTATGTAGCCACTCATCTCGTATAATGTTTGCAGGAAGCATCCGTCCTATACAAAATAAAGTCTTATTTCTGTTTATAGTATTGTAAATCTTCATGTGCATATTAATTGCTAAATTTTCTGAGCAGTCTTAGCATTTTCAATATTCATTAGCATTAAAAATTATTTTTACTGCTGTTTGGCAGCCACTTCAATTTTTTTTTTTTGAGGGGACCTGGGAAAGCAGATTGATAATAAGAATTCTTTATTGGTCAAGTGTGATTGGACACACAAGGAATTTGTCTTCGGTGCATGAACTCTCAGTGTACATTAAAAAAATACATTCATCAAGAATCATAAGATACTTGCTTTTTGCAATTAGAGGAAAGGAAGAATCAGAGTATTACAACATATGGGGGCAATTATATCAATGGATAAAGATTGAATATAGACAATGTAAAAATAAGAAACATGGGGAAAATATGTTGTAATACATTAAATTTGAATGTAAGAAGATAAATAGGTACTTAAAAAAATGATAAGTGTTGAATATGACACAAAAATTTTTGTACCCAGATGTTACACTGTTTGCTTAATGATGAATTGTTTAAAAGTAAAACACACACACACACACACACACACACACACACACAATTTTATTTTCGTAGTTTTTATATGCATCATTCTTTATGCCAGGCTTTTCCTACGTAAATCAAGATGTTTCACAGCCATAGTTCTCATAGTGAATGAGATTTCACTGAACTATGGCTGTGAAACATCTTGATTTAGGTAGGAAAAGCCTGGCATAAAGAATGATGCATATGTGTGTGTGTGTGTGGATCATAAACTACAACACTTAGTGATTGTCATAGGATACTAAATAAGCAATTCAAATCATCATAGTAGGAAACAAATAAAACAATATAAACCTTAAAGATACAAGCAACAAGGTTATAGTCATAAGTAGAAGGAGATAGGTAATAGAAAGGATGAGAAGAAGAATAGTAATACAGTCTTTGCAAATATTTACTAAGTAAATACTTAGTAAATATGACATTTGGGATGTACAAATAAACGGTCAATGGGAAGTACAAATAAACAGCCACTAATCTATAATTCTTGCCCCTGGTTTTCGAGTCCCCATTCCTTTCTCGCCTTCATTATCATCATCATCATCATACATCATCATCATAACAGTAACAAAATTGGAAGGGACCTTGGAGGTCATCTAGTCCAACCCCTTGCTCACGTAGGAGACTGGTATTAGGGATTCGAACCGCCGAACTGCCGACCTTTTTGATCAACAAGCTCAGCGTTTTAGCCACTGAGCCACCTAGTCAGATTAGTTTTAACCCCATAATAGAAATCTGGGTTGCCTGCACAAAATCAGACACTGCAAAAGAATTGTGTTCCAAAGAGCTGAAACAAATTTAACAAGATTTTTTACTGAATTTTCATCATCCCCACCAATGGGGCTACCCCACCCCTTCCCATCCTCTATTATCGCGGTTCCTTTTTCTCACTGGCAATTGAGGGACCTTCGCTCAGTGAGTGTAAAAATGAGAAAATATTTACAAAATTAGGCAGTGTTTCCGGTGGCTCTGCTTGTGTCCAACAGCAATACCTTTCATCGTGAAGAGTACAACGCTGCAGAAATTGGCAGGCGAAGGAAGCTCAGCGAAAGCTTTTTCCCAACCCAGACTTGTCAGTCTGAATTTACAAGTCCCTCCTCCAGCTTCAGGCGGGAAATTCAAAAGTGTTTAGAGGTAAGAGGGATCTTAGAGGTCATCTCATCCAACCCGCTGATCTGAAATGGAAGAGCCAATGATCCTTCAATTTTAGAACATGGAAAAATAGGGCTGATAGGGAGCTTTGAAGGTCGTCTACAGGCAGTTCTCAATTTACAACAGTTCATTTAGTGACCATTCAAAGTTACAACGGCACTGGAAAAGGGGATTTATTACCATTTTTCACACTTATGACCATTGCAGTATCCCAGTGGTCATGTGATCAAAACTTAGATGCTTGGCAACTGGCATGTATTCAAGTATTTATTTTATATCCGGCTGCTTGAGAACTGATTCACATTTATGACAGTTTGCAGTCTCCCGGGGTCACGTAATCCAGGGGTGAAATGCTCCTGGTTCTGACCGGATCGTCCGATCTGGTAGCAATGGCAGTGGATGGTTTGGAGAACCGGTAGCAAAAATCCCTGCGCCACCCCACCACCACCACGCCCAGCTGAGCCGCACGATCATCAGAGGCTTTTTTTTTTTACTTTTAAAAGCATTTTTTCTACAACCTCTTCTGCTGAAAAAATGCTTTTAAAAGTAAAAAAAAAAAGCCTCTGATGATCACGCGGCTCAGCTGGGATCGTCAGAGGCATTTCAAAGCATTTTTTTCTGCCACCTCTTCGGCTAAAGAGGTGGTTTAAAAAATGCTTTGAAAAGCCTCTCATGATCCCAGCTGTGTTGCCTGATCGTCGGAGAGGCTTTTCAAAGCATTTTTTTGTGCAACCTCTTCGGCCGAAGAGGTTATAGAAAAAATGCTTTGAAAAGTTAAAAAAAAAAAACCCACCCAGTCACATTAATCCCGCCCACCAAGCCACGCCCACAGAATCGTTTGTAAGAAATAAAGTTGGCCACACCCACCCAGTCACATTAACCCCGCCCACCAAACCACGTCCACAGAATGGTTTGTAACAAATTTTACATTTCACCTCTGATGTGATCCCCTTTTTTTATCCTCCTGACAAGCAAAGTCAATGGGGAAGCCATATCCAGTTAAAAACCGTGTGACCAACTTAACAAGTGCACTTAACAACTGTGACAAGAAAAATCGTAAAATGGAGCAAAACTCATTTAACAAATTTCTCACTTAGCAACATAAACGTTGGGCTACAATTGTGGTCATAAGTCGGGGACTATAGTCCAACACCCATCCATTTCCATATCAGGAACTCCAGCAAAGGAGAACTTGGCGTTTTCAAAGGCAAACTCTTGCGTTGTTGGAACAATTCTTAATTTCTCCAGGTTTTTGTTGTTCTTTTTTTTTTTAACTTGAAATCTGCCAGCTGCCGAGAGAATAACCAGAGTTACAAAAGAGCAGCTTCTATTGTCTTTTGATTGAACACAGAAGCTTGAAGTTTCAATGAGGTTGTAGTTTAACATATCTAGGCTACAAGATTACTTAAAGCAAAGATAAATACCGCATCCCCCTTTTGCAGGGTAGCCTTTTGAGTGTTTGAAGAATATCGTTGCCTTCCTCTTAATCTTCTCCACTTCAAACTGATCCAGTTCCTTCTCCGAATATGTTTTAGCAGGTAAGGGTTCAGGATAAACTTTATTGCTTGTAATCCCTTCTGTCAATAGTGCTGAATATCTTTTTACCTAGCACTGAATTAATGAGACTCACAGTATTTCTGCTGCCTGTTCCTTTTTCTGAAGTACGACAGATGCTAGGGGCTTGAGGTGGGCTAATAGAACAGAATAGAATAACATGGTTATTCTCCAAGGGACCTTGGAGGTCTTCTAGTCCAACCCCCTGCTTAGGCAGGAAAGCCTACACCACTTCAGACAAATGGTTATCCAACCTCCTCTTAAAAGCTTCTAGTGTTGGAGCATTCACAACTTCTGGAGGCAGGTTGTTCCACTGATTAATTGTTCTAACTGTCAGGAAATTTCTCCTTAGTTCTAAGTTGCTTCTCTCCTTGATTAGTTTCCACCCATTGCTTCTTGTCCTGCCTTCAGGTGCTTTGGAGAATAGCTTGACTCCCTCTTCTTTGGGGCAGCCCCTGAGATATCAGAACTCTGCTATGTTAAGTTAAAATAAGTACCCCAACCGTACTAAAAACACACAGTTAACATGGAGAGAAAGAAAAACTACAGATCCGAAAAGAAACCTAAGAGAATAGGAGCCCACAGGAATTATATCAGCTATAGGCATCTGGAAGGAGATTTCACATGTGTCTTGATTTTAGGAGCCAAATGCTATAATTTATGCTGTTCATGTGATGATGTCATGATATATGACATCATCTAGGTTTGTACCAGACACATAAAAAATTACCGTATTTTTCAGAGTATAAGATGCACTTCCCAAAAGTGGGTGAAAATTGCGGTGTGTCTTATATACCGAATGTCGCCAAAGCCCTGCCTACCCGCCGGCCACAACCCTTTGGCTGTTTTTGGCCTACATGCCTTGCTGTTGTGGCCCCGTCCTCTGAGCCTATCCCATTGGAGGAAGGAAGCTCTGAGCAGGAGGAAGAGGAGCCAGCCAGATCTCCCAGCCCCCCCCCCTCTGGCACCGTCTCAGGTGCCAGCTGAAAGAGAGCCAAGTAGTGGGGAAACAGGTGTCTCAGATGAGAGTGAGGGAGAGACGTCATTCCTGGACGCACGCCAAAGAAGGCGAGAGAAACGATTACTGCAGCTGCGGAGACGTATGAGGGAATAGACCTGAGTCACTGGATTGGAGTCACAGGATCAATGAGTCACTGGACCACACCCAGAGAGACTATATAACAGACAGAGGGGGGTAATGATCTCTGTAATGAACAAATTATACTATCGGTTAGGCATTGGAGTTTACAAGCTGAAGCTGATCAGAGACTTTGCTGAATATTTGTGGTGCTTTTCTTTCGGTGTACTATTAAAGTCCTTGGAGACGGTGTGCATATCGCTGCCAAGTTTGAGATAAGAACTGTGGAGTGTGCCAAGTGCTTCTTAACCCTCGACTGGCTGTGTTTTTGTGGGTTTCTGAAGGGGGGGACAGATCACCTTGCATTTTCGGCCAGTTCTAAGCAGCTGGGATCGGCGGCGGTGGCAATCCCCACCATCTGGAACTGGCTGAAAATGTGATGCCAGGAGGCCATAAACAGGGCATGCGGAGGCCGAAAACGTGACATGCGGAGGCCGAAAATGCGATGCGCGGAGGCGGCGATCAGTTTTGATGTATGTATATATGAATAGCAATATAGTAATTTTTTTCTCCATGGAATTTGAAGTTCATTATGCCATTTAAAAACAAAAATGTCTATGCTTGTAAAAAAAAAAGGAATAAAAGTGAAAGAGAAAAAGGGAAAAAAGCAATATTGGAAAACTACATAGTTTTAAATTCCCTCCCATTGTGCCTTCCCATTATACCAACATGCTTATTAAAAATATTTCTGATTACAGTCATTATGTTGCTTATTCCCCTCTTAAAAACAATACTCTAAAAGTCTGAATTTGCCTTGCTGTTTAATGTATAATTATCCATCATCTATCTATCTATCTATCTATCTATCTATCTATCTATCTATCTATCTATCTATCTATCTATCTATCTCACTCACTCACATCCTGGACATAAATGGTTTCAACTCCTACCCTCAAAAAGACGCTATAGAGCACTGCACACCAGAACAACTAGACACAAGGACAGTTTTTTCCCAAACGCCATCACTCTGCTTAACAATTCCCACAACACTGTCAAATAATTTACTAAGACTGTATTACTATTATTCTTCTCTTCCTTACTAGTATCTATCTCTTTTCACATTACTATAACCATGTTGCTTGTATCTTTCAATTTATATTGTTTTTATTTGTTTCCTAGTATGATTTGATAGCTTATTAGTAACCTTGACTATCACTGTGTTGTATCTTTTTATTCTTGATGAATGTATTTTATTCTCTTTATGCACCAAAGACAAATTCCTTGTGTGTCCAATCACACTTGGCCAATAAAGCATTCTATTCTGTTCTGTTCTGTTCTGTTCTGTTCTGTTCTGTTCTGTTCTACTCTACTCTACTCTACTCTACTCTACTCTACTCTAGAAGTAGAGTAACTTCTATTCTGCTCTGCTCTGCTCTGCTCTATATTCTATTCTATTCTATTCTATTCTATTCTATTCTATTCTATTCTATTCTATTCTATTCTATTCTATTCTATTCTATTCTATTCTATTCTATTCCTAAGATGTATATGGTTTTGTTGGTGTGATCTCGATCTTTCCCTTCAGATGCAAAGAGAATAGTCTGAGTCAACATGTCCTTTTTTGATCTGTCACTTTATAGAAAGTTCTCGACTTACAACAGTTCATTTAGTGACCGTTCAAAGTTATGACGCTGAAAAAAAGAGGCTCTTTTTCACACTCAACGACTGTTGAAGCATCCCCGTGGTCACCTGATCAAAATACAGCCACTTGGCAAGTGACTCATATTTATGACGGTTGCAGTGTCCCGGGGTCATGTGATCCTCTTTTGCGGCCCCCTGCAAGCAGAGTCAATGTGGAAAGCCGGACTCGCTTAACAACCATGTGGCTAACTTAACAATTCCAGTGATTCACTTAACAACTGTGGCAAGGAAGGTTGCAATATAGGGCAAAACTCACTTAACAAACGTCTCGCTTAGCAAGAGAAATTTTGGGCTCGGTTGTGGTTGTAAATTGAGGACTACCTTTGCAGATTTAAGAAATTTAAGATTTTTTCCCCCTCCGTGATTGATCCTAGACAGGTAAGTAAAGGTAAAAGTTCCCCTCGCATATATGTGCTAGCCGTTCCCGACTCTAGGGGGTGGTGTTCATCTCCGTTTCAAAGCCAAAGAGCCAGCGCTGTCCGAAGACGTCTCCATGGTCATGTGGCTGGCACAACTCAATGCCAAAGGCACATTGAACACTGTTACCTTCCCACCAATGGTGGTCTCTATTTTTCTACTTGCATTTTTTACGTGCTTTCGAACTGCTAGGTTGGCAGAAGCTGGGACAAGTAACGGGGGCTCACCCCGTTACACAGCACTAGGGTTTCAAACCGCTGTACTGCCGACCTTTCAATCGACAAGCTCAGCGCCTTAGCCACTGAGCTACCGCAATACCTAGACATCTTTTCCCCTAATAATTCCCTCATTCCACTTAGAGGAACCCTACTTTGAAGTAGCGGTTTGATCCCCTTGTTGCCCCTAAGATACGTACTAACTGCTCGGAGGCAAGCGTGCATCCTAAATAACTTGTGGCAAAACTAAATTGATGGTAAATTTATCTCCCAAAGAGAAAAAAAAAAAGTAAAATGCAAACGGAGCATCTGAATTGCCTGGGGTGGTTTGGCAATACGCCAGCTTCACTCACAAATGTTGCTTGGCTAAATTGGATCCAGATGTTTTACATGGCATCAAATATTCACAAACATTTCCCAAGGCAGCCAATTGTTATTGAGCTAAGAAATTAATCAATGGAGCAATGAGAGAGAGAGAAAATCACTAACACCTTTTGGGGGAGAGGGGCAAATACCTACCATTTCTTTGTTTTAATAAAAGCAGGACCCATGACGGTTATTTAATTACCAATTTACCAATTGCGTCCCTTTCTGGATCGGGATGCCCTGCGCATGGTCACTCACGCCCTCATCCCGTCCCATCTAGACTACTGTAATGTTCTCTACATGGGGCTCCCCTTGAAGGGCACTCGGAGGCTCCAACTGGTCCAGAACGCGGCCGCATATGTGGTTATGGGGGCGACTCAACGCACCCATGTAACACCTCTCCTGCGCGAGCCACAGTAGCTCCCAGTGGTCTTCCGGGTGCAGTTCAAGGTGTTGGTCACCACCTTTAAAGCGCTCCATGGCTTAGGACCCGGATACTTACGGGATTGCCTTCTGCCACCAATAGCGTCCCACCGACCAACACGCTCCCACAGAGAGGGACTCCTCAAGGTGCCGTCGGTCAAACAATGTAGACTGGAGGTCCCCCAAGGGGAGAGCCTTCTCTGTGGGGGCACCCGCCCTCTAGAATGAACTGCCCCCAGGGATACGTATGATTTCCAACCTGCATACCTTTCGCCGTGCCCTTAAGACTCTGCTATTTCAACAGACTGGACTGGCTTAAAAAGAATTTGGATGGGGGTGTTTTAAACTTGTGGGTTTTTAACAGAAGGGCCAAAAGTAATTTGTTTTAATTGCTTTTAAATTTTGTATCTTATATTGTTTTGTTGTGGCTGTACAGCGCCCTGACTCCTTCGGGAGAAGGGTGGTATAAAAATTGAATGAATGAATGAATGAATGAATGAATAAATTTAGTACAGACGTTTTTTCCTAAAGAGGTATTTGCCAGGCTTATTTACCTTGGGCTTTGCAGTGTAATACCACTCACAAACATATGCTCACACACACACACACACACACACACACAATTCCTTAATTATATTATTAGAAGGATAGGCTTGGATCAAAGTTTTCTACTAAAAATTTCACAAAAACAAATTTAGCCTACAGGTAATTTTCGGCTCACAACCATTCGTTCAATGACTGTTCGAAGTCACAACGGAACTAAAAAAAGTGCCGTTTTTCACACTTTACAACTGTTGCAGTATTCCCGTGGTTCAAGCAATCAAAATTCGGATCCTTGGCATATTTAATAACAGTTGCATTCTCCTGGAGACATGTGTGATCCAGAGGTGGGTTTCAGCAGGTTCTGACCAGTTCTGGAGAACCGGTAGCGGAAATTTTGAGTAGTTCGGAGAACCGGTAGTAAAAATTCTGACTGGCCCCACCCCCATCTGCTCTCTGCCTCCCAAGTCCCAGCTGATTGGGAGAAAATGGGGATTTTGCAGTAACCTTCCCCTGGAGTGGGGTGGGAATGGAGATTTTACAGTATCTTTCCCCTGCCATGCCCACCAAGCCATGCCACGCCCACCAAGCCACACCAACAGAACCGGTAGTAAAAAATTTGAAACCCACTACTGGTGTGATCCCCTTTTGCGAACTTCTGACAAGCAGAGTCCATAGGGGAGGGGGGGAGTCAGATTCACTCAACAACTATGTTACTAACTTAACAACTGCAGAGGTTCACTTAACAACTGTGGCAGGACAGGCTGTAAAATGGGGGCAAAATTCCTTTCACAAACGTTTCACTTAGCAACATAAATTTGGGGCCTCGTGATAGTAAGTCAAGGAATACCTACAGCAGGAGTCTACAACCTGCGGCTCGGGAGCCGGATGTGGCTCTTTCATCCCTCTGCTGCAGCTCCCTGCCGCTCAAAATATGCGTCACAACCGCCAATGTGCGACATCCCCTGGCACGTAATTTATTATTTATTATTATTTTATTTTATTAGATTTCTATACCGCCCTACTCCCGAAGGACTCAGGGCGGTGTACAGCCTCCAGTTAAAATAAATCATACAAAAGTTAAAAATTATTAAAAAGATATTAAATAATATTAGGCTCAAAAACAGTTAAAACCCCTAATTTACATAAACCTAAAACCCATTTAAAACCCATTTATTGAGCTTTTCGACCCATCTTTTTTTTTCAGAGTGCCAAATGTTTTTGTTGCATGCAAAAATGAATATTTGTTTTCTCTGTAGCAGTTCGTTGATATCATAAATGCAACACGCTATATTTTTTTAATACATAGCATAAAGGTGAAAAAACTACACATGCAGTGTTATCTTCCTTTTAGATGTCAAAAGGTTTTGTGGCTCCCGGTGTTTTTTTTTCTGTGGGAAACGGGTCCAAATGGCTCTTTGTGTGTTTAAGGTTGCTGACCCCTGACCTATACCCATATGAAACTCACTAAAATGGAAAGGGCTTAATTGTGCAATCATGACCATCATCTTTGACCAAACCCCATCGCTACCAACACCTTCAATCAATAAATGTTCTTTTCTGCTGATAGACGGCTCTAGAAAATTCCAGTTAATTTCGATAATTTTCCCCAGACCAATTTTAACATGGGATGCTTTTCAGAATTAATTACCCAGCATCATTTTCTATGTATGGGTTTCCTTAGCATGACATTCTGATTGACTGCTGTTTCTCTCCATCTTTTGAGTGGCGTTGGGTAAACAGCTGCCTGAACATGATATTGGCGGGAGAAAAACTGAACTTAAAAAACAATAATAACTGGGACAGTGTTGAAATTTTTAACAACCTGCTAATATTTTACTGCAGTCCCTCCCACTCCCCCTTAAGTTGTTCCTATCGGTCCAGCTCCCATCAAGAGTCCTTTTGTTCGATATTAAGTGAAATATCTTTTTGTTTCAATAAATAAATAAATAAAAGAGAATGGCAGGATATTTGGATGGCTATGAAAAGTGGCATTCTCTATACGGCATTCTAAAGTGTGGTTGCAAAATTTATTTTTATTCTTCTGCCAATCTCAGCGCTGCTTGTAAAGACACCCACCCCCCGCCCCCAATGAACGGAGTGCTTGTATCCTAACTACTGAGCAATTACTCCTAATTGACTGGGTTATCTATGCACTCTTTGTTATCTTGGCATTTCCCAGGATGACACACATGCTACGAAGCGGATCCCAGAATAAACTGTCAGTTTTGCTTCTTTTCTTTTTTTTTTTCCTGGGCTGCGCAGAAGGAGCTTGGCATCGGTTCAATAATGCATTAGCGTCTAACGTTAAGTTTTCCAAGTAATGTGACAATCTGCCAGCTAGGTAGCTTTCACTACAGCTTCTTTCAATGGCTTTCCAGCCATCTCTTTAAAATATAAAACCACGCCATTGTCTGCCACTCGTGAAAAACCGAACACCTGCGCACAATACCAGCTTCGAATCTTATAGAACGTGCCTCACCGATTGGCCCGTGAAGCGATGAGATCAAATCTTAATCCGTGCTAGCAAATGCCATGAACAGATCTGTCATCATTAGTCTTCCTCAGTCTGGCGGCTTTTAAGTCTCCTTGTCCTTGATGAGCTCTGGGATCATGAAAATACGTTTTGTAGACTAAAGCATCTAGAAGTGGACAGCTGAGACTGGACGAAAGCTGTCATCTAAACTAAAGACTAAAATCAAGTCCAAGTCCAACACCCAACACCAACATCAACATCGTTGCCAAATTAACTAGTCCCAATTTATTTTAATACCTATTTGGAGACTTGGATTCTTTCAGATCATTCTTGGAACAGTTCCACCTCTAGGTCTAATGTAGGCTTCTACCATCTTAGTCTCTGATGAAAAGAAGGACTAGGGGAGACATGATAGCAGTGTTCCAATATCTCAGGGGCTGCCCCAAAGAAGAGGGAGTCAGCCTATTCTTCAAAGCACCTGAAGGCAGGACAAGAGCAATGGATGGAAATCAAGGAGAGAAGCAACCTGGAAATGAGGAGAAATTTCCTGATAGTCAGAACAATGAATCAGTGGAACAACTTGCCTCCAGAAGTTGTGAATACTCTAACACTGTAAGTTTTTAAGAAGAGGTTGGATAACCATTTGTCTGAAGTGGTGTAGGGTTTCCTGCCTAAGAGGGTTGGACTAGAAGACCTCCAAGATCTAATTAGTCTAGTCTAGTCTAGTCTAGTCTAGTCTAGTCTAGTCTAGTCTAGTCCAGTCCAGTCCAGTCCAGTCCAGTCCAGTCCAGTCCAGTCCAGTCCAGTCCAGTCCAGTCCATGCTCTGCTGTGCTGTGCTGTGCTGTGCTGTGCTGTGCTGTGCTGTGCTGTGCTGTGCTGTGCTGTGCTGTGCTATTACTCTACTCTACTCTACTCTACTCTACTCTACTCTACTCTACTCTACTCTACTCTACTCTACTCTACTCTACTCTACTCTACTCTACTCTACTCTACTCTACCAAAATGCATCTCCTTGTGATTCCAAAAAATGATAGCATTAACACTTCTGGAGCATAATGGTCACAAAACATCTTCTAGGAGCCTTCAGAGCTTGGCCCATGGTTCTAGAATTGTATTGCGATAGATGTGACATCACTCTATAAATACAGTAACTTGTCTTTGTCCAGGTTTATGCTATTGGTTAATCAGGTGCATGTCTGACAGGCACAAACGGCTCTTTAGAGCAGAGTTTCTGGCCAAGATTGTTCCCGTCCATCCCCTGCTGTGTGGTCATTCCAGCAAAAGATGCCAGGAATTCCCTGGAGAGTTTCTGCATGCAAAACACTCCAGCCTGAGCTACTCAGTTTCCCTGTTGAGGTCAAAGATGCTATCCTTCTCATTCTCCGAGATCCACACGGTCTTTAGGGAGCACACCAAGCGTCTCAAATGAGAATACGTTGGATGTTCTGTAGGAGAGAATCCTGCTTAATTATAGTTCCATATGTACACAGAAAGGGACGTGGTGGCTCATTGGCTAAGACGCTGAGCTTGTTGATCGAAAGGTCAGCAGTTCAGCAGGTCAAATCCCTAGTGGCACATAACGGGGTGAGCTCCTATTCCTTGTCCCAGCTTCTGCCAACCTAGCAGTTCGAAAGCAGGCAAAAAATGGAAGTAGAAAAATAGGAACCACCTTTGGTGGGAAGGTAACAGCGTTCCGTGCACCTTTGGCATTTAGTCATACCAGTGCCAGGAAGGGTACCCTTTGACCCACATGTTTTCCTTTGTAGTTCTTTGAGCCATTTTCAACTCAACAGCTGAAAATGGACAACACTTCCCATCATTTCTGCTTTGCTCCATGAAAACTAGCAGGTGAGAGTATCTGCTTAATCCTGTCTGGGTTTAGAAGCTAACCAGGAATAAGTTGCTTAGTTCTTGGGTGGGGATTACCAGAAAAATCTCAGAGCTGTATGTTGGACTGAGAAGTTGAAGAAACTTTCTAGTAGAAGACAACAACCCACAATTTCTCTATTATTCTCCCCCAAAAACCACCTGGATAAGTCCTTCAAGTTAGCAAAAGTTATACAAAGCTGGAAAGAGTCTACTTTTAGCCTGAACTCTGAATCTAAAATGGTCAAAGTACTGCTAAAACAAAGAAAAATGTTTAGCTAGAGTGGCGAATATCTGTAGCTCGGCTGTAGGATGAAGGTGGAGGTTTGTTCTTCGAGCTTGTGGGTTGGTTTCCAAGTGTTTCGTTACCAGGCTAGGTAACATCTTCAGCGGAGTTTAGGGGAAGGTCAATGTCGATGTTCTGCTTATAAGGGCTTTCTGTGGTCAGTAGGTCTTGTGATGGGGAGGGCATGACAGGTGAGGGTCCCATCAGACGAGGGTCTTGTAATGGATCAGGGGTGGGCTTCAGATCCTTTAGCAACAGGTTCGCTGCCCCATTGCTGGGTGGGTGTGGCCAAGGTAGGCTGGCCTAGTTGGCCGCCTGCACCACAGTGGGGTGGGGAGTGTTTTTTGCCCTCCCGGGGTTCTGGAGGGTTTCCTTGAGCCTCCAGGAGGATGAAAACAGCTTCCCCCGGGGTCTGGAGGGTGGAAACAGGCCTGTTTCTGGACTTCCAGAACCTCCGATAGGTCCATTTTTTGCCCTTTAAGTCCCTCTGTGTGGCCCTTGCACTTACCTGGAATGATGAATGGTGGGCCGTGTGGAGACTCCTGGGAGGGTAGGGTGGACATGGCCAGCCAAGGGTGGCATTTCAGGGTTCACTGAACCCCGGCAATCCTTCGCTAGAGGATCGCCCAAACCCTGCCGAACCCCCAGGAGCCCACCCTTGGGTGTGGGTCCTATCAGGTGAGGGTGTTATGCTGGATCTTGTGATGGGGAAGGTCACATCAGGTGAGAGTCCCATCAGACAAGGGTCTTGTAACGGATCAGGTGTAGGTCCCATCAGGAGAGAGTCTAGTGATGGATCTTGTGATGGGGAGGTCACGTCAGGTGAGGATCATTGGGAGGCGAAGTGCTGGTTGGGCGGTGGGTGCATGGGTTGTGGGTCAGTGCCGTCACTGAGAAGAGACATATGTCCCCAACTTGCCTCCTTCCTGTCTTTTGGCCCCATCCATCCAGCTGGCTTCCTCCCCCCCCCCCCCCCACTCAATTGTGTTCATTGGATAGTTTGTTGAAACAAGCCCAGAACCACAGCTGGTGTGAAGATATATGCGTACCGTTTGTTTATTTACAATACACAACCTAGCAGCAGTTATTGTGGTTGCTGTCTTCTTGGTATGAAATATTCATTTGGATGGCATCTTGCAAGACAGCAATGGATGCCACATTATGTAAGAATCTCTCCCGGGAAGGCCTGGGTTGCATCCTGCAGATGATGGTGTAACAAGGCAAGTAGGAGCCAAGGACACTCTCCTTCCCTCTCCAACACTCACCCACCCCCGCCCCCAAGTGCAGCCACAAAATGTTGGTTGGCTCTTTGACAAAAGTCTGTTGGCAGTTCTCTTTGGTCCTTTTAGAATAAACAAAGCTTTCGAGCGGTCTTCTGTTATTTTACATCCGCCAAATGCTTGTGGTTGAGTAATATCAAATCCTTCCAATTGTGCAAGCTGGTCTGAAAGATTAATCACACATCTCGACAAGGCCAGGAAGCCTGTCACCAAATGTCCTGAAGGCTAGCTCCAGCAGCTATTCCTCCAGCAGCAAAACTTCAAAACCATAGGGTGCTCTTTTTGTCTTCGTTGGGGGTTGGGATGGAACCGCTGTTCTAATAAAGGAGGGGAGGGGGCATTAGAGAGAGGAGGATCCGGGAGTTCATAATTTGGCTGTTCAATCATTTTCGTGCTCTGATTCGAGCAAAGCGTGGCTGCCTCACCTCCGTGAGAGCCACATTCTGCCCCAGTTTGGGTTATGCATACAAGAAACAAAATCACGGGATGTGAAATGGCACGAAAATTATTTGGGAGACAGAAGGTAGATAGGATAAGGAAAGAAACAGATGATAGATAGACGATAGAGATATAGACAGGGGTGAAATCCAGCAGGTTCTGACAGATTCTGGAGAACCGGCAGCTGGGATTTTGAGTAGTTTGGAGAACCAGCAAATACCACCTCTGGCTGGCCCCAGAGTGGGGAGGGAATGGAGATGTTGCAATATCCTTCCCCCAGGAGTGGGGAGGGAATGGGGATTTTGATGTATCCTTCCCCTGCCATGCCCACCACGCTGCACCATGGCCAACAAGCCACGAACACAGAACTGGTAGTAAAAAAAATTGGATTTCACCACTGGATATAGGGTAGATATAGATATGGAAGGAAGGAAGGAAGGAAGGAAGAGCCTTGGTGGCACAGCAGATTAAAGTGCTGTTAAGTAACACCAGCTGCCTGCAATTACTGCAAGTTCGAATCTCACCAGGCTCAAGGTTGACTCAGCCTTCCATCCTTCCAAAGTAGGTAAAATGAGGACCCGGATTGTGGGGACAATAAGATGACTTTGTATAAAAAAGAACACCGCTGGGGGGGGGGGGGGCGGGGGGCAAAAGCCCTACTAAGCAGGTATATACAAAAAGTATGAAGGCTATTGCTTAACGCGTTGTAAGCCACCCTGAGTCTCCGGAGAAGGGTGGCATATAAATTGAACCAATAAAGAGAGAAAGATAGAGATAATCAGATTGATAGATGATAAATAGAAGATAGAGGTAGAAAATAGATAGATGGTAGATAAAAGAACATTTTTGGGCCTCGTGTCCCTGACTCTTGCATCAGGAATTTTTGGAAATGGTTAAGTCTGGGATCTGGAATGGGAAGTACATGGGAGGCAAATTTCTATGTTTCTCACCCATAACGAATGCTACCCAAAACTTCTAAATCGGGGGTCTCCAAACTTGGCAACTTTAAGATTGTGGACTTGAACTGAATTCCCTAGCCAACTATCTGGGAGTTGAAGTCCACAGTCTTAAGGTTGCCATGTTTGGAAATCCCTGCTCTAAATCCCACCACTGATTTTTTTGATGCCAAGGTGCCCAAATTCTCTTCGTGGAATTGATTGCAGGATTCCTTGAGGTTTCATATTTTCTTTAAGCCTCAAATAATCAGTTACATCCCTGCCAAATTTGCAGTAATTTTGAGCTGTATGAGGCCGTTTGCTAGTTGCTGCTCCCGAGTCCAGGCCAGCTTCTTCAACACATACGATATTTTCAAGGTTCTACCTCCATCTGGTGGCAATAGTTTATATATGCTTCCCCCCCCCCCCCCCGACTTGCTCCCCGCTAAGCTCAGCCGCAGGAATTTCCAAAAGAAAAGTTTTGTTGTCGGGAGGCTCATGCAACCTGCTGATCTAGAGCTTTATTTAACCCAGAGGTTTCCAACCTAGGCAAATGTAACACCTGTGGATTTCAACTCCCAGAATTCCTCAGCCAACCTTGCTGGCTAGGGAATTCTGGAAGCTGAAGTCCACAGGTCTTAAAAGTTGCCAAGTTTAGACACCTCTGGTGTAACAGGAAATCCAAGATCTTCACACAGCAATTATTTATCTTAAATCTACCGTGTTTCCCCAAAAATAAGACCCTGTCTTATATTTTTGGTACCCTGAAATAACTTTCAAATAGCTTATGAATGAATAAAGAGATGTTATAAAGTATTTAAACTTAGTTCAGTAAAAGGGGAGTGAAAGAACAAGAGGGAAATAGGAGGCAATACTCAGATTATGTTAGATTATGATTGTTAAATGCTATACCCTGCATTTTGCTCTGGGAAATAGGGAAGGGGAGGGCTGGAGGGGGGAGGGTTGGGGGGGGAGGAGGGAGAGGGATGGGGAAACTTTTGTAAAATGTATTAAAACTTTTCAACTGAAAAAAAAAAAAAGTGGAGCATTTCAAAATCCAAGGTCTGGTCAGGGTAGGTACCCAGCATCAAGACAAGACCCAAAAGACAGGGTGTTATCATTTACCCGGTCCTTCCTTTTCATAATCGTGATTTCCAGCGATTTGATTTGCAAGCCCTTTTAAGTCGGAGAACTGGGGAAAGGGTTTGTGTAATGGATGAGGAGGAGGGGGAAGGAGGACGATGACGACTGTGGAGTTCTTGATGCTCTCTGAGCTTGCTTACTTCCTTGCATACATTCCATTACCCTAACTAGGTAAGATCATCAGTGCTAGTGCTAGCACTTAGACTTACAGTATATACCACTTCACAGAGCTTTACAGCCCCCTCTAAGCAGTTCACAGACTCAGCCTCTTGCCCGCCCAACAATCTGGGTCCTCATTTTACCAACTCGAGAAGGATGGAAGGCTGAGTCAACCTTGAGTCAATCAGAATCAAACTCCTGGCAGTGAGCAGAGTTTTGCCTGCAATAGCACTTAGACTTATATACTACTTCACAGAGCTTTACATTCCCTCTAAGCCATTTTACAGAGTCAGCCTCTTGCCCCCAACAATCTGGGTCCTCATTTTACCCACCTCGGAAGGATGGAAGGCTGAGTCAACCTTGAGCCTGGTGAGATTCGAACTGCCAAATTGTAGGCAGCCGGCAGTCAGCAGAAGTAGCCTGCAGTACTGCACTCTAACCACTGCGTCACTGCAGCTCAAGGAGGTTACCTAATTAGGGTAATGAATCATCGGCAAGAATCTGCAAGAACATCTAAGGAGCCTGGGTAGCTCAGCAGACGAATGCATTGTAATTCCAGCTGTCTGCAATTACTGTAAGTTCGAATCTCACCAGGCTCAAGGTTGACTCAGCCTTCCATCCTTTCTAAGGTAGGTCAATTGAGGACCCAGTTTGTGGGGGCAATAAGCTGACTTTGTATAAAAATATACAAAAGTATGAAGGCTATTGCTTAACACATTGTAAGCTACCCTGAGTCTCCGAAGAAGGGTGGCATATAAATCAAATTAAAAAAAAAAGCAAGGTCAGAGAGCACCAAGGACCCCTCATACCAAATCTCTGAATCATTGAAGGGAGAGGTTCACCACAGAACTTTGCTTGTATTAATATAACTGGCCAAATGGTCACTACGATGTAGACAAATTGCGAGTATGTTTCCTTGTATTCGTCCCTCGCTCACTCAGCTGAAATGGTTTCATAAGACCCTTCCGTGTTGATTGGTTCAACTTTGCTTTGACTATGAGCAAGGGAAGTCAAACACCCCTGGCTTCCTCCTCCCCCCTCCCCCCAAATTTTAAGGTGTGTATACGTGTGCAGATCAAACAGAAAACTTTTTGTTCTGAACTTCACAGTTTAATCTAGTAATCCAAGATTGCTAGCTCCGGCCATCTCTGTTCTGAAAAAAAAAACACCCTAATGTTATCTTGTTCCCACGTAGAGAAAAAATGTTGCACATTTGTTTATCTTTCACAGGAGATTTTGAAAACGTACTTGGCAATTGCTGAAAGGATTACTACCTCTGCGGGGAGCCTTCTAGCTTTGTGGCAACCAAAATTATCTTGCCTATATAGCAGGACGGTTCAACGTTGCTAACTTTGAAGTCCCCAGGTCTTAAAAGTTAGCAGGATTGGACATCCCTGGCCTATATAGCCTTTTCAAAGTAAAGAAAACTAGCAAATACGTTAGCCTTTTTGTTTTGTCTTGTGCTCCTTTCAGTGGGGAGAATCAAAAAAAAAAAATTAATAATCAGGCCCTTATTCACATCCTGTATGTGATCCCAGAGGTACATGGTGACTCAATGGCTAAGACGCTGAGCTTATCGATTAAAAGGCCGGCATTTCAGCGGTTCAAATCCCCAGTGCCGTGTAATGGGGTGAGCTCCTGTGACTTGTCCCAGCTTCTGCCAACCTAGCAGTTCGAAAGTAGGTAAAAAGTGCAGGAAGAAAAATAGGGACCACCTTTGGTGGGAAGGGAACAGAGATCCGTGAGCCTTTGACGTTGAGTCGTGCCGGTCACATGACCACGGAGATGTCTTTGGACAGCGCTGGCTCTTCGGCTTTGAAACATGCTTTCGAACTGCTAGGTGGCAGAAGCTGGGACAAGGAACGGGAGCTCAACCCCTTACATGGCGCTAGGGATTCGAACTACTGAACTGCCGACCTTTCGATCAACAAGCTCAGCGTCTTAGCCACTGCGCCCCTATACAAATTACACAAATATAAACACAAATTACCACTTTGTAAATTTAAAGCATCAGTGGACCGTGATCAAGTTTTCATAAATAACGAAGTCAGCCCAACCCTGCTGTGAATAGACTCTGCTGGCAATTCACCCCTTAATGACTTTTATTTCATGGATCATTAAAGATTGGCTCCTGTATTCCCGTTAGCTGGGGTTCTTAATTAACCAAGTCAATAGCTGTTGCATAGTCCAAAAATCTCATACTGTATATAGACATTTTCTTTACGTGAGCACATTGTGAAATGAGCTTCTTTGCAAAAAATGTATTTTGTTTAGTGAAGGATGAGTAAGCAAAACAGCTGGTAGACACATCTGCAGTATAAACAGACCGGTGAACACCTCTTATCATTTTTTTTTTTTTAAGCAGAGAGGATTTCTTAGGAAACTGGAAGACCTGTTGAGTGTTTTGCACTAAAACGGCAGAAACAGGCAAGAAAAGAAAAAAAAATTGTTTGGTTCTTATTTGTTCTTAGTTCTCCAGATTTTCGGACATTGATGTTCCCAGGTTTAACTGCAGGCATCCGATACGAATTTGAATTTTTTTTGCATACGAATTACCATCTCTGACATGCTATGAAGACGTAAATTGCCATCTTACCAAAAGATGGTTTCATTTACAAGGAAATGCCTGTAAAGATCATAGGTATCCTTCAAGAAGAGCGCATTGTAAAATTTTGTATTATGTGCAACTCTGCACCTTACATTGTTTTTTACTGTCTTTCCTGTTAAAGTCCACCGATATCCATTTCCAGGTTGCGTAAAAAATAAGCTTTGATTTCAGAACTCTCGATATCATATAATGAATTATAAGTGGCACATTACAATCAAGTGAGATCATTATGGCCACACACGCACAGACAAGGATTATCTTACAGGGCTTCCAAAAGGGACAATTTTTCTGCAAACGCTATGTTTGTTTCAGGTGAGTCACAGAACACCATGTTTTTATTAACCTATTAAAAAAAAAAACCCTGGGAATGAAATGTCTGCTGCTGTTGTTTTGTTTCTAAAATCAAGGAAAAGCACAGAACATAATAAGACCTAGCGTACGGAATCAGATCAAAGTTTTCCTTGGTACACCTGCTATTTGAACCTAGCAGTTTGCTAACATGCTCTACAAAATCATCTCAAATGGTAATCTGTCAGGAGGAGACAAGATACACCAGATCTCTTGAACCACTCCTTCTTCAGAGGTTCCACTACATGGGTTTAGGCCATTTCACCATGGCCAACTTGCCACGGAACTATTCGCCACTCACCGCAGGACAAAAGTTACATTATACCAAAGAGATGATGGGACAGAATCATTAAAGAAAGGATGCAAAAGGAGGGACAAAATGAAATGGTGGATTACAAAAATTAAAATGTATTTTTTTTTTAAAAAAAATATAATTTCTGACATTATATAAAATTCTTGAATTGTCCCGTTCCATCCCTACTGAGCACAACTCAAAGGTGCTCGCATTCATTTGGCAGTTTAGTAAAGAGTTACTCAGCAACTGGAATCCAATGTATAAGAAATTAAATCCATTTATCCTGCCAATTTACTCCAGAGGTGTGAATTTACTTTCAGTAGAATTTAGAGCTGCTTTCCGATCACTTCTCAAAACAAACTTGCAAATGATTTAAAGCCAACTCATTAATAAATACTTTTGTTTTTCATTCAAAAATACGCAATACAAATTTGTAAAACAAACGGGAAAAAAAAGGAACAAAATGTTAACTTAAGTGAACAAAGAGGGCATCTCAAATCCTCTGAATATTCACATTTTTTTTTATACAAAAGGGTTAAGTTTTGACTATTCACAGATGGCCTGACTTCAACTCAAGAGGCATCTCTTTACATTAACAATCCAAACTGCAAAACTGAAAAGTTTTGAGGGGGAGCTTTAGTTCATCAGCTTAAATCAAGGACCAGTGCAGATAGAGCATTCATGTCTCTCATGTGGGGGTGCTGCGCCAGGATTTCCTCAATCTTCTCCCTCTGCTCTGAAGTTGGGAATATTTTTTTCAAGGCTTCTTTTAAATGGGTCGTTTCAGTGGCCGATCTTGGAGACGGGGGAAGGCCGGAGTTTACCAGGGACGTCGTAGGAAATCGAGGCAAGTTAGGGGCGAGACCAGAAACGGGGTTTGGAAGCAATTGTCCACTCCCTTCTGACTGCATCAGGAAAGGGGATATCCCCAAAGGAAGATGGCTTCCGCTTGCAACGCTGTATGAGTTTGACGTAGCTCTGGAGAAGAAAAGAACAGCATTCAGTATGAGAGGCTTTGATTGGTAAACAAGCAAGCAACCTTGTCCATCTAAGATGGCCTACCCTCGGTCATCACAAAGACAGCCAATATTTAATAACAGCAATAGCATTTAGACTTATATACCACTTCACAGTGCTTTACAGCCCTCTCTAAGTGGTTTACAGAGTCAGCCTCTTGCCCCCAGCAATCTGGGTACTCATTTTACCCACCTCGGAAGGATGGGAGGCTGAGTCAACCTTGAGCCTGGCAAGATTGAAACTGCCAAATAGCAGGCAAAAGTAGCCTGCAGCACTGCATTCTTAACCACTGCTCCACCGCGGCTCATAATCTTACTGGTTTGATGTCTTGAAATCAATGTTGACTCCTGGCAACTGCCTGGATAGGTCCCTGCGGTTTTCTTGGCAAGATATCAGAAATGGTTTCCAACCGCCACCTTCTCAGGGCTGACAGAGAATGACTGCCCCAAGGTTACCCAGCTGGCTTTGAGCCTCAGGAAGGACTAGGCCTCACACTCTCCAGGTTTCTAGGCTGATAGCTTAAGCACTGCACTTAATTAGCTCTTAATATTGTTTTTACCATAGCCTTAACGAACCTGATATCTACCAGTTAAAATTACGTTCATTTGTACTTTGTCAGGGTAACAGAATAATAAGAGCTGGAAGGGACCTTGGAGGTCTTCTAGTCCAACCTCTCATTTGATATAAGCAGCCAAGAGAACTTTAAAAAAAGAATTGTTAGGTCTTCGTGACTTGGTACAATTTGTTTTACAACTGAAATGTCAACCTTTGACATAATTGCCTCACGGATCCATCTGTTGCGTGTTCTACAACACCGGGGGTTATGTCATATTTACAAGGAACCTACCACGTTTCTAAACACAAGAGGACGTGTTACTAAGATTAAACTTGGCTTATCTTAGCCGTCTGTGTGTGTGTGATGCAAATATACCCACACCTTGTACGCTCAGTTATGGCAACAAAAGATAAAACAAATCTGACGGAAGAGCCACTCCTGCTTGTGCTAAGGCTGTCACGTCTTTTTCTTATCTCGTGATCATTTCAGTTCTCTGCAGAATTTTTTTTAAAAATTTCCATTTCCTCTTTTGACAAGAGAAGAAGAAGCAGAAGAAAGACCTGGGAACCCCCCACCAGAAATCATCTACCTGAAACTAGCTGCCTCCTGAAGAAAATGGTCTAATCCAGGTCCATTTCGTCCCAGGGGGTCATCAGGCACCATGAAAATGTCTCCAGCAAAAGTGTATTGCAGAAGCCTAGTGCAGCAGCAAAAGAGAGTAAGGGTTGCAATAAGAAAGATAAAAGAAAAGGTTTTCCCTGTCCGGTTGTGTCTGACTCTAGGGGGAGTACTCATCTCTGTTTCTTAGCCGGGAGAGTCAGTGTTGACCAAAGATACTTTGATGGTCATGTGTCTGGTATGATTATATGCCGAGGCACACAGAACGCTGTTACCTTCCTACCGGAGTGGTACCTATTTATCTACTTGCATTTGGATGCTTTTGAACTGCTAGCTGAGGCAAGTAACAAGAGCTCACCCCATCTCGCACACTTGGATCTCGAACTTGGACTGCCAGCTGACAAGCTCAGCATCTCTGACCACTGAACCATATTACATATGGTGGATAATAAAGCAGCTATTACAATATTATAGAGAGATATTTATAATGTGTTTCTGTATGTACATGCTCTCTCTCTCTCTCTCTCTCTCTCTCTCTCACACACACACACACACACACACACACACACACACACACCAGCAAGGTGATCAAAAAGGCATAAGTACCTCCTTTGAATAATCTCCCTCCAGGGTGGGGATTCGTCTACAAATTCTCTGAAGTTATCATTGGTAACAATAACACCTCCAGTTTTTTCAGCAAGGTGCAGCAGAAATCTACAACACATTTGGGAGAATCTGTACCCAGGCGCTGAATAAATTCTTTTTTTAAAGAAATAATTTATTGAAACATTTAAAGGAGCAGAATAAAGAGCTACATTTTAAAAAAAAAGATAGGGATATAGTAGTCAAGATGAAAATTTAGATTTTTTAATTGTAAAATCTTTTTTTTATTTTGTTTATTAAATTATCATTATTTATAACAAAGAATATAAAATTATTATAACATTTAATCCATTTGTATAATAACTCTGTTCATTATTTTTTTCTATTTTTTAATCTTTCCTTTTTCCTCTGTGTGATTACATACTTCTAATCTTTGGAACAATGACAAATAGTGGTGATACCAATATTAATTCATGTTTAGAAATTCAGAGATTCCTAGCTATTTCATACGATAACATAATAATGCACTCAATCAACTCTAATGAAGGCCTAATTAACGTGCAGCTTCTGGATAAAAGTTGCCTGTACCTTATCATCAAACTAGTGATTTATTGCCACCATTGACCTGCAAAGGTCAAAGGAGTAATTAGGATGCTCTACCCTAGGCATTCAAATGGGGTCTACTTGGTTTACAACTGGCACTTTCTTTAACACAATGGAACACAGTTCAGCCAGAACTCTCACTGAGTTTTGGAATATAGAGAGCATTGGAAATGCTTGTGGAAATATTGGATGACATTGCCTCCCAGTGGTCTGTCTCGCTATACTGATTCCAGCATTCTCTTTGGTTTACTGAGGAGTTAACATGGTTAAGAGCCCAGGTTTGAGCTTACGTATGGCGGATAAGAGTGACAAAGACACAAGACTCTGAATATTGTCAGCAGTAATGTTCAAGATGACTCCCTTCCTTTTTAGAGAAACATGGGATGGTTTCTTAGCAGACCACCATTAGCAGGAAAAACAGTTGAAAGGAGCAAACAAACAAGCACTTACATCTTTAAGAAAATCATCAGTTTTGATGACGCCATAATAGGATATTGAGTTTATACAAATGATTACGAATTCTTTTTTTAAAACAATTAGGGTTTTAAATGTAGCTTCTACCTTCCTGGGATCTTCTACAGATCACAGCATCCAATTTTAGCAGTTTCTGGGATAATTTTAAAGTTCTTAAAAAACTTTTTTAAAAGAGAAGGGGGGTGGGGTGAGGGAGGTTTAATTTGAAAACATCCTCAGAACCAATACTGTGTTTCCCCGAAAATAAGACCCAACTGGAAAATAAGGCCTAATGCGTCTTTTGGAGCAAAATTTAATATAAGACCAGGTCTTATTTTTGGAGAAACACGGGTATAGCTGAAGAGCGGTTTATGAAAACATTAATGGGAAAAAAACCCTATTTTTTAAAAAATAGTGAATTGAAATAGTAAATTCGTTTATTGTATGTTCATCATCTGACAAGAAACACGTTAAAATATCTAACTTTCCCTAGGGCAGTGATGGCTAACCTTTTTGGCACTGAGTGCCGAAAGCATGCATATGTGAATGCACACACCCATAATACAATGCGTGCTTGACCCCTGGCGCCCTGCAGGGGCCCCGCCCCCACATGCCTCCCATCCCCCCCGCATGTGCATGCGACCCCCCTGCATGTGTCCTGCTCCTCGCACATGCACGCGTGACCTCCCCCGCATGAACGCGTGCCTCCCACATGCGCCCCGCACATGCATGTCAGAGAACTAAAAACCAGCTGGCTGGTGGGAGGTGCGTGCACATGCACAGTGGAGTTGAGCTGGAGCAACGACTTGCATGCCCGCAGAGAGGGCTCCACATGCCACCTGTGGCACGCGTGTCATAGGTTCGCCATCACGGCCCTAGGACACCTTCCTAGAGGACAAGTCAGATGAGTAGCTTCTCTTTCAAACCACCCAGAAACACAGAAGTGGACATTGGGAACAAATTCTCTTTACCTGTCATCATGAGAGGCAATTCTAGCCCCACATACGATTCTTGCTGGAGTAAGTGCCAAAATGCCAACATCTTGGAGCTGGGATAAGAAATGCTGCTCTATGAAAAGAAAAGAAAAAAAGGAGGGAAAGAAAAGAAAGAGAATGAAATGGATACACAGGCAATCCTCGACGTACAACAGTTCGTTTAGCGACCGTTCAAAGGTACGACGGCTCTGAAAAAAAGTGACTTATGATCCTTTTTCAAACCTACGACTGTTGAAGCATCCCCTGGGAACACGTGGAACGCATCAAAATTCAGATGCTTGATGAACTGACTCATATTTATGACGGTGGCGAGGTTCCAGGGGTCACCTGATGCCCTTTTGTGACCGTCCTGACAAGCAAAGTCAACAGGGAACCTGGATTCACTTAACAACCGTGTTACTGACTTAACAACTGCAGTGATTCACTTAAAGAAATGTGGCAAGAAAGGTCGTAAAACGGAGCAAAACTCTCATAACAAACGTCTCACTTAGCAACGGAAATTTTGGGCTCAATTGTAGGTTGCAAGTCAAGGACTACCCTTTATTTTATTTCGGTAGGAAGGTACCAAATAAGCCACAATGCACAATGACTACTTTAAGTTCATCTAGCCATCAAAGCACCAGTAACAGATATGGAGATTTAAGGGTTGACAGACGGTTTTTACGTGCGTTTCGTAGTCACAAAGCTTCTCTTCTTTTTAATTTATTAGCCAAGTTTGGGACTTATTGGAAAAATGACAGTTTAAATTTGGATAAGCGGAAGGTATGACGTTGGAGGCGTCTGTCTTAAATCCACAGGTCCGACATATAGTTGTTTTTATTCCTTACCTGTGATATTAGAATCTTTCCGTGTTCGCCACTGTGGGACAAAAACTGTAATCTTCCTGTGACCACGTTTCCAAAAGTAATCGACAGCAATTGCAATTCCTCGACAGGAAAAGAATTTTTGCAGACCGTGGCTATCGGAAGAGAGAGAAAACGGTATTATCTCTCGATCTTCGTAATTTTCTATTTATCATAATCGACTATCAAATTCTTCAATGAGGGGTAAAAGTTACACTCTCATTATTATTATGCCATGGTAAACCGAAACAAGACCAAACCCTATCCATTCCCTCATTCACTTGAAACACTGGCTAGTATGAAGATATGACATTCACTAAGGAGTATTTTTTTCCCTTTCTACCCTGCAATCCCTTGCTTTGGGCTGGGGTCGGGGCGACTTGATTGGAGCGGAGCATTTACGGGCCGGATGCCCTTCCTGACGCCTATGTGGAGTTCGCAGCAATTACTCACTGCAGCCAGAGAGAGAAATATCTGCTCAAACCTAGGATTGAATTCACAGCCCCCTGACTGTGAGGAGAGCTCTCCTCTAGGCCACCACACCACTCTTACTATGAAATAAATAAACTTTTTAAAAGGCAGAGATGATTCCTTTTTGATCAGAGATTATACTTGGAAAATCGACTTTAGTGAAAGAAGAAAAGTGGTTTCCCTGACAGTGGCATCCATATAGAAGCTGTGATTATGCCAAAAGCATTCCGCTCACATGACGGCATCATTCAGATACTGCAATTAGAAATATCTGTGCCAGAATATCTCACACAAATATGTCAGGTATGGCATTACTGCGATGCTGTCAGAATGTATTGCTCAGAGTCGCTTGTAACAGTGAGAGGTGTGTCAAATCAATTTAATAAATAAATGCACTTTCTTCTCCATCACTGTTCTCATACTAGTTCATCAATGGAGGTTTTTAAGAAGAAAGGAGCCTGGATAGCTCTGCAGACTAAGCACCCTAATTAACATCCAGCTATCTGCAATTACTCCATGTTCGAATCTCACCAGGCTCAAGGTTGACTCAGCCTTCCATCCTTTCTAAGGTAGGTAAATTGAGGACCCAGTTTGTGGGGGCAATAAGCTGACTTTGTATAAATATACAAAAGTATGAAAGCTATTGCTTAACACATTGTAAGCCGCCCTGAGTCTTCGGAGAAGGGCGGCATATAAATCAAATAAAAAATAAATAAATAAAAATAAAAATTGGACAGCCACTTGTCTCAAATTGTATAGGATCTCCTGCTTGAACAGGGGTTTGGACTAGAACTCCAAAAGTCCCTTCCAGCTGTGTTGATTGATTGAAAATATACATCTTCACTTCCTTGTCCCCACCAAATGCCCAGGTGTGAGGCAAAATCTACACAATAAATAATATAATTTGAACTTTGAAGGTTATCACTAAAGATATATCTATATCTATATCTTTAGTGTATGTATGTGTGTATATATATATATATATATATACACACACATACATATGTACGTACATATGTATGTATGTATGTACGTACGTATGTATGTATATTTCCCTGTGTCTTGCAACAGAAGAGGGTGTGCAAACTTAGAAACTGGAAAGACTGAGATAAACCAGAATCATGACTCCATGCTTTAGATTTCCTTCCTTGTATGGAAGACTTCCTTCAAAATTTTCGTTACGTCATTATCTATCCACACCTTCTCTCTGCCTTTTTTATTCTGATATTCTCCAGAATAAAAAAAACTGAACAACAAGCTTGCCCAAGGCCAAGCCAAGAAACAACCAAGATGTAAGTGATCTAAAATGGGTTCTAGGTTCAAATTTGGGATGGATGTCAAGCCACTGTGGTGTAGGGATTGTGGTAAAAACCAGGACAAGACAGGGAAGATGAGTGGTATAAAAATTCAATAAATAAATAATAAAAATGTCCTGAGTCCTGTACATTCAACTACAGATGGAGAAACTAGATTCAGACTTAGGACCACATGATTTGTTTTGCTGGTCAGTGACCAAAGTAAACATCATAGTACCCCCCCCCCTTTTTTTAAATTTATAACAGTAATTCTCAACCTCAGCAACTTTAAAATGTGTGGACTTCAACTCCCATATTTCCTCAGCAAGCTATAAACTGAAGTCCACATATCTTAAAATTGCTACGGTTGAGAATGAGTGATTTATGCCATAGTCCAGTGAGGGAGATTAGGCTGCATGTGGAAAATTGGTCCATGATATTACACTAGAATACTCTGTGGGGTGTTCATGTGGCCATAAATCCAAATCTACCTTAATCAAAGGAATTTGCATGATTGTGGGATGCTTCAACCGGTTGTAAGTAAGCTGGGAGTCGGGAGGCTGATCCAACCGGCAATCAACTGCTTGTGCTAATCAGGCTGTGCTGAAGCTGAAACGGGCTGTTTGCTGTAAGGAGGTAAATTGCTGGGAGCCAGAGAGCAAAGGGTGAGGGCCAGCGGGTGGGCAGGGCTATATTTGGTGTATAAGACTCACCCAAATTTTCATCTTTTGGGGGGGAGGGGGGGAGTGCATCTTATACTCCGAAAAATACGGTAAATTGGGAATTTCAATAGCTACCTGAGTGTATGCATTTGTGTGCATGTGTAAACACACTTGGGTGTAACACATACAATATACAAAACAAGGAATTGAAAATTGCAAAGTAAAGTCCCAGGAGGGAAAAAAAGCCACAATGTATTTCCATTGATTTATGTATCAAACAATGTGAACTAAACCGACCTTTCTTAATACTGTTGCAAAAGACCAAAAAAAAACCCCTTTAAAGAGTAGACTTCCTCTAACGAGATCACAATTAAATGGGAGGCGTGATGTGACACAGCTTTGATATTTGATTGGTTCCTTCTCCTCAAGTCTCAACCTGGGAGAATCCACCTCGAATTTAACACGAACCATAAATGCTACCGTTAAGTATTTTACGAGCTTTGGGTCAAGTAAGAGAAGTCCTGTTTGCATTGCAGTTTTATTAACTCAGCTCCAATCTCCCTCTAAGCGTGAATCTTAAGCCAGTGACGGCAAAGCCTTTCGGCACCAAATGCTGAAAACGGAGCGCTATGCACGTACGCTCGTCAGGGCCACGACCAGGAAGAGGAGCTGCCCAGGGGCCATGCGAGCGCCGGATAAGGTACTTCCGGTTTCCGGCATGTGCAATGCATGCCGGCCAGCAAGTCTTCCGGTTTCTGCCGCGTATGCGCATGTGCCGATCAGCTGGCCGGCACGCATGCTCATGCCAGAAAACGGAACATCAGCTCTTCCGATTTCCAGCACTGCCACAGGCACAAAGGCCAGCTGATTGTTGCGTGCCCATGCATGCCAGAAGCCCGGAAGAGGAACGGGCAACGCCGTGCGTGCCAGGCGACATGGTTCCGTGTGGCACTTCGGGCACGTGCGCCATAGGTTCGCCATCACGGCCTTATGCTTTCAATTTCTGGATGGAGCCTTAGTGTTGAGAATGACACATAGGCGGCTTCAAACTACACTGAACTGACTGCATTAACTCTAGATGATGGATTGAATTTTACAAGGTAGGAAAAACTCTAGGCCAAGGACCACAAGAGACAGGGGCCATTCCCTGAAGTTTTAGTTTTCTTATTAACAGGGGGAAAGAATTATATGAGCCCACTCACCAATACATTTTCTCTCTTTTTCCAATATTTCATCCCACTATTTTAAGCCATAAGCAACTGAGCCTGATTGCAATTTAACAAGGTTTTAAAAAAAATAAAAATCCGGCCACCAACGTTTAGTTTTTTAAGCGACCTTGAAACTTTCAACAATCTCCAGAGGAAACTTTAAAACAACCTTTCCATCTGCCAGTTAAGGGATGTGCTTTCTCACACAAACCTCCTCCCTGAGTAGGGATCAAAGACACACTGAATCCAAGAGCAACGTTTCCCGATATCATATAAGAGTCACATGCAACAAAGGACCCACAACCTTGATTGTGACATACACATTTCTCAAAGCGTGGAAACCTTTGGGAAATTCATTTAGCAATAAGTGGGGCCATTGTTCTGTTCTTTAAAAAAGAAGAACCTGTAGAAGATAACCTCCAGATTCAGTGATGGAGGAAAACCAACTTTAGAAAAAGGTTTATGAACAGAGAAGGGAATGCGTGCTAAATTTGGTTTCCGTTGGCTGGTTTTCCCTCCTTTGTCAGGATTCCAAATATAAAAAGGCAGCTTAATGGCAACAGAAACATTTCTGAACAGGAAGTGTGGATAGGATTCACTGTACACATGCATATTAGTGCACACACACACACACACAGTCTTTGTGTTCTAACTTCTTTCCCAGCTATCCAAATCTTGTTTTGCACATACCTCATGTACCACAAAGTCCCACCTCCCACGCTACTGTTTTCAGAGGTGAGGTGAGGTGAGGTGAGGTGAAGTCAGCCTCTAGGGCAGAGGTCTCCAATCTTGGCTACAAGCAGCTTTGCTGGCTAAGGAACTTTGGGAGTTGAAGTCTACAATTCTTAAAGTGGCCAAGATTGGAGACCCCTCTCTAGGGTTTTCAAGGCATCTTTGTTTGAGGTGCAGTTGATGTCTAGCACCTTATCTATGTAATATTGAAACACTCTTTCCTGTTCGTTCTTCACTGGGCAAAATGGTACACCACAGGGCAAAACCTTTTGAACCAAGTTATTTCTTAACTTACAGAATTCACCCAGAAAATGGGGGGACCCGTGACTTTTGTGGAATTAAAGAGCAAATTTTATAAAGCATGTTTAGGACAGAAACATTATCAATAGAACAGTTTAGGACAAAATATGAGGTGTCCTAAAACATTTCCTGTGCTGATGTTTGACCGTGCTGTACAGTTGAACAGGGGCTAATTTCAAAACAGAGACATCTCCGAATTATATCTCGGCTGTTCCAATGAAGGCAGTACATTACAAGCTCTGTCACTGTTGTAGGCACTCAGGAATCTGGTAAGGAAATCTTTCTGGAAGGATCACCTGAGAGGGCACGGGTTGTCTAGTCTTGCCTATTTCAGGGTCTCACAATTTTCAAGTTTTATTTTTAGAATTGCAATTGCAATTCTAAAAGCTGTGGCGGTAATCCCTGCAGGCTAACTAACTCACTGCTCACTCCGGGAATTCGATTCTGACTGACTCAAGGTTGACTCAGCCTTCCATCCTTCCGAGGTCAGTAAAATGAGGACCCAGGGCAAGAGGCTGACATCTGTAAACCGCTTAGAGAGGGCTGTAGTGCATGGTGTAGTGCATGGTGAAGTAGTAGATAAGTCTAAGGGCTAATGCTAAAGGAAAAATAAAACAAATCCCATGTTTACCTTCTGTAAACATAGGTAAAACAAATAATGTTACCTAAGAGTGCAAATACGTTTCTGTGTAACTTCAGTTTATTTCAGCTGTCAGTGGATGGAATCCAAACAACAGTTACCACAGGGCAAGGTACTCTCCCATGCTAATTTAAACATGTATCATGGGGATTATCCAAGAGGCAAGTAGGGGAAGGAAGTAGCAGAGGATGTAAATACAAGCAAGAAAGCAGGGGCCAGTTGCAGCCTAAGGGATTATTATGTGTTCTTAAGGTGATGCAGATGCCAACAGACCTATAAACTTAGGGGAAGTGCACTTATGAGTGCATAAAAGGGCCTTTCCATTATATTTTTAATTCATTTACGGTGCTCTTTGGAACCATGGCTGAACTATGGGAAGCTGCTTTGGGTTTTAGAGCTAAAACATCACAATCAAGTTTAGGAAACAAACAGTTTTTTTCTCTTTTATATAATATCCAAGTATTGCTCAATTTGCTGAAGGAAATCCAGAAAGGCTGCACTTTCAAACCCAAGTTAAAGACAGAAACTCATCTCAGTTATTCCCCCCAAGAAAAACTCTTTTATCATTCTCGGCTTCTTTCCTGCCCCTTCCCCATCCTTCTTCACACTACGTGCTTCTAGAAATCTAAGGATTGTCCATACTCACGAAATTGCAACATTGCTGCCATCGATGACTACGTATTTTAAGTGGGGTCTCCCCGGCTCGTTTTTCAGTTCCAGCTTGTACGGTGTTTTCAACGCCTCTAGAAACCGCTGGACCCCAGTGACCGAAGGATCTGCAGGATGACAGTAAATTCCCCCTGTTTTCTTTTCTGGATAAGACCCTCTTAATTGCAGAGGAGGGGTGGGGTCTGCAAAGTGCTTTGACTTTTGGGAAGGGAACTGCTGGGCTCCGGGTTGTACAGGATTGCAGTTTTCCTGTTGGTCGTATGTTGCAGGAGATTGGGTGGAACATCCTCGAAGGACCAGGGTTTCATTCTGAATGGGTGGGGGGTGTACACTCTCCCAGGCACCCCTGGCTAGCAAAATCGGATCTTTGGCTTTCTTATTTTTGGTTGCCAAGGGTGCATTACTAGAAGCGTTCACAAAGCCATCGCTTTCCACCTCACTCGTCTTGCTGCCCTGTTCTGAACAGCCTGATTGTATTTTGCTGAGCTCTTGACTCAATGAATTTTTGTTACCCAAAAGAAAGGTCCAGTTTTCAGGATCCGATCCGTGGATTTTGTCTTTGTGGGGTGCTTGAGAAACAGAGGCGAGCTTTGCATTTTGGGGTGGCTCGGATTGACAGCCTAGATCTGGGTGGACCCTGATGCCGGAACTGCCTTTATTCTTCTTCGCTTGTGTTTCAGTATTCTGAGAGATAGCTTTGGACTTCTCTTCCTCTTCCGCAGCCATCTTGCTCTTTTTCTCAATTTCTTCTAGGAGGAGTAGGGGCTCAGCCAACTGTCCGTGTTCAACAATCACTGTTTCTACAATTTCCTCAGAATAGCCCATGCTTTTGAAAAAATTGACCAGGATCTTGTATTCCATCTCCTCGCTTATTTCATCGCCATTTTTAGTATCAAGTAACTCATTTGTATCCGAGACCAAATCTATCACCACTATGTCGTCACGTCTTTTGCAGGATATCTGCTTACATTCTTGGTTGTTTTCGAAAGAAAACTGTTTCTTTGGAAGCCTCTCGTCGCCATCCGAGGATCTTCGTTTACACGACTGCCTTTCTTTTGAGGCAGATGCCTCCAGATAAGTTAGACCATTTATGGGTAGAAAATGTCCTTCAGATGTATCGGGAAAAACGGTGTCCATTTGCTTGGCTAATTCAGAGACCGGTGTACCTGCATTGTTCCTTGCTTCCTCCTGACCTGTTCTGCCATCGCTGCTTATTACAGGTAGTTTCTGCATTTGAGTTGGGTGTTTTAGTGTCTCATCAGAAGGGCCAGGATCTGCAGTTCTGCCTTCCGTTTTGCCGTCTTCGTGCTGTGCGAGACTCAGCAGCTCTTTCTTCAGCGAGCTTGGTAGGATCAACAAGTCCATTGTGTATTTATCTGCATGAGCTTCGACAAGGTGTTTGAACTGTTTCTTCACTTCCGACTCCTTGACCGTCAACTCGTTGAGGTTGCTTTTGAAGAGGTTCACAAGCTGCTGGATGTGACTCCTGGCCATGACCACAGGCTCTGTCCGGCCTTTAATACCGAGTGTCCCGATCTCCACTACGCTAATATCAGCAGAGGTGCCTTGAATAAGGCAATTCAGGAAGAGGTTTTGTGCTCCTACAAAAATACAGTGCATGTCTTTGGGATAATATTCCCTTTCTTCCAATTCGGGTTCACAGATTCCTTTAATATATTCCTACAAAAAGGGGGGAGGGGTAAAGGGGGAGAGAGAAAGCATAAATTAAGGCAATTGGTGATAGTTCAGCTTTTGAAATTTGTGCCTTATTAAAGCTACGACTCTAAATTCTGTCAACAGGATGACTTGCTGTTTTTATTGCTCTTCCTCCTTGAGGAGCTGAGAGCAGATTGCAAGCAAAGAGTACCGGTGAAAACAATCTTAATAAGACTATCACCCTTTGTTTTTTTATGAAGTGGATGGCGGAGAGAAGAAAAGAATCCTTAAATTAGGCTGTTGCAGGGTGGATTTGATTTAAATCAAGTCGATTTAAATCATAGTTTTTAAAGAGCAACTGTCATCTCTGTCCCGCAGCAGCTCTGCCTCCGACCCACTGTTAACTCACCAAAAGTCCCAATATTGCAGAACATACAGCCTCATGCTACATAACTAAGCTCCATTTCCTGCTGAATAAACTAAATCATGAATGTATCTTAAATAGAAAACTATCTTTAGATAGATATTTTTTAACTCCAAAAGCATTTTATTAAAATAACTTGATAAAAATAAAAAAAAGATCGATTTTTATCTACCCTGGGCTTTTGTCGACTGTGAACCTCTAGGAGAAATCTAAGGAGAAACACTTCTGCCCAATGAGTCAATCAGACCTCGTATGAAAGTGTTTTATTGCACCTTGAAGTATAATTTGCCCCTTTGTCTTGTTTGTTTTGCCCTGTGCTAACCTTGTGCTTCAATTCTTATGAACATAAAAATGCTTTCCGGATCTAATTGCCTAACATTTATATTTGAGTGCTGAGAAAAATAGGAAGAAATGTACTATCATGATAATTGAATTGTACCCCAATGAGATATTTTTACAGTAGCTGCAAGTACATGAAGGCAAACAACTCATTCAGGAGAACGCCAGAGAAAATAATTAGCCATGCCTTAATTTTCCAGAAGGGCTACCAGAGGCTGCCTACACATATCATGAGAACATACACGGATTATCTGTAGCTTCCCTGCTGTCAATTGACTCTTTTCACAAGGATGCATTTTGCTAAACCAAAGATGTCTGTAAAGGAATATTGCACAGAAAAGTAAATGACCACAAACAAACTGTCTTCGGAGATCCGTATTAGTTTAGAAATCTGTGTTAATCCCATTTATCGTTTATGGAACCTCTCTTAATAAGTCTGCATTCGCAGCAGGAGGAGGAGCCTTCAATGATTGGACACGATCTGGCCAGCATCATGGTATTAACCCGTTAATGACCGCTGGCCTCTCCCTCACTTAGAATAATTCAAGATTTCAGTCACCAATGACCCTGGCTCACCAGCTCATTAGTTTCATTTCAAGCTGACCTTCCTGTTTTTAGAACCTTTGGAATGATGAATTTCATGAGAAATGAATGACTTCACCAAGGCATTTCCATTCAGAAATATCACTTGGATGCAATTGCTAGCATATCTTCGTCACTCAACAGAATCTACAATACCCTTCCTTACTATAACTTGCATTATTTCCCTTCTTGAAAACCTCCAGTGATGGAGCATTCACAACTTCTGGAGGCAAGTTGTTCCACTGATTAATTGTTCTGTCAGGAAATTCCTCCTTAGTTCCAGGTTGCTTCTCTCCTTGATTAGTTTCCACCCACTGCTTCTTGTCCTACCCTCAGGTGCTTTGGAGAATAGCTTGACTCCCTCTTTGTGGCAGCCCCTGAGATATTGGAAGACTATCAAGTCATCCCTAGTCCATCTTTTCATTGAACTAGACATATCCAATTCTTGCAACCCTTCTTCATATGTTTTAGCTTTCAACCCCCTAATTATCTCTGAAACATCCATTTGCAAAAGAGGATGCACACTTATTGTTTATTATTCTAGGTTTTTTTTACCTTTAAGCACAATTGCAACCACGGGAAAATCTCTTCACAGTCCAAAGAACTCATTGCTGCAACTCTAAATAAAGAGCCTCTTCCCTCTTGCTTAGGAAGCATTGCCCAATCCTAACCCAAGCCAAAATTCCAAAAATACTCTATGGCTCTCTGATTTTTACTCTTGTACAGTACAAGCCATTTCCTATGAAACAGCAAAAAAGGACTTGAGTTTTCATATAAGAGAACAATCTGCTTCCGCTAATAGTAGTTTCTGCCTAGGACCCACACCCCCATCCTATAACATTTTAACACAGCTGATCGTATCCCAGATTTTACTAGTAAAAGAACATGGAGGTAGAGGAAATGTAAAGGAAAATGTTTTCTGTGTACAAACAGCAGAAGCAGCTATAGTGGCCTTCAGATTCTGAAAAATGGGCCATTCTACTGGCTTCGGAAGTAGCCACAGTTCTCACATCTCTATCACGCCTACAGTTCTCAAAGAGATTATCTTTTATGTTTACCACTGAAGCAATAAGTATTGCAACATTCTGGTTTTACCCTGGAAATATAAAAGAGTTTCTAGTGAAAATTGTGTAAGCTCAACTGCTTTCACAGTTGGGCAACTGATTGATATCAAAAGTCTGGGGTTTCTAATTTGTACGCTTATTCCTATTTTCAAAGGGCTATTCAGCAGGAAAGATGAACATTGGTGAACATCCAGTTTGGCCAAGAAAAGTCTCATGATTCTTCTTGTCAACCATAAATCATTCGTGACACTATCCTCCAAGATGACATGTCCAGAAATTTTAACTAATTCGAAATATGGGATGACCTGGCTACATGATTACAACACAGTGATGTTAAAACGTTGTGTACAGG
Organism: Masticophis lateralis; assembly: GCA_030761175.1. NCBI lineage: Eukaryota > Metazoa > Chordata > Lepidosauria > Squamata > Colubridae > Masticophis > Masticophis lateralis. Next base: position 7,395,530 of record JAUDYJ010000010.1, on the reverse strand, counting down.
TTCCAAGTTTATTTTTAGTTGCAAGTCAATACCGATTTTCAGGGAAAAAAGCCACAAATGGCCAGGAGATCTAAAGGAGAATCTAGAATAATTCTACCTTCAAATGTTAGTTTAATGACAGCTAGGAGAAAGCCCCTTCCTTCAAAATTCTATTTATAAAAGGTGATATTGTACTACTTTGACTTGAACAAATCTCTTGCTCGAGGTTGATTCATGAATTGGGAAAAGCAAAACAGGAGCTGTCCAACAAATCACCTCTTTATCTGACATACTAGCTGGATCCCCCGTGCTTCACAACGAAACTATGTGATCGGGCTTGATAAATGGACTTACAGCTTGAAAACTAATGAGTAGTTATGATCGGCCTCTCCTCTCCCTTTCTCTCCCTCAGTCTTGCCCCACAGAAGCCTGTCCTATGCTATCCCATTCTCTCTAGAGTTATTTTCAAGTTGGGAAGGGGAGTAGAATGTCTAATTAATTAGCATTAGAGCATGTTATAATAATATAGGAAATACTAATGCTCTGATGGTCCTTTTGAAAAATTCTATCTTAGTGAGCACCTAGAAGCCAAGAGGAACATACGTGACAAATTTCAAGTTTGTAGGCTTTACAGTTCTGGAGATTTTGTGATTACAGTGTGAGTGGTTTTTGCTTTTGTAGAGAGAGATTTCTGGATTCCTGGAAGGTTAAAAGAATGGGGCAGAAATCCTAGTTATGAAAGCCCTCTCCCCTACACACTACAGTAATCACGGAACATGCAAAACAGCCCAAGTTGGGTGTATGGTTTTTTTCCCACCTAATGTGTGAAAGACACCGTTCAAGCTCCAAAGTGCTTTTGTTTTGGAAGATGTGAATGAAATCAGTTTGGTTTTGAATTCAAACCCAGCAAGCATCCTAAAAAGCACAGGCCCTTTCAGATAGAGAATTTCTGCTATAAATCAAAGAGATGAGATTGCTATTCAGAAGAGCACATGTGCCTAGACATAATACTACTAATTCTGCTCATCATCTCCTTTCCTGTTTCACACCTTACAATGACAATATTAGAGCAGTTTAGACAGAAGCAGGAACACGTTGTGGTGCCAAGCTCTTTCCATAGTTTTTTTTTTCTCTTTGCCAATGTGAGAGGAATTTCCTCAAATCTAATGAACCTGTGGGTGCTTTATAAATTCAACCTCTCGGGTAATAATATTAGCAATGGGATCAAAAGACTTGCAGAAAATAGATGTGCTAAACTTTGTCCTCACTCTGACTTTTAAGAGGGACAGTGTGTGACAGAGCAAAGTCTGGGCCATCTGAGTACAAGTTCCAGTTTCTGGATGAATGAATGAGACTTCTATGGCACTTTGGTTCTCAAATGCTTAAGTCCATAGGCAAATGAGGTACTCACTAATCGTCAAATCATGCTTATAAAGCACATGCTGAGAATTCTTCCTTCCTCCAGGCTAAGGATTTCAAAATGCATAAATTACTTCTGTACATACTGTAACTGGTAGGATTCTGGTCCTACCCTTGGAAATTAGGCCATTACAATTTACCACTTAGCCTTAGAAAAAGGCACAACAAAACAATATTTTCACGTCTATAACTTTCTTCCCTTTTCATCTTTTATACTTAGAGATGCAAACTTTCCTGCAAGGCATCTCAAATCTTTATTCACCAGTTACCAGATCAAGTCTTTTTGGCCCTGTACCTTTTTTTAAAAAAGTAATCTCCTACTTACCCCACAATATGGAATAATTAAAATAGTTGTATTAATACAGGCATTCCAAAAACAGAAATACCTATCATAAGTCCTATATAAAAGACCTGACATGCTCTTTGTTATATTAACATAAATATCCAGGAAATTATGGTCCACATTGAGGTCAATTTCACTGCCAAAACATTGTTGATTTGGAGAACTCTGTTTTGTGGTGATTTTATGAGGCTCCATTAGAGAAGGCTTACATTCTTTCCACTAAAACAGTTAAAACTTTATTTCAAACCACAGTGGAATCTTAAATTAAAAATATTATTATTTAAGGCTTAGCCAGAGCACGAGAAAGAAGAGGTGGTCACGCATGAGAGGCAGTCTTGAACACACTCTCTGTCAAACAGCTAAGATAGATCAAGGAGGAACTACTGTACAGAAATTTTTAGTAAAATGTCCTTAATGCTAATCTGGGATAAATAAGAGCATTTTCCCAACGCCATTTATGGTAAGTAAATTAAAGTGAGCATTTACAGTAAACGAATAGAAGTCTCTTTCATTTGAAAAACATCTTCCCGGATTTTTTTTTCATCTGAACAAAGCTAGCATGGATGAGATAAGCTGTCAACTAGCTCACCTGTTATCTCTCAATTGTTTATGCCTCCCCTCTCCTTCCATCTGTTTCCCAGCTGCCCCACAATCTCTACCTCTTGCAAGAGATGTAAAATAAACAGCCAGCTAATATCCAAATTCGACAGACACTGTACAGTGCAGGAGAAAAAAAAATGAAATTGTCCAAAGTTCAACGCCTGGCATCTTAAATATGAAGGATCCATAACATTTACCGTATTTTTCAGAGTATAAGACATGCTTTCTCCCCCCTAAAAGAAGGTGGAAATGTTGGTGCGTCTTATACACCGAATACAGCCATTTTTGGCCTCCTGAAACCTCCGGTCCGCATGCCCTGTTTTTGCCAAAACAGGCTCTGTTTTTCACAAAAATGGGATGCACAGAGGGTTTGGGAGGCCTGCAGAGTGCTCCTGGGGGCTGGGGAGGGCAAAAACTTTTTTTTCTTGTTTACCTCTTCAAAATCTTTACCTTATATGCATCTTATAGTCTGAAAAATATGATAAGTCTTTGAATCAGAACCTGGGGAACTACTACCGGTTTGCATAAACACCACCATGCTAAATAGACTTACTTATTCTTCCTGCCCGCTCAGAACTATCTTTCCAATGACAAAAAAAGCAGACAAGACATGGGACATCCGTGCTTAGCCCTATAATAATACATCATGGGAATTCTTCTTTTCCGAAAGAGGTTCAGCCCTCAATAAACACAGTTGCTAACAGCATCACAACAAGATGTTCCTGCTTCTTGGTTCAAAGTTTTACTGCTATGAAAGTTCTGCCCCAGATTTGGCTCTGTGTCCAATGAAGAGTTCAGGCTGGTGAAGAGTTAGAGGGAGATTTTTCTGGAAGGAATGCTTAATTGATCTCCCAATCAGAGAGCACCAAGGACCCCTCAGTTCAACCCTGAGCCACAGAAATCCTCTACTAACTAAATCTATGTTTGTTGAGGCCCTCTAGAAAGTCAGTAAGTTGGGGCAATGACAGGATATGGGGAGAAATGATGTTCCAAGAGGTGCCAGGGCAGAAAAAGCTCTCTTCCAGAGTCCTATCAAACAAAGCTCCTTAGCAGGTAGGGTCCTGTTGGGATGGGGAGACAGACCCGGAGAAAGGCAGTGCCTCTAATTATCCCAAAGGTGCTTTTCAAAAGGCAACTGGACTTTTGACCCTTTCAAGGGTTTTTTCCCCTTGAAAATATTTCAGAGTGCAAATAATCCTTTTGTTCCCCACTATTCAGTCAGACCCGAAGAAGTTTCTTGGACGAGAAGTGAGATTTTTTCCATCTGGACAAAACTGGCATTCACTGATGAGATTAGCTCCCAAGTGACTCTCATTATCTCTCAATTGTTTATGCCTCCTCTCTCTTCCCTTCATCTCACAGCGGCCCCACAATCTCTATCTCATGCGAGAAGTGTAAAATACACAGTCAACAGATGTTTCTTCAAAGAAAGATGAAAAAAAAAGCATCTTTGGGACAACCAATGACTTGGATGACTGAGAATCTCCATAAAGTCTTTGACTCAGAACCTAGAGAACCACAGGTACTCAATTGTATGACCACAATTGAGCCCCAAATTTCTGTTGCTAAGCGAAACGTTTGCTAAACGGTTTTTGCCCCATTGTGCGACCTTTCTTGCCACAGTTGTTAAGCGAAGCATGGCAAGTGTTAAGTTAGGAACAGGGTTGTTAAATGAACCTGATTTCCCAGTTGGCTTTGCTTGTCTAAGGAGGTGTTTGTGTGATCCTGGGACACTGCGACCTGTCATAAATATGAACCAATTAGCCAAGCATCCAAATTTTGATTACCATATGTGCAGGTGGTTAGATTGGTCAGAAATATGCAATTAATCCACCATAGTGATTTTACACAACTAATGTAGCAAAACACTTTTGCATTACTATTTTTGCATTTTAGTATTTAATGACCACCAGTCTCTATGGATCAATATTATAGTATAGTTAGGCCACCTGCCACTGACAAGGCTGGATACTCTGATTTTAATATGGATTTTTAAACTGTTATTTATTATTTCATCTAGAAATTTTTAACTGGATATTCATTGAGTGTATTTATATGTTCTGGTCTCTGGTCTTTTGACTGTAGTAAACTCCATTTGATTATGGGGATAATAATCAATGATGGGGATGCTACAACGGTCACAAGTGTGACAGTCAGTCAGCCAGGTTGACTCAGCCTTCTGTCCTTCCGAGGTGGGTAAAATGAAGATCCAGATTGTTGGGGGGCAATAGGCTGACTCTGTAAATCTCTTAGAGAGCACTGTGAAGAGGTATATAAGTCTAAATGCTATTGCTGCCTTCTTTCCTTCCTTCTCCTCTCCCCCCCCCTTCCTTCATGGTATAATGGTTAGAATGCAGTATGGCAGGCTCTGTCCGCAGCCAGCAGTTCAATCCTGACCAGCTCAAGGTTGACTCAGCCTTCCATCCTTCCGAGGTGGGTAACATGAGGACCCAGATGGTTGGAGGAAATAGGCTGACTCTGTACACTGCTTAGAGAGGGCTATAAAGCACTATATAAGTCTAAGGGCTATTTTCTTTCCTTCCTTCCTTCTTCCGTGGTGGTGCAGTGGTTAGAATGCCATATTGCAGGCTGACTCTGCCCACAGCCAGGAGTTCGATTCTATGGACTCAAGGTTGGCTCAGCCTTCCATCCTTCCGAGGTGGGTAAAATGAGGACCCAGATCGTTGGGGACCATAGGCTGACTCTGTAAACCACTTAGAGAGGGCTGTAAAGCAGTGTAAAGCAGTACATAAGTCTAAGGGCTATTTTCTTTCCTTCCTTCCTTCCTTCCTTCTTCCGTGGTGGTGCAGTGGTTAGAATGCCATATTGCGGGCTGACTCTGCCCACTGCCAGGAGTTCGATCCTGATGGACTCAAAGTTGACTCAGCCTTCCCTCCTTCCGAGGTGGATAAAATGGGGACCCAGATTGTTGGGGGCAAGAGGCTGACACTGTAATCCACTTAGAGAGGGCTGTCAAGCACTATATAAGGGCTATTGTCCTTCCTTCCTCCCTCCCTCCAGGGTGGTGTAGTTGTTAGAGTGCCATATTGCAGGCTGACTCTGCCCACAGCCAGGAGTTCGATCCTGATGGACTCAAGGTTGACTCAGCCTTCCATCCTTCCGAGGTGGGTCAAATGAGGACCCAAATGGTTGGGGGAGAGAGGCTGACTCTGTAAGCTGCTTAGAGAGGGCTGTGAAGCGGCATATAAGTGTAAATGCTATCCTTTTTTTTTTCAGCGCCGCTGGTAACTCTGAGCGGTCACTAACCGAGCCGTTGCAAGGCTCGGTTAGTGACCGAGGACTAGCTGTAACTAGGCGGGACAACCCTGACCAGGATGCTTTTTAGAGCCTCTCCACAGGCATCTTCTTCTTCTTCTTCTCCCCACCCGCTTTCTCTGGCTCACCCTCAGGGAACCAACACCCCGAGGATGCGCCGTCCGGCTTTACCTTGGCGCTGCGCACTTGCTCCCGTTCGCCCAGCAGGCTGAGCCAGATCCTGCGCCCGCCGGTGGCCGAGGGAAGCCAGCCGCCGGCGCCGCTGCCGCTGCTCGCCGCCTCCACGAAGGCCAGGCGCACCCCGAAGAGCCGCTCGAGGCAGCCGCGGCTCCGCTCCAGGAAGCCGCTCTTCTCCGCCGGCGCCGTGAACTCATCCAGCACCGTCTGGTTGTCGCTGTGGCTGTTGCCGCCGCCGAGGCGATTTCGCTCCTCCGACGGCGCGGCTGAGGAGGGGCGGAAGGCGGCCATTAGCGAGGCGCCCCGCGGCCCGCGCAGCCCGAGCGACTCAAGCGGCGGCGGCGCCGGGGAAAACAAGGCGAAGAGGAAGAGGAAGAAGAAGAGAAGCGACGGGGGCGGCCGCCGCGGCCCTTTCCCATCGCTTCGGGCCCGCCAAGCGCCGCCACAGCCCGGGAAAGTCCCCTGCGCCGTCGCCGTCGCCGTCGCCTCCCTCACCCCGGAAGCGCCTGGGCCTCATCGCTATGCAACCGTGACGTCACCATGAAGCGCCGACGCGACACACAGGGAGGGCGGGGCCGGCGGGCGTCGTCACCGTCCGACGCAAGCCACGCCCTCCTCCTTGCGTCATTCTCTGCCCGCCCGGCAGAGAATGAGAGGCAGGCATGTTGAGTGAGGGCAGGGCGGTGGGCGGGGCTTTAACACACCGTTTTGTCCCTCTCTGGGTGTATCGTTGGTTTCTTTCGCCCCCCCCCCCTCGTCCCCCCACTCACTCGTTGTTTGCTTTGTGGTGATAGGGTTGGCGTTATATACTTGGAGCGGGGTGGAAATGGCGGTTCATATGAAAGGAGCAGGGGGCTGGACTAGAAGACCTCCAAGGTCCCTTCCAGATTCTATTCTATTCTATTCTATATTCCATCCCAATTTCTATTCTATTCTATTCTATTCTATTCTATTCTATTCTATTCTATTCTATTCTATTCTATTCTATTCTATTCTATTCTATGACTCTATCTACTCAACTCTATTCTATGACTCTACTCTATACTCTACTCTACTCTATTCTATGACTCTAGTCTATTCTATTCTATGGCTCTACTCTACTCTACTCTATTCTATTCTATGACTCTCCTCTACTCTATTCTATGGTTCTACTCTACTCTACTCTATTCTATGACTCTCCTCTACTCTATTCTATGGCTCTACTCTACTCTACTCTATTCTATTCTATGACTCTACTCTACTCTATTCTATGACTCTACTCTACTCTGTTCTATGACTCTATTCTATGGCTCTACTCTACTCTATTCTATTCTATGACTCTATTCTATGGCTCTACTCTACTCTATTCTATTCTATGACTCTATTCTATGGCTCTACTCTACTCTACTCTATTCTATGGCTCTACTCTATTCTATGGCTCTACTCTACTCTATTCTATGACTCTATTCTATGATTCTACTCTATTCTATGACTCTACTCTACTCTATGACTCTACTCTACTCTACTCTACTCAACTCTACTCTATTCCTATTCTTCATTTTACTTTGAAACTATCACAACCCAAGGAGCAGTGCTGCCTCTCTGTGTCTGTACAGGTAGTCTTCGACTTACAACAGTTTGGTTCACTTAGTCACCATTCGGTGCTGAGAAAGGGGACCTAGGACCATTTTTCAAAACTGCTTAAAACCGTCGCAGCAAACCTCCCCCTCCCCCACTGTCACACGATCAAAATTCAGATGCTTAGCAACTGACTCATATTTATGATGGTTGCGGTGGGGTTATGTGATTCCTCTTTTGTGACCTTCTGGCAAGCCAAGCCAAAGGGGAAGCCAGATTCACTTAACCATGTGACCATGGGGACATGTTTTCAACCTTCACAGGTCTGCAGTGCAAAGGAAAAGCTGCAGAAAGATCGTAAGTATAACATCATCATGGTGATATCACTTACGGTGGCCAGTCCCAGTTGTGGTCCCTTAAAGACTACTAGGACCTGCTATTGTTCTTAGTCAAATGCCATTGATGCTTGTTATTTATTTATTTTATTTATTTGTAATTTCTATCCAGTTTTAAGTCAAGGATTCTCTGCGGTTCAGAGAAAAAGACGTGTACAATTAAAATGTCCACTGCAATTTGCTTTAAAACAAAAGAGAGCAGAAAAAACACAATAGCAAGGCATAGCAGCATCTTCAAACGTACTATGGAAAATTCTGTGTATTAAGGAAGGAATTTCTTGAAGGAATTTCAAGTGGGAGGTTGGTCTAAATAAAGGGCTGATACTTTCATCCAGAAAAACAACGTATTTTGAACTTGGCCATCTCATCTACGTGGTGAAGTTCCAAGTGGCTTCTCCCAGAAAAAAATTGTGTAGCTCTTCCTGTTTCCCACTCCATTTCTGTAAATGCTGAATTCCTTGCCGTCTTAACAGTTCCATCAGATTAAAAGCAAAGAATTTGAGTAACTACGTTGACATGTCCTTGCCGTGTTCTTGTCAACAGAATGAGACTGATGTACAGATGCAAAGATAATACAGGACATGAATACCAGCTTCTCTTCTTTATTCATTTTCTCTGTACTTTCACTGCCGCTGCTGACTTCCTTGACAGGCTAATCTCGAGTCTGTTGCTGCCATCAACTGTTAATATGGAGCCAGTGCAGCCTCCAGCCATAAAATGAACGCCAATCTGACGTTATACTTTTAGCATTGTGAAAAGCGGAAGCTACAAGTTCAATCAATCAATTAATCAGAATAGAGCTGGAAGAGACCTTCAAGGTCTTCTAGGAGGAGATCCTATACCATTTTAAACAAGTGAAGTTTCTTCTTAAAAACCTCAAGTGATGGAGCTCCCAAAACTTCTAGAGGCAGGCTGTCCCACTGTTCTCACTCTTAGGAAATTTCTTCTTCATTCCAGGTTGCTTTTCTCCTTGGTTAGTTTTCATCCATTGTTTCTTATCTTGCCTTCTGGTGCTTTGGATAAATACGTTGACCATTCCTACATGGGTCAAACAAAATTGTGAAAGCTCACAAAGAAAGCATATAGGTGGTAAGAGAAGGTATTTTATGCCTTGTAGGACACCGATTACTATTAGAACTTTAACACATAGAGAGAGGACCAACGTAAAATACAAACCTCAATGGAAGGATCATGACTTAATAGCCTCCCCTGGGAGATGTGTATGCAGAAATTATTTCAATCAGCCCAGTATGAGGGGCATTCCAAAGAAATGGATGAAGGAGCAGTGAAGAAGATGAGATGATTATGGTACAGCTAGAATAGACCTGTATACTACACAAGTCAAAAAACGTGCTGTGAAAATGTTTACAGACCCCTCACATCCTGGACATAAACTGTTTTAATTCCTACCCTCAAAACAACGCTATAGAGCACTGCACACCAAAACAACTAGACACAAGAACAGTTTTTTTCCCGAATGCCATCACTCTGCTAAACAAATAACTCCCTTAACACTGTCAAACTATTTACTAAGTCTGCACTACTATTAATCTTCTCATCATTCCCATCACCCATCTCCTTCCACTTATGACTGTATAATTGTAACCTTGTTGCTGGTATCCTTACGATTTATATCAATATTGTTTCCTGATTGCTTATTTGTACCCTATGACTATCATTAAGTCTTGATGAATGTATCTTTTCTTTTATGTACACCGAGAGCATATGCACCAAGACAAATTCCTTGTGTGTTCAATCATACTTGGCCAATAAAAATTCTATTCTATTCTATTCTATTCTATTCTATTCTATTCTATTCTATTCTATTCTATTCTATTCTATTCTATTCTATTCTATTCTATTCTACTCTACTCTACTCTACTCTACTCTACTCTACTCTACTCTACTCTACTCTACTCTACTCTATTCTACTCTACTCTACTCTACTCTACTCTATTCTACTCTGACAGAACTTTGGCAAGAAGGGCAGAGCTCCATTCAGTGTGATGAGCAGGAGAATACAGTTAATCCTCCACTTATGACCACAATTGCCATTGCTAAGAAAGAACAGTTATTCAGTGAATGTTGGCCCCATTTGCGACTTCTCTTGCTCCCATTGTTAACTGAATCATCATCGGCTCCGTTGTGACATTGGAGAATGGTGGTCAACCATCTATATTTCAGAAATTGTGGTGAATTCACAAAAATAACCCAGAGAGTTTTATTCATGATTGGAGTTTGCCCCATGTATGCTTCCATTTACTGGGGGGAAAAATTCATTTTCAGCTGGGAAAAATAGGATTTCCTTAGAGAGAAGAAGGATGGATTCAACATCCAGACCAGGGGTTTCAATCTCAATTTCATTGAGGGCTGCATCAGGTCTGTGGTTGTCCTTGGGGGTGGGGGAGGGGGTGAGCGTGTGTGGCTGACTCTGTGGGCTAGTAGTGGGATTCAAATCCCATTGCTACCAGTTTGCTCATGGGCAATTGGGTAGATCAGGACAGCCCCGTGGGGTGGATCCGATCACATTGCGGGCTGTACGCTGCCCATGGGCCTTGAGTTTGACACCCCTGACCGAGACTCTCTAAGCCAGGGGTGTCAAACTCAATTTCATTGAGGGCCGCATCAGGGTTTTGTTTGACCTTGGTGATGTGGCCAGCTCGACATCACTCATGTTGGGGGCGTCTGTGGTGGCCTGAGTAGTCTGCCAGCGAAAATGGACTCCCGACCTCCATTTTTGGTTGCGATGGTCTCCTGCAACCCTCTGCCAGTGAAAACGGAGCTCAGGAGAACCACGGGCATCCCTCCTGAGCTCCATTTTTGCTGGCAGAGGCGTCATGAGCCAGTCCTTCCAGGTCGGCCCAACAGGCCAGATCTAAGCATCCCGCAGGCTGGATCTGGCCCCCGGGCCTTGAGTTTGATACCCCTGCTCTAAACATTACAAGGCATTGGTGGCAACGGTGTTTACTTAAGCACAACTGAGGATTGGGTTGCCAGGATGTGCTCAATCTCTCCCGTTCTGCCAGTTTGGATGCAGCTTGAGAATTGCAGTCAAAACAGTTCCCGGATTTTGCCTTGGGATATTCTAACCCGGTTGCTAAGAGCTTGGGGTGGCGGTGGAAATTATGAATATTTAAAAGGAGAGAGCAGCCAAACATTCCCCCCCCCCCCCAGTTATAGTCTCGGTGGCCTCAGAGGCTGGGTGTTAGCAATTTTAATTAATGGACGGCACATCTGGTTTTAGAGGATGGTGCTTGGAGCACTTTTCGAAGCGCCTTAATTAGGTATTAAAACCTGCAGGTGTTCTGGCATCCGCTGACTTGGCTGCTCGGGGTTCACACAGGGAGTTTTGTGTGGGGAGGTGTAGAGAAAGCCCCTGCATTTCGGCATATGGTGTGTCGCGCTAAGGTTCTGCCTCATTTTAGCTTTGCATTTTCAGGCAACTCTGGTCGGCCAAGAGAAAAAGGCCAGGTAGACCAGGAAACCAGGTTTTCATTGGGAACCTCTGGTTCACAAACTGATACGAATGGCATCTTCAGGACACAGATGGATTTGTCCAGTTGTGGCACACTTCCCAGCATTGCTGAAATAACAGAACAACAGAGATGGAAGGGACCTTGGAGGTCTTCTAGTCCAACTCCCTGATCAAGCAGGAAATTCTATACCATTTCAGACAGATGATTGTCCAATCTCTTCTTAAAAACTTCCAGTGTGGGAGCATTCACGACTTCCGGAGGCAAGTTGTTCCACTGATTAATTGGTCTCACTGTCAGGAATATAAATATTTGATCTGGTAGGGTTATCCCTCACTCCTGAGATGGACCTTAAAAATCTATCCATTCCTCTCTTCTCAGCAATGTCTTTTATATTCTTAGCCTCTCTAATTCCAAACAAGAAAATGTGGTTAGCTCTTTTCCCCCTACCTTAGCATGCAAACACAGAATGTGCATCTGAACCACAGCCCTATGCGTAATGAGACGGACTTTTGAGTAGACACATTCAGATCTACACTGATTTAGAACAAATCTCTTTTCTAATGTTTTTGGTTCACTATTTTGTCTTTTCCAATCGAATCTGGGTCTATAGTGGATTTATCAGGAGGGATTCCTTTTTTTTTTTTTCAGAAGACCCATCCTGATTAATATTGTATAAGAACCAGTAGGGGGCATCATGTCACTACCGTAACTCTTTAGAGACTGTTTTTCACTTACCTTGTTGAGTGTTGTAGTTACAAACTAAATTTCTTTTTTCTTTTTGTTTATGGCATTAATTCTGAGGTTAAGGTTGGCCTGCCACGAGGAATAATAAGTTTAACCTTTGACTTTACACCATAAAATATAATGCATCATCCCATGACTCTTGTAACTGTTGCTATCCATAAATTCATCTCCAGATAAATGAAGCACCTCCATCATGTGATAGGAACATGGTAAAGCTGGTCTGTTGACTGTAATAAAAAAACAGATTGAAATAGGAACATGTTACCTTTTTCCTTGCAGTTCAGATTAACGGATGGAACGATGTGGGTGAAAAGCCTGGGTTGAATTCATTGTCTTTGCCACGCACAGAAATCTCTTCCACCAACAGAACAATCAGACGCTGAAGAGAAATAAACTGGAATATATTCTTGATATCCTGACTTTCAGTGTATATGGTTTTTGTGTGTCTGAGAACACACCCAGATTTTCAATACACCCATTCTGCTGTAAGTTGCATTTTAAATAGGAAGATAGAGAAACATTTACAAACCTGGCCCTCATTGCATCCAGATAGTTACAAGATACCCCCGTTGTACTAAGACAGTAGTTTTTTTTTTTAAAAAAACCTACCTGTGATTGAGTTCACACAATGCACTAAACCGTAAATCATAGTTTGCACGCTATAATGGCTAGGCTTGCATATTACACATGAGCCGTGGTGACCCAGTGGTTAGAATACAGTACTTCAAGCTACTTCTGCTGGCTGAAGGGTGCAGTTTGGCAGTTCGAATCTCACCGGGCTCAAGGTTGACTCAGCCTTCCATCCTTCCGAGGTGGGTAAAATGAGGACCTAGATTTTGGGAGGGCAAGATGCTGACTCTGTAAACTGCTTAGAAAGGGCCGTAAGTGGTATATAAGTGGTATATAAGTCTAATTGCTATTGCTATTGTCTTTCATCGTAAACTCTGAAGCCCTCATGCTTTGTGTTATCTTTTAGACTCTCCCAAAGTTGCTTCTGAATTTGACAAAAAGGAGGAACTTACTGGGTACACGTGGAATGATCATTTCTTGTTAGTCAGTTTGATGAAACGTTTTAATTGAAACAACATAATGGTTAGAATGCAGTATTGCAGGCTGACTCTGCCCACTGCCAGTAGTTCGATCCTGATTGGCTCAAGGTTGACTCAGCCTTCCCTCCTTCCGAGGTTGGTAAAATGAGGATCCAGATTGTTGGTGTGTGTGTGTGTGTCTGTGTGTGTAATATGCTGACTCTGCACTGCTTAAAGAGGGCTGGAAACATGATAAAGTGGTATATAAGTCTAAGTACTATTGCTAGCTGCAATTTCAAACATATGCCTGTCCAATCTCTTCTTTAAAACCTCCATCATTAGAGCACCCATAACGTCTGGACCAGGGGTGAAATCCTCTGAAGTCTACTACTGGTTCTGTGAATCTGCTACCGAGCACACACTTTGCCTGAGGCGTGCTCGCGCAGCACTAAAACAGGAACATTTTGAAGCCTTCTGAGTCTGCAAAGGTAAGTAGAAAAGCAAGTGGAGGAGGGGAATCCGCTGTGTCACGCGATTTAGATTAGCTAGAAAGCAGGAAATCTGACGATTCGAGCTAATATAAATCGTCGCCCAGCTGATCGTCGGAAATACCGGTCTGCCCGAACTGATATCATTTTTTATTACCAGTTCACCCAAACCGGTCTGAACCGGTAGCATTTCACCCCTGGTCTGGAGGCAAGTCATTCCACTGGTTATTTGACTCTACCTCCTGTCCGGTAAGCTTGCAGTTTGGAGACTTAGTCATGAGATGCCAGGTGCATTTCTTAGGATTAATGCGTAGGTTTGTGAATATTAGTAAGAAATGCAACAATAAAAGTGTGTATGTTTCTCCTGCCTCCAGCGAAGTTCAGCTTGGGTTGTTTCTCGGTGATCCTTGTGTCTTTTCTTCTTTGCGATTGGGATAGCAACTTCCTTCCCCGCTAGGCTATTGAATGTCTGCACATCAATCCTTCTCTTCTTTCTTTCTTTTTTTCACCCCTTTGCTTTCCCCAGGCTGCACTGTATGGTGGATATTATCTAAAAGATCACTCCTGTGAAGACATTTCTCCTTCTCCTTCCCCTGCTGCTTCTTTCTAGGTGGGTCTTTCTTCTCGGTGACCTCAGAGACTCGCTCAACCTTCTGAAGAGTAAATTTGGCATGCACATTTTCTGAAGCAGGTTGTGGGAAGGGAAGCAATTATCCATCCAAACACATTAAAGGAGATTTTTTTTTCTTCTTCTTCTTCCCCTTGCGGGGGTGAGTGGAGGAGGAATAAACGCACAACACAGAAAGATGTAATAAGCATGGCGTATTGAAGACAATGTTTATGTTAGCCTCTGCCGTTGATGTCGGCAATAAAACCCACTTGATCAAAAGTGGGAAGAAAGAGCGAGATTTTGCAAAAGACGTTGGCAAAAAAACGTCTTTTGCAAAAGACATTGGCTTTCTTTGGCTAACAAAAGGATTAAATTGAGAAAATGTTTGCCCTGGGTTAAACTCTTGAATCTGGTCAGGGCCATGAGCTTGGCCTAGCTACTGCTTGGCAGCTCTGTAGAACATGCAAAGCTGGAATTTAAGAGGTTGAGAATTTAACTGTACTGTTCTGCTTCTTGGGGCAGTAAATGCCCATTTTCTTGCTTAGTCGAAGAGCACCATCTCATTCCCTCTTCCATCAAAACGTATTTCTTTCCCAGGGTCAACACCTCTCCTTCGCGTCAAGCCGGAATACGGTTACAGTAGTCCTTGATTTATGGCCACAATTGTGCCCGAATATTCAATGCTAAGCAAGACAATTGCAAAGTGAGGTGCCCCATTTTACGATCTTTCTGCCAGATTTGTTAAGTAAATCACTGCTGTTGTTAAATGAATCATGCAGTTGTTAAATGAATCTGGTTTCCCCCATTGACTTTGCATGTTGAAAGCCGGCTGGGGAGATTGCAAAAGGGGATCACACGAGCCCGGGACGTTGCAAATACACGCCAGTTGCCAAGCTTCTGAATTTTGATCACATGACTATGAGGTCACATGATGAAAATTAGCAATGGTCCTAAGCAATGGACCATTGGTCCTAAGCAATTAGGACCAGGCAATTAGGACGATGGTCCTAAGCAATTAGCAATGGTCCTAAGTGTGAAAAATGGTCATAAGTCGCTTTTTTCAGTCGGTTGTAAGTTCAGTCACTAAACTAAATGATTGTAAGTCAAGGATTAGCTGTACTTTGGTCTTTCTTTCGCTCAATATATGACATAAATCCAGTGAACTTGGTTTAGTCAGTAAAGAGTATTTAAAGCAAATGTTGATTGTGAGGGATGTGAACGCAAAACATACCAGATAACGTAGGCATAAAATACGATTTCTAAAATATAGTGGTGAACTGCTGCTTTCTGTGTTATTGGAAATGCTGGTCAAAGGATATATACATGTTCTTTGCAACACAAATTGGAAGTGAAGGCCAGCAGATACAATGAATGAGAAGGTGGTTGACCTTCTTAAGGTTCACCATTGACTCAGAGCTGATAATCCAGTGTTCAGAAGCTGCCCTTCCTTTAGAGCTTCGTTTAGAGTAACAAGGTTGATGAGGGGACTGGAGGCTAAAACATATAAAGAACGGTTGCTGGAACTGGGTATATCTACTCTAGTGATGGCGAACCTTTTTGGCACTGAGTGCCCCAGCTGGAACGCGGCTGTGCCAGAGTGCCTGAAACCCAAAGACCAGCTGGCTGGCCATCTGGTCTTCGAGTTTCCGGCTCTCCGGTGTGCACCAAGACCAGCTGCCCAACGCACATGAGTGAGCCGGAAACCCAAAGACAAGGTGGCCAGCATGCATGCACACAGGCCAGTTGGTCTTCGGGTTTCAGGCACTCCTGCACGCATGAAGACCAGCGAGCTGGCACGCATGAGCACATCGGACACCAGAAGAGGAGCTGGCAATGGCACGCCTGCCCATAGAGAGGGCTCTGTGTGCCACCTCTGGCACGCGTGCCATAGGTTCGCCATCATGGATCTAGTATCGTAGTAGATACACCAAGTTGACTCAATTTATTATTTACTGTTTATAAAATATATTTATATGTATATCAAATCTTAATCTGTTCACCGCCCCGAGTCCTTTGGGAGAAGGGCGGTATAGAAATTCAATAAATAAATAAATAAATAAATAAATAGTCTGATGAAAAGAAGGACCAGGAGAGACAGGATAGCAGTCTTTCCAATATCTCAGGGGCTGCCCCAAAGAAGAGGGAGTCAAGCTATTCTCCAAAGCCCCTGAGGGCAGGACAAGAAGCAATGGGTGGAAACTCATCAAGGAGAGAAGCAACTTAGAACTAAGGAGAAAATTCCTGACTGTTAGAACAATTAATCCGTGGAACAACTTGCCTGCAAAAATTGTAAATGCTCCAACGCTGGAAGTTTTTAAGAAGAGATTGAACAACCATTTGTCTGAAGTGCTGTAGGGTATCCTGCAGGGGTGGGTTCTACTTACCTTTACTACCGGTTCCCAATGGGAGCACGAAGCTTCTGCACATGCGCAGATCGCCAGTGATGACATCCGGGGTGGTGGGTGGGGCCCTCCGGCCGGTTTTACTACCAGTTCTTGTGAACCAGTCCGAACCGGGGGCAACCTTAACCTCAGATAGCTCAACAGGCTATGTAGCCTGTTATTAACATTCAGCTGTCTGCAATTATTGCAAGTTCGAGGCTCAAGGTTGACTCAGCCTTCCATCCTTTCTAAGGTAGGTCAATTAAGGACCCAGTTTGTGGGAGCAACAAGCTGACTTTGTATAAAAAAAATATACAAAAGTATGAAGGCTATTGCTTAACGCATTGTAAGCCGCCCTGAGTCTCCGGAGAAGGGCGGCATATAAATCTAATTAAAAACAAAAACAAAAACCCCACCACTGCTATCCTGCCTAAGCAGGGGGTTGGACTAGAAGACCTCCAAGGTCTGTTATTCTAAACTTCCCTTCTAGGACTCATAAGGTAGAGTGATTAAAATATTAAAAGACTAGGAATATCCAGATTTAACTTCTCACTGAGGTGTGGAGGCTACTGAGTGATGTCCTCAAGTCATTATCTGTCAGCTTCACAAGCTTGTTATTACTATGAGATTAACTCTTGAGAGACGTGCTACTGAAGGTCACCATCTTTGCCTTACAGATTTCATGCTTCACTTAACTTTCCTGCCAACACAGTTACACAGCTGACAACCGATCACAGAGATACAACTGAGCATTAGGCTTAAGGCATTCCTTTAGAAGGCGAACAGGCCAGGCCAGGCCAGACAGTGCTACCCAGGCCTGATTCATGCTTATCTATTTGACTCTATTAAATCCCCGTTTGTCAATTCGTACTTGTTTGATTATTCTTTTATACTTTGCCATGTTTATTTGGTACCCCGCTTCAGATTTCTTTTTAATAATAAATGGTCTGGAAATGTTCCAGAATAAACAAGAAAGACAAAAAAATATATCTTTTTCTTTCTATTGTGGTTTTTTCCCCCCCATCCATTAATCTGAATTACTACAATAACAAGCTATTGTATATTTTTAGCTGCATGGCAATTATTTGCCGAAGGAAGGCTGAGAATTGAAAGGTTGTGGAAATAAGTGGATGGATAATTCCACTTTCCAGGCCTTTGCATTTTTGCTTCCTATCCACCTAGCATTTCTAGAGTCTATCGTTTTATTTATAGGGGTGATTGGTCAGTTTGGGTAGGGATCAGAAATACCCCCAATCTTGTGGTAAGTCAGATATCCAATCTAACATAGGGATGCTTTGCTGATCAATTATTCAAAAACTCACAGCTAAATGAAAACAGCTTCTGCCTCCTCCTTTGTATGGGCATGTTATTATTTTATTATTATTTTTAAAGGCTGGCATTTGAAGCTTATGCGGAGGTTAATATCAACTTGATATACACCACAAAGAAGGTGACTGAAAATGAATTATTAACTCACAGTGATTAACCTTTCTCAAGATAACTTGAACTTGTTGGGCAGATGAATGTGAGGAGAGCATTGCATAGTTCTTTGAATTTTGGGTTTTGTTTGTTTATTTTTTTGGCTACAAAAAGTTTTGTACTGTGAGTTTTAGCTAGAAATCCCAGCTTATTCTATCTGATATTCCTATAGAAGTACACACTGTTACATATTATTTTTATTGGTGATAGGAGTTGAACAAGCATAAACAGAATTCAGACTTAAGGCTGGTCTTACGACTGGAAAGCTGGCTGTTTTAGATGCCTTCAAACCATATGTTGTTGGTAGCGGTTGTGGTTGTTGTAGAAGTAGCAGTTCTTTTCCAGCCAGGGATGAGGGGGGAGATGGTGGAAACTGATTTCCTGTGCTAAAAAAATAATCTTCCTGGACACTATCTAATTTTTGATATGGCAAAGTCGTGACCTGCTGCACTTAGAATGATGAACATCTTGGGTTTAATATTTGGCTATAGCATTCTATGCCCAGGCAACAGATTTATTAGGTGATGCAGGACTCCTCCAGCTTCTGTGATGTTTTACATTGTATTTATTTATAATCTTTTCATTAATGATTTTTAGAATTGAGATTTCACAAGACGGTTTCTATTAAAAAAAAAAAGAAAACATCTTTAAGATCTAGAAAGAAAGATGAAATGACACTTGCTCCAAGGCAGTGATTTTTTTTTCCAATGAAGGAGTAATATAAAACAGAGGACTGAAGTTTGGTCTTCTTTGAGCTGTCCATGGTTCTGATTCTGCCTTCCATCATGATTAGAGGAAGGCCACAATCAACAACATGGATTTTAAATCCCCTCTCTCTGCACTTCAGTAATTTTATTTTATTTTATGTTCTATTCTATTCTATTCTATTCTATTCTATTCTATTCTATTCTATTCTATTCTATTCTATTCTATTCTATTCTATTCTATTCTATTCTATTCTACTCTACTCTACTCTACTGTACTCTACTCTATTCTACTCTACTCTACTCTACCCTACCCTACCCTACCCTACCCTACCCTACCCTATGTTACCGTACATTACCCTACGTTACCCTAACTTACCCTACCCTACCCTACTCCATTCCACTCCACTCCACTCCACTCTAACCTACCCTACTCTAGCCTACCCTACCCTACCCTACTCTACTCTACTCTATTATTATTTTTAAATAAATTAATGTGGTTCCTTTTATTTTAAGAGTGCATTGTTTAAGATCCCACAGACTCCTGAAACCTCCACAATGCTGGTGTCACTCTCAGAAAGTTGTCAGTAAATAATAATTTTCCTCTGACTGGAGGGGAATATTAAATTTATGGAGTTGGAGCATATTAATTATTTTGAATGTGTTTACATATAATTTAGTTAACATGTGGTCGCTTTTGTTCTGCCCCCTAGGACCATTGTCAGTCCGTTCATCCCCTAAAACGTAACAAAAGCATCATTTATATGAGATGCATGGCCCATTTATTGAGTAAATAAAAGATAAATAAATGCAATAATCTGAGCATTCCTCCTTTAAACATAACCATAGGAACCCTCCCCCAAAGGTAAGCTTTCAAGATGTGACAGTCTAAAGAAAATGACAAAACTGCAGCTGCCTTACAGACTACTTAAGGATAAAATACGATTAGATCTTCTTTCCTTTTTTTTTTTTTTTAAAAAGCTTCTTAAAAATGAGGCTTTGTCCAATCAGAGTGGCACTATGGCATGCCCAATGTCACTTCTCAATCATACCAGTAGTGTAACTAACTCCTTACCGTTTTGACAGTAGAAAAACAACAACAACAGCTACTGCTTTCTCCAGCAATATAGACGTATGAAAGTGATTGATATAGTGCAGCCTCTTTTCTGATGCTTCATGTATTTATACAGACACTTTTCTTTTCAAGGACAGTCCATCCGTCACACAAATATCTTCATGAACTTTAGGAGACACATTAATGCACTTATTGTATTTCAGGGCAGGCAGGAGGTGTGCAGTGATACGATATGGTTCCTATGTAATAAGTAGGCATTTTGATAAAGGAGAATATTGGTAGCTCAGGGCTGAAATGAGGGGTCCTTGGTGCTCTCTGAGCTTGGTTGGTCTCTTGCAGGCATTTCATTACCTAACTAGGTAACATCATCAAAGCTGGCAAGCTGATTCTAATTGGGTAATCTATCAAACACTTCCTTCTAGCATGGATGATGGTACCTAGTTTAGGTAGTGAAACAACTGCAAGAAAACAACCAAGAAAACTGAGAAGAATAATAGTAATACCGTCTTAGTAAATAGTTTGACAGTGTCGTGGGAATTAGATGTTTAGCAGAGTGATGGCATGCAGGGGAAAAACTGTCCTTTTCTCTAGTTGTTCTTGTGTGCCATGCCCTATAATGTCATTTTGAGGGTAGAAGTTGAAACACTACATGTCCAGGATGTAGTTTATATGTAGTTTAATTAAGTTCCTGGATTGAGAAACTGGCAAATAACCACCGCTTAATTAACACTCCCTATACTCACCCACCCATACCAAAAGTAAAACCTTCTCCTGAACTGCTTTCTTAGATCCTTAGATCTCGATTGGCTTTCCGAAGGACAAAGGCAAGGAATGCGCAGCCGCCTCAAACAAAGTGATCAAAAGGCGAGGCCCAACATCTAAGCTAGTTAAAGAAAGGAGCGGAAGGGATTCACTCGAGATCTTAGAGAATGCAAGAGCCATTCAGGTATTGATTGGATGCTGATCAGATGCTGCTGCCTCTGGCATCCCGGGAAGCCATTCATCTGCTTGATTCTTCAAAAGGATGCTTAGTTACATAAGGATTTGGGTTTTCATAAATGGTCAGAGGAGAGACCCCTTGTTCAGGTAATCTGCAGAGAGGAAAGAACAGCAAATTTGCATGTATTTACATCTCCTTTTAAGCCTCCTTGCATCTTTCTCTTTGTTGAGAAAGGACTGCAGTAATAAACAGTATTTTTAGATAGCAGGGAGTAATACCAGCTGCTCATGACCAGTACATAGATGCTGAGTGACCAGAAGCCATTTTGTTGCTAGTTGTGCCTCCCCAGTGGCAGCCATCTTGTGACAAGGACAACCATTTTATAAGAACACTACTAAAATGCCTCCAAAATCCCAAATAAGATCCCAGATATTTGTCTAATCTCACTCTACAGCGATCACAATAGACTCAGAATAATAGAGTTGTAAGGGAACCTAACCCTATACTGTTTCTGACAGATGGCTCTTCTGGAAAGCTTCCAGTGATGAAGCAGCCACGACCTCTGAAGGCAACTTCTGTTCCATGGGTTGATTGTTCTCACTGTCAGAAAGTTCCTCCTCATTTCTAGGTTAAACCTCTCCTTGGTCAGTTTCCATCCATTATTCCTTGTCTGGTCTTCAGGTGCTTTGGAAAATAGCTTGACCCCCTCCTCTCTGTGGCAGCCCCTCAAATATTGGAATACTGCTATCATGTCTCCCCTGGTCCTTCTCTTCATCGGACTAGCTATGCCCAGTGCTTGCAACCATTCATTGTATGTCCCAAAGGTGCTTTTTCAAGAGGCAACTGGACTTTCTGGTTTTTCTTTGAAGATGTTTCGCTTCTCATCCAAGAAGCTTCTTCAGCTCCAATTACATTCTTCATATGTTTTAGCCTCCAATCCCCTAATCACCTTTGTTGCTCTTCTCTGCACTCTCTCTAGAGCCAATATCTTTTTATAATGTAGTGGTCATGCTGCCTCCTTTGGATTAGGCTTATCTGGTCACTTAATTTAATCAAGGTTGGTTAATTCCATCTTGTAGTGATTCTTCAATTTACTAATTCGATTTCTTGGACCTTTAACTAAAATTCCTGGACATTGGACCCCAAAATGTATGACATTTCTCTTCCATCAGTATCCTTTGCTTCTTAAAGCTCAGCAGATGCTTCCCTCTTCCAGAAGTTCCTTTCTTTTATCAACGCAGGGAGGAGAGGAAAAATTTGTAGCTTGGTCAATTTTAGATTACAGCTACCAGGAGTTAATTAGCTTTTTTTAAACTAAATAGGAAAGGCCTTGAATAAAAAGAGAAGTGGAACTGTTTCAAGAGGGTGAAGAAGGTAGCTGAATGGAAATCCTTGGTGCTTCTTTTGTATAATGACTACCAAGCTGCATTCTTTCTGGAAAAGATGCATGCTTGGAAGTTAAGCATTCATTGGAGGCCAAAGGATGGTTCACCGTAACCCAGTTTTCAAGGGCCAGAAAGTTACAATGCCACCCGCTTTTAATTACACCTTGATTAGTCACCTTTATATTTTAATTAAGATGCTTCCTGAGCACAATGCTCTTTCATTCCACGCATGCCTTTTTTCTGGGCTGAGTGTCAGTTGGTATTAATCGATTGTTTGGAAACATTGAGCGAGAGGTAGCAACGTAGACATTTAACTTACTTTTTTTTTTAACACATTCACTAGTCTTATCAGTCTGTCTCTTTCGGTTGGGCTAATTATGGCAAGTAACATAAAAGCTGTGCAGCAATACTATTTGCCGTGCATAATGCTGTTTCATTAACAAATCTTGAGGACCTGTTACGGGTGACATCTTTAGAACAGCTCAGATTCATCATTGCGCTTTTCTCTCACAACCGGATTTTGTCAGCTGTGCATTTTTTCTTTCTTTCTTCTTGTTTCGGGCTTTCATTCAGAAAGGTGTGAAAATGATTCTGTAGCAGAGAAAATTCTAGAAAAGGAGCCAGACAAAGCCTTCCATTAGCCAGGGTGAATCTTTGCTTTGGGCCATGGATTGGCCCTTAGATCCTGAAGGAGAACTTTGCACTGACTAACTTTGTAGATCTTCATGGACCAAGTGGCTTCAATGTGTGCTATGTCAGCTGCTGAAGAAAAATCAACTCCCCCCCCCCCATGACTTGCTCTGAGGGGTTCCCCCACGTAATGTTTTCTGCTGAGAGCAATTTTGCTTCCCAAATGGAATCCACCTATAGAAAAATTCTGGCCCAATTGATTTCATCTCTGTTGCTAATGTAAACATCATCAATGGCTAGGAAGAAGTCCTAAAATTGCCACTCTTTATTTATTTTATTTATTTATTAGTTAGATTTATATGCTGCCCTTTTCCGGAGACTCAGGGCTTACAATGCGTTAAGCAATAGCCTTCATACTTTTGTATATACCTGCCTAGTAGGGCTTTCGGGCCCCCCTAAGCGGTGTTCTTTTTTATACAAAGTCAGCTTATTGCCCCCACAATCTGGGTCCTCATTTTACCTACCTCGGAAGGATGGAAGGCTGAGTCAACCCTGAGCCTGGTGAGATTTGAACTTGCAATAATTGCAGGCAGCTGGCAACTAAGTGCTACTTTAACAACACTTAGTCCACTGCGCCACCAGGTTCTCATTCTTATTCTTATTCCAGAACAAGAGTGCAACTTAGTTGGAAAGCACCTTGGAAGTCTTCTAGTCCAACCCCCTTCTCTCCCGATACCTTTTCAGACAAGCGGCTATCAAAACTTTGAGTGTTGGAATACCTACAACTTCTGGAGTCAAGAGGTTCCACTGTTTTATTGTTCTCACTGTCTAGAACAGTGTTGGCGAATCTTTTCAGCACCGAGTGCCCAAACCGGAATGCACGCATGCATGCAGATGTATGCCCATGCCGGAGCAACAGAAAGCCGAAGTCCAACTGGCTGGAGTGCATGCGCATGCCGGCCAGCTTTTTGGGGGGTTTCCAGCATGTGCATGCGTGTGGGCCAGCTGGTCTTCACACATGTTGGAGCGCCGGAAACCCGAAGACCAGCTGGCCAGCATGCATGCCTGCACCGTAAACCAGGGAGCAACTGGTGACGGTGCGTGTGCCTACAGAAAAGGCTCTGTGTGTCACCTCTGGCATGCGTGATTCGCCATCACGGGTCTAGAAATTTCTATGATTAATTCATAGAACAAAACTACTATGAGTACCAAAGTCCCGCTGTTTAATGAAAACGTATCCTTCTGGGCTTGCAGATTGTTTTTTTTAAAAAACAACATTTTGCATCGAAGCGATCTGTCTTGCTTAAAGAAAGAAAAAGAAAAAGAATTAGACCGCTCCTTCCTTCTGGGATCTTGATAGCATCTTGACAAGTAAACAAGTTCATTTGCATCTATCCAGCCAACTAGAGAAGAGTTTCATTTTTCTTCTCCACTCCCTGATTCTTTCAAATGCAGCCATCCTACTTTATTTGAACAAGAGCCACCTGTTACATAAACATCAGTTTCACTTTTTCCTTTGTCACCTCATTTGATGAACAAGGACCAGGTCTTCCTTCTGCTTTGTTTCTCCTCCTAGAAGTAGTGGTGGAATTCAGCCAGTTCTATCCGGTTCGGGGAAACCGGTACAGCTGCGGGAGGCTCCGCCCACCCATCCAGATGTAATGATGTCCCGTTTTTGATGCTCTATGCATGCACGGAAGGTCCTGCTCACACACACACTCATGCGCGCACTCACATTTGCCAACCGGTAGTAAAGGTAAGTGAATACCACCCCTGCGTAGAAGGTATGAGAAGGCTATTGTACCTGGCCAAAATTCTAGATGATCTTAAGGGTGAGGATGGACCTAAGCTTGGGTCTTCCTAGTCTGTCCAACATCAGGAAAATATTTGCCTTAATTTGCAGTACTCACCTTTTAGTCCAAAGTTGTATTAGGTTTGCCTTAATATGTGTTAGGTGTTAATTTCTAAGCCCACAAGAATACCAATCAAGATTGGCTCTAGTGTGCTTGGAATCGCTAGACTTGGATGTGATCTGGCTAAGTATATTGTGTGAGCATAGTCCATCTGAATAGTATTCTGTTGTTGTTAGTTGCAAAGTCTTGTCCGATCCATTCGTTTAAGCTCACTAAGCAAGTCACAGGATTGCTGAGAAGTTGGCTTGTTTATGCAAAAAAAATGTTCCTTGTCATTACATTAACCATGACAGAGTGCTGCCTTGGACCCTCCGCCCTTGAATTCTTAACGTTTCCTAGATACACTTCTTCCCGTTTCACTGGAATTACATTTCTCAACATCACTGCAATAAGCATTCAACCTTTTATAGACTGGAGCCCTACAGGGGGGGGAAAAAACCCTTCTTCACTCACTGTATTCCCCCTCCCCCCAGATTTTAAACACAAAGAGAACCATGCTATTATCTTGATCAGTGCAGAAATGAAGGATTGATACCATCAGGGGTGTTCAGATCACAAAAGTGGAGCGTGTTTTTGTGTGCTTGCATCTTTGAGCCAGCATACTAAAAAGCAGAGACATCACCCTGCCAACAAAAGTGTGTATAGTCAAGGCGATGGTTTCCCCAGTTGCAATGAATGGCTCTGAAAGTTGGACCATAAGGAAAGCTGAGCGCCAAAAAATGGAGGCCTTTGAACTCTGGTGCTAGAGAAGACTCCTGCGAGTCCCTTGGACTGCAAGGCGATCCAACTGGTCAGTCCTAGAGGAGATCAACCCTGCCTACTCTTTAGAAGTCCAGATCCTGAAGAGGAAACTCAAATACTTTGGCCACCTAATGAGAAGGAAGGACTCACTGGAAAAGAGCCTAATACTGGGAACGACGGAGGGCAAAAGTAGAAGGGGACGGCAGAGAATGAGATGGCTGGATGGAGACACTGAAGCAGTCAGTGTGAACTTAAATGGACTCCAGAGGATGGTAGAGGACAGGAAGGCCTGGAGAAACTTCGTTCATGGGGTCGCGATGGGTCGGACATGACTTCGCAACTAACAACAACAATCTTTGAGTCAGTGCTGACTCCTGGACAAGTCCCTGCAGTTTTTTTGGCAAGATTTTGGAAACCGCCTGGTATGGTCTAAATCTTAGAACCAAGAGCGTATGACCTTAGTGGCCCAATGTCACTCAGCTGGCTTTCATGGCTAAGGTGGGGCAGGAACTCATAGCCTTCCAGTTTCTATCCTGGTGCCTTAACTCCTAAACCAAACTGGTTTGTCAGGAGAAATTGAGGGACCTATTGCAGACTGGGGCATTTTACATTCTTCAGACAATCATCTGAACATTTGGCTGTCCCTTTCCAGCGTTCGTGAGGTCAAATGGAAATCAGAAATCAAACCCGCATCACAAGGGGCAGGAGAAGAAGCTGAGATGGGTGCAGTTCTGCACAGTCTCTGTGCATGGCCACGGTGGGTCAGTTGGGGTGGGAGGACCAAGGTGAAGTGACTGGAATGGGGTTGGGTGGGGTGATACCAGGAAGGGGATGCTGTGGTGGGTTCGCTAAGGTGAAGTGATTGGAGTAAGGTGGCTGTGGCCAATTGTACATTGTGTCCCATAAGATGGCTGCGGCCAATTGTCCCTGTGGCCAATTGTTCCTGGGCTCACCCCTCTCCTGGAGCAGCCTGAGGAGATGATGGCAATGGTTAACACATGAGGGGACCAGGGCTTGGCCACTCACCACTTCCTCAGTTGAAGGGCAGCCTTGTGAGTGAGCAGATGGAGTGCAGCTGGGTGTTATTAGTTCAGCACACCACAAGAGTCTTAATTTCTCATATGGCCACTTGGGAAAATTAATTGCCCACCCTTGATCTATTTCCTCAGCTCAAAACTCAAATATCTAATATTTGAACCTTCCTGATTTATGGCCCTTTCCTAGCAGAACCCCAGATGAACCAATGGAAGTCAACAGGACTGGATATAATGACATAGCAGCCTTCTCAGCAGCCTTCTCAGATAAAGTCAACTCTTTGGGAGGGAAAGCTACTTCTCCAAACAATTCTTAAAAGAAAGTCTAACTTGTCAACTCTAGAATAATCTTACTCTTTACACATCACAGTCTCTTCTTAAACCATATTTTAAAGAAAGCTTAACCTTATTTCAATTTCATTAGCATTAAAGCATGTTTATATTTCAGAAATTATACAGGGCATTTTGTAGGGATGGTAATGAAGGCTCTGGATTGCTTGCAAACCTAAGACCATTTAAAAATATTCCTTGAAATGGTTTGATGTATTAATAGTTTTCATTCAAATCAATCAAGCTGATCAGGGAAAATGTAATTGCTAAGAGTTATTTAGTAATTTGGATTTCCCCAACCAATTCCTTTTACTTGGGCCATGGACAGCGATGGACAAAATATTAACGAAATGCAAATTTTTTATTGGTAAATTCAATATGAAAGGCAATGTGAACCCAATCTCCAGACGACATCCCTGAATCAAATTAACTTTCTAAATCAAAGTCAAATCTAACTGTCAATCCAGTTGGATGCCTCCAAATTAATTTAGACAATTGAGATGTTTTTATGCATGCTGAAAGAGGCTTTTGCTTAATCTATTTGAAAATTTGAGTAGAATCATTCTGTTTCAATAACGGTCTCTGAAATGTCTCAATCAAATGAGATCAATTTTGGTGAATTAATACGTTGAATTGAATTTTGCCCAATTTACACAGGGCTACAAAAAGGATGGAAAAGAAAAATAAAATATACCAGTTCAACTCTGCTGTACATGTGTGCACGCCTCTCTCTCTCAAATCCAATGGGGGTTGATACAGTCAGGGATATTTAGATCAGAAAGGTGCAACACTTAAACACGAGCCGAGGTGGCGCAGTGGTTAGAGTACTGCACTGCAGCTACTTCAGCTGACTGCTAGTTCAGCAGATCAGTGGATCAAATCTCACCGGCTCAAGGTTGACTCAGCCTTCCATCCTTCCAAAGTGGGTAAAATGAGGATCCAGATTGTTGGGGGCAATATGCTATTTAGTATACTGTCGATTGTTGTAAGCCGCCCAGAGTCCGTGGAGAGTGGGCAGCATAGAAATATGACTAATAAAATAATAAATAAAAACTTGCCCAACAACTGGCAGTTGCACAACATCTGCCCAACAATTTTAACATCAGTTCCCAAAGGAAAGCCAAATGGGTTGCTGAATGCCCAGTCATAGGAAGACATATAAATGAACCCACAAAAAAGGTGTCCAGCTTTGAATGACCACATTGGCAACACACAATCCTGAATAGGATTCCCACTTCATACACAGTGTCTGCCAGGATTCAGTGTATAAATGGGGCACAAGATCCTCCCCTCGGTGTGTCTGCGGGGTCCCATTGCAAACTGTAGATCACAATACGACCAGTTGTAAGCTGAGGGCATATACTGGTCCAGTATCTGGTTTTTAAAATATAAATGATGGTGTGTTTCAATGGTTAGATGGCCTAGACATTGGTATTTGAACACAGATCTTTGTAACATTTATATTTTAATGTGTTTTGCTAATCTAGATGAAATGTTAATATATGCATATATATTGCTAGCCTATGTATGACATGCCATACGCTAAATAAATAAATATCCATCTTTATTGCCTCATATCCAGTATTTCCTAAAGTGGCAGTAAAGATGAAAGATTAGCCAAACAATTGACCTACAGAATTGCATTTGAAGGAAATATTTTTCTTCCACTTATGGTTTTTTTTTTTTTTAAAAAATCTTGTATTTTTTTAATGTCAGGTTTCTGGAAAAGAGCACAAATATATACACAAACACATCCCTTCTTTGTCTGTTTACAAAGGAAGCCTTAGCTTTGATGGCTGAAACAAATCTGCATATTTTAAAATGCAATTTTGATGAAGGAGCTAAAGTGAGCCTAGAATTCCAAATGGGCTTCTCCAACCTAAAGACTCTGCATACGCTAAACAGAAGGTTAAACATACTCTGGCTTCCATTCTTAAACTGAATTTTATTGATTAAAAAGGGTTTTGTACAATCACCGAAACACAACGGTTATGTTCCTATATCTTGCTATGTGTCCTCCTTAAACCAACCAATCCAGGTGTGCGGTGGCTTACGTGGTTCAAACATTGGGTAGACAATCTGCAATCCCACGTTCAAGACCCAATTGCTAGTTTGTAGCGGGGTGAGCTCCCGTCATTCCCTCCAGCTCCTGCTAACCTAACAGTCCGAAAGTTTGTGAATGCGAATAGATAAATAGGTACCACTTTGGTGGGCTCATTAACGGGGACATGAAAGGAGCTGCCCATTGGGGGTGCCTTGGACAACGGCGGTGTCATTTCAACCTGGAAGCACCTTGGTGCTTCTGATACAAATACGATGACCAAGCAATCCACGGTATAATGGTGTAATCCAGAGGTGGGATTCACTTATCTTCCCTGCCGGTTCGCAAATGTGAGTGTGTGCACACACTTCACTCACATGCACCTCCTCCATGCATGCGCACAGCCTTCCATGCTTTCCACACATGCGCCCAGCCTTGAAAACATGGCTAAATAGGACAGCATTACATCCGGGCGGGTGGGCGGAGCTTCCTGCAGTCACAAACTGAATCCCACTTCAGCTGTAATCTAATGAACTGGTTTACACAAGACGTTAGGACAATCACCAGATTCCTGTGAGATGCTGAATCAAAGTCTCTGATGCTTCACCTGATACCTTTGCCCAGAAGTGCAGAAAACACCTTGCAAACAAGCGCGAAGAAAGAAAACTTGACGAAGTGGAGATTGTGCTGAATAACAGGCAATGTATCGCCGAGTGATTAAGTCTTGCCATCTTCTGTCAGTTTCTTTCCAATGGAAGACGTCTTACTCTATCAGGAAAAGCAAGCGAAAACTTCATTTGCTCTGCCTTTCACATACCTGCTCCTCCTCTTTGCTCTGATATTTTTAACCCGATGCATTTGGCATGCAAAGCAACGTCCGCTTTGGAAATAGGATGCTGAAAAATTTTGGCGGTTGCGTTAGAATTTTCAGGTCCTGAATTTTAATTGTGCTACATCAGCAGAGCTAGCAAAATATCTGTGGGAGAATTACCTCTGTAAAGATGGAGAAAGAGGGGGAGAATTAGTATTTCTCACACCTTGTTTGTAATAGGTAAGCATTTTACTTCCTCCGTTGTTATTTGTGTTGGGCTTCTGGATGGAAGTACATAACAAGTAGGTTTTTGTCTTAAATCTCAACAATTGAATCTTAAGTGTCTATGAAGATCCAGGTCATGGTTGTCCCAAAGATGCTTTCTTTCAAAAGACAACTGGACTTCCTTTGTCGTTGTTGTTTTCTCTTGAAGACGTTTCGCTTCTCATCCAAGAAACTTCTTCAGTTCTGATTGAATGTTGGAGAATGGAAGGATTGCATTGCCTCCAGGGGGGAGGAAAAATACAGACTACAGAATTCAGGTGACCCTGAGGTGTTGTGACGCAGGCCCAAATAAGTAGTAGGAAAATGAGTCAGTGAAAAAACAAACTTTATTCAAACAGCTGAAAATTACTTCATTCCCAGCGTCGTTCAACTAAATTAAAGCAAATTCCTCCCAACACAAATTCCTCAGTCCTATCGCAAACCTTGGTCCAATTAGGCAGACTGCCAAAGGCCTTTCTTGGCAAACGTTCAGAAGTCACAGATACAAAAATAAATACAAGACGTGGACAAAGAAGAAGCTACCAATGTTGTTTTCTGGCAAAGCCCAAACGCCCTTGCTGGTCTGTTTTAAGCCTTATGGGAGGGGCCAATCATCTCTTGGCCCTGCTCCCGAGTTGTCCTCTTTGCTTGAGCTGCTCTTGCCTTCTGGCAGCTCTTCTCATGCGTGGATTAGGAACAGGATCCTCCTGTACCTTTGCCTCACTCCTATCAGTCTCTGGAGGCTCTGGAGTCCGCACCTCACTCCCCAATGGCCTTGGCCCCATCCTCTACCTCTGATGCAGAGGCCTCATCCGGGCCTTCCCCAGCCTCCAGGACTGGCCCATGTTCTTCCTCAGCCTCATCGCTGTCCAACTCTGCTGCCAGCTCCACAGGCTGCTGGCGGACCACAACATGAGGGTACAGATCAGAGGTTGGTTTCAGCAGGTTCTGCGATAGCAGAAATTTTGAGTAGTTTGGAGAACCGGTAAATACCATCTCTGACTGGCCCTGCCCCCATCTATTCTCTGCCTCCTGAGTCTCAACTGATCAGGAGGAAATGGGGATTTTTTAAAAAATTTGATTTATATGCTGCCCTTCTCCGGAGACTCAGGGCGGCTTACAATGTGTTAAGCAATAGCCTTCATACTTTTGTATATTTTACAGAGTCAGCTTATTGCCCCCACAAACTGGGCCCTCAGTTTACCTACCTTAGAAAGGATGGAAGGCTGAAGGATGGGGAGATTCAATCTTACTAATTGCAGACAGCTGGAGTTAAATTACAATGCTTTAGTCTGCTGAGCTGTCCAGGCTCCTGACGGCTCCTGACTTTTGCAGTAACCTTCCCCTGGAGTGTGGTGGGAATGGAGATTTTACAGTATCCTTCCCCTGCTACACCCAGCAAGCCACGCCCACCAATCATGTCACACCCACCAAGCCACGCCCATAGAATCAGCAGTAAAAAAATTTGAATCCCACCACAGGTACAGCTAAACCTCCAAGTGGCCTCAACGGCTCTCAGAAAGAGTGACAACGACCACATGACTGCACGGAAGATAAATCCTTCCGTTCTCCACCTTTCAATCAGAACTGAAGAAGCTTCTTGGATGAGAAGCAAAATGTCTTCTAGTGAAACAAGAAAGTCCAGTTGCTTTTTTAAAAGAAAGCAGCTTTGAGAGAATTGAATCTTAATTTATGAACCAAGCAGCTGTTTGACTCCTGGTGCAGGCTACGCAGAACTGGAATTTGTAGTTGAGTCTGTTATCCAATTCAGGATTATGACTGAATATTTTGTGTCCAAGCCAGAATGTCAAGATTGGTTTTGGTTCATGAATCAAGGTTTCTCTGGGGCTGCCAAGCCAAAATCCCAGTCTGGCTGTCACGCTAAATAAACCCATCCCAGTCTGTGTAGCTGATCATTTACGATAGTTCAGATTTATTATCCCAGACATGACATACGTCAGATTTAAAGTCTCATGTGGTCTTTATATGAGACAGGAAGGATTGCTTAGATCAGCCGAGAAGCATTTAAATTATCAATGCACCTACAAACCCTGATTGCAAAGGGGTCATTTTAAAATTAAAAGGAAAGAGATGCATAAAGCTCAGAGCAACTATTCCACTATCAGCAAAGTCATATCTTGCAGGCTTTGACATTAAACTCTATGAGTTATTTGGTGAGCTGTTTTCTCGTTCAAATAATAACCGACATCCCAGATTCAGTCAGTCAGTCAGTCAGTCAGTCTATACTCCCAGTATATTTCTCATTACACATTTACTGCAACTCATAAAATAAAACTCATGTGCAACAGAAAAGATTAAAAACAAAATTCTGCCTAATACTAAAATCTTTTAGCAATTAAATGCCTCACGAAAGGGAAGTGAATCTTTCCTGTCACTGTGCACACTTTGGAAAAGATTTGGAAGAAGCATTTTAACCTTACTTCAGTCCAATGTTACTTGGACATTGCGCGCCTTCCGTACATGAACCCGGCCTTCCGTGCATGCACTTTGCTCAATCATGCGCCTTCTGCGCATGAGCCCAGCCTCGAAAACATCCCTAAATAGGACGTCATAGAGCCCATCCACGATCTCCGCTACCAATTCAGCCGAACTGATATGAACCGGCACGAACCGGCTGAATACCACCTGAATACCACCTCTGTTAGGGAGCCATGGGGAAACATGTTTGTAAGCACAACTATACACACACACACACACACACACACACACGGTGTGTGTGTGTGTGTGTGTAAACAAAGAAGCAGATATTCTGTGAGCGCCGGAGCGTATGTATGAATGTATGTATGTATGTATGTATGTATGTGTCTGTCTGTCTGTCTGTCTGTCTGTGGAGGATTGCTCCCGGTAGGTGGGAAACTTCCACCTGGCCAGTTTTATTTATACACTTGGTGTATCTCCGCTTTTCTGTTTCACGACACTCTGAGAAACAAAGACACGATAAAAATGAAAATGACACCTTTTCAAGACGCGATAATAGTAGCAACAATTAAGGGTCAGAATATGCTCCAGGAGTCTTTAGCTAAATCACCAGTTAGGAATGCTTGGTTTAGCAGCTGTGATATACTTGTTAAAAGAGAGAAGAGAAGGGGGGAGAGTTAAGTTCCCCCCCTCCCCATTTATGGCTGCAGCTTAATATTGAAAACGGGCACACTTCTCTTTCTCTCTCTCTCTCCTTTCTAAAAAGGAAATTAGACTATTTTGAATCCTAAATGGGTTTAAAAGAAAAAAAAAACACCACAAAAATAAAACCTGGATACTATAAACCTATCCTTTGTCCAAGCACAACGCAAAGATAGAAAGAGTGCCAACTCTGGATTTGCTTAGAAATGACAACATTGAAGGAGGATAAAATTATTTCTTTATTTCAGGTCTTAGCTCTACAGAGATTCACAAGCAGGGGAGGGCTGCTGGGGGTTCGCAGGGGTTCGGGAGAACCTCTAGCTAAGTTTCTGTGCCGTTCAGAGAACCCCCAAATCCCACTCCTGGCTGGCCCCGCCCACCCCACCCTGCCCCTCCCAGGAATCCCCACATGGCCCATTTTGGATGCAGGTAAGTGCAGGACGGAGACTTGGGGAGGGTGAAAAATGGGCCTACTGGAAGTTCGGGAAGGCTAGAAATGGGACCATTTCCGGCCTCCAGAGGGCCTCTGGAGCCTGGGGAGGTCATTTTCGCCCTCCCAGAGGCTTGAGGAAAGCCTTCGGAGCCCAGGGAGGGCAAAAAACGCCCCTCATGGTGCAGGTGACTGACTAGGCCACGCCCACCATGGCCACGCCCACCCAACAACCGGGCAGAGAACCCCTTGCTAAAATTTTTGAAGCCCATCCCTGTTCATAAGGTCCTAACTTCAGCAATCCACGATTTCCTTCGGAGGAATCTTTTGCACACGAAAGCAACGTCTTCTATGACGGTGGAGCAAGGAAGGATTCCACCGGCTGGAGAGGCAAGGACTCGCATGGAGGAACTCCCAATGAGCCAAACAGGCAGCGAAGTGCTCGAAAAAGAAAAATGGCAAGGAAGGATTAATATAGTGTGTTGCTAAATGGATGGATGGATGGATGTTCAGTGTTGTAAACTGTATGGAAAGCCATCCATAGAAATCTGTTTTCCCTCAGCCCCTGCCATCCTTTCAGTATTTTTAAATTGGCCTTCAGTAGATTTTTCTGTCCATTTTTGCAGGTTTTTCTGCAGGTTAGCTGTGGAAATCGTACATACAGGAAGGAAAGAAGGAAAGAAAAGAGAGAGGAAGGAAGGAAAAAAGAGAAAGGAAGGGAAAAAGTGGGAGGAAGGAAGAAGGAAAAGAGGGAAGAAGGGAGGGAGGGAGAGGGGACAGAAGGAGAAGGAAGGGAGGAGAGAAGGAAAGACAAGAAAGGGAAGAAGGGAGGGAGTGGGAGAGAAGGAGAAGGGAGGGAGGAAGGAAGGAAGGAAGGAAAAGAGAGGGAAGAAAGGAAGGGAGGAGGAAGGAAGTTAAGGAAGACATTTTAAAAGAATGAAATAGTTTGTTGGAAGCCTTACAATCATAGCTTAAAACATTGCCTTGAAAAATGTAAATTCCACATTCACCTCACCTTTCCCATGCCAGAATTGGCTTCTAGTACTTTGAAGGAGGCGTATGTACATAAGTACATATCTGTTTGTATGTCTTTTTTTTTTTTTTTTTTACAAACTGGGAAAAGGTTATTGAATGCAAACCTTTCTTCCTCAAATCAATATTTGATCGTTTCCCTCCAGCTCCGCTCAGCTAGAGTAAACATCGCTTCCTTCCTTCTCTCTCTATTTTTCTGTCTCTCTGACAGGAATCTGGTTAAAGAAGAGAGGAAACACGGCTAACTAAACATGTGGTCTATAAAATCTGCTTTTATTGTCTCAAGCTGTAAGACACACACTTAATTACACTGTCGCTACTCCGAGAGCTCACATCATGTTAATCCAGTTATATGTTTTCTGTCTTATTAAAATACATTTTTATTCTCCAATGAAACTGCCTTATAACATGATTGCCCCCAGTGGTGAAATCCAATTTTTTTTTACTACCGGTTCTGTGGGTGTGGCTTGGTGGGTGTGGCAGGGGAAGGATACTGCAAAATCTCCATTCCCACTCAAATCCTGGGGGAAGGATATTGCAAAATCTCCATTCCCACCCTACTCTAGAGCCAGCTAGCGGTGGTATTTGCCGGTTCTTCGAACTACTCAAAATTTCTGCCATCAGTTCTCCAGAACCTGTCAGAACCTGCTGGATTTCACCCCTGATTCCCTCCCTCACAGTTAATAAACTGTCTTAACAGCCTACCAGAATTCTAAGATAAGGTAATCAAGTCTTACTAGAGTTGGCAGAAAGCCCAGAAGCAATTTTGCAGAGAATCCAGAGGCGAAGGAGAGTGAACTAAAGTTCTTCCCTACAGCTTGCTGCAAGCGGCGTTCCTCCTTAAATAGGCTAAGGGAGTGGCCAATTAACCCCAAGCCTTACTCTCGAGGAGACCTCCTCCTGAGGAGCCACTCCTGCCTTTTGGCAGCTCTGTGCGCCTGTGCATTGAGAAGAGGCTCCTCCTCTTCATCCTCTTCACTTAAAGGAGCTTCTGGAGGTTCTGAAGGCCCTGGCTGAATCCCTGCCTCTGGCACCACATCTTCTCCAGCCTCCTCACTGTCTGACTCGAGCGTCAGCTGCACAGGCTGCTGGCACAGCACCACACCAGCCTCCTCGTTGTCAGAATCAGTTACAATCTGCACAGGCCGCCGACGGGCCACAACAATCACTGCAGTTAGTAAGTTAGTAACTCGGTGGCTAAGTGAATCTGGCTTCCCTGTGGACTTTGCTCATCAGAAGGTCACAAAAAAAGGATCACGTGATCCCAGGACATTGCAACTGTCATAACTATGAATCATTGCCAAACTGTGATTGCCAAGCTTCTGAATTTTCATCACATGATCATGGGGATGCTGCAAAGATTGCAACTGTGAAAAATGGCCATAAGTCCCGTTTTGCAGGGCTGTTATAAATTTGAATGGTCACTAAAGGAACTTTTGTGAGAGCCACTTCTGCCTTTATTTAGCTACAAGACAGCACCAGTCTTCCTTTTCATTATGCAGGCATTTGTCTAGTGTTCTGCAATCTTCCCATTGTTTGATTCACTTCCAGTAGAAGACCTCAGGAGGGCAGCCTTCTCACTGGACATCACCACCACCTGATCAAAGCAGCCAAGGAGGATTTGGAAGGATGGCCAGGAGGACATCAAAATAAATAAATAAATAAATAAAAAATAAGAGTCATCCTGCCACCTTCTAGCATCTCCCACTATCCAGTCAGGTTGACAACACTTCCAAGAGATATTTTAAGAAGTGCTGAGGAGAAGCTAGCAAAAAAACATATTTTGCAAAAAGCTTGAAGAAAGGACAAAGCAGATTTTTACCAGGGTTAGATACGAAAGAAATAATTTTTTCAAGGGAGGGGGATGGTATCCTGAGAAGTAACAAGTTACAGTAGCAGAGTTGGAAGGGACCTTGGAGTAGGGATGAAATCTACTTACCTTCCTTACCGGTTTGGAAGTGCACACGTGCACGTCATGTGCATGAGTGGACCCTCTGCGCATGCGCAAACCCTTCTGTGCCTGTGTGGAGGGTAAAAAACAGGTTACTTCCTGGTTAAAACCAGGAAGTTACAACAACCGGGCGGGTGGGCGGAGCCTCGCACTGCTGTCGCTACCAGTTCTTTGAACCACCCACTGCCATTGCTACCAGTTCAGCCGAACTGGTCCAAACCGGTAGCATTTCACCCCAGCCTTGGAGGTCATCTAGTCCAGCCCCATTGCTCATGGAGGAGACCTGTACTAGGGATTTGAACTGCCGAACTGCCGACTTTTCTGATTGACAAGCTCCGAGAAGATTCTGAATTAAATTTCTCATTAATGTAAAATCACAACTTCCTAGGTAGTTTAAAGGTGATCATTGTGGGTTCTTGTTATCCTTCTGATAGTTGGACTTCAGCTTAGGAAACGTAGCTAAATAGGATGGCATAGTTCAGAGGCAGGCGGGCAGGCGTGATGACATCCAGGTGGGTGGGCAGAGCCTCCTGCCACCATCACAACCGATTCGCCCAAACCGGGGTGAACCGGTAGAAACCCACCACTACTGCAGAGAAATACACCAATGTAGGACAAGGAAGAGGATCTGCATTCCACACAACCCATAATATCCAGACAGACAGACAGACAGAGAGAGAGAGAGACAGGCAGATATCTGGAGTCAGCATATATCCATTTGTCAATAAAATTAAACTTGCGAATTAATATGCCTCTGCTTTATTGTAGCATTGAAAGCACTGAGAGCGTTGAAAAAAACAAGCTATCAAAGAACGGGGAGCCCGAATCTTGGTTTCATTCAGAAAATGCAAATTCAGCGAATTTCTTCAGCCTCTCTTCTCGGCTGCCATTCATTTCTTCTGACGGCAAAAACAAAACAAAACGATAACCTCTCTCTCTTTTGAACGCTGCGATTTTCGAGCGAGAGATCATCTCCCCCCCCCACTTCCTGTTTTCTGCATTACTGCTGCCAAAGAACCTTCCCTCAACCTCTGCAAAAGACTGTTTTAGCCAGCCTAAAGAGTTGAAGCTCCTCTTTGATCAGTAAACAAGCACATTGGGCATGGTCTTTGATGAACTTTGGCAATTTAAACACTTCCAGCTAATTACCTTTCCTCTTAGAGGCACTTCGCAAGAAGCTCGGTTCCCACTTCTCCCAAATCAAGGCGATGTGACTCGAGGTCTCTTGATCCAATTGTTGACGTTTAACCCAACTCTTCCCAAACATACCTATAAAATATCATTGGGGCCATGGACATGAGTAACTTCTGTCGTCCATCAAACCTTCTAACTGAACGGAAAAAAAGGGAGCAGAAAGCACGAGAGAAGAAGAATCTGTTTGCAGGCGTCAGAATCCATCAATATCAGGGGGTGGAAATGTGAAAGTTGCATTCATTTAATCACGAGTTGCACATGTTCGTTCGCTCTCTACTCTTTGGCCTCCTTTTCCTTAACGCTCGCCATGCTGCTCTCCGCTGTGATTTAGCAGCTGCAAAGATGGGATGGATGGATATTGCCCAAATAAGTCAGCCTTGACAAAGTCCTGCTTTCAGCCCAACCAGAAGACTAAGCCATCCTGCTCCCTCTACTTGAGCCGATCAATGACGAAAACAAAAAGAAAGAAAAAAATCTGCAGGTAATAGCAATAGCATTTAGACTTATATACTGCTTCACAGTGCTTTGCAGCCCTCTTTAAGTGGTTTACAGAGTCAGCCTATTGTCCCCAACAATCTAGGTCCTCATTTTACCCACCTTGGAAGGATGGAAGCCTGAGTCAACCTTGAGCCTAGTGAGATTCGAACTGCCAAATTGTAGGCAGCCGGCAGTCAGCAGAAGTAACCTGCAGTTCTGCATTCCTTGACTTACGACCGCCACTGAGCCCAACATTTTTGTCGTTAAGTGAGACATTGGTTAAGTGAGTTTTACCCTATTTTTACAACCTTCCTTCCCATGATTGTTCACTGAATCACTGCAGTTGCTAAGTTAGTAACCAAGTTGTTAACTGAATCTGGCTTCCCCATCGGCTTTGCTTGTTAGAAGGTCACCCAAAAAAGGTGATCACATGATCTTGGGAGATAGCAACAGTCATAAGTATGAGCCAGTTGCCAAGCAACTGAATTTGGATCATGTGACGGGACCCTTGGGGTGCTGCAAAGGTCATAATTGCAAAAACATGGTCATAAAAATGGTCGCTTTTTTCAATGTCCTTGAAAACAATGTTCCTTCCAACGGTCACTAAAGGAACTGTTGTAAGATGAGGACTGCCCATAGCCTATTTGGTCTCATGAACGAAGATGAATATATGCGTTCCAGGATAATGTTGCAGGATCCAAATTGGGTTGCTCAATGGGACCAGAGGTTTAGTCTTCTGCACTTGACTAGGTGACTAGCCCGACTAGGTGGCTCAGTGGCTAAGACACTCAGCTTGTCAATCAGAAAGGTCGGCAGTTCGGTGGTTCGAATCCTTAGTACAGGACACCTGTACTAGCAGGGATTTGGACTAGATGACCTCCAAGGCCCCATCCAACTCTGTTATTGTTACTGCTTCCTGAGCCATCTTCGGGGAACTTCTTTCCTGCAGGATATGTAGTCTCATCCCCCACTGAAGAAAATATGCGCAACTCACCAAACACTCTACAATTTATCAAAGCCACACTGGCGATGGTTGCCAGATTGATGGCAGATTCCATCTCCCCCATCCCATTGCTCTCTGCTCTCCATCCATCCATCCATCCATCCATCCATCCATCCATCCATCCATCCATCCATCTTTTTACTTATCACACTGATGTATTTATATTAAACCTTTGTTGTGTGTGTGTGTGTGTGTTTTTTAAAATTAGATTTATATGCCGCCCTTCTCCGGAGACTCAGGGCGGCTTACAATGCGTTAAGCAACAGCCTTCATACTTTTGTATATTTTTATACAAAGTCAGCTTATTGCCCCCACAAACTGGGTCCTCAATTTACCTACCTTAGAAAGGATGGAAGGCTGAGTCAACCTTGAGCCTTGAACTTGCAATAATTGCAGACAGCTGGATGTTAATAACAGGCTATCTAGCCTGTTGAGCTATTTGAGGTTCTTTTTCCTTTATTGTTCTATTATTTTACTCCTGTTGATGCGCCTTTTCGTTTTTTCTTCCTTTTTATTGTTGTAAGCCGCCTAGAATAGCCCCATGGTGAGACGGGCATCAAATAAATTTAACAAAGAAACAGTTGTGTGTCTGTTTCATAAAGGGGCTTTGTATGGTTTTGCCAAAGAACCTGGTATATGAATCTCATTTGGAGCACCGAGGCAGCAGTAATGAATGAGTTGGCTGCAGCACAAGGCCAGCTGGTGTCAGCTGGCAAAACCCAGCAACACATATCC
Source organism: Masticophis lateralis (assembly GCA_030761175.1). Taxonomy (NCBI): domain Eukaryota; kingdom Metazoa; phylum Chordata; class Lepidosauria; order Squamata; family Colubridae; genus Masticophis; species Masticophis lateralis. Next base: position 7,355,747 of record JAUDYJ010000010.1, on the reverse strand, counting down.
ATCACTCAGCGTGGGAGAGGTGTGGTATATCCAACATAACACATGCGCTGTGCTTGGGGAAAAAAAACCTATGAAAGAAAAGAAGGTGAGGTTACCATAGCTTTATTAATGTGATATTTGTAATCATTATGAATTGATTGGACAGCGTCACGGACAGAAATAGAGAATTATGATTGAAAGCTGCTTTCACCGCATTGCCATATTCATGGATTGCTTTGTTTTCTGATGACGTTATCCGTTCTATCATCTATCCGACTCTTGGCCATTCCATGAGCCAGTATGTTTTATTTATTATTTATTTATTTATTAATTCAATTTATATGCCGTCCTTCTCCGGAGACTCAGGGCGGCTTACAATGCGTTAAGCAATAGCCTTCATACTTTAGTATATACCTGCTTAGTAGGGCTTTTGTCCCCTCTCCCCAAGCGGTGTTCTTTTTTTTATATACAAAGTCAGCTTATTGCCCCCACAATCCGGGTCCTAATTTTAGCTACCTCAAAAGGATGGAAGGCTGAGTCAACCTTGAGCCTGATGAGATTTGAACTTGCAGCAATTGCAGGCAGCTGGCAACTGTTTTCTGGTACATTGTGGTTAGAATGGAAACTTGGCCTGTGAATAATGGATAGGCTTCCTGCTGCCATTCGTGCTGGGAAATCAACCATTTTTTTCCCATTGGATCAGTGGACAGAAATTCACCATTTTCCATAATTAATGTCCGTTGAAAACTAGTGAGCTGTAAGAGGTTTAAAGGGGCTGTTGAAGTCTGGATGGGTGAGTGGTCATGTATCAGTGGTGGGTTTCACTTACCTTTGCTACCGGTTTGCATGCACAGAGTGTATTTGATGATGTCCAGGAGGATGGGTGGAGCCTCCCACTGCCGCTGCTACAGGTTTGCCCGAACCAGGGTGAACCAGTAGCAACCCACCACTGTCATGTATATTGGAAGAAGTGCAGGCACGTATGTGGCCTTACTCCCCTCCCAAGCAATCAAGAAAGTGTCAATTTTTATTTTAAATGAGGTGGAAAGAAGGAAATGAAAATGGACCATGATCAAGTCATGTTTGCACAATCGCTATCCTGGATGAAGTGTGGTAGAGTGCATTGCATAGGTGGGACAGAATGCCACGTTGGAACAGTATGTGCTACTCATTTTGGATACTACAGCTATAGAGGCATTCATACTTGGTCTCATCATTTATTTATTTATGCTTTAGCTGTCCAGAACCATATGGCAAAATAGGTGGCCACATACACCTTGTAAACAAAGTCAAAATGGCAGGCACTGTTGGGATGGTTGAAGCTCCGATTTCTTTTCACTTGTACATGATGTGAGCTTCTTGCCCCCAACAATTTGGGTCCTCCTTTTACCCACCTTGGAAAGATGGAAGGCTGAGTCAACCTTGAGCCTGGTGAGATTCGATCTGCCAAACTGCTGGCAGCTGGCAGTCAGCAGAAGTAGCCTGCAGTATTGCACTCTAACCACTGCACCACCGTGGCTCATATTATAACGCCAATATTTTGAGATGATCGACCCCTTCCTTCCATTTAGACATAATGTGGAATGATTTTTCACAGATTTAAGGAACATTTAACTTTTCTCAAAGCTTTGACAGTTGATTACATACCTCAGAAGATTTCTTACCTACTCACCTTAGGCTTCCTTACCTACTTTACTGAAATAGAAAAGGTCTTGTAAAGTCATATAAATCTTGACAACTCAACACTTCCCATTTTAGGACCCCATTTATCTCCGAGTTCACTAGGGCAGAGCTGTCTTCATTCTCTTGGTAACTACACTTGGGTGAGCAGGAGTTATAGCTGACCATTTCCAGCTAAAGGAAGAATGTCCAGATGTTTTAAACCTGTGGTGGTTTTAAAGGCTGGGAGAAATCTTTATAACCTTCTTGAAAACAAGCAAAACCCCCACATTTGAATATCAGAATAATGGAATAACAGAGCTGGAAGGGACCTTGGAGATCTTCTGGTTCAACCCCCTACTCAAATAGGAAACCCTACACCATTTCAGACAAGTGGTTGTCCAATCTCTTTTTAAAAATCTCCATTGTTGGAGTACCCACAACTTTTGAAGGCAAGCTGTTCCACTAATTAATTGTTCTCACTGTTAGAACAATTTCTCCTTAGTTCTAGGTTGCTTCTCTCTTTATTTAGTTTCCATCCATTGTTTGCTTGTTTGTTTTTTGTTTTTGTTTTTGTCTTGCCTTCTTATGTTTTGGAAAATAAGGGCTCTGCAAATAGTAAAAGAAAGAAATGCTGAGGAGTAAAAAGTTAAGTTGCTAGATCTGGATCCTATCAAGTCCAGGATCCTAGCCCGTTTTCCTGAAAATAAGACCCAACCGGAAAGTAAGTCCTAGCATGATTTTTCAGGATTTTTCAGGATGCTCGTAATATAAACCCCCCAAATAAGCCCCAATTATGATTGTCAGCCAGATGGATGCATTTAGTATTGTGTATTCCCCCCAAAATAAGAGCTAATCAGAAAATAAGCCCTAATGTGTCTTTTGGAGCAAAAATTAATATAAGACTCTTATTTTTGGAGAAACACGGTAGTCTGGAAATTTCCCAGTGTAAACACTCACTTAAATTAGTCATAGCAACTTCTACATATATTCCACATAGTAGGGAAAAAGCTATCTTGGTGGCAATCCCGGCTAATTTTAACCTTGGTTCTTGCAGTCTCCTCTCGAGGAGCAGCTATCTGGAGTATATGTGGGCAACCCCACTATTTCTCCTTTCCTTGGAGAGATTTTGCCAACCAGGATCCAGCCTCTGGTCACCAATTTTTATAATTTCATAATGTTGTCCCCACTTCTTCAGGGACATCTACCTTACCGTATCTTCACTGGAAATTTCAGTTTGCTCCCAGAGCTCTGGAAGACTTGTTCAATGTCAGACCAGTCCAAGGCCAGCTGTCAGCTGCAGAAAGAGACAAAGAAATAAAACAGGAATTGCAGCCTCTCACAAACAAGAGCTGCTGTGACAGCATGGAGGCCCTTTTGTTGCATTAGACAATTGAACCACACTTATGCAGTTATTTATAATAGCACCATAGTGGTTTGTCAGGGATAATGAAACTAGTTTTCATCTCAGGTGAGTGTTGCAGTTTTATTTTTGTCTCTGCTGAGTCTCTCTCTCTCTCTCTCTCTCTCTCTCTCTCTCTCTCTCTCTCTCTCTCTCTCTCTCTCTCTCCTTCCCTCCCTCTCTCTCTCTTATAGAAGTTTTCTTTTTGTTCGCTTTTGTTCAGCATTCTGCAAAAAGGAATCATAGCCCTCTTAGGCAAATGGCATGCTTTCCGATAGCAGTAACAGAAGCCTGGATCAGTAGCTCTCTCTGCATGAGGGCCCTGTGCAGCCTTAATCCTATTTGAGATGGACCAACTTTCAAAAGGTCAGCAGTTCAGCGGTTCAAATCCCTAGTGCCGCATAATGGGGTGAGCTCCCATTACTTGTCCCAGCTTCTGTCAACCTAGCAGTTCGAAAACCTGTAAAAAATATGTGATAGTCTTTCCTCAATTGCAGTTGGGTGGAATGACAATTATGAGGCAGAATAGAATAGAATAGAATAGAATTTTTTATTAGCCAAGTGTGATTGGACACACAAAGAAATTGTCTTGGTGCATACACTCTCAATGTACATAAAAGAAAAGATACGCTCATCAAGAATCATAAGGTACAACACTTAATGATAGTCACAGGATGCAAATAAGCAGTCAGGAAACAATCAATATAAATCGTAAGGATACAAGCAACAAAGTTACAGTCATACAGTCATAAATGGAGGAGATAGGTGATAGGAACGGTGAGAAGACTAATGGCGGTGCAGACTTAGTAAATAGTTTGACAGTGTTGAGGGAATTATTTGTTAAGCAGAGTGATGGCATTTGGGAAAAAACTGTCCTTGTGTCTAGTTGTTCTGGTGTACAGTGCTCTATAGTGTTGTTTTGAGGGTAGGAGTTGAAACAGTTTATGTCCAGGATGCGAGGGGTCTGTAAATATTTTCACAGCCCTCTTTTTGACTTGTGCAGTATACAGGTTCTCAATGGAAGGCAGGTTGGTAGCCATTGAATGCACACCGTTTCAGAGGAAAGTTTGAGGGTGGACCTCATATAGTAAAGCTCCTTCTGTCTTTTGAGTTGAAATGCAAGCCATAACAATCCTGGTTAGTAATTCCAAATCTGTTGGTTCACCCACAGTTGCACATCTCCCATTATATTTCGATTTTATTCTAATCCCTGGTTAGACTGGTCCTCTTATTTCTAAGCCACAAGCTTTATTGATAAACACTGTCTCTATGGAAGTGCATTTCTGTACTCTTCAAATCTCTCCCTCCCTCCCCTTCCTCTCTCTCTCTTTCTACAGAATTTGCCATAAAAATTGGCTTATGTGTATAAAAGAAATCTATATTCTTTAGCCGTTTTTGAGCTGATGCTTGTTGTTGGCTGTCTTCCTCCCCCAGTATCCTGATTCAAAAGAAGGTGACTCATTTTTTGACTGTGTAAGGCCAGTCAATAGGATTTGTGGCAGAGGTGAAATCCAGTAGCTTCTCTCAGGTTCTGGAGAACCAATAGTGGAAATTTTGAGCAGTTCGGAGAATCCCTTGCTCAGGCAGGAAACCCTATTAACATTTCAGACATAGACATATGGTTGTCCAATCTCTTTTTAAAAACTTCCAGTGTTGGAGCATTCACAGCTTCTGGAGGCTAGATGTTCCACTGATTAATAGTTTTCATTATCAGGAATTTTCTCCTTAGTTCTCTCCTTGATTAGTTTCCATCCATTGCTTCTTGTCTTGCTTTCTGGTGCTTTGGAGAATAGTTTGACCCCCTCTTCTTTGGGGCAACCCCTGAGATGTTGGAACACTGTTATCTTCACGCAAACGAAGCAACCGATGCGGTGACGTCACCCTATACAAACTACAGCAAGCAACCGATGTGACTGAAATGACATGAGTTGCACAATTCATATCGTTTGCAGGATGGTAGCACGACCCAGGTGATGTCACGAAGGCTTTGACTGGATTCAGACCCATTTCTAGTATTCCTGAAAAGTTAATTCCCTGAAAATCCTCGATACTCTGGCCTTTCTGTAGATAGATAGATATTTTTGGGTGTGTGTGATTTTCTTTTAAAGGAGAAAAAACTCAAAGCAAGTAAATATTGTAGCCAATTAGTGAAAATGTTACAGCCAAGCTGTTCAAGGCTTGATAGTCTCATTAAAGCATTAAAATTCCTTGACATTTTCCAGATACAAGACGAAGCGGGGACCAATTTTTGCATTTCAGATGTGCTCTACAGTGTTCGTTCAATATCTCTGGAATCTCTTTCTCTTTCTGCCATGAAGACACTTCTAAATTATAGCCTGGCAACTGCCTTACAAGGCTGTTTTATTGAAAGGAGGGAGGGGGGCGGCTTCGGGGAGAGGTGGGGGAGATACCAAAGCATTTCCATTCTGTTTTAATGGATTATTTCCCTCTCCCCTCCCAGCTTTGTAGGGCATGTTTACAGCCTGTCCTTCTGCTTAAGAAATGGAGCTTTCCATTCTGAACAATTCCATCCCTTTTAGATACAGGAGTACAAAGAAAACAATACCAGTGTGACTTATCTATGTAGCTTGTTCAGGGGGCTGCTCGGGCCCTCTTGTTCTAGGAAAGTAGCTTCTTTCTTCTTGTAGGGCTCTACAGATGCAATGATCACCAATGCTGGGTTGTCATAATATTTGCTGAAGACACTCTGCACTTAAAGGCGAATAATTGAATTGACATGTGATATAAACTGTAGCCTTTTACATACAGCATGAAAGAGGTACATGTTCGCATTCTGTGGAAAGGAGTAGCAACCTGTCAAACACTAGGTGTATATTTGTATTTGATGAGGAGGAGAAGGAGGAGGAGGAGAAAAAAGAAGGAGGAGGCGGAGAAAAAGGAACAGAAACAGAAAGAGGAGACGAAGGAGAAGGAGAAGAAGGAGAAGGAGAAGGAGAAGGAGAGAAGGAGGAGGAAGAGGAAGAGGAAGAAAAGGAAGAAGAGGAGCAGGAGGAGGAGGAAGAAGAGGAGGAAGAAGAGGAAGGGGGAGGAGGAGGAGAAGGGGAGGAGGAGGAGGAAGAAGAGAAGGAGAAGGAGAAGAAGAGAAGGAGGAGGAAGAGGAAGAGGAAGAAGAAGAGGAAGAAGAGGAAGAAGAGGAGCAGGAGGAGGAGGAAGAGGAGGAGGAAGAAGAGGAAGGGGGAGGAGGAGGAGAAGGAGGAGGAAGAAGAAGAATGAGAGGAGAAGGAGGAACATGTAAGGTTGTCCTCTCCACTCTACTCAGTTTTATAACTTATTCAAATCCAACAGTGTTGGCACAACTTGCATAACAGTTTCTGAATTGGCCAGTTGTGTAGAAATCTAGAGAAGTTAGCTCTGGCTTGGCAGTGCCTTCTACAATCAGAGCTTAGCCTCTGCCACGCAGAGGTGGAAGTTGTTGCCAGCACTATCCCACTAGTCTCATGGTCTTAGAACACATGGCTGGTGCTGAAAGCCAATTCTAGAGGTGAATAAGACCAAGCCTTTTTGACACAGAGGTTCTGAGGTCTGCACTTTGCTATACTTCCTACCCAAAACTAAGTATCCCATTTAATAACAATTATTTTGGGGGGATGTCGATGGTAAATAATAAACCATTCCATTGCAAAATGAAAATGGGAGAGAATTGTATTTTTCCCCAAGGTTATTTCACGTTTTTATTAAGAATGTCGTTTGTTTTCTTTCTCTAGCGGCGAGAAAAATCTGCATTGCATTTGTAGACCTAAGAAGCATCCTTTAATGTTATTATATTATTTTATTTTATTGACATGCTGCCCATCTCACTGCTGAGTGACCCTGAGCGTCTTACACCGCCAGAAACACAAGAATATAAAAAAGGAAATCTGCATTTCATTTGAAGAGCTCAAAAGTACCCTCTCTTTTCTGTCACATTTTATTTCATTTTACTAAATTTACATACTGCCCATCTCACTACTGAGTGCCTCAGAGTGGCTTATAACACCATAAAAACAAGAATATAGAAACATGAACAGAAATTGGGTACAGTATACTGTATGTGTGTGTATTTGTGTGCACAAATAAGACAACATGCTTCAGTTGTCTTTTCCCATGTGGCCCAAATGATGTTTCAGTGATCTAAACTATGTTTCCAAAGTGTCACCCCCACAACCTTCTTCCTTTTGTATGATAGATAGATAGATAGATAGATAGATAGATAGATAGATGGATGGATGGATGGATGGATGGATGGATGGATGGATGGATGGATAGATGATAGGTAGGAAAAAAGAAAGAAAGAAAGAAAGAAAGAAAGAAAGAAAGAAAGAAAGAAAGAAAGAAAGAATTCTTTATTGGCCAAATGTGATTGGACACAAGGAATTTGTCTTTGGTGCATATGCTCTCAGTGTACATAAACAGACAAGATACATTCATCAAGAATCATAAGGTACAACACTTAATGATAGTCATAGGATACAAATAAACAATCAAATCATACTAGGAAACTATAAATCGTAAGGATACAGCAACAAGTTATAATCATACAGTCGTAAGTGGGAGGAGATGGGTGATAGGAACAATGAGAAGATTAATAGTAATAGTAATGCAGCTTAATGTGAATAGTTTGACAGTGTTGAGGGAATTATTTGTTTAGCAGAGTGATGGTCTTCTCTTCTCTTCTCTTCTCTTCTCTTCTCTTCTCTTCTCTTCTCTTCTCTTCTCTTTCTTCTCTAAAAAAAGTAAAGATTCCCCTTGCACATATGTGCTAGTCGTTCCCGATTCTAGGGAGCGGTGCACATCTCTGTTTCAAAGCCAAAGAGCCAGCGCTGTCCGAAGATGTCTCCGTGGTCATGTGGCCGGCATGACTAAACACCAAAGGTGCACAGAACGCTGTTATGTTCCCACCAAAGTGGTTCCTATTTTTCTACTTGCATTTTTTACATGCTTTCGAACTGTTAGCTTGGCAGAAGCTGGGACAAGTCACGGGAGCTAGGGATCCGAACTGCTGAACTGCCAACCTTTCGATCAACAAACTCAGCATCTTAGCCACTGAGCCACTGTGTCCCTTTTCTACAGCCCTTCAAATACTGGAAGACAGTTATCCTGTCCCCCTAATTCATCTCTTTGATAGACATGGCTCCCTCAACTGCTCATCATATGATTTCCCTTCGACACTTCTAAATATCTAAATTCTAAATATCAATGTCACTATTGGAAAGGACCAAAAGGGAATGCTCTGGAGGTGTCAAGATACGGAGGGAAGAAAATCTGAAATCCTCCCAAAATTTCTTTCTGGAGCAGCAAAAAATAAATAAAAAATAAAATAAAATAAAATCTGCCAGTCCTGGAAAATGATGTGGGGACTTTTGTTCACTGGATAAAAGAGGAAGGAGATTCTCAAAGTGGGAAGTGATGAAACAATAAAGAAGCTTGAATTTTAGCTCTTAAAAAAAAAATTAAATACACGTATTGAGTTTCCAGAAGGATGTCTTGAACTGTAATTGTATATCCCCACCCCTTATTAAAAGAAAGGAAGATAAAGAGAAGAAAAAGAGCTCCTTTCCGAGGGATCTTAGCTTGTGAGATCCTTTCCAGATTAAAAAAAAAGTCTACGTTACTTGGAAAAATATATTACGGTTTTAGCTGCATGTACAGTTCCATAAAACATTAGTGTCTCAGCATTTTTGTTTAACAATAGGCAACCTTAGGCCAGTAAATATGCAACAATTAAATAATAAAGAACCCCTTCTCCTGCTGTTCATCTAGAAATAGGAACATATTAAACTGGGACTACCATCACTAAATAAAATAGAACGGATCCTCCCTTCCCCCACCACGAGCTTACCCTCATCTTTAATACTCCTGCAGTGCACCATGGGAAACTCATAATTCACCATCTAATTAGTATCCCTTCTGCCGCTTCTGTCACCAGGACAGATAAAGAGGAATCCACTTCATTACAAACTTGCCTTGGTCATCTTTCAACGAGTTCCTTCTTTGCTGTGTTGAAAGGCATGTTGTTGTTGTTAGTTGTGAAGTTGTGTCCGACCCATTGTGACCCCATGGACAATGTTCCTCCAGGCCTTCCTGTCCTCTACCATCCCCCGGAGTCCATTTAAGCTCACGCCGTGATTCAGTGATTCCATCCAGCCACTTCGTTCTCTGTCGTCCCATTCTTCTTTTGCTCTCCATCATTCCCAGCATTCGGCTCTTCTCCAGGGAGTCCTTCCTTCTCATTAGGTGGCCAAAGTATTTGAGTTTCCTCTTTAGGATCTGGCCTTCTAAAGAGCAGTCAGGGTTGATCTCCTCTAGGACTGACCGGTTTGATTGCCTTGCAGTCCAAGGGACTCGCAGGAGTCTTCTCCAGCACCAGAGTTCAAAGGCTTCAATTCTTGAAATGCATAAATTGGGGCAAAGAGCAATAGCACTTTAGACTTATATACTGCTTCATTGCACTTTACAGCCCTCTCTAATCAGTTTACAGCGTCAGCCTATTGCCCCTAACAATCTGGGTCCTCATTTTACCTACCTTGGAAGGATGGAAGGATGGAGTCAACCTTGAGCCGAGTCAGGATTGAACTCCAGACTGTGGGGTCTGTGAGCAGAGTTTCCATGCAATACTACATTTTGACTACTGCACCATCACAGCTTTAACTCAGCATTCTTAGGACCGCTTATTTCAATATATAAATCTAAGCCACGATTTTCACTACCAGCTTGGGTGAATTGTTCCGAACTGGCTGACTACCACCTCTGGCACCCTATTCATGCATTCTTATGTATATATAATATAAAATAAAAAACTTGATAAAAAAATAATTATTAAGGGTATATACAGTAGGTTCCTGGTTAAAAAGGATTTCATACCTCTTTCTTTTCATATTGTGGGCCAACTCACAAACGGATGTATTGAAGCAGCTGTTAAATTAATTGTTACCTCTTGAATTATTTGAATGCTTGATAATGATGCTTCAAGGGCATGGATGAAAACGACCTCGGCTTTTCTTCCTTCTCTCTTGCTACAAATAGCAACTAAAGGTGGAACGTGAATTCTCAATCGATGGACAGGAATTCAGTTGTGTCCATAAAGGAATTTGTATCGATTCCCTACTCATTACACGTCGCTTTTCGATCACGGCATTTTCTTTAATCTCCCGCTCTAAATCTTGTAGTACAATGAATTCTACACAAATTAATCATCCCGATCCAGTTAGCATTGATCGTGATTTGAATCCACAGAATCTTTTCCTGCCCCCAGCCCACCCCCACCCACCCCAAATCTTTGGTGGTAATGAGAGACGGAAAGCTAACAAAGGAAGTCATCCTTGGAAATGTGAGCCAATTCTCAACCTTTATTGTTTTTTAGCTCTTCTTTTAGGATTAGAGGGCAGGGAAGCCGAACGCGATCCCAGCTTACAAGGGCAATCAAGGGATATGATGAATAGACTTTGTCTTAATTTGGCTTTGAATTGAGTACACCATAGAATCTTGCTGTGTTGGAATTTGCCCTGCGAGACCAATCATTGTCTTGTAATGTGTAATGTCCGGTGCTTGTTAAGTCTGATAGCTGAATGTTCAATGTCTCCAGTGATGTTGTTGGATTCCAGTTAATCATGTACCGGTGATGGACCAGTGGTATCCCATGGAGAAAACAGCCTTTCAATCTGTTCTACTGCCTTTGTCTGTCTCTTCTTTAAAATATCGTTCCTTTTTCTTCCTTTTTCTTTGTTTTGTTCTATTATTTCCATTTCCCCTCCCCCTATATTTACCTTGATTTTTTTTCCCTCCAGTGCCCTGATCTTTTAGTGAGCTCCAAATAGCATATCCTATTTCCTACTGATGCTCTGCTCTCTTTCAATCAGGTTGCAAATCGGCATGCATTGACATAAACCAAATCTCCCGGACTTAACGGGTAGATTGGAATGGAATCTATCCTTCAGGTAGTACACGTCACTAAATTTTCCAAGACAATTCTCAGTGTAAAAAGTGAGCCAGACTAGATGGAAGAACGTGCACTTTCAAATCAAATGCATTTAAGCACATACTTTTTAAGATTAGACAATCGTGAGTGATGTTCATCCTAAAAATTAACCTAAAGTTAAGTTAAGTTAAGTTAAGTTAAGTTAAGTTAAGTTAAGTTAAGTTAAGTTAAGTTAAGTTAAGTTAAGTTAAGTTTATTGTTAGCCCTTGGGCCATATCAAAGTGCAGCGTTCCAGACACAAATTATTACTAAAATAATTTAATAAAAACAATTTAAGATGGAATTGGATAAAATACAATTTAAAATGAAATTGGAATAAAATATGATTTTAAATGAAATTGGAATAAAATACAGCGTAAAGTATTTTTTGGGCCATGTGAACTCATTAGTCTGATACTTTCTTCTAAAACAATGTATCTAATTTATTCTTGGGAGAAGGGCGGTATAAAAATTTAAATAATAAATAACATTATCCTGAGGCCTTCATTCGTTGTAGTGCCTAAAACTGGAGGAAAGTAGATTGGCGGGCAATAATTACTATAGTGTCTCCCAAAGTATAAAATCATAGGGCAATTTTTGAATGGGGGTCCTTGCGTCCTCCTGATTTCAGATCCCCCTCACCCTTACTAAAAGCTATTTCTGCCCACGCCGTTGTCTACCACCTCATCGTTTTTGATACTTTTGTTATGTTCCATTAAGACACACTGGGTGAGTTCCATTCTTGGACTCACTGGCGATGCTTTTGTTCCGTTAGACAGACTATGTTTAGCTCCGCCTCTCTTTGGACAGCCATCAATTAGAAACAAAGCTCAGCATTTCTCAAGATCTTTAGCAGAAACGGTGCCAAAGGAATGAAGTCTTGTCAGAACTACATACAGTAAAGTTTTTTAAAAAAAATATCAAAACTTCAATCCCTCACAGAAATATTCAGCAGCCACAACATTCATTCAAGGCATCCATCCACCTTTGATCTCCCTAATACCTACCCTTTGGTGATATCTGGTTCCTCTTGTCAGGCATTGTCCATCAGATTGAGACAGCCAGGCAGGGAAGAGGGTAAGGGAACATAAGAAGTCACAAACTTGTATGCTTTGGGAGAATGGTTCCTGAAACGTTGCTCTTAGAGACTTGCATTTTTTGTTAACTGCAGAGATTTTTGAATTGTTGACCTTGGCAGCAATAATATTGCGAGTCACGCTAGCACAGTGCAAAATGCTGTCGCATTATCCCAAAAAAAACCAACAACAACCCAATGCATGCAACGGTCATAAATATGGATCTCCATCACAGTTACTCAATTGTAATAAAAATCACCATTCATTAGTTAAATGGCCATAACTCATTCCAGGGCCTTCAGATGTGACACCAACTGAACATCGGTATGTCTAGTTTAATGAAAAGAAGGACTAGGGGTGACATAATGGCAGTCTTCCGATATCTCAGGGGCTGCCACAAAGAAGAGGCAGTCAAGCTATTCTCCAAAGCACCTAAGGGCAGGACAAGAAGCAATGGATGGAAACTCATCAAGGAGAGAAGCAATTTAGAACTAAGGAGAAATAATCCTGACAGTTAGAACAATTCATCACTGGAAAGACTTGCCTCCAGAAGTTATAAATGCTCCAACACTGGAAGTTTTTAAGAAGATGTTGGATACCATTTGTCTGAAGTGCTGTAGGGTTTCATGCCTAAGAGGGGGTTGGACTAGAAGACCTCCAAGGTCCCTTCCAATTCTGTTATTCTATTCTATCCCTGAACAGAATGAACCATTTTCTGGTCCTAGACTTGAGTGAATCTAACTTTTTTGTAGAGGAGCCATAGTTAAATGTCAAAATGCCCATTTGCTGGATGGGCATGGCGAAGGTAGACATGGCCTAGTCAGCCTCCTGCACTATAGAGGGGGGACAGTTTTTGCTCTCCCTGGGCTCTGGAGGCTTTCCTGATATGGAAGAAGTCCTCACCTTTGGTGGCTTCCTAAATTTAGGACGACAAGCCCACTCTTCGTTTCTTTCCTTGCTTGTGAAGTACAAGGAACATCCTCCAGCTCTAACTCACAGTCTGGGAAAGGTGATTTCATTTCTAAAGAGTCACCTTCCCTTTTGCCAGCGAAAGAGCTCACAAAATGTCTTCCGCAAAGACATCTCGCTTCTCCCGCAAGCTGTCCCCCTTCTCTCCATTTTATTCCATCGGAAGCTTCAGAAGAAAGGAAGAAGGATGCTAAAAGCATTTTGCACAATGCGATGATCATTTAGGTGTAAAATACATCTCACCCAAGAAAAGAAAATGTGAGAGAGCAATCGGCAAATTGAAGACCTATGAAAAGAAAGTAATTTTTTATTAACCACCAGTAATTTTGGCCGGAGGGCATAATTCTCTGGCTTTTGGCTGCTGTGTGCTTTGCATATGCATAAATTATTCAGCCTAAATGAGTTACTCCCTCTTTTTACCATGGAAAAAAACACCAAGCCGGGCTGCAAATCAGGGGAGCAGCAGCTGCACAGATGGATTAGAAAAGTGTGGCTGCTTCTCTTGATTTGATTTTACAAAGCCCACATGCTCTGATTTGGGCCTGAGAGGGCAAAGTGCCAGGCTGGTAAAAATGGGTTGCCAGATAATGCCAAACAAGAAAGCTCCGCTTGTCTGGGTCAGGAACAAAGGAGTACCTGCCACCTGACAGGTTTGGGTTGTCTCATAAAGATAGCATAGAAATAGAATAACAGAGTTGGAAGGGACCTTGGACCCCCTGCCCAGGCAGGAAACCCTACACCACTTCAGACAAATGGTTATCCAGCATCTTCTTAAAAACTTCCAGTGTTGGAGCATTCACAACTTCTGGAGGCAGGTTGTTCCACTGATGAATTGTTCTCACCTTCAGGAAACGTTTCCTTAGTTCTAAGTTGCTTCTCTCCTTGACTAGTTTCCACCCATTGCTTCTTGTCCTGCCTTCGGATGCTTTGGAGAATAGCTTGACTCCCTCTTCTTTGTGACAGCCCGTGAGATATTGGAAGACTGCTATCATGTCTCCCCTAGTCCTTCTTTCCATTAAACTAGACATACACAGTTCCTTCAACTGTTCTTCATATGTTTTAGCCTCCAGTCCCCTAATCCTCTTTGTTGCTCTTCTCTGCACTCTTTCTAGAGTCTCCAGATCTTTTTTACATCATGGCGACCAAAACTGAATGCAATATTTCAAGTGTAGCCTTACCAAGGCATTATAAAGTGGTATTAACATTTCACGTGATCTTGATTCTATCCCTCTGTTTATGCAGCCCAGAACTGTGTTGGCTTTTTTGGCAGCTGCTGCACACAAACACATAGATCTACGTGTTTCTCAACTGTGAAAAGTATAAGATGTGTGGACTTCAACTCCCAGAGCCAGCAGGATGAGAATCATTGGCACTGGTGTACGCTGATGGGCATTGTGTGAAGACACTGGGAAATAAAATGGACACAATTGGGAAGGAAAGATGAAAAGCAGGTGCAAGTAGTCCTTGATTTAGGACTATTGTAGAACATGGAGTTTCTCTTGTAAGTCATGATAGATCCATTGACCAGGACATATGAGAATTCTGACAAATATAGACCCAACCTATTTAGAAGGTATTCAATTTGGAAAGGCTAATTCATGAAATTTGCAATGAACATGATGTGGTGATGGAGTTGGGGTGAAATGAATTGATGAGGGGGAAGACAAATGTATGTGGGAAGAAAGGTAAGATGGCTATTGGTCATGATACCTAAAAAAGAAAAGAAAGAAGAACTCTTTGTTCCAGGACAAGATATCTCTGAAGGCCTGTTGCTATTGCAAACCAGGTTGCAAACTAAGATATTGGATTAGCCATTCTGTTGATCCAATCTACCTGAGTTATTTTGCTTTTTCATGAAATAAATTCCATTGGTTTTTAACATATTGGGCAGGGATATTTAGATGTGCTTCTTCTGAATTATGAATATCAGCAGAAGAGAGGAGAGGAGAGAGAGGAGAGAGGGAGGAGAGGAGAGGAGAGGAAAGGAGAGGGAGGCAGGAGAAGAGAGGAGAGAAAGGAGAGAGGAGAGGAGAGGAGAGGAAAGGAGAGGAGAGTGGAGAGGAGGGGAGAGGATCTCTATTGTAGATACATCATTGATGCATCATTGCAAAACTAACACATTTAGCAGCAGCTGCCATACCAGTGTGTTCCTCACACTTTGTTCAAGCAGATCTAATGAGCATTTTTGGCATGGCAGAGAACTCAGTGGGTGCCAGTTTGGCATTCGTTTCTTTCTATTTTGCTCTTTTGTGTATTTTCTGGATTTGTCCCCTACCAACAATTCCTCCCTCCCAAATTTAGCTTGTTTTATAATAAGCAGCAAGCGGAGACGGAAAGGGCAGGACGAGGGCTGGAAAGGGAGGGACAGCCAATAATTCATGCTTATTAAGAAGTCATTCTCCTGCCGCAGTCTCTTGCCCTTGCACCTTTTAATTCTCCGTCATGCTAATTAGAGAAAACTCTCCAATGATTGTCGCCAAAGACAATCTCCAAGAAAGAAAAGGGGAAGGGGAAGAGAAACAAGAGAAGAATCCTTCCATAGAAGGTTGTTCCAACAAGTTCATTTACTATAAAAAAAAACTGTTAGGAAAAGATGGCTATGCAATAATAACCCAAGGGGGATTTACAATAACAATAGAATCATTCTGGAACTTAAATATGGAGTAAAAACCTGTTTCAAGAGTCTGTTAAAAGGGAAATGGTACAAGGTTCTTGACTGGAGAGATTAAAATGTAGAAGTGAGGTCAAGGGGTAACTAACAATGCAATTTGGCAACAGAGAAATGTTTCTATAGCCAAGAGTCTATTGCACAGATTTTAATTCTGCCCTTCATTGACATACTACTCTACTGTTGGATAAGCAGCACTGGAAGAATGGGACAGAAACATATAGTACTAGAGTGGCATGTTTTGTGCAGCAGTTGGCATGATCTTCCTATTGAGTTTGTGACTTCTCCATCTCTGGAGGTTTTTGAGAGTTTGGACAACCACCTCTTCTGGTTGGTTTAATTGGTTTTTCTTGCACACTGCAGAGGGTTAGACTACCTTGGGTAGTCTGTACCCAACTCTACCGTTCTATGGTCCATTCCACCTTAATATATGTGGGAAATTAAGAAGAGTAGCTTATTCAGAGTAGGCAACCAGAAGATACATCCACGATGAGCAGATCTATTCAATATCAAAATGGAATTTGGTAAATACAGTGGTATCTTGGTACTCAACTGCTTTGAAACTCATCGAATTTGTCACACAACACATTTCAACATGAAAATTTTGTCCCGGTACTCATCATTTGTTTGGTACTCAATGCACAGGCTAGAACAGTGATGATTAACCTTTTGTGGACCAAGTGCCCAAAGCGTGCCCGAATCCCCCAAATGCAATGCGCACGTGCCCTCCTGTGCTTGCGCCCCACCCCTGCACATGTGTGCGTGGGCCCCCGCATGCCCCCTGCCCCCCTCTGCATGTGTGCGGGGGCCCCCATACACCCACACCCCCCCATGCATGTGCCCCGTCACCCATGCACGTGTGGCAGAGACCCAAAGACCAGCTGGCCAGTGGAAGGCGCATATACATGCATGACAGAGCTGAACTGGGGCAATGGCTGTGTGCCTATAGAGAGGGTGCTGCCTGCAGGTTCGCCATCACAGGGCTAGAACATGTTGATGTCAGATGCCTTGTGACTCACTATATTTTCCCTTATGGAAAAAAATGTTTGATACTCATCATTTGTGATAGTCAACTCACTTCCTAGAACCAATTAACCTTGAGTAATGAATAGAATAGAATAGAATCATAGAGAAGAGTAGAATAGAATAGAACAGAATCATAGACTAGACTAGAATAGAAAATAGAATAGAATAAGATTAGATTAGATTAGATTAGATTAGATTAGATTAGATTAGAATAGAATAGAATAGAATAGAATAGAATAGAATAGAATAGAAGAATAGAATAGAATATAGAGGATGAAACCGAAACTTTGACATAGAATAGAATAGAATAGAATAGACTAGACTAGACTAGACTAGACTAGACTAGACTAGACTAGACTAGAATAGAATAGAACAGAATAGAATAGAATAGAATAGAATAGAATATAGAGGATGAAACCGAAACTTTGACATAGAATAGAATAGAATAGAATAGAATAGAATAGAATAGAATAGAATAGAATAGAATAGAATATAGAGGATGAAACCGAAACTTTGACATAGAATAGAATAGAATAGAATAGAATAGAATAGAATAGAATAGAATAATAGAATAGAATAGAATAGAATAGAATAGAATAGAATAGAATAGAATAGAATAGAATAGAATAGAATAGAATAGAATAGAATAGAATAGAATTTTTTATTGGCCAAGTGTGATTGGACACACAAGGAATTTGCTTTAGGTGCATATGCTCTCAGTGTACATAAGGAGAATAAAATACATTCATCAAGAATAAAAAGATACAACACTTAGTGATAGTCAAGGTTACTAATAAGCTATCAAATCGTACTTGGAAACAATAAAAACAATGTAAATTGAACGATACAAGCGACCTGGTTATAGTAATAAGTGGGACGAGATAGATACTAGTAAGGAAGAGAAGAATAATAGTAATACAGTCTTAGTAAATTATTTGACAGTGTTGAGGGAATTCGTTGTTAAGCAGAGTGATGGCATTCGGGAAAAAAACTCCTTGTGTCTAGTTGTTCTGGTGTGCAGTGCTCTATAGTGTTGTTTTGAGGGTAGGAGTTGAAACAATTTATGTCCAGGATGCGAGAGGTCTGTAGATATTTTCACAGCCCTCTTTTTGACTGGTGCAGTATACAGGTCCTCAATGGAAGGCAGGTTGGTAGCAATTGTTTTTTCTGCAGTTCTAATTATCCGTTTTGAAGTCTGTGTTTGTCTTCTTGGGCTGCAGAGCCAAACCAGACAGTTCCGGAGGTGCAGATGACAGACTCAATAATTCCTTTGTAGAACTGAATCAGCAGCTCCTTGGGCAGTTTGAGCTTTCTGAGTTGGCATAGAAAGAACATTTTTTGTTGAGCTTTCGTGATGATGTTTTTGATGTTAGCTGTCTCATTTTAAGTCTTGATAGAACCTAGAACCTTGAAGGACTCTACTGTTGATACTGTGTTGTCCAGTATTATAAGAGGTGGTAGTATAGGTTTTCTTCTAAAATCCACCACTGTACCAAATTGTATCCTTCACTTCCAAATTTCAGGCTCTGCAAATCCAAAATAGGTATTACTATTAGGTTTTCAGGCTAATATTTAGCTGGACCTCTAACTCTGGATGAAGAGCTGAGAACAGCAGTGGTATACAATGGTAGGACAGTAATTCTCCTGTGGCTTTGTGCATCCTATGAGCAGAATCCATCTGTAACTGACTGGCTGTCTCCCCAAATTACCCAGGAGTCCTTGCTCATCAGGTGTGAAAATGAAGGGGATATAACTATGGACCTTCCACAAGGTAAACTTGTTCTGCGGCTACCCTATTGCCTTTTCTCCTGAACAAGGTCATCCCCGAACATCCAGAGCTTCAGGAATGTTGGGTGACTAAGTAAGTATTTTCTTTTATACTCCCATTATAAAAGTAAGGTTTGTGATATTATGATAAGTAAGGTCTGTGATATTTTTAAATATCTATTTCCTTTTACAATAACACTGCATTAATCAGATTTTGTGGTGCATATTTATTTGCAACATTTTTTTTTATTCCACCTCTTTCCAGCTCAGGGCATCTTATCGCTATTTGAAATTCAATGGTAGAAAATTAAAAGCGTGCACATATATTTTATAGACGGGGCAAAGACACCATTAGGAGAAAAAAGAGAGAAAGAGAGGGAGGGAGGGAGGGAGGGAGAGTCCTCTATGTATTGTAAAGATCAATCTTCTCACAAACACCAAGTGACCTCCAGAATTAACATGCTTGGCATCTCTTCTTCAATGCTAGGAGCGAAGTAGTCAACTGGAATTCTTCTAATAGGTCATCCGTTGCCTCCAGGCCCATGGCAGTAAAAGCTCAGCTACTTGAGAACATCGGTTAGCTTTTATATGGCAAATGCGATCAAAGCATGATCCTCAAAGGACAGGCTGGGTGGGACGGGAGAGGCGAGCACTTAATAGCCTTCTGCTGTGCACAATCAGGGACAATCAAAGCGGGCAACCTAGGTAGATGGTATTAAACCTCCTCTCCCCCAAACTATAATTCCCTGGGAGAACGTTATGTTTCTATTCAGAGAGTCAGTTTAGTCCTGTGGTTCAGGTAACAGGCTAGAAATCAGGAGATGGTGAGTTCTAGTCCTGCCCTAGGCATGAAAGTAAGGTGCGTGACTGTGGGATGATCACCAGGAGATGATGAGTTCTAGTCCCACCTTAGCCATTAAAGGCAGCTTGGTGACTTTGGGAATAATCATTAGGAGATGGTGAGTTCTAGTTCCACCCTAGCCATGAAAGCCGGCTGAGTGACTTTGGGAACAATCACCAGGAGATGGTGAGTTTTAGTCTGCTTTAGCCATGAATGCCAGACTGATGAAGCTTCTTGGATGAGTAGCGAAACCTCTTCTTCCTCAAGGAAAAAAAAAACCAGTCTTGTTGCCTTTTGAAAAAGCACCTTTGAGATGAGTAAGCCCAAGCTTCTTAACACAATTTCTGGAAGAAACCTAATCTTTACTTGATCTTACACATGCCTTGGTCTCTAGAATACTTTCTTATACAAGTTGCACTCCTGTCTTGAATGTTTCTCCCTCAATTGCGTTCTTTCAGTTATATAAAGTACCCTACTTCCAAGCTTCAGCGTGGGAGGCAGATGCGAGTTTCCCTTCATTCCAGATACATCTAGTGAAACCACTAAGATATGCAACTCATTCAGAAGTCATGCTTGATTAAGCCTTTCGTTATGTCTTTTGAAGAAGATCACCCAATGTGAGCTCTTGCATGCTTGTCAGTTAAACTGAGGGCATGGCACGGAAGAAATGGAGAAATGCCAAGGGGGAATGTTTGATAGAATATCAATACATGAAAACCATGAAAAGCAAAATCTCTTTTGGGGTCCTCCTTAATCTTTAAGACTGGGAAGGGGGCCTTGGAGATTAAAAAAAGAAAAGAAAAGAAACATTTGAGCTAATACATTGTGATCTAGCTGGATGTATAAATGGATATAAATAAATAATTCCTTTTAATGAAATCCTCCCTACATTTTCCCAGTGCACCTACAGAATACCAGCCTGGTGAAAGCTGGATAGGATAGGATAGGATAGGATAGGATAGGATAGGATAGGATAGGATAGGATAGGATAGGATAGGATAGGATAGCATAGCATAGCATAGCATAGCATAGCATAGCATAGCATAGCATAGCAATAGCAATAGCAATAGCACTTAGACTTATATACCGCTTCACAGTGCTTCACAGCCCTCTCTAAGCAGTTTGCAGAATCAGCCTATTACCCCCAACAATCTGGGTCCTCATTTTACTGACCTTGGAAGGATGGAAGGCTGAGTCAATCCTGAGCCAGTGAGATTCAAACTGCTGAACTGCTGGCAGACAGCAGAAATAGCCTGTAGTACTGCATTCTAAAAACTGCACCACCAAGGCCCAGAAGAGAAGAGAAGAGAAGAGAAGAGAAGAGAAGAGAAGAGAAGAGAAGAGAAGAGAAGAGAAGAGAAGAGAGAGAAGATGATAAGATAATATTGTCATTTTTTCTGTGAACACACTGGGCACATTAAAAAATGAAATTCTGATGCCCGCTCTCAAAAGAAAATATTAAAAGATATTAAAATATTAAGATTAAAATCATGTATATCCTCAGGGGTCTGCTTATAAAAGAAAAATCAGTTTAGCATTTCCGGGAATTGAAAAGATGCTAATTTCACTCTATGTACATTACAAGACTAGACTAACAGCCACTTGGAATCCTGTCAAGCCTCTCTCTCTACTTCACCTGATATCTAACACAATTAAGATGGAGTTATTGTGAGTGTATTCCTTACACTCCAACTGAGGCCTAGCCCGATCAAGATGGCGCTGTTCCGAGTTCATTTCCCATGCTTTCTACTTTGACTTATTTATGCCTAGCACGATCCAGGGATTTTTCCCATGAATCAGCTGTACTTCTGGCTATCACTACATCCAGTGGCCTTGAGTTCCAAAGTCCATTTGCAGAATGCAAGAGGAAATTATACTCTTTAAAATTCAGGGTATGCTATATGCTCCTCTTAAGTGGCCTCCTTTATTTTTCAGAATGCAGAACGGGGCAAAGAAACTTTCTCCGTGTAAAATAATTTTCTGCAAAGGAGCACTCTTCACAGGACTTCTTTGCTTCTTTCCGTAACAGCACATCTCAGCTCTGAAGAGACCCGACTTCTAATTGCAACCTCATCTAATTGCAGTTAACCTGCTTTTCTTGCATCCGGTACCCTGCTTACTTCAGAGCCTTGTGGCTTGGCGAAACCTCCGAAGGTTCTCTTTTGACCGTCGAGTGTAAATAAGTTGCTTAAGGAGGGGACTTTCGCACCGTAGTTAGAACTCCTTTTTCTAAGTACAGGTCGTCCTCGACGTATGACCACAACTGAGCCTGACGTTTCTGTTGTGAAGTGAGACTTTTGTTAAGCAAGTTTTGGTCCATTTTACAATCTTTCTTGCCTCAGCTGTTAAGTGAATCACTGGAGTTGATAAGTTAGTAACCTGGTTGTTAAATGAATCTGGATTCCCCATTGACTTTGTCTGTCTGTCTATCTATCTATCTATCTATCTATCTATCTATCTATCTATCTATCTATCTATCTATCTCCATCTATCTGTCTGTCTCTATCAATATCTATCCATCCATCCATCCATCCATCCATCCATCCATCCATCTCTATCCTCTCTGACTCTTATCATCTATCTATCTATCTATCTATCTATCTATCTATCTATCTATCTATCTATCTATCTATCTATCTATCTATCTATCTATCTATCTATCTCTATTATTTATCTATCCACACACATACAAATATCACATACACAGATATACACATACCTATGCGCGTACATACACACACGTGCTACATAGAGACATGGCTTGTTTTCATTTGTGTTGGGTAAACTCCCAGTAAGCTGTTTTATCTCATTGCTTTTATTGCCATCTGCTTTCACTGCGGGTTTTTGGATGTTCGCAGGAGTTTGTTGACATTATTCCTCTTGATTTATCTACTTCCTTCTGGTGGAAGGGATGGGTTGGTTAGCTGGTTCCTACATAGCTGCCAATAATTCTCCCTTAATTACTCAGAATAAAGATAGGGGCTCTTTGACGTGCCGCATTAAAGCTTTTGATAGGAAAGAAAGGATTGGGTGGGATGAAGTGTGACAGCTGCTATTGGAAAGGGCATCTATGCCACCAATGTTCACTGGCAACCCCTATAATAGTGAGAAGAATTTATCATGCAATGTGGCATCATTCCTGCTGTACAGTTCCCCGCCCCCATCTCCCCGTTCTGTGTTACTATGTCTACTTGCAGCTTGTAATATCTGCTTGAGATTATATATGGTACGATATATTGAGGCAAGCTCGTCCATCAACACAGCAGAAGACAACGACGTCCTCGTCAATCAAGAGAGCAAGACAACAAAAAGCAGAAGCAGTTTTTTTGACTGGCTCCAAGGGTCTTCTCTTGGGGAAAGTACATCCAAGGAGATAGGATGGAGGCAAGGGTAGACTGCGCCAGGGAGGAGGAGATTGAGCCAGAGTTCTTAACAGGGTACTTGCCGTGAGACTCCAGGATTTTCACACCTCTGTGTAACGACTCCATAAAACCTCCACAAGAGACGGAATGGAATTGCCATGGAATCAGATTTTGGTGATTCCCCCGGTTATACATCTCAACCCCAATTGGATTAAGTGTTGCTGAAATATTTGTTTGTTTGTTGCATGCTTGCTGAGTTGCTTCCGGGTTTAAAGGATTAGCCAGTGACATCACCATTGCCCTTGGGATGCCGAGTTGGTGGGTACTTTTAAGACCTTTTTTTGATGAGAAAAGGAGAAGTAGGGGTGACATGATAGCAGTATTCCGGTATTTGAGAGGCTGCCACCAAGAAGAGGGGGTGGGGGTGGTCAACTTATTTCCCAAAGCACCTGAAGGCAGGACAAGAAACAACGGATGGAAACTCATCAAGGAGAGAAGCAACCTGGAATTAAGGAGAAACTTCCTAACAGTGAGAACGATTAACCAGTGGAACGGCTTGCCACCAGAAGTTGTGGGTGCTCCATCAGTGGAAGTTTTTCAGAAGAAACCAGACAGCCATTTGTCTGAAATGGTGTAGGGCCATGATAGCAAACCTATGGCACGCGTACCACAGCTGGCACCCAGAGCCATACCTTTGGGCATGCGAGCTTGCCCTAGCTTAGCTCCAGAGCCTTCTGGAAGTCGGGAAATGGGGTGTTTGAAGCAGCTGGAGGGCCTCCGGGGCAGTGGGGGCGCTGTTTTCATCCTCCCCAGGCTCCTAGAACGTCTCAAGTCTGAGGAGGGTGAAAATGGGCCTTCTGGTCCCACCGGAAGTCAGGAAATGGGACGTTTCAGGCCTCCGGATGGTGTGGGGAAGGCCGTTTTTGCCCTCCCCAGCCTCCTAGAAAGTCCCTGGAGCCTGGGGAGGGCGAAAAATGGGCCTACTGGGCCCATCATGCCATCACATGCCAAAATCAGGGGGAGTGTGTGTGTGTGTGGGGGGGTGCATTGAATTATGGGTGTGGGCACGTGCGTGCACGCTCTCCCCACTTTTGGCATGTGGCGGCAAAAAGGTTAGCTATCCCTGGTGTAGGGACTCCTGCTTCTAGCTCTATTCTGCGTCATGATTGACTCACTGCAATGGTTAAGTTAGTAACACTAACTTAACGAGTAACACGGTAATACGGTTGTTAAGTGAATCTGGCTTCCCCATTGACTTGGCTTGTCAGAAGTTCGCAAAAGGGGACCAAGTGATCCCAGGGCACTGCAACCGTCATAAATATGAGTCAGTTGCCAGGCGTCTGAATTTGGATCACATGACCATGGGAACGCCACAGGAGTCATAAATGTGAAACGGTCATAAGTCACTTTTCTCAGTGCTGTTAGAACTTCGTACGGTCACTAAACAAACTGTTGTAAGTCGAGGACTTCAGTATTTACTGGCTGAAGAATATCCTACCTCCACCTCATCCTAAAAGACCAGCAACGATGACAAAGACTGATATCTCACCTCTTTCTTAAAGAATTCTGGCAATGTGATACTTCTTTATTTTTGCTCAACTCTTCCTTTTTTCGCCCACCCTGACAGAATTATATTGATTCACTTGGCATCGCTCAGAATAACAGTATTCTGGCATCTAATAATATGCTGCTATTCCTGTCATTCCAAAAAATGATCCCAAATGGACGTATCAAATCCGCTTTCAACCCTCCTTGCTTCATTTATATTCTTTAATAAGTGAATATTGGACATCAGTCAATGTTTCCCGTCAGACCTGTTTGTCTGCTCTATTTTTTTTTTAATACCATTTCAGAATCCAGAGAGAAATCTCGGCTCGAACTGTCAGTGTGTGCAAAACATAAAAACAGCTTACCCTGACTAAAATAAAAACAAAAACAAGAAAACAAAAAACAAACAAAAGCAATTAAATCATCCCATGGATTTCGACCCTTCTTCTTCCTACTGGTATGCAGAATTAGATAGGGCATCACAAAAAACAGAAAAGAACTCCTTGAGGGTAACCTACCTAAGAATCAAACTCATCTCTTTTTTTTAACAAGGACACCCTGAAGGCCAAACTTGATGACAACTTCAAGTTTCTTTGGAGACATCCATCCCAATGCCATATAAAACAGATAGAATCAAAATTAGGTGAAGTGTTAATACCACTTTATAAGGCCTTGGTAAGGCCACGCTTAGAATATACTGCATCCAGTTTTGGTCACCACAATGTAAAAAAAAAAAAAAAAAAGATTTGGAGACTCTAGAAAGAGTGCAGAGAAGAGCAACAAAGCTGATTAGGGGACTGGAGGCTAAGATATATAAAGAACAGTTGTTGGAATTGAGTATGTAGTTTAATGAAAAGAAGGATCAGAGGGTGACATGGTAGCAGAGTTACGATATCTCAGGGGCTTCCACAAAGAAGAGGGAGCCAAGTTATTCTCCAAAGCATCTGATCGTTGGAACCTTTTTTTAACTTTTTAAAACATTTTTATTACCGGTTTTCCCGAACCGGTAGTTTTTATCACTACCGATTCACCCGAACCGGAGCGAACCTGTAGCATTTCACCCCTAGTCTGGGATGGAATAAGGACTCTTGCCATGGGCACGGGGTTGGACTAGAAGACCTCCAAGGCCACTTCTAGCTCTATAATTCTACGAAACCTCTATTTGTGTAGGCAAAGAGAAAATCAGCTTGCTGGGGAAGACATCTAAGCTAAAAAAAGAGAAGGAGTGGTGGAATTCAGCCTGTTCGCACCACTTCGGGAGAACCGGTTGTTAACTTTCTGAGCAGTTTGGAAAACTGGTTGTTGGAAGAAATCATTAAGGCAGAGAACCGGTTGTTAAATTACTTGAATCCCACCGCTGGTTAAGCCCTTTACTACACCACCTTTGCAGCTAAAACTTATTTTCTGCTTGCATGAAGGGGGTTGAACCCTATGGATTGAAAAGTCAGAGGATGGAGGGGAATCTTGGAAATCCATAGAGTGGGGAGTCTGAGTTCATGTTTATCAGTTTAGAAGGTAGAAGAAAACAGCCAGAGGATTGTGCCGATTTTTTTTTTTTAAACGTAAGGTGAGATCCTTCTTAAGCTTTTGAACATCTTTTTTTTCCTCTTTAAGGATGTCCAAGGACCTCTTGTTTTACAGGCCCGATTCTTTTTGTCTGAAATTGATCCTTGTGTGAACATGACAGGTTCCATGAAGACGGATCACCCATGACACAAGGTCAGCCTTCTGTAAGCCTGTGTTTTTTGTGTCTCCTGTAGACGCATCAGTCAAAAGAGACAAGCGGCAATCACTTCTGTACCTTTCAACTGCCTGGTTTGTCAACAATTTTTGCGATGAACAAATGGGCCTCTTTCCAAGGTATTTTGGCATACACATATGTTTGGAATCGGAACGGCTGCGGGCCGTAAATGTCGGTGAATCAGAATTTCCGGAGATTTTGTGCATCTTTTAGAATAGGAGGGACTATTCCCACCCACCCACCCTGGCATGGAGCGATATCCATGAAAATGATAAACTTTCTTCCCAGGTTTATCTAGCATGACTTTACCCCGATTTTGATGTCTTCACACTGCATTTCTCTGATCACCCTTGCTCAGTGGTGGGATTCAAATAATTTAACAACTGGTTCTCTGCCCTAATGACCAGCTGGGTAGGCACGCATGGCTCAGTGGTCATGTGACCATGTGGGCGTGGCCAACTCAACGTCGCTCATGTCGTAACGCCTTAGCTGTTACAATGTAATAAGGGTTAATCAGAGAGGCAGTTTCTGTAAGCAGGGCAATAAAGATTAGGCTAGAAATAACACCAGAATGTTTTCTTCCTACCTTCCCTTACAGGATTAGCGCTGTAAAGTGGAAAAAAGCAAATTGAGATTTCTTCCAACAACTGGTTCTCTGGACTGCTTAGAAAGTTAACGGCCGGTTCTCCCGAATAGGTGCGAACTGGCTGAATCCCACCACTGCCCTTGCTTTAGCTAATGACCAGTAGTGGGCTTCACATAATTTTAACAACCAGTTTTCCCAGTATTGAATATGTGAGCACACACGCAAGCTTGCTTCGCTCGCACACTTGAACACATGCACGCTGCATCAAAACTACGGTGATTGTATAAGACAGGATAGCGCCGGACAGGTGGGTGGGCGCGGCCATTGACTTTAACTACTGATTTGCCCGAACCAGTCTGAACCAGCTGAATCTCACCCCTGCTAATGACATAGATTAAGGGGAGTCCTGTTCCCACAACAGTGGGAACCCTCAGGTCAGTGAAAATATCAGACTGGTGAGATCACCAAGAAAGTCAAGTACAGTCCAAGGCAGGGGTGAAATGTAAAATTTGTTACTGTGGGCGTGGCTTGGTGGTGGTGGGGATACTGTGACTGGGTGGGCATATTTTTTGCAGTATAAAGCGCACCGGAGTATAAGACACACCTTAGTTTTTGGAGAGGAAAATAAGAAAAAAGCTGATTGGCAGGTGGATCGGCCTCCCGGAAAACCGCCAATCAGCTGCTCCCAGAGGTGAATTTTAGCAACAGGTTCCTTGGTTGTGAGCTCTGTGCCTTGCTTTTTTTTTTTGCTTTTTTTTCTGCCTCTGAAAGCCTCCGAAACAGCTTCAGAAAAAGAGCCTCTGAAGCTCTGTTTGGGGGCTTTTTTTCTGAAGCTCTGTTTGGAGGCTTCTTTTCGGAAGCTTCTTTTCTGATGCTTTTTTCAGCCTCTGAAATCTCCGTTTGAGAAGTTGGGTGGGGCTACATTCGGAGTATAAGACACACCCAGATTTTCACCCTCTTTTTTGGGGGGAAAAGATGCCTCTTATACTCTGAAAAATACGGTAGTTACGGTAATACCAAAGTCCAGTCAGTTGCTTTACTGATGACATCTAGTCGTCCAACCAAAAAAGAGAGATTGGATTAAAAAAAGGCTAACATCTTTATTACAGAATACACCTCTCCTTCAGTTATGGGTCAGAATAGTCAAGCTGCACTTTCTGCTGTCTATTTAAAGGTGAAAGTTTATCCTGTCCAGTTGTGTCCAACTCAAGCCAAGTTCTACCAAAGTGAGCAATCTGTGCTTCTGATCCCCAGAATGGCCTTTTGCTCAAAATTTCCACTCTATGGATTTTGGTCCAAAAGGATACATTTAACGAGTTCCATCCCTGTATGTTTTGTAAGGTTTAGTTGAATTTCACCCTTCCTGTTGCATCTTCTTTAGCTATGACTTAGAATCAACAAAACCTAGGGTTTTTTTTTTTTTCTGCTTCTGACCCACCAGTTTGAACCTAGCTCATCAGCAATGCACAAGCTTTTCAAATGTAGAAAGAACGTGGGTGAGAGAAATCTAATTGTCACTTATCAAAAAATACATAAGAAAAAAAAAAGATTAAGTATTTAACATTTAAGTTTTATTGCAGAAACCCCCTGATGGGGTTAGTTCCTCACAGCATTTACCAAAGATCCAATGTAGCTAATCATTTAATAGAATTAATTTTTGCTTGCTGAGATTTGGAATCGAAAGAGGTAGATGTCACTAGTTCTGCCAATATAAAACAAATCCTTCATAATCTTAGAAAATGAGAGAAAGAGAGAGATTTGCTAGGCCTTCAGCAAATGGAGCTAATTTGCAGGGGTGACATTAATTTAACTGCACCACAGCTCCTGCAATAGAAATAGGTTTTTTTTTTTAGAGGTTTCAAAGAACAGTGGTACCTTTGTACTCAACTGCTTTGACATTCATCAAATTTGATACTCTCAATGCCTTTTGACGTGAACATTTTGTCCCGGTACTCATTGTTTGTTTGATACTCAACGCACAAGGTAAAATTTGTCGGTGTCAGCTGCCTTATTAATAATGATTAATAATGATTAATATTAATTAATAATTAATATTAATAATGATTCATTACATTATTCCTTATGGGAAACATTTTTTTGGTGCTCATCATTTTTGCTACTCATTGTGCCTCCCGGAACCAACTAATGTTGAGTACTGAGGTACCACTCTAGTGGTCTTTGTTTGCAGTTAGAGCCAGTTATGTGTCTTTGTGTCAGCCCTTTGAAGTAGACCGGACTAAAAAACTTAAATCGTGACTACTAACTTAATAACTTTGTTACAGTAAGAGAGTCTTGCAAATTTAAAAGCGTCTACTCTGCCCTTTGTTTTATCTATAAGACAACGAGAGAGAATTAAGCCTAAGATGTTTTCTCAAATTACATTCCTATTTTAGACTCAGATTTCTCTTATCTGACCATTATCTTCATTGTGGCTCTTCCTCTTGTTTCTTAAAGATATTCTCACATCACAGCATAGGTTACTTTTTGGGGAAGGGGGAACTGACACAAAGTGTATCGAAGGAGTGTATTAGTAGATTAGAAAAGATTCTGGAGTATAACATCTAGATAAGAGGAGGTAGAGTGGGAATAATCTTATTAGATGATTTAATAATATCATTTTGGAATAGGCTGATTTTGGCTTTCGATTTCTCTCATTTTGTTCTGTTTCCATGTCACTGATTTTTTAAAAAAATATGAGGCAGTTTTGTCTTATATATACATTGATCTTAGCATGCAGCTCCTCCTGTTCAAACACATGCTAATCTCCCTAACATTAAGTAGATCTGTGCAAACTTTTCACTAATGAAATATATATGTGTGTGTGTGTGTGTGTGTGTGTGTGTGTGTATATATATATATATATATATATATATATATATATATATATATATATATATATATATATATATATATATATATATATATATAGTTTATAAAGAGCCTTGGTGGCTTAGTGGACTAAACTGCTGTTGTTAAAGTAGTACTTAGCTCCCAGCTGCCTGCAATTACTGCAAGTTCAAATCTCATCAGGCTCAAGGTTGACTCAGCCTTCCATCCTTTCAAGGAAGGTAAAATGAGGACCAGGATTGTGGGGGCAATAAGCTGACTTTGTATAAAATAGAACACCGCTCAGGGGCCCCCCAAAAAGCCCTACTAAGCAAGTATATACAAAAGTATGAAGGCTATTGCTTAATGCATTGTAAGCCGCCCTGAGTCTCCGGAGAAGGGCGGCATATATAAAGCGAACTAATACATACATACATACATATGTTTATACCCATTTTTTAAAAGATTGCATTGCAGAATTTGGAGAAATGTAAATTTGGAAGGATAGTTATATTCTTGCTTACATCTTGGGTCAAGAACATGAAATGAAGCTGTTGAGAAGTGAGTACATTTCTTTTCACCTTTGCGTTATAGATTCCATGAAAACATAAAAAGATTGTGCTGGAAAAGATTGAAGGTCAGCGCAGACCATCCAGATGGTAGAAGTAGAAGTGGCACAGATTTATTTTGGAACTTTTAATAGACCTCAATGTAATTTTCAGAAGTTTACCTTGGATTACTTGACAAACCCATTAGTTAAAGCAAGTTAGTTAATAATACATTTATGGTGAATGTCCCAAGTAGCCTTGATAACAACAAAACATTGTGTTCTTTTCTTTTCAGATCTGACTTTCAAAACAATTACCAGGTGAACAGTTTTGACTTTTCTGAGCTGAAACTCCTATTGCAGATCTGAGTGGCACATTGAAGAAGACATTCTTTCAAAGATAGCAGACAAGCATAGAAGATAAAACAAAGTTTCAATCATTTCACTTTAAATGGTTCCTCTCCAGCCATGTACAGAATAATTCACTCACCTCCCCCCCCTTCTTTTGTATTCAGATGAAACATGGAACGAATCTCTGGAGTGGTACCCAAAACTTTGGCATGCAGTGTGTGTGTGTGTGTGTGTGTATGTGCCAAGCCATATGTAATTGTATACCTCTGCAATATGCCAGAAAAGCAAACTCATCCATTATCTTCTCTACAGCTGATGTTCTATAAAAAAGATATACCAGGATCTGTCTTCTAAAGAACCAGGAAAGGGGGAAAAAAAACATCAAGTTTCATGTCTGTTTATTAGGAGCCTTGGTGGAGCTGCGGACTAAAGCGCTGTTAAGTAGCACTTAGCTGCCAGCTGCCTGCAATTACTGTGAGTTCAAATCTCACCAGGCTCAAGGTTGACTCAGCCTTCCATCTTTCCGAGGTAGGTAAAATGAGGACCCGGATTGTGGGGGCAATAAACTGACTTTGTATAAAAAAGAACACCACTTTGGGGGGGGGGGGGCAAAAGCCCTACTAAGCAGGTATATACAAAAGTATGAAGGCTATTGCTTAATGCATTGTAAGCTGCCCTGAGTCCAGGCAAGAGTCCTTCAAGGAGTTAACTGCAGTAACAGATCTTATACGTTCCTTGCCCTGAGCTCCCAGCTGAAAGGCTGCAAATTAAGTTCTGGCAAGCAGTTTTTGTGGCACAAAACACAATGAGCAAAATCTTCAGACATACGAACTGTTGTCTCCTACACTCCCCTTTCCTTCTATATATTCCCCAGCCAGTGAGGGGCCATTCAGCGTCCACGTGTGCTTTGCTTCCTAAGTTGACTCCTTGTCCTCCATTGTTCACCTCTCCTAACTGATCTGAGCATACATGCATCTGGAAGAGGCCCCAGCTGTTCTTCCTCCTCACTCATCTCAGCCTCCAAAGGCAGCTGCGTCTGTAGTGGCTGGGAAATGTGGGACAGCCCTGGCTCTATCTCTGCATCTGATGGAGAGCATCCATCAGAGCCTTCCACAGACTCCAGAATGGCCCAAGTTCCTTCCCAACTTCCTCATCATCCAAATCTGGCAGGCCACAACAGATCACTCTGAATTGTCTTTACCTATCATGGTGACAAGCCTTGCAGACTTCAAAATTAGTGGTTTCTATTTACTGGCAATAAAAGTTTTATTCTCCCTGGTACCTTAGAGAAAAAAGGAAGGCAAATTAAAGTTGATCCTCTAAATGCAAAGATTTTTTTTTTTTTAAAAAAAGAAAATCTCTCCAGCACAATATTTAGCTGAGTTCAATGAAGCTGGTGTAGAAGTCCTTCATTATTCTAAAGACGCCGAAATATGGCCCTCTTTTATTTTGCCGTGTTATTATTATTCTCCAGGAATTGTTTCATTGCTTGTCATACATTATTGGAGCATTTGCATTGGTTTTTACAGCCAGCATAGGTCACTTTGGAAATACTGTGGCTTTGACAGGTTTATAATTCTGCTGACGTGGGCTGGCAGATAGATGAGCTTTCCCCATGGTAAAGTCTCATAAATTTCATTGCATAAATAGAACCAGATCTGTTAGTGCAACTGTCAGAAGAGAAGGCAAGCGATAAAGCAAATAACTGGGGCGTTCCATCCTTTAAATTAAAACTCATTGGGAAAAGAAAAAAAAAACCCAAATAAGTGGGCTACTTTAAGCCTAGTGGTTCTGCCGATAGCAAATGCTAGAATAAACTTAACAGAGTTTAAACTTCTCTCTTTCAACTGAATGAGAAGTCATCTGAGAAGGTCATCTTAGGGCAAGCTGGAAGATACGTACGAATCAAAAAAGCAGAAGTGAAAGAGAACCAAGGAGACTGTTATGTAGAAATGTCCAGGAAGACTTTGATGCCAGGAATTGTCCATTGTCTAAACAATCTGGAGCCAATTGTGGATAAATGGTGAGTCCAAAGGGTTTGAAGTATGTGTCCCTGAGAAGCGAAAGCCTCAGAGAACTCAAACTGCATACCTCTGTTGCAGGGGTGAAATCTATTTACCTTCCTTACCGGTTCGGAAGCACATGCACCTCGAGTGCACATCACGTGCACATGAAGTAAAAAACACATTACTTCCTGGTTAAAAGGAAGTAAGTGGGTGGGTGGAGCTTTGCTCTGCCATCGATACTGGATCGCCGAACCACCGGCCAATATCGCTACCTGACTGGGCAATCTGGCCTAATCCGGGAGCATTTCACCCCTGCTATGTTGCATGAGATGTGCTCTTTGAGATTTCAAATGAGGTTTTAGATGGGTTGACTTCACCTGAGGTCTAAGGGTTACGTCATTGGATATCTGGGCACAGCAGAGGTGGGTTTCAGAAGGTTCTGACCAGTGCTGGAGAACTGGTAGTGGAAATTTTGAGTAGTTCGGAGAACCGGTAAATACCACCTCTGACTGGTGCCGCTCCCAGCTATTCTCTTCCTCCCGAGTCCCAGCTGATTGGAAGGAAATGGGGATTTTGCAGTAACCTTCCCCTGGAGTGGGGAGGGAATGGAGATTTTACAGTATCCTTCCCCTGCCACGCCCATCAAGCCACGCCCACCAACATGAAGACAAGCATGTTTACTTGCTTGCTTGCATGCTTATGTATTTATTTATCACCTAACCAGCAGATTCTGAACAGTTTAATCCTAGATAGCAGGTCTCTTACTGAAGTTATGAGTATTTGCCCGAGAACACTCTTCTTTTACCATCGTTCCAGTGTCAAAAGGGGAAAAATGAGGAACTAAATAAAAATTAAACACCAATGATAATGCTTTTGGGGGGAATCCAGTTTGTAGGCCATCTCGAGGTACCTCTTTTGAGCTCTTTGTCTTTTCAGTATAAATATGGAGAATCAGCATCTGTGCAGTTTTAACCCAAATTCAATTTATTTAGAGGTCAAAGGAACTGGCAAGGCAATAAAATAGAAGGGGGAGAGGAGGATTATCAGAGCTGGAAGTCTTAGCTGGAAATGTGGCAACTCTTTCCAATATCTGAGGTGCTGCCACAAAGAAGAGGGGGTCAATCTATTCTCCAAAGCACCTGAAGGCAGGACAAGAAGTAACGGATGGAAACAAATCAAGGAGAGATCCAGCCTAGAACTAAGGAGAAATTTCTTGACAGAACAATTAAGCAATGGAATGACTTGCCTCCAGAAGTTGTGAGTGCTCCATCACTGGAGGTTTTTAAGAACAGACTGGACAGCCATTTGTCTGAAATGATATAGGATCTCCTACTTGAGCAAGGGGTTGGACTAGAAAACCTCCAAGGTCCCTACCAACTCTGTTATTCTGTTAAATCCTATATATATTATGAGGGGTACAAAGTTGGAAACCTTTAAGCGACCAGAAAGTGACCAGTCTCGAAAATAATTCTGCGAAATACAATTATAGAACCAAGGATGCTCTGTGCCTTCTAAACCTTTATCTTCTTAGCTTCAAAACATAATCCAATTCCTTTGTTTCATACCCTAGGCTGCTTGGCTTCAAAAATCTCATAACCCAAGCTCAGGTTTCTCTGACCCACACCTAATCTGGGCACTGGTTTGCCAGCACGTAACTTTAATTACACCTTCTGAAGCTCACTCCAAAAGAAGACATGGAGGCATTGAGCATACAATTCAAGTTGGGAGAATGAACTCTATTTTCCCACCTGGCCACCCTAACTAATTTGAAAGACTGTCTTTTTTTTAATTGGATGGATTCAGGCATGGAGCGTTTTCTTGGGAAGAAGAACACTTTTTCTCCACTGTTTAATTGCAGCTAATATATAGATCTGTTGCTCCATCAAATCTCCTCTGACCAGTGAAATGCCTCTCTGTATGTTGTGGTCCGCAAGCAGCCTGCGGAGCTAGCAGTGGAGTCAGACAGTGAGGAGGCAGGGGAGGACCATGGGCCAGTCCTGGAGTCTGGGGAAGGCCTGGACGAGGGCTCTGCATTGGAGGCAGAGATGGGGCCAGGGCCATCTGGGAGTGATCTGCGGACTCCGGAGCCTCCAGAGGCAGGCAGAAGAGAAGCAGAGGAACAGGAGGAGCCTGTTCCTAGTGCACGCATGCGAAGAGCTGCCAGAAGGCAAGAGCAGCCAAAGCAAAAAGGACGACTCAGGAGTAAGGCCAGGAGATGATTGGTCCCTCCCAGAAGGCTTAAAAGAGCAGCAAAAGCTCTTGGGCTCTTTGTAGGAAAGCAACATTGCTAAATCCGTTTCTAGTCGGCATCTCTTGTTTCTGAACTTTGTGGGGCTTTGCCAAGAAAGGCCTTTGGCAGGGTGCCAAAGAAGATAAAGGTTTGTGATAAGCCAAAGGACTTTTTCCGAAGGACTTGTTTTGGAATTAATTTGGACTAAACTGGGAACGAAGTAATTCCTAATAATAATAATAATAATAATAATAATAATAATAATAATAATAATAATAATGTGTCTTTTAATGACTAAGTGAGCCTAGTCACAACACTGTGTGTGAGAAAGGAAAGCAGAAACAAAATTGTAAAAAAAGACAAACCCCCATCTTGCAATCCCATAAACACAAATTAACAGCAAACGCAACCAAGAGATTAAATTAAATGCCTGCTGGGTTTCAGGCGGTTTGGGTGGACTGTTCTAGGAATAATGAGAGGAAGGGATAGCTGGCCACAGTTCCAAAGCCTGAAGGTCACCATGATGGCCATGGTGGAACACTGGTTGGAATGCAGTATTGCAAGTTTTGGATAATATGCTGAAGCACAAAGTTGCCAATCAAGATCGGTGTTCTGACCCAGCTCCCTGAACATCACAACCAGTGGTGGGATTCAGTCGGTTCGTACCACTTCGGGAGAACCGGTTGTTAATTTTCTGAGCAGTTTGGCAAACTGGTTGTTGGAAGAAATCATTGGGGCAGAGAACCGTTTGTTAAATTACTTGAATCCCACCACTGATCACAACCCTCTGAAGTGAACTGAAAGATTCCTTTAATTAGGAGTGCCGGCAGCCCCAGCAAAAAGTTTCTCTCTCACCATAGGCTAACAAGTCCATCTGGCCAGAAGATGAATAATTGTCTGCCACATCTATTCATCTCCTCCCTCTGCCTTTTATCTCCAGAGCTAGGGTGGGCCTTTGCTAGCAGTGGTGACTCTTCCGTCCCAAGGACCAGCCCATAGATTTCCACTGTTCTCCTCTCCTCTGTCTTCTGTGCATCCACGCATCAGGCACTGGACCTAGCTGTTCCTCCTCTTCCTCATCAGCCACCTCCAGACCTGGGAGCTGTTGACTCTCCATCTGCGGGCTGACGAATGGCCCAGGCTGTGCCTATGTCTCTCTCTCTCTCTGACAACTCCATTCCCTCTTCCCCCTTGGAGCTCTCAGGTTGCCTTGATGCCAACCCTAACTCCCACGCCTCCTTCTCCTCCTCTGATTCGGCTGCTGGAAGGGCCGACAGGCCACAAATACTCAGTTT
This sequence comes from Masticophis lateralis, assembly GCA_030761175.1. Classification (NCBI taxonomy): domain Eukaryota; kingdom Metazoa; phylum Chordata; class Lepidosauria; order Squamata; family Colubridae; genus Masticophis; species Masticophis lateralis. Next base: position 7,319,914 of record JAUDYJ010000010.1, on the reverse strand, counting down.
GTTTAACATATTGGGCCAATACAGCCAATAGGTCATCCTCTAGCCTGAATAAGCAAATTTATGAATTCAGGCAACAAAGCAACTTTAGATCAATTTGACATGGGACAAATTTGGGCAGAAGCAATTTGGTTGGCTTGTGAATCCATCGTGATGGTGGAGACTCTTCAGAAACAGCTCCCCCCCCCATCTACCAAGCCTCCTTTAAAAAGACACAGCCCCCCTCCCCAGTTATTCTAAAATCCATTTATATGGCATTATTTATTACTCAGTAGCAAGCAGATGGAGCCATTTTCCTTGCAGCCATTCGAAAGAGAGACATTACTTTTCTACATAGGCTGCAGTGCTGATTTATGTTCTCCAGAACTAGGAAACTTCCCAGACCTGCTTGGAGGTTTGGTCCAATAAAAAACGGAAAACGGTTTGGGGAGTTTTCGCTTTTATGACACAACTTCCAAATTAACTCATTACCCAGTGAAATATCGCGTGGTGCCCAAATCATTAACACACACTAAAAATTTAAATGCTCTGATATTTTAAAGGCCTCTTTCCTAAGGCGATGAATTTAAGACTCTCTTGCATATCTTCAAATCTGATCACTCTTGAGAGGATGAGAAACGGGACAATAAATGTTCTTTCCAAAAGAGAGGCAATTTCCTAATACAAATCAATTTATTTTATTATTTTTTTTCCTTAAGAAAGGTTATGTGTTTGGTTAAATCCACTCTTAATCATACTTGAAGTTGAGCTCTGAAATCAATGAGACTAAATTATACTATGATGTGAAGAATAATTGCCTACGGTTTTTGTTAAAAGGGCCGGATTCATCTTTTCTATTCTAATTGTCCTCCAAGGAATTGGCAAAATATCTGAAGGCAGAAAGATATTTTTTTCTACTTTTGGAGGATGGAAAGTAACATTCCACTATTGGCATCTCCAAAAAAAAAAAAAAAAAAAAAAAAAAGAATATATATATATATATATATATATATATCCTTTGGAAGGAAGGAAGGAATAAAGAAGAGGGAGGTGGAAAGAGGGGAAGGAAGAGTGGGAGGGAGGAAGGAAGGAAAGAGGGAAGTGGGAAGGAAGGAAAGAAGGAAGGAAGAAGGAAGGGAAGGAAGGGAAGAGAGGGAAGTGGGAAGGAATGAAAGAAGGAAGGAAGGAAAGAGGGAAGAGGGAAGGAAGGAGAGGAAGTGGAAGGAAGGAAGGAAGAAAGGAAGGGAAGGAAGGAAGGAAGGAAAGAGGGAAGTGGGAAGGAAGGAAAGAAGGAAGGAAGACTAAATAGAAGATTGTTACTAGTCTTCAGTCCTGTTTATAGAGCCTTCAGTTCTTCTAAACCAGTTGCACCCTTTTTTTGACTTTCATTTAATTAAGGCCCTTTGATTATATTTCCATTTAATGGCGTTTTTAATTTTCTGTATGACCTGAAACACAATATTTGATTGACATCCAAAGAGCTTGTGGCCCAGAGCAGCTTTATAATCCTGGAAACGCAATAAGTGAGTAAAATTAGGAAAACAGCAACTTTTCTTCATTTCATGCAAATAAAACGACTCAAGTATACTTTTAAAGCCAGGTTTGGGTAGCGGTTAAGGCACAAGGCTATAAACTGGGAGACTGTGAATTCTAGTTTCACTTTAGGGAAGGAAGCCATCTGGATGACTTTGGGCCAATCACCAGGACACTCCAGTCCTGCCTTAGGCACAAAGACAACTGAGTGATCTTGGGCCAGTCACTCCCGCTTTGCCCTAGGAAGCAGGCAATGGCAAACCACTTCTGAAAAAAATGCCATTGAAGGCACACAAACACAAATGTATAGTTCTAAAAAAAACCAGAAGTAATAACAGTTCAGGAAGGAAGGGGGGATAAAAAAGCTATTCTAGGGAATTATGATAGTCATTATTTTTGAATATTTGAAAGTGAACGCTCTCTCTATCCCAGATTTTTTTCCATGTCCCATCATCTTCTGACTTTTAATTTGAGCCCAAGAGCCTAAGCAAAAATGACAGCTGCGTAGGCAAAGAAGCTTTAAAATAGTTTTGGTCAAACTCCAACATGTCCCTGGCACAGGACCAGAAATGTTGAGGGGATCAGAAAGCAGAGATTTAATGTAAGATAAAATAAAAGCCAGCTTCAAAATTCTGAATTCTGAAAACAGCCCCCTGATTCCTAACTGCAGTCAGATTCTGGAATATCATCTAATTCTGATGGTTGAAAGCTGATGTTTTGTGATGGAAACACATAAAAAATATAATTAGGAACTGACGTAACTGAATTTTTTTCCCCTTCTCCTTCATTTACTCATCGGTGTGTAAATGAAGGCATTTGTCTTGTCGTCGGTGACAAGATAAATGCCAACCCATCTTAAATCTAAAATTTACAAGACAAGCATCCGCCCTGTTACACTGAATGACACTGAATGCTGGGCAGCAACAACAGGGACCAAAAGCTCTCCCCATCCCATGGAAATGCAAATGCTCCATTGGATATTGGGCATCTCCCTTCTTGACCACATCACAAATGACAACATTCGACAACATTTTGGTGTGGCACCAATTATAGAGAAGATGAGAGAAGGCCAACTCCGCTGACATGGACATGTCAAGAGAGCAGCATCTTCCACCCTGGCCAAGACTGCCTACCAACTGGAAGTCAATGGCCGGCGACCTTGTGGGTGTCCAAAACAGAGATGGCAAGATGCCATCAACAAAGATATGCAAGCTGTGGGCTTGTGCCCTGGAGATGCAGTTGACCGTGCAAAATTGCGTTCAATGATCCAAAAAGCGGACCCTGCACCTGCGGGAATATGAGAAGAAGAAGAAGAAGAAGAAGAAGAAGAAGAAGAAGAAGAAGAAGAAGAAGAAGAAGAAGAAGAAGAAGAAGAAGAAGAAGAAGATAGGAGGAGGAGGAGGAGGAGGAGGAGGAGGAGGAGGAGGAAGAGGAGGAAGAAGGAAGAGGAGAAGAAGAAGAAGAAGAGGAGGAGGAGGAAGAAGGGGAAGAGGAAGAAGAAGGAGGAGGAAGAAGAAGGAGGAGGAGGAGGAGAAGAAGAGGAGGAGGAGGAGGAAGAAGGGGAAGAGGAGGAAGGAGGAGGAGGAGAAGAAGAAGAAAAAGAAGAAGAGGAGGAGGAAGAAGAAGGGGAAGAGGAGGAAGAAGGAGGAGGAGGAGAAGAGGAAGAAGAAGGGGAAGAGAAGGAAAAAGGAGGAGGAGAAATAGAAAAAGAAGAAGAGGAGGAGGAGGAAGAAGGGGAATAGGAAGAAGGAGGAGGAGGAGGAGGAGGAGGAGGAGAAAAAGAAGAAGAAGAAGAAGAAGAAGAAGAAGAAGAAGAAGAAGAAGAAGAAGAAGAAGAAGAAGAAGAAGAAGAAGAAGAATATTCTTCCACTTTCCTTTCCTTCCTCATCGTCTGGGACTAATTTTGGAATGGCTAAAACCCCCTCAACTGGCTAGTTTTTTGAAGGGGGGGAATCTTGTATCGATTTCAATCAATTTTGCCATGTTTCAGCTGCAGGGAGGGGCAAAACAGCAGTCTTACGGAACGCTGGAACAAATCATCCTTATTCATAACTTATTAATAATCAATCGTTTAATGAGATTTTCACTCGGCGCACATTTTTATTCATTGATTCCTTTATTTAAATTTCCTAATTAAAAGAAAAAAAAGGCGAGATGGTTTGTTTTTGGAATATTCTTGGTTAATTTGTTTTAAATAGTTTCCCATTTTTCAGGCTTCTTTAATTATATCTCAAGGCATGTATTTGCAAAAATCCAATGAACTGTGTTTGGCTCACTCTAGCTTTCATTTAGGCAAACTCCAGCATTTCACACAGAATTGGTAGTCTTACCCCAGTAACATTAACAATAAAAGCGGCACGTGGGCTTCCGAACCAGTAAGGAAGGTAAGTAGATTTCACCCAGTGGTGAGATTCAGCCAGTTCGTACCACTTTGGGAGAACCGGTTGTTAACTTTCTGAGCAGTTTGGCAAACTGGTTGTTGGAAGAAATCATTAGGGCAGAGTACCGGTTGTTTAATTACTTGAATCCCACCACTGATTTCACCCCTGGTTGGAAGAGACCTTGGAGGTCTTCTAGTCCTGCTTAGGCAGGAAACCCTACACCACTTCAGACAAGTGGTTATCCAACATCTTCTTAAGAACTTCCAGTGTTGGAGCATTTGCAACTTCTGGAGGCAAGTTGTTCCACTGATTCATTGTTCTCACTGTCAGGAAATTTCTCCTTAGTTCTAAGTTGCTTCTCTCCTTGATTGGTTTCCACCCATTGCTTCTTGTCCTCCCCTCAGGTGCTTTGGAGAATAGCTTGACTCCCTCTTCTTTGTGGCAGCCCCTGAGATATTGGAACACGGCTATCATGTCTCCCCTAGTCCTTCTTTTCATTAAACTAGGCATACCCATACGTTCTTCATATGCTTTAGTCTCCAATCCCCTAATTATCTTTGTTGCTCTTCTCTGCACTCTTTCTAGAGTCTCCACATCTTTTTTACATTGTGGCGACCAAAACTGGATGCGGTATTCCAAGTGTGGCCTTACCAAGACGTAAGTGGCATTAACACTTCATATGATCTTAATTCTGTCCCTCTGTTTATGCAGCCTAGAACTGTGTTGGCTTTTTTGGCAGCTGCTGCACATTGCTGGCTCATATTTAAATGGTTGTCCACTAGGATTCCAAGATCCCTCTCAAAGTTAGTACAATTGATCAAGGTATCACATATACTGCACCTGTGCATTTTGTTTTTCTAAATGTAGAAACTCCTTTTGCAAACTCCTTGGCTAACTGACTTATAGCCTATAGCAGTGGTTCTCAACCTTTCCTTCAACAAATTTCCTTTTGTGGCCCCGGGCGACCAAGAGTTAACTGAAGATTTAAATCCTAACATTTTTTGAAGTCTTTGCAAACCCCCCTGTGATAACATCACAAACCCCCAGGGGTCTCCGGGGACCACAGGCTGAGAGCAGGAGTGAAATGCTCCCGGTTCGAACCAGATCATCTGAGCCGGTAGCGATGATGGTGGGTGGTTCGGAGAACTGGTAGCAAATATCCCTGAGGGGGATCATCAGAGGCTTTTTTTTTTTTTTTACTTTTAAAAGCATTTTTTCTACAACCTCTTCCAACGAAAAAATGCTTTTAAAAGTAAAAAAAAAAAGCCTCTGATGATCGCGTGGCTCAGCTGGGATTGTCAGAGCATTTTCAAAGCATTTTTTTCTGCAACCTCTTGGCCAAAGAGGTGGTAAAAAAAATGCTTTGAAAAGTCTCTGACGGAGCTGAGTTGCCTGATCAGCAGCGGCTTTTCAAAGCGTTAGAAAAAATGCTTTGAAAAGGTTTTTTTTTTTAAAAAGTCACATTTACCCCCCCCCCCCCCCCGCCCCCAAGCCATATCCACAGAACCGGTAGTAACAAATTTTACATTTCACCCCTGGCTGAGTGCCATTGCCCTATAATTTTTCTTTCTGATTTTGAGTGCATGGAAAACAGCTGATTTTTCTTAACGATGAATGATGGGCATCTTTCCAAGGAAAGGCAGAATGGGACAAATGAAGAAGGAAGGGAATGGGTGGGGCAACATGGCAATGCAAACTTCTGCATCCTGATATTGTGTGCAAGTACACAACAGGATGAGCTTGCAGTATGATTTTGACAAATGCTGCATTTGTTTTAGGTATCCCACCCCCGGGAACAAACTTCGGTCAGCATATTATATATGGCAATTGACCAAAATACATTTTTTTTTGCAATGCCTCCAATATTTCAACTTTCAAGGAAGGGCAGTATTTGAATGATCGCTATGTTCTAATTTGCCTTCTTAGTTTAATTCGTGCAAATTAGGTTGGTCCCTAAAAATATGTAATCCAGACACATGGTTTCCTCTGTCTCTCACTTAAAGGACGCTTGAGAGAATGAAGCAGGAACAAACATTCACAAATGATGTGAATATGAATTTCAGGACCTCAACTCATAATCTAATATAAATACAGCAATTAACCATCTGGGTTCGGAACCATTCACACATCGGAAAGGTGAAACCAAGACGAAGAGGACAACCAATAGCAAGGAGGATGGATTACAGTGGTGATGGTAAACCATTGGAAGGTTGGTTTAGGGACTGGTCATCTTCAGAAGGTCCAGCTATGTGGTTGCTAAGAGTCCACACCAACCTGATAACATGTAATCAGGTCAACCTATCAAACGGAAAGAAGAACACATATGCCAGAGGTGTGGAAACTCTATCAACCTGAGGACTCCACCATGCTCTGCACAACTGTTGTGGCCTGTCAGCTGCTGTCTCCTCCAGCAGCTGAATCAGAGGAGGTGGAAAAGGCATGGGAGTCAGGCTCATCATTAGGGCAATCTGAGACCTCCAAGGGGGAAGAGGGAATGGAGCTGGCAGAGAGAGAGAGAGAGAGAGAGAGAGAGACAGAGACAGAGACGGAGCCTGGGCTATCCATCAAACCTCAGATCGAGAGTCAACAGCTCCCAGGTCTGGAGGTGATTGATGATGAAGAGGAACAGATGGGTCCAGTGCCTGACGTACGAATGCACAGAAGGCAGAGGAGAGGAGAGCACTGGAAATCTATGGGCTGATCCTGGGGAAGGAAGAGCCACTACTACTAACGAGGCCACACTCTAGCTCTGGAGATAAAAGGCAGGGGGCAGAGTTGAATAGATGTGGCAAACAACTATTCATCTTTCGGCCGGCTGGCCAGACTTGTTAGCCTGTGAGAGAAACTTTCTGCTGGCGCTGCCGGCATTCCTAATAAAGGAATCTTTTGAGTTCACGTCAGAGGGTTTGTCGTGTTTGGGAAGGTGGATCAGAACAACAGCATGGCGAGGATTACAATAAGAAAAACACATCGGAGGAAGAGATTTGGGAGTGTTAAGGGGAGGGTGGTAGTATCTGTGATGCTTAATGCTTCTACTTTGACTCTTAGAACTCTCAAAATTCATTTTTAAGGGCTTCAATGTTTGGCTTTGTTCATTCTGGGGACCTTCCAATACATCCTGGAAGCCCTCTGAGATCATAGGATTTCCCACTCCCCAAGTAGCTGTATCCAGGGATGGGCTTCAAAAATTTTAGCAAGTGGTTCTCTGCCTGGTTGCTGGGCGGGTGTGGCTATGGTGGGCGTGGCCTAATCGGCCTCCTGTACCATGGTAGGGGGGGCATTTTTGTCCTCCCCAGACTCCAGAGGCTTTCCTTGAGCCTTCAGGAGTGTGAAAACGGCCTCCCCAGGTTCCAGAGGCGCTCTGGAGGCCTGAAATGGGCCCATTTCCAGCCTTGCCAAACTACTGGTAGGCCCATTTTTCACCCTCCCAAAGCCTTGGTGCATCCCCTGCAACTTACCTGCATCCCAAACGGGCCACATGGGGACTCCTGGGAGGGGTGAGGTGGGCGGGGCCAGCCAGGAGTGGGATTTGGCGGTTCTCCAAACTGCACAGAATCTTCGCTAGAGGTTCTCCCGAACCCCTGCGAACCTCCAGGAGCCCACCCCTCCCTGTATCTGAATTTATGCTAAGCCGTAAGTTCCAGACGCCTCTCCTTTTTCTCCCTTATTGGCGGGCGCCAGCTATTTTTATTTTCCCAAGTCTTCTACCCATGAATAACTGCTAAATAACAACAATAAGTTGAGTCGGAAAACAAACTACCACTATCTGAAAGGTGTCACCCTAGTCAAGATAAAGAACAGAGGGGGTCTCTTGGAGGAGTCCGGGTGTGACAAAACCTGTCCCAATGAATAGTGACATCTTGAATAAAATCACCGCACAACTCCGGATAGGTCAAGAAACGACATTGTTTTTTGTGGGATGCACTGACAGCAGGGTGACAGAGATTAATAGCTTTGTATTGACTGAGTAACTTCCAGTTTCTTATCTTTGTCAAGTCAAGGCTGTGTCTTAGGAGCGAAAGTGTTATTAGTCTTATAATTGTGGAGACATTTAAAGGGTTTCCCCTTAAGGGACGATGAAATCCAATAAACCTTTCATAAAACCTCAAGCGTTCATGTGAAACACACACACACACACACACACACACGCTTCTAGAAGCCACCACCAATGCCTCTTTTTTTAGAGACAGGCATGCTTCAGTGAGGTGGGGGAAGAGGAACCTTGAATCCTCGTGTGGTGAATAATGTTTGATTTATGAAGGCGGTTTTGAATTTGTATCCGTTGTTTTATTAAAAACATATGAAAGAATGTTTTAGAGACGAGCGAGCGGGATTCGCTTTTGTCTTGATCAAGTCTCTGTTTGTCTGAAGTGCGGGGTTTTTTTTGGTTTTTTTTTACCTTGTCATTTAGATGCATGATGGTTTAGTTATATACCGAATTTGTATTCCTAATAAAGAAGTGTAATTTAATTGAGGGAAGATTGACCCGACGCGAAGTTTCAAAGAATGTTTTTATTCTCTCCTTGTTTGTGTATTTCTCCCCCACCCCTCTTTTAAAGCTGAAGCTGTGATGTTACCACCCCTTCCCCACTGTCTAATATCATTTGATTTGTAAAGGAATATTTAAGTTTGTTTTGTTCTCTGTTGTTTCTCTGCATTTGATGACTGGTTGTAATAGAAATATAAGAGTTTTTGGAATCAGGCAAATCTTATACATGCACTGACAATTTACTTAGGGTTATGAGACCGAAAGCATGCCAGTGAAGTCCATAAAACCTCCCTGAAGAATTGCATTCCAGTTTATTGATTGGTGAATTGATTACACGCTGGAAAGATGCCAACTGAGCGTCATCTATAAAGAATTGCAAAGGGGGAAGTTGCAGTTACTGTGGAGCAGGTAAAAAATTCCAGGGGCAATTGAAAGTGTTGGCGATCACCTTTAAAGCCCTTCATGGCATAGGTCCAGGTTACTTGAAGGACCGTCTCACCCCACTGGGATTGGCCTCATGCCAGCCGAGGAGGCATGCTGCGAGTCCATTAGCCCAAAGGGTCCAGAAACAGGGCCTTCTCTGCTGTGGGTCCTGTCCTCTGGAACATCTTGGTCACCAATGTGAGGTTGCCCCCCCCCCAACCCTCCTATCCTTTTGTGAGGGCCTGAAGACCCTAGTTGGCCTGGGGTCCCAGTGGGAGGACAGCACTGTGGAGGTGGTTGATCGAGTAAAAACAGATCCCCCCTCCCCCCTCCCCCTGTTCTGCCCTCGCCCTCCCCATGTAACCTTAGATTTTAATCTTTGGTTATTCAAGTTTTAATGTAGATGTTTGGGTTTTTTTTTAAATGTCTGTGAGCTGCCCAGAGTTATGTTATGGTAAGATGGTTGGCCAATAAATGTTAGATAGCTACATAGCTACATAGTAGACAGATGATAGATAGATGATAGATAGATAGATAGATAGATAGATAGATAGATAGATAGATAGATAGATAGATAGATAGATGATAAGATAGGTAGGTAGGTAGGTAGGTAGGTAGCTAGACAGACAGACAGACAGACAGACAGATAGTAGATAGATACATAAATACATAGGTGATGATAGATTAGAATAGATAGATAGATAGATAGATAGATAGATAGATAGATAGATAGATAGATGATAAATACATACATATGTAGGTGTTGATAAGATAGATAGATGTTATTTATTTTATTTTATTTTATTTATTTTTATTTTATTTTATTTTATTTTGATTTATATGCCGCCCTTCTCTGGAGACTCAGAGCGGCTTACAAGGCATTAAGCAATAGCCTTCATACTTTTGTATATTTTATACAAAGTCAGCTTATTGCCCACACAAACCGGGTCCTCATTTTACCTACCTTAGAAAGGATGGAAGGCTGAGTCAACCTTGAGCCTGGTGAGAATTGAACTCACAGTGATTGCAGGCAGCTGGAAGCTAAATACTACCTTTAACAGTAGCATTAGTCTGCATTAGTCTGTTGCGCCACTCAGGCTCATATTAGATAGATAGATAGGCAGACAGATAATAGATAGATAGATACATAGGTGATGATAGATAGATAGAAAGATAGATAGATGATAGATAGATAGATAGATAGATAGATAGATAGATAGATAGATAGATAGATAGATAGATAGAGATAGATAGATAGATAGATAGATAGATAGTCATATCCAGTGGTGGGATTCAACCAGTTCGCAGGACTTCAGGAGAACCGGTTGTTAACTTTCTGAACAGTTTGACAAACAGGTTGCTGGAAGAAATCATTAGGGCACAGAGTCAGTTATTAAATTACTTGAATCCCACCACTGGTCATACCTAAGTTCAAAAGCTTGAGTGGACTTTGGAGAAGAACTTTGCAAGCCAATCTTGAATTCTTCAACACATATCAAGATCGTGAATTATTCTCCAGTTCATATCCAAATCTGAAATGGGCAAGAATTTCTACATGTTCTCCCTCCCTTCTTGGCTCCATAACTCACAAATCCCTTGATATATAATTTTCTACTTCCCCAAGAATTTCCCTTCTCTTCATGTGTCAATGATGGGAAGACAAATGGTAGAACGGGGGAGAGACAATTCTTTAAAGCAGTCTTTGCTGAATTGAGGGGCCTTCTATAGCTCTGCACTTCAACTCTCAGAATTCTTAGCAAAAGCCATCTTGTGGCTGGCCATGTTTGGAAGTTCAGTTCCATCCACCTTGGAAGGCACCCCCTGGTGAGACAAGGTCAGTCTTCAAATGTTGCTCTTTTCAGTTTTGCTTCTGAGCACTTCTATTTGGGATGGCAGCCAAGGGAAACTTTGGTGACTCTTAAGATTTCTCACTCTGCAAAAAAAAAAAAAAAAAAAAAAAGCCGGAAGATTGTAAAGCAGCTGAATTTATTGGATACCCTCAATCGTGATGACAATTGTGTAAATTTATTCCTCCTGTTTGTTTATTCCAACACTCCAGGCAATGGCATTGTTCTTTTGCTCTTTAGCCTTAGTTTTGGCATTGGGTAAACTTTAAATGAAGAAAGAGTTCAAGCAATGTTTTTCCATTGTTGTTCTTAGTTGTGAAGTCATGCCTGACCCATCGCGCCCCCATGGACAATATTCCTCCAGGCCTTCCTGTCCTCTACCATCCTCTGGAGTCCATTTAAGCTCACACAGACTGCTTCAGTGACTCCATCCAGCCACCTCATTCTCTGTCATCTCCTTCTTCTTTTGTCCTCCATTGTTCCCAGCATTCGGCTCTTCTCCAGTGAGTCCTTCCTTCTCATTAGGTTCTAAAGTACTTGAGTTTCCTCTTCAGGATCTGGCCTTCTAAAGAGCAGTCAGGGTTGATCTTCTCTAGGACTGAGGACCTAATGAGAAGGAAGGACTCACTGGAGAAGAGCCTAATGAACAGGGCATGCACAGAAATGTTTTGATAATGTCGGAGATGGTGGGCGGGGCCTCCCGCCGGTTTTACTACGGGTTCTATAGAACCGGTGCGAACCACGGGCAACCCACCACTGGTTTGATCACCTTGCAGTCCAAGGGACTCACAGGAGTCTTCTCCAGCACCATCGTTCAAAGGCTTCAGTTTTTTGGCTCTCAGCCTTTCCATACTCCATGACAAATATCAGTAGCAGGGGTTGGTCATTTGAAGTGAAACAGGATTTGGGGTGTTTTCTTTCTAAAAATGCTTGGTGACTGATGATTTAATTCATATTTTCCAAAAAAGCAAATGCATTTCTTAGCTTTCTGCTGAGGTCAATGAGATAGTTATATAAGGAGAAGTTTTCTTTGGTCCATGCCCCAAGTGGGATAGGACAGAATGATTGCCCTGCTTTTTTTTTTTTAAAGAGTGCTCAGGTTATTTATCCATTGCTTATCCCGAAATGGCTTTCAGCAAGTTGCTATATGCAGAAGGACCGCAGACTCATCTGATTTGCACTTCCTGGGATCCTGAGGGAGCCACAAAACTGTTTTACCTGGTACATAACACTATTAATATAATCGCGAAACAATGAAGTGGGATTTGTGAGACTTTGGGAGAGAAAATAAAGTATGCTTCTGCAAACTTTGTAAGACTAATTAAAACGTCCAACCCCCAAGGGCTGGCCACCACAGGCTGCAAATGGAAGGTTGCAAAGGTGGATTTCAGCAGGTTCTGACCAGTTCTGGAGAACCAGTAGCGGAAATTTTGAATAGTTTGGAGAACCGGTAAATACCACCTCTGTCTGGCTCCGCCCGCATCTATTCTCTGCCTCCCAAGTCCCAGCTGATTGGGAGGAAATGGGGATTTTGCAGTATCCTTCTCCTGGAGTGGGGTGGGAATGGAGATTTTACAGTATCCTTCCCCTGCCACGCCCACCAAGCCGCACCCACAGAACCGGTAGTAAAAAATTTTGAAACTTACCACTGGAAGGTTGGATCTGGGTTGAAATTCAACAGATGCTCAGGTGCCAACGTTGGTTAAAATAAGCCAATGTGCCCTTCCCTTCTTTTTCCCATTGCATGCTTTAAATATCTATAATTCCATTAGGTTTAGGAAGAGTTTATTTTATTTATTTTATTTATTATTAATCATATTTCTATGCCGCCCACTCTCTGAGGACTCTGGGCAGCTTACAACAATCGACTAAATAGCATATTGGCCCCCCAACAATCTGGGTCCTCATTTTACCCACCTCGGAAGGATGGAAGGCTGAGTCAACCTTGAGCCGGTGAGATTTGATCTGCTGATCTGTTGAACTAGCAGTCAGCTGAAGTAGCTACAGTACAGCACTCTAACCACTGCGCCACCTCGGGTTGACTGTTTAACACAAACCAATGGAACCATTAAAATTCTCACCCAGCAGCAGTCTCCCTTTCAGTGGGTAGCACCGTTCCCTAAATTGAAAGAATCATAGTATACTTGTGTGCCATTGAAATGATTAAAAAAAAAATCACAATTGAAATCATCGCTCTCTCCCTCTCTCTAATTATATATATGGAATGCATAGAAATTCAGTTCCACCATTTTTGAAGCTAGGCGTATCAAATAATCTCTGCCTTGCTGGGTAAATTGGATAATTGTTTAGACACTTTGTTTTAAGGTTTTTTTTTTGTTTGTTTTCTGTTTAGATCAAAACTGTCATTTGGCAGATCTTGATCGATCGATCAAGCAATCAGCCAAATCGATTAATCAATTCTGGACCATCTATATACATTGCCAGCTTCCAAATTAGCCAAGCTATTTTAAGAGCAGAAATCATGAAATGACAGAACTGGGAGAGAGCGGACCAAGTTCATCACTTTGAACCTGGGTTTAGGAGTCCAGACAAGAACCTTTCAACATATCTACGCAGCCTCTGATTGAAAATATTCAGCAAGGTGGAGCCCACCTCATCTCAAGATGGTTGAAGCCACTCAGTGGTGGGATTCAGACGGTTCAAGTCAGTTTGGGCAAACCAGTAGTTAAATTGCTGACTGACCCCACCTGTTCTCGCCCCGCCATCTCCAGGAATCCCCCCATGCCCCATTTTGGCTCCCAGGTAAGTGCAGGGAGGCCTCCTAGACCCAAAATGGGGCATGGGGGGGATGGCGCATCCCCCGCATGGCCTTTTTGCTCCCAGGTGGGTGCAGGAAGGCGAGTGCTGCCTGTCACACCCCAGGCTATGCCCCCCAAGCTACGCCCACAGAACTGGTAGTAAAAATTTTTGAATCCCAGTAGTGAAACCACTGTCAGGGTTTCTACTATCTTCCCTCATATAAGTTAAGCCCATATCTCCACAGTCTGTACATGGCATGATGGAGAACTTTGAGTTGAAGGGATAGGAAACCATCTTCTCTATTCCACTTGCTTCGTGCTTTCCATCCTCGTTGAGGTTCAACTTGTTCTCAGCTCCTTTCTGGAATAAACCGAGAAATCAATACAGGTTGGTGATATGCTTCCAACAATTGATTGTCACTGAAAGATATTAGTTTCCCTTGATGTAATCATGGCAACCGAGTGCTTGAACAGTGGGAGTTAAGCTTGTGTCTCTTTGTTCATGGTTGTGGATGTACTCCGTCAATACAAGCAGACAATGATCACAACGGGTCTTTAATAGCTTGGGATCAGAGGTCAGCTCTAAGAGTCTATTTCTTATCATTCTTCATAGCGTCAAATGTGCCTCTTATAAGTGTTTGATATTGTGCTAAGCCAATCCTTGATGAATTATGGTTTAGTGAATAAGCCACATTTGGGCTGGATAATTGAAGCTATAACCAGGGGCGTGCTGCTGGGGTATCACAGGGGTTCGGGAGAACCTCTAGCTAATGAGCCTGGATAGCTCAGCAGACTAATGCATTGTATTTAACTCCAGCTGTCTGCCATTATTGTAAGTTCGAATCTCACCAGGCTCAAGGTTGACTCAGCCTTCCATTCTTTCTAAGGTAGGTAAATTGAGGACCCAGTTTATGGAGGCAATAAGCTGACTTTGTATAAAATATACAAAAGTATGAAGGCTATTGCTTAATGCATTGTAAGCCGCCCTGAGTCTCTGGAGAAGGGCGGCATATAAATCAAATTAAAAAAAAAAAAGATTTTGTGCAGTTCAGATAACCCCCAAATCCCACCCCTGGCTGACCTCACCCACCACTCCCCTCCCATCTCAGGAGTCCGTTTCCGGCCTCCAGAGGGCTTCTGGAGCCTGGGGAGGCTGTTTTCCCCCCTCCAAAGGCTTGAGGAAAGCCTCCAGAGTCTGTGGGGGGGGGCAAAAACACCTCCCTGCCCCAATGGTGCAGGAGGCCCACTAGGCCATATCCACCATGGCCACGCCCACCCAGCAACTGGGAAGAAAACCCCTTGCTAAAATTTTTGAAGCCCACTCCTGGCTATAACTCAATGTGGTCAATCTCTAGCCCATTGTTATCCTCCCCAAAGACCCTCTTGGTTGCTGTGAAATTCAACGGCACTGCTTTTTATTGAAATAAGCAACAAAACAAAACCCTTTAGTCCCTGTTCAGTTTTTTAAAAAAAAATCTACAGAAAGAACTGAACATTTTAGTTCCATGTCCTTGAGGAATGCCATTGCTTTCTCAAAACTCACCTTTCCCCACCTCAACTGGTCTTCAAAGACTATTAAAAAAAACCCAAAAAACTGCCTAATGACAGAAAGGTCGCCCAGCCATTCACAAGAGTTGTGTTTCAACCCCATAATAAACCGGGTTTGCACAGTATGCTTTTGCAAGATGTGTCAGCTAGCTGCATACCAAAAACTGAAAAAAGGAGCACAGTTAGTCCAGTCAACTCTATCAATGATGCCAAATCTGGCGACCCCCCAGGAGGAGAGCCTTCTCTATGGGGGCCCCTACCCTATGCAATGAATTGCCCCCAGACATACGAAGGATCCCCGACCTCCGTGCCTTCCGTTGTGCACTGAAGACCCTGTTACTCCAGCAAGCCGCTCTGATGGGATAAATGATTTTAATTGGGTTTTTTAAAGGGTTTTTTTAAAAAAAAAAATTGTTTTAGCTGGGAGTTTTAAATTCGGCCTGTGATTTAATTATTTTAATACATTTTTAAATTTCTGTCTTGTATACTGTTTTTATCATGGCTGTTCGCCGCCCTGAGTCCTTTGGGAGAAGGGCGGTATATAAATATAATAAAATAAATGAATAAATAAATAAATGGCTTGCTTAGATCTTCTGTTTATTAAGAGAACTCTAAAACCAGAATAACAGAATTCAAAGGGACCTTGGAGGTCTTCTAGTCGAATCCTTTGCTGAAGCAGGAAACCCTACGTCAGTTCAGATAACGGTCGCTATGTTCTCTTTTGCCTTCTTAGGTTAACTCATACAAATTAGGTATGTCTCTTCCAATTGTCCTCTTCTCTTCTCTTCTCTTCTCTTCTCTTCTCTTCTCTTCTCTTCTCTTCTCTTCTCTTCTCTTCTCTTCTCTTCTCTTCTCTTCTCTTCTCTTCCCTTCCCTTCCCTTCCCTTCCCTTCCCTTCCCTTCCCTTCCCATTGTCTCTTCTCTTCTCTTCTCTTCTCTTCTCTTCTCTTCTCTTCTCTTCTCTTCTCTTCTCTTCTCTTCTCTTCTCTTCTCTTCTCTTCTCTTCTCTTCCCTTCCCTTCCCTTCCCTTCCCTTCCCTTCCCTTCCCTTCCCTTCCCTTCCCATTGTCTCTTCTCTTCTCTTCTCTTCTCTTCTCTTCTCTTCTCTTCTCTTCTCTTCTCTTCTCTTCTCTTCTCTTCTCTTCTCTTCTCCCCTACCCTACTCTCCCCTACCCTACCCTACCCTACCCTACCCTACCCACTTTAGACTTCATGGTTTCTTCTTTTTTTTGTCCCCTTCCCCTCTCTGAATCCAGATGGGTTCACTCACAACTATTCTTTCTCTGGATGGAGTTTTTTCTTTCTTGGCTACAAGACCTGGCTCGGATTTAGAAGTTCGCTATGGGATATAACTCTGAATTTATTTCCCTTCCCAACTCTTGTTCTCTAACCTGCTCTCAGCCATCCTCCAAGGCAAAGCAGCTTTCCTGCAAAGAGAAGATGTCATTCTGCAAATTTTTGCATTTGTAAAAACATTGGCCAAAGAAACACTTTGGGGTAATCCAACTGAACCTTTTAATGAGATTTTAATTGCCTAACTTGGATTTAATTTCTTTTGGAAACTGCTCTGGGGTTTTAGGATCGAAGGCACTATATCTGGTAAGTAAATAAAGAAAATAGGTCATGGCCCAACCTCAGGATGTCATATGATCAGCGGTACATTTTAAGTTAGGGAAAGAAGGGAGGGAGGAAGGGGAGAGGAGGGGAGAGGAGAGGCAAGGAGAGAGATGGTTGGATGTAAAATTGGATGATATATTTGAAAATCCTAAATATTATCCATGGAAAGTCTGATAAAGTAGTGCACATACTGTATATGTGTATTAGGGGAGCTAATTTTGGCACCAGACTAAAAGCCAGGAGATTGGGAGTTCTACTCCCGCCATAGATATGAAAAGCAGCTGGGTGATTTTGGGTCAGTCAAAGGGGCGAAAATAAAGGAAGGAGTATTTGGTACACTTGCCACCTTGAACTGTTTATAAAGAATAATAAAGATGAAATATAGATAACAAACCAACAACAAGCAAGTAATTATCATGCAACCTTAATAGGATTCTTCCAAACCATTGTCCACCTCCTTAGTCAGCATCCTCTTTCAACAACTCCAAAAATAATTTCACTGAATGGTGGCAAAAGCCAAACCTTGAATATGAAAGTCCACATGCAAAGTCCACATGCAAAGACACATATCAAGATTTGGAGCAGGGGTGAAATCCAATAGGTTCTGACAGGTTCTAGAGAACCGGTAGCAGAAATTTTGAGCAGTTTGGAGAACCAGTAGTGGAAATTTTGAGCAGTTTGGAGAACCGGTAGTGGAAATTTTGAGCAGTTTGGAGAACCGGTAGTGGAAATTTTGAGCAGTTTGGAGAATCAGTAGTAGAAATTTTGAGCAGTTCGGAGAACTGGTAGCGGAAATTTTGAGCAGTTCGGAGAACCGGTAGTGGAAATTTTGAGCAGTTCGGAGAACCGGTAGTGGAAATTTTGAGCAGTTTGGAGAACCAGTAGTGGAAATTGGCTGGTCCCAGAGTGGGGTGGGAATGGAAAATTTGCCATATCCTTTCCCTGGAGTGGGGTGGAAATGGAGATTTTGCAATATCCTTCCCCTGCCACGCCACCAAGCCACTCCCACAGAACCGGTAGTTTAAAAACATTGGATTTCACCACTGGTTTGGAGTTCAGGGAAGGTGAGGGGTGGGCAACAGAGCTATCTTTTTTACCCAACCGATGATAGGTAACTGTACTTCTTTGTTAGAGGTTATTCCTGCATGACCCTTTTCACAAGCAATCCTTTGGAGCACAGACGAAGGTTCACCCAGTGTCAGCGAAGTCATCGGGACTTGATGTAACTTGATTACTATTTGAAATCAGGCTCCCGTGAAGTCCAGAAAGGTTGGCAGGAGCTGTAACATCTTATTCTGCCGAGGCATTGACATGGAGATCTATGTGAAGTGATCTGTGATTACTTGATATTGATTGGAACTCTGCTGGGAAGGGATGACATGCTGGTAACTTGATACGAGTCCTTCTCGAGGAAGTCATGCACCTTCTTTCTTTAGTACACGCTGTAACAAAATTGTGCACCGTAGTGCTGCTTGGAAACAGCATCAGAAAATGTTCTACAGCGTGATGGACAGAGTGAAATGTGAAGATGCCCACTGAATCTTTTGGGACAACCATGACCTGGATGATCCACAATCAACAAGATAGACAAGTCAATCACCAGATTAATCTGTCTCCAGCCTTTACTATTGGTAGCCATGGGATTGAAGCATTATTTTCCTGAGGGTCTTGACCAGGTGTGGGTTTCAAAAATTTTAGCAAGGGGTTCTCTGCCTGGTTGCTGGGTGGGCATGACCATGGTGGGCGTGGCCTTGTCAGCCTCCTGCACCATGGTGGGAGGGGTGGCTTCTTTCCCTCAAGCCTCCAGGAGGGCAAAAACGGCCTTTCCAGGCTCTGGAGGCCTTCTGGAGTCCTTCCCAAACTTCCAGTAGGCCCGTTTTTCATCCTCCATGAGCCTCTGTGCATGCTGTGCGCTTACCTGCATCCAAAACAAACCATGTGGGGACTCCTAAGAGGGGTGGGGCTGGGGGAGACAGGGCCAGCCAGGAGTGGGATTTGGGGGTTCTCCGAACTGCACAGGATCTTAGCTAGAGGTTTTCTTGAACCCCTGAGAAACCCCAGCAGCCCACCCCTGGTCTTGACCCATTGAGTAAAAGTATGTTTTTTAGTAAAGATGGATTTCAAACCACTTTTCAAAATGTGTAGAATTTTCAGCATGCAAATATATATATGTGTGTGTGTGTTTGTGTGTGTGTGTGCGTGTGTGTGTATAAATGAGATGATACCTCCCACCTACCAGCCATTTGGAAACCTGCCCTTATTGACAAACTAGTCCCTAACATAAGGAATGACACCAAGCCCACACTCACGAGGGCCATACGGGATGTCACCACCACACATCCACACAGAAAGCAGACTCAAGACCATAGTGATGATGAGGCACGACGACAGACCAGAAGCCAGACCGCAGCTGCATCATTAGCCACTTTAAACCCCTCCAATCCATACATGAAGCAGACTGACATCCACCATGAAAATGTGGCACGACCATGAAGCTAAACAACAGCAACGCAGCTCACCAGCTCAAATCCCCCTGCAACTCAGACTAACCCGAGCACAACCAAGCTCCCACCCAAACAGAACACCCCCCCATCCAATCAGAACACAGCCAAGCCCCCAACCAATCAGAACACACCCCCACCAGTACTTAAAAGGAAGAAACAGCTGCTATCACACATTGCTCCTAGAAGCATGAAGCCGAAAACACCAGCCTGAAGATGACGAATGAGACTTCATCGAAACGCCGCCAAGACACTTCCAATTTTACACAGGAGAAAACCCAAATAACCAAAGACCTACATACAAACACCTGCGAAAACCTCAGAAAACACACACACACACACACACACACATGCTTTCCCTCAAATCACATTCAGACATGATCCTTCCCCATATGGTATAGTCCTAGAATGATCAAACTCTATCAACTTTGATTTCTGTAAACTTGCCTACAACAAATTGCTAACCACAAACCACCCAAGGGCCTTTTTATTTTATTTTGATGGGGAAAATAATTAGCTCTTTTCGATAAAAATAAAAAAAAATGGAGAAAGAAAGCAAGAAAGAAAACTGTACATTTTTATATTACTACGCGACCAGATGGGGCCATTACTCCCACTACATCATAGAGGTTAAGATTAAACCAACTCTCTTGATACCTAGAAAATTAACATAGGTCACACCTCACTCCATATGGCAGTTGATTATGCCAAGACAACTCAAGGTTCTTTCTAATAGGCAGAAAGTTGCTAACAAATATCATTTTTTCCTCCTTTCCTGGGGTGCATAGGAGATTTGGCAGCATTGTCTTCTGCCAAGTTATTTCTGTTGTTTGCAATTTTGTGGTTCTTGGTTGGATGTATGTGAGATTGCTTTAAGTTGACTGAGAAAAGTGACTTCTGGCTGAGGATATGAACCATCCCATTTGGGATTGTATAGACTCATCTGAAATATTTCACCTTAAGAAGAAAAGGATCAAAGGAACATCATGTTGTGGCTCCGTTGCCTGAGCCTGTGTCATCGTCAGGAGAGGACTCCGAGAGTGAAAGGGAGGAATTGGCAAGACCTCCCTCTCCAGGACCCTCCTCTCTGGCAATGCCCCTGGAGGACACCGAAGGGCAAGAGATAGGCCCAGAGCCAAGCACATCCCCGCAGCCACAGGTGGACAGCGAAGGGGGAGATGTGCTGGCTGGATCCTCGACAGCGACGCAGGGAGAAATGTGCCCAACAGAAGGCAAGGCGTGCCAGGGTTTAGCTGAGTCACTGGACTACACCCCACAGGATATATAAGGGAGCGTGGTGGCCAGTCAAAACCTTGTGACGAACAAAACTGGAAGCTTCCATGCCATTCTGTATCACTGGACTATTGTTTCAAGGACTGAACTGTAAATATTGAGCTGTTTACCTTTGATGTGCCAGAAGTGGGGAGACGTTATCTCCCTTCCCTGTAATTAATAAACTCTTGGCAGGCAGCCACTGGGTTTTTGCCGGCTGGTTTGCTCATTAACTCCGGAACGCCTGTTTGTGTGTGTGTACGTGGGGTCGGGGACACAACACATCACTTGACAATACTTCAGGGGTGGGATTCAGCCGGTTTGGACTATTTTGGGGGAACCGGATATTAGTTTCAATCTGGTTTGCCAAACTGGTAGTTGCAAAGACTGGCTGACCCTGCCCACCCTGCCCCTCCCCTCCCAGGAGTCTCCACGCAGCCCATTTTGGTTGCTAAGTAAGTGCAAGGCCTGAATGGAGGCTCTGGGAGGGTAAAAAATGGGCCTACCAGAAGTTCCGGAAGTCCAGAAATGGGCCCATTTCTGGCCTCTGGAAGGCCTCTGGAGCCCAGGTGAAGCCATTTTTGCACTCTGAGAGGCTCGAGGAAAGCCTCTGGAGTCTGGGGAGGGTGAAAACACAACCCCTGATACAGGAGGCCAAGTAGGCCACGCACACCATGGCCACACCCACCCAGCAATTGGGCAGAGAACCGGTTGCTAAAATTTCTGAATCCCACCCCTGCAACACTTGTGTACAACAACTGTCTGACATGAAGTCCTCCAGATATATTGGGATCATGGAACCAGTAGAGGTGCAGAGTTCGACCTGATTTGTATGTGGATGGGATCCCATCAGGAAATCTCAGAGCTGGAAGTTAGACTTGGAAATTGAAGGGGAAACCTATCTCAAAAGGAAACAAGGATTTGTATGCTGTTGCCAGGAGGAATCCATGGAAATACCCATAGTCACCAGCTTAACTTGAGGTATATATAACTGCTTTATGAGATCTACAGAGCTTGGCTGATATGTTTGAGAATGTGCTGTTCGGTTAATGGTAGAACCTCTTGTGAAGAGGTTCTTTTCTGACAATAGAATTGATTGTGAAGCCTTAGCATCTCCATTTTACGAAAAGAGATTCTGGAGTTCCAAAAAAGTTCCTGGGAACAGAGCATGTGAGAATTCAGGCTAATTTTTCGTCTTGGCCTTAGGCTGGTTGTGCTATAGTAATAACTTTGATTCCTGGAGACTTATATTAAAAGAAATAGAAGATGCCAGAGCCCCTGCACAATAAACTTTTGTTCTATCCAATAAACTTTTGTTCTATCCATTTGTAGCAGAGAGAAATATCTTGTACGCAAAGGTGTTAACTTTTCTCTTCCAATTTTTTGGTTTGTGTGTGTATAACCTTGGCAGGTTCTGGAAGTGGTGTAGAGAGATAAAACTTCTGAAACCAGGAACCCAGACTCTTCCATTAGGTAAATGTGTCAGAAGAATGAAACTGTTCTGAGGTCATGGCATGTCACAAGAACAGGAGCAGTGGTGCGATTCAACCAGTTTGCACCACTTTGGCTGAACCGGTTGTTAAATTGCTGGCTGGCCTCTCCCCTTCCCGCATCTTCCAGAAGTCCCCCTGCGGCCCGTTTTTGCTCCCAAGAGGTTGCAGGGAGGCCTATTAGGCCCAAAATGGGGTGCAGGGGGGAAGCGTGTCCCCTACCCGCAGTCCATTTTTGCTCCCACAGGTGCAGGAGGCCTAGTGCTGCCTGTCACACCCTCTGGCTACGCCCACTATGGCCACGCCCACCCAGTCGGTCATTAAGGCAGAGAACCAGTTGTTAAATTATTTGAATCCCACCATTGAATAGGAGTAAGTATTTCTGTGTATCAGGGAAAAGAAAGATGGAAGCATTTGCTTTGTATCATTCATTTGGGGCATCATAAATTAATTTTTAACAATAGATAATTGGAGTTTTCTCACACAAATATAAAATGCAGGCTGTTCCTAAAGGCTAAAATAAATAACACAATGGCAGAAGATCAAACTAGTGAGGGAACATAGACACAAAGATAATTTATTAAGTTTAATAGCAACAAAACAAGAGGGAGGGAGGGGTTTCTCAAATTATCTGAAGAGGTGACTAGAAATATGTACCAATCCATCCCATTTCAAGAAATAATGGTGGGAAATGACTGGGGCTTGGTTTCTCCAGAATACCCGATTGACAATAAAGAACCATAATATTGGTCAAATCCAACAGGGATCAGTTTAATTTATGCTTTCCTACATACTTGCAACAGGTTTGTTTAAGGTAGGAATGGATTGCTTCTCTCCTTTCAACAGCTTTCAACAATTTTGTAATCCGAGGAAATAAACCTTTATGAGGTTTTGAGATTGTAGATTTTCATCTGTTGCTAGCTTGTTGTAGGAAATGCTCAGTCTGAGCCTGAGGGAGGGGTCAAACAGGTCATCAGTCAGAAGTCCCTTCGCACCCACAAGAAATCGAAGTCCAGCCCACCTTGAATTCCATTGACTCTTATCTACCGCCAAGTTGCTTTAGCCGTTAGTAGTTCGGGTTCTTGTCGAGAGCATGAGCTTGCAATACACGTTTATCTTCATTTGAACTGCCTGGATTTCTGATTTCCTGGGCTTGACACTTCCAGGGAAGATGAGCAGAAGCAATAGGTGACACCAGAGACTAGGACCTATCTTGAAATGCTCCTGGAATGAAAACTTTCAAATGTGCTGAAGTAGTTCTCTTGCGTTACTCAGATAGGTGACCAGAATTAAATTGACTAAGTGGTTTTTTCCAAGCACAGCATCTGTCAAATCTTGTCTTCTTTTCCTACCTTCAAACTATGAAAGGTATGAAAGTGAACCTAGAAAAAGGTCAAAAGCCATCAGCTGCTTTGATTGATGCTTTGTCACATTTTGGCTCATTACCGTACCAGGAATTTTCACAACTAAATCAGAGGACTTCGGAATGTGTAGGAAATTATGGGTAGCCTCTTGGTTTTAAAAAAAGGAAGGTAACAACAAAAAAAGTAGGAGGCGTCTATACAAAGAAGTCTAAATTATATGACCTTTTCTTTTATGTGTGTGAGTCCCCAATGGCCAGAATGGGCTCATGTTTCAGAATAACAGAACAACAAGAGTTGGAAGGGAATTAGAGGTCATCTAGTCAAACTCCCTGCTTGAGTAGGAGACAACCTTATCCCATTTCCGACAAATGTTTCTGGAGTTTGGTGGCAAATCATTTCATGTCGGTGTGGTAATCTCACACCAATATTTGATAGAAAGCCAAGGAAGTAAGGGAAGTCAAGCACACCTTAATGCTACAAATCCATGGTCTTCTCCAGATTTTTTTTTTCAAATGGGAAAATGTCATCATTCCATCTTCAGTTGGTAAAAATAATACTCGGAACAGCTTACATCCTACGTTGATACCTCTGACACCATAAAGCCACCATATGTGCCTATTCCCAGGTCCTTGGGAAAGACTTGATAGGTGGATAAAAATTCCAGATCCAGTCTGAAGATCTGGCTGCCTGTAGTACAAACCATAACAATAACAACGATCTATTACAAACCCATAGCTGGATGATATTAGTAAAGCCAGTCAAGGAACTTTAAAGGTGTGCCCGTTTTCACGTTCTCCAAAACTCTTCAGCGTGATAAATAAAGGCATTAAGAAAAAGAGGAAGATAAGCCAAGAATTAGGTCCACAGTCCTAATCTGAAACCTTGAAAGCATGAGGCTTTGATTGGGCATAATAAGGATTTCATCCAGCTATGGATTTTGGAGTATGGATTTCCATAAACCAAGGAGGTTACGACTGTTTTGGAATTGCCTTGAAGAGTAATGTACAGTCTTCTTGAAACTGTACATTGGCCTTTGTTCCGTCCTTCTTCCTTCAGTTCTTCAACACTTCAGTTCTTCAACACAGTACAAGAGCCTGGGTGGCGCAGCAGCTTAAGTAGTGCTAAAGTGACACCAGTTGCCTGCAATTACTGCAAGTTCGAATCTCACCAGGCTCAAGGTTGACTCAGCCTTCCATCCTTTCAAGGTAGGTAAAATGAGGACTTGGATTGTGAGGGCAATCAGCTGACTTTGTATAAAAAAGAACACTGCTTGGGAGGTGGGGGTGGGGGCGAAAGCCCTACTAAGTAGGTATATACAAAAGTATGAAGGCTATTGCTTAACGCATTGTAAACCACCCTGAGTCTCTGGAGAAGGGCGGCAGATAAATTAAATAAATAATAATAATAAAAAAAAACACCTGACTGCCAATTCAGAAGCTTTGGGTGAGTTGAGAAGATCTCATAAAAATAATCCACTTCAAGATGGCGCCACCAATGGCAGCCATAATGAAATATACATCTCATCTTTTCATCTTTCCTGCTACCTTCTCCTATTGGTATCTTATGATTTATCACTTTGTTGTTTGTATCTTATGATTTATGATTGTATCTGATGATTTATGATCTGTGATCTGACTTACCATTTTGTTGTTTATATGTACACTGAGAGTTTATACCCGGAGACAAATTCCTTGTGTGTCCAATCACACTTGGCCAAAAAAAGGAAAAGAGAATATTTGTATTCCTACTCCTAATGCAGGCGGTGAATTAATTGAGTTTGTTTTGATCTGAAGGACTGTCAGAAGCCTTCATTGGAAAGATTCAGTCTGCAGGTCATTTGATTTTATCACTCTCTGGAATTAGGTCTTCAGACTTTATCAACTTAAATGCAGTAGTTGAATTCCCATATGCCTTGGGACTGATTCAGCAGTTTAGCAGACTTCGGCACAGCGTACAAACATTTCCATCAATTCACTTTCCGAGTCTAAACAATGATTCAAACTGGATCTTGTGTGATTTATCCTCCCAATGAATTTGCATTTTCTTTCTTCTCCTGAGTAGTTTCCAGGCTGCCGTTTCCTCATATTTCATTTTAATCCCCATTTTATTATTACGTGGTTCTATTTTTATAAACCTCTTATATTTATTATGTGTATGTGCGTGCGCCTTCCAAGTCAGTTTTTGATTCCTGGCAACTGCCCGGATAACTTCCTGATGTTTTCTTGGAAAGGTTTTTTTTAGCAGTGGTTTGCCATTGCCTGTTTCCTCGGGCTAAGAGTGAGGGACTGGCCCATGGTCACTCAGTTGGTTTCGTGCCTAAGACCGGGCTAGAATGTACAGTCATCCAGTTCATACCTGGATGCCTTAACCAATATGTACACCAAACTGACTTTTTATATCTATTAATGAGCCTCATTTTAGTGTTTTGTGCTTTGTTCAATTTGTTTAGAATAAATTCATAAAGATGTAATATAAAAACAAGTATTTTTTTCTTAGAAAAATAGGCATCAGTGATTCTTCTTCTTCAACAGTAATAATACTTAATGGTAAGCAATACCATGGCAAATCTAGACAGCATTCTAAAAAGCAGAGACATCACCCTGCCAACAAAAGTGCGTAGAGTCAAGGCCATGGTTTTCACAGCTGCAATGGATGGCTGTGAAAGTTGGACCATAAGGAAGGCTGAGCACCAAAGAATTGAGACCTTTGAACTCTGGTGGTGGAGAAGACTCCTGCGAGTCCCTTGGACTGCAAGGCGATCCAACCAGTCAGTCCTAGAGGAGATCAACCTAACTGCTCTTTAGAAGGCCAGATTCTGAAGATGAAACTCAAATACTTTGGCCACCTAATGAGAAGGAAGGACTCCCTGGAGAAGAGCCTAATGCTGGGAATGATTGAGGGCAAAAGAAGAAGGGGACGGCAGAGAACGAGGTGGCTGGATGGAGTCACTGAAGCAATCAGCGTGAGCTTAAATGGACTCCAGAGGATGGTAGAGGACAGGTAGGCCTGGAGGAACATTGTCCATGGGGTCGCGATGGATCAGACATGACTTCACAACTAACAACAACAACAACCATGGCAATATGTTGAGATTCCACATTCCAATGCTTGAAAGATGCAACTTTTAACTGATTGAGCAGCTTCTTTATCAATAAGTGATCTATACAATTATTTGATCCAAAACTGATTTATAATAACCCTGAGGGATGTTTTTCCTCTCTTCCCCCTCCCCCCACCCACTATGGAAACATTTCATGAACTGTTTTGGAATTTACCATCTGTTTGCAAACTATATTTGTCACACAACACAGGAATTGCCATTAGGGGAAAAAGAAATGAAAAATCTCTTGAGGGGAGGCTTTGAATTATTTATTCCTTCTCAAGAATTGACCATTTTCAAAATCAGATTTCCAAAATCCCCTTCTTTAAATTTATAATTGCTTCATTTGAAGTACTGTTTGTCTATTGCCAAGGGTAAAACCAGCACTTCGGAATTAGGGACTGACATTGTATGGCTCCCAAGTCATGTAGAAATCCAGACAACTATATAGAACATAGAATAATGGGGTTGGAGGCAATGGTGAAATCCAATTTTTTTTAACTACTGGTTTTGAGGATGTGGCTTGGTGGGCGTGGCTTGGTGGGCGTGACAGGGGAAGGATATTGCAAAATCCACATTCCTTTCCCACTCTGGGGCCAGCCAGAGGTGGTATTTGCTGGTTCTCTGAACTACTCAAAATTTCCGCTACTGGTTCTCCAGAACCTATCAGAACCTGCTGGATTTTACTCCTGGTTGGAAGGGACCTCAGAGGTCTTCTAGTCCAACCCCCTGCTCACACAAGAGACTCTATACCAGTGATGGCAAATCTTTTTGCCGTTGCGTGCCAAAAGCAGGGGTTGTGGGAAGGTGTGTCGCGCACACGCATGCCCACATCCATAATGCAATGCCCCCTGCGCACCCACCCCGGCGCATGCACGCATGACCCCCCACGCTCACCCCCCCATGCCTGCACACGAGCCCCCCATGTGACCCTTGCCCACTGCATATACGCCTTCTCCCCCCTGTGCTCCCCGAGCCCCCACACATGTGGGCACAACCCCCACAGCCCGTTTTGGGCCTGACAACCCTCTGTGAAGCCTCCTGGGACAAAAAACATTTTGGTACAGGAGGCGCGCCACTCCCTCCGTGCTCTCCCAGCCCCCTGCGCATGCATGCATGACTTCCCCTGCCCCGTTCATTTGCGTGCTACCTCCGCACATTCACGTGTGTATCCTGCATGCGCCCCGCCCCTGTGCCAGAAACCCAAAAATCAGCTGGCTGGTGGGAGGCATGCATGCATGCGTGGTGGAGCTGAGCTGGGTGACAGCTCCCGTGCCCGCAGAAAAGGCTCCGTGTGCCACCTGTACCATAGCTGAGAGAAACTGGCCAGGGCTACTAATGCCACAGCTTGGAAGGATAAACAGATAGTCATTCCGAAATCAATTTCCACAGAAGCAGAGAGAGATGTTATGCTACAGCCATTCTTTGTGCCTCAGTATTCAGGTATTTTTTAAAAAGCTGTGTATACACACACACACACACACACACACACAATATTTTAAAAAGTTCATACATTCAAACCGCTGGAATTTAATGAGACAAGCATAAAAAAAAACCCAAACCAAACCCAGTCTAGCACAAATCCACCTGTCTACAACCTCCTACCTTTCACATCAATCAATAGTGTTTGTTTAAATATGTAAGGGTGATTGACGGGTTGCATATCACCCTGAGCCTTTGGTGAATAATTTTTAGGGTCTGATGGGGAATAGAAATGATGGCTGTGTGGAAGTGGCCAAGATTCAGAGCTGGAAGAAACTTTTTTTTGTCTTTGAATTGCAGCCATAAAGCTTTGTTATGATTCCCCTTGGTCTTTTTAGCTAAATGGAATAAAATGCAAATGTTGTAGCATTTACCTTGCCAGGAAAAATACCATCCTGGATTTGTATGGCTGGGAAACTTCCTTCCTTCCTTCCTTCCTTCCTTCCTTCCTTCCTTCCTTCCTTCCTTCCTTCCTTCCTTCCTTCCTTCCTGCCTTCCTGCCTTCCTTCCTTCCTTCCTTCCTTCCTTCCTTCCTTCCTTCCTTCCTTCCTTCCTTCCTTCCTTCCTTCCTTCTTCCTCCTCTTCCTCCTCCTCCTTCCTCCCCCTTGAATTCATCTTTGCCAAGACACTTTAAATGGTAGACTGATGCCTTTGGCATGTCACCTTCTAATCATGATTATTGTCTCTCTAATAGGTCTGACAAGCAGAGCATACTTCAACTGCCAGAGGCTGTGACAGAGGCCTTTATGAGCCTTAAAAACAGTACTTATGAAAAACAGAAGCGAAGCTGTGCTTTTCACCACTCGTCAGTCATTTGGGAAGAGCCCCGCTTTGCTCTTTAGCCAAGAATGCTGGATTTTCACAGCTGAGGAGAGGTGTGTAGGCTTAGTATGGGCAATGCCGGTCTTTAAGTCTCAACTGTGCCCTGAGTGGTTGAAAATAGAACCCAGGAACATCCTCAATCAATCAGGGTAGAGCTGGATGGGACTTTGGAGGTCTTTTAGTCCAACCGCCTGCTCAAATAGAAGACCCTGTACCATTTCAGATAAGTAGTTGTCCAGTCTCTTTTTAAAAACCTCCAGTGATGGAGCACCCATAACTTCTGAAGGCAAATTAATTGTCCTCATTGTTAGGAAGTTTCTCCTTAATTCCAGGTTGCTTCTCTGCTTGATTAGCTTCCATCCATGGTTTCTTGCCTTGCCTTGTGGTTTCTTTGGAAAATAAGTTGATCTCCTCTTCTTTGTGGTAGCCCCTCAAACAAATACGGGAATACTGATGAAGATCTTCCCCAACTTATTTACCCCAATCCATTCATAAATCTCTCTATCTCTATCTCTATCTCTATCTCTATCTCTATCTCTATCTCTATCTCTATCTCTATCTCTATCTCTATCTCTATCTCTATCTCTATCATCTCTATCTCTATTGCTTCTATCTCTCTATCTCTCTATCATCTCTCTATCTCTCTATCATCTTTCTGTCTCTCCATCTCCATCCCTCTCTCTCTCTCTCCTCTAACTCTCCCTCCCTCCCTCTCTATCTCTATCTATCTATCTATCTATCTATCTATCTATCTATCTATCTATCATCTATCTATCTATCTATCTATCTATCTATCTATCTATCTATCTATCTATCTATCTATCTATCTATATCATTTTCCTCCATTATGCTGAGAATAATGAGTCTGGAAATAACTACTTGTCATTTATAGTGGTCTCGTGCAAGGATGAGGCAGCATCTTTGTTTTCTTCTGGAAATTATTTCCACGCACCAGAGAATAATATTTATAGGTCTGCTGTGGAACCTTGACTCATGGCAAAGACGTCTGGCTTAAATTCGGCTTTCTCCCTTAGCATGTTCGGGGAATTCATCAAGCCTGAGGGTCTTAGTGTTGACCCACATAGGGAGATAATGCACACTGTCCTTAACACAATTATATTTGCCTCAACAATCTTTATACTGCTGAGCTGTTTTGAGAAAACCGTCAGAAGGCTACTGCATTGAAAAAAAAAAAAACTAGACCTATTTTTTAGAAGCATCTCTATCATCTTAATCCTCACAAATTAGTTGAGTTGTCCAACGATTAAGGCAGCTTTATGTTGATATATTTGTTACCTTGTCACTTGTCAGGAATCTCACTTTGATCAGCCCCAGAGGTTCTGACAAATTCAGGCAGGATGGAGACAGGCCTCAAATATCACAGGGCTCTCCTGCTTGAGCAGGGGGTTGGACGAGCAGACCTCCAAGATCCTTTCAACTCTCTTATTCTGTTGTTGTGTTGTCAGATCCATCTGATCCCTGGCGATCCCAAAGCCAATTCTTCTTGGTCTTCTGACTAGGAGGAGTTATTTAGAAATATAGTGTTGGAAAAAGCGTTTGAGATTTGTGAAGTCAGGATAGAAAAGTACTCTTCAGGTGTTCTATGGAAGAACACTCATCAGATGCAGGGGGTGGGCTTCAAAATTTCTAGAAAGGGGTTCTCTGCCCGGTTGCTGGGTGGGCATGGCCTAGTTGGCTTCCTGCACCATTGCAAGGCTTTTTGCCTGCCCTGGCCTCTGGAGGCTTTCCTCAAGCCTCTGGAGGGCGAAAACAGCCTCCCCATGGTCCAGAGGTCCTTGGAGGCTTGAAACTCTATCTTGAGTTTTTGAGTACCCAATGACTGACAAGAATACTTTTTCTGTTAAACCCCCTAGAATTGGGGGAGGGAGATAGGCTGAGCTGAGTTAACAGTGCCATTTAGTTATCTATTTTGAAACAACACCAACCAAAAATCACTCTTTCTTCATAATGACTTATTCCGGTGATCAATGGTTGAACTTTACTGAAGTGTCTTACAGCTACAATTTATCCTCCAGCCCATGTGATCCCAGCGCAATTGCCAATACTCATCCTTCTCTGCCAGCGATTTTTACTCGTCTTGCAATCTATGGAAATCATCAGAACGGCTCTCTGTCATGATGCATAAGCCGTAATCCTTTTGTTTTACAAATTGGCTGTGAAATTTACCAAGGAGATCAAACAATACCCGCACTTAATTGGCAGCTCTGCAATGCATCTGCCTGTCACGCCGGTCACCCCTGGGGACAGAAGTGGCCGTAAGTCATAATTCCTTCGCTTGCTCTGGGATACAGCCTGCTACAAAATGTATGATGGATTGCTGGGCAAGCTCCATCTATGACATAGCACAGGGACCCCAAATAGAGAAATAATGGCCAGCTGACAAACCCAGTTACATACGGAGGTTCCTGCAAATGTCTGAAGAATCCCTTTGCTTGGACACCGGGTTATTTGAAGCGCCCCTCCTTCACCAAATGGCACATAGCCCTCCTCACTGCTTTTAAATAATGGGGTGCTGGCATTGGTTTGGGAGGACCAAATGGGCTTCTGCCAGGACCTAGATGTTCATTTGGAGCAGATGTCTTCAAACTTGGCAGCTTTAAGACTTGTGGACTTCAACTCCCAGAATTCTCCAGCCAGCTATGCTATGCTGGCTAGAGAATTCTGGGAGTTGAAGTCCACAAGTCTCAAAGCTGCCAAGTTTGGGGACCCTTGATTTGGAGCTTTGTTAAACTCTGGAAGAAGTGTTTTAAGTTGCAAAGATTATCCAAGTGAAGGGCCTCACGTGTGGGCTTCAGCAAAGCTCATCATTTCTGTGGCACAAACCTTATTCAAAAGAGGCACTCAAAAAAATCAAAATGGAAAAAGATTCCTCACCAGCAATCAATACCCAGATTAGCAGAAATTAACACCAACAATTATCCCTGGATCAACAATCGGGTAACAAACAATACCCCAGTCAAGGACTACCAACTCAGAGAAGGAAGCTAACCATAAACAACAGCCTAATCAAGGAAATCACAACAGCACTCCAAACAAAAACTGACGGGGTAAGCCACTTGTAGTCTGCCTTCTAACCCTGATGATGTTGCCTAGTTGGGTAATGAAATGTCTACAAGAAAACCACTGTTGGAAGAAATGTCCATCTGGGTTCAGTTCCAAGTGGGGAAAAAGACACTGGAAACATGGAGACTGCTTGGAAAGATGGTTTTAATGGTGGACAGGAATCACATGGCTTGAGTTCCTGAACAGGAGCCCATGGCTTGAGCTCCTGAGTAGAAAACAAAGAAGCCCCAGATGCTGGGAGTGCCTTGGTTATATGCCCTCTGTGGGCCCCACCTCTGAGTTTCTTGTTCCTGTATAAGAAATGTATCCTGATTGGTTGTCAAACTCCCAGGTGGTCTAGGGCAGTGGTCACCAACTGGTGGTCCGTGGACCACTGGTGGTCTGTGAGAAAATTTTGGTGGTCCACGGAAAAATTATTTGCATTGTTAATATTGCACTAAATCAGGGGTCCTCAAACGACGGCCCCTGGGACAGATACAGGCAATGAACATTTTGTGTTGCTGCAGAGAGTCTCCCCCTTTGGGGTCTTTTTGTGTGGGTCGGAGGGGGGCAGAAATTCTGACTTGGGGTCTGCTTCGGCGTCCTGGTACAGGGCTTTGGGCAAAAGCTGGAGGGAAACACCGCTGGTGGAAAACAGCCGGAGGGCCTCGTTCCAGTGGGAGTGCATCATGGCCTGGATTTTTTTTTTTTAAATTTGATTTATATGCCGCCCTTCTCCGGAGACTCAGGGCGGCTTACAATGCGTTAAGCAATAGCCTTCATACTTTTGTATATTTATACAAAGTCAGCTTATTGCCCCCACAAACTGGGTCCTCAATTGACCTACCTTAGAAAGGATAGAAGGCTGAGTCAACCTTGAGCCTGGTGAGATTGGAATTTACAGTAATTGCAGACAGCTGGTGTTAATCACAATGCTTTAGTCTCACAAATGGCTGACCATCTCAGCTCACTGAGCCTGCAGGTGCCGGTATCTGGCCTTGCACTCTCACAGGTCTTCCCTCCACTTAGAAAGCCTATGCTCCTAGTTCTCAGTGAGGTGCTTCTGCTGAGCCTCCTTCTCGGTCAGATCCAATTTGAACTGAGCTGTTTTGTCAACTCTTTCTCGTCGCAGCTGCTTAGCTCCAGCAACTGCTTCATGTTGCAACCCAAAGGATCCGGATGAGAGGAGGGGGTGGGGGGGGTGAGTAGAGGCTGGTGACATAAGTGACATTGAGTTGGCCACGCCCACCCAGTCACATGACCAGCTAGCCACACCCACCCAGCCGGTCATTAGGCAAATCATATTAGTGGTCCGCGGAATTTAAAATCATGAATTTAGTGGTCCCTGAGATCTGAAAGGTTGGAGACCCGTGGTCTAGGGGGTCTCAGCTAACTTTGTACGTTGTCTCTCAAGCTTCCTTGAGTCTTGCTATGTGGTGAGTTTCTGTTGCTAGATGGGCCCTATTGTGTTATAGATGATGGCCCATTGACAATGTTGGGGGGAAATGAATGAGCTTGGCTGTGGCCTTCATGGCCCATTGACAAAGGTGTGTGTGTGTGGGGGGAGGAGGGAGGCAGGAAGCTCCTTTGTCTTTAAAACATGTTTCTCCATTTCTCATCCAGGGAAATGTAATATTTTGCCTTTTTAAATATTTCCTAAAATATTTAGGGGTGAGTGCTAACTTCCTACACCACCAAGTTCAGAGATCACCAAGAACCCCACAGTTCAACCCTGAGCTACAAATATTTTCTTCTATCAACACAAAGTTCGGGGAATCCCAGCCACTGAATACAGTCCTCGTGTGCCTTGCTTTAGTTTTTGGTTTAGCGTGTTGTATAAATCCAGCTGATGAAACCAATCACATTTAACTGAACAGGGATGTGTGATTCTAGCTCATAGCTCCCATCTGCATAGTCTTCATCAATCCCTTCATCAATGGAGCTTCATCTGCCTTCAAACTTGTAGGAGGCTTCCAGCTGTAAGGGATTGTCGATGCACATATGTGCAAATGCACAACACAGCCATGACAGTTCAGAGTCCATAATTATTTTTAAAAGGCTTTTTATAGCCTGTGAAATGCCCATAACAGATCTTTAAAAGCTCTTACTTCTCAAGAAGTAACTGTGTTAAACGCCGCTTCTTGTTCGGTGTTTATTATCCAAGGTGCTGTTATTGAAGATTAAGAGAAAGAAGTGTGTTGTTTCCCCATAAACCAGGATGCATATTCAAGCCTTTAATTAAACAGACAGTGAGGGCAGGGTTCAGCAAAATATTTTCACGTCTCTTGGGCTATAATTAAAGAATGCAGATGACATACTATAATATTCAGCGCTAGTTCATGAAAAACTGTAATTTCCTTTTTATCTACAAACAAGTTATTATATTGCCTTCTCAGCTGCATGTCTTCTGCTTCCCCATAGATTTCTGGGAATGAATGAAGGGTTTTGTTTAGAAATTTCAATAATAATAATAATATCAGAAGCATTTGCATGAACGATCAGAAGCCATATGGAAAAACACCATCTAAAACAGAATCATTGCTCAACATTGTCTGTATGTCAAGATATTGCAATGGAGTTTTGGACTAGACAATCAGAGGTGGGTTTCAGCAGGTTCTGACCAGTTCTGGAGAACCGGAAGCGGAAATTTTGAGTAGTTTGGAGAACCGGTAGTAAAATTTCTGACTGGGCCCGCCTCCATCTATTCTCTGCCTCCCAAGTCCCAGCTGATCAGGAGAAAATGGGGATTTTGCAGTAACCTTCCCCTGGATTGGGGAGGGAATGGAGATTTTACAGTATCCTTCCCCTGCCATGCCCACCAAGCCACACCCACCAAGCCATGCCACGCCCACCAAGCCACACCCACAGAAACTGGTAGTAAAAATTTTTGAAACCCACCACTTGGACACATGTGCCATTCTCACCGTCAATGTGGGGGGGGAAGGAATAGTAATAATAATATCAAGACCATGATGTGTTTAACAATAAATTTCCCACTGAGCCATAAAACATAATTTAAAAACTGTAGTGGTTGGCCTACAGATTGCTGCAAACCATATGGACTTCCTTTGGTTTGAACATGTCATGTTGTATGAACCCATCTTCAGCCTAAAATCTGGGATGGAGACATTTCTGGGTGGAAACATTAGTGTCTGATTTTGTTGTAAGTTTGCTTAGGCGCAGGAAAATAAAATCAATCAGAATAGAGCTGGAAGGGATCTTGGAGGTCTTCTAGTCATAATCATAATCATCATAATCATAAGTTTAATTGTCAAGCATATATAAGATATATAAGGTAAAAGTATAAACATAATTTGAATACATGAAAAGAGTAAATAAAAAGGAATATTAGGACAGGGATGGTAGGCACGCTGGTGCTCTTATGCACGCCCCTTACAGACCTCTTAGGAATGGGGTGAGGTCAACAGTAGACAGTTTAAGGTTAAAGTTTTGGGGGTTTGAGGAAGAAACTACAGAGTCAGGTAGTGCATTCCAGGCACTGACCACTCTGTTGCTGAAGTCGTATTTTCTGCAATTGAGTTTGGAACGGTTTACCTTGAGTTTGTACCTATTATTTACTTGTGTATTGTTGTGGTTGAAGCTGAAGTAGTCATTGACAGGAAGGACATTGTGGAAGATAATTTTATGTACTATGCTTAGGTCAGACTGAAGTCAGCTTAGTTCTAAGTTGTCTAAGCCCAAAATTTGGACTCTGGTGGCATAAGGTATTTTATTGCGGTTAGAGGAATGGAGGACTCTTCTCGTAAAGTATCTAATATATTTTGGACTAAAATATAGTCCAACCCTCTGCTCAAGCACTAGACTCTATAGTGTACCATTTCAGATAGGTGGTTGTTCAGCCTCTTCTGGAAAGCCTCCAGTGATGAAGCCCCTACAACTTCTGAAGCTGTTCCACTGGTTAATTGTCCTCACTGTTAGGAAGTTTCTCCTTAATTCCAGGTTGCTTCTCTCTTTGATCAGTTTTCAACCATTATTTCTTGTCCTGCCCTCTGGTGCTTTGGAGAATAATTTGACTCCTTACCTTTTCTTTGTGGTAGCCCCTCAAATACTGGAATACTGCTATCATGTTTCCCTTAGTCCTTCTTTTCTCTAGACTGGCCATACCCAAATAAAAGCTCCGTGACATTGTAAGACCAACAGAACGTGGATAAACATAAAAAAAAACACCTTCTAGTAGTGTACGACAGATTCCTACCCACAGCTCCATCAAGTGCCAACTTGATTGGAATCCTCGCTGAACTATGTTTTATGTTATCTGGGATGACTCAGAGCCAACGCTCAGATAATTTTCTCAGCTAAGTTGGTAATTCTTCTCTTCAGCTAAAGCACTGATCGGCCTGGCTTTGTCAAGGTTCTTTGTTTGCATGGAGTGAATTTCTCTCCTCAGGAAAAGCAAACTGCCTCCTTAGTCTACCAAACACTCACCTTCCTTTTGTAAGGGAAGATTGTAGTTGAATTTCAGCATCCACTTTTGGAGTCTCTTAGCAGCTGGAAGAGAACTCAAGAGTTCTTTTACAAGTTATTAAAAAACAACATTCCTACTTGTGGGTTTCTTACCAGAATATCATTTTCAGATGTAATTTTTAGAGAACTCCCTTTATTTGATTTAAAAAAAAAATAAGGAGGAAAATCATTTTTTTGAGGGGTCTTTGGTGTTCTTTGAGCTTGGTTGTTTTCTTGCAGATGTTTTATTTCCATTAATGATGTTACCCGGTTTGGATAATGAAATGTCTTCAGGAAAACAAGCAGGCTTAGAGAGCCCCAAGGATCCCTCATTTCAATCCTGAATTACAAATATTTTCTTCCTTCCTTCCTTCCTTCCTTCCTTCCTTCCTTCCTTCCTTCCTCCCTCCCTCCCTCCCTCCCTCCCTCCCTCCCTCCCTCTTTCTTTCTTTCTTTCTTTCTTTCTTTCTTTCTTTCTTTCTTTCTTTCTTTCTTTCTTTCTTTCTTTCTCTCTCTCTCTCTTTCTCTCTTTCTCCCTCCCTCCCTCTGTTACTTCCTTCCTTCCTCTTTGGTACTAGTATTGATGATGTTACCTAGTTAGGGTAATAAAACACCTGCAAAAAAACAACGAAGCTCAGAGAGTACCAAGGACCCCACATTTCAACCCTGAGCTACAAATATCCTTTATTGGAATCATTCTTTTCATCTTCAAACACATTCTCTAACTGCAATAAGTTTTAGAATGCAATGTTAATGGGTATGATTACAAGCTAGGGAGAATCCCGTGAAAGTTATAAATGCTTCTACCGTACCAGAGAAACAAATATCTGAAATTGTCCCATAAAGAGTTGGAGGAACGATCTTGACTTCCAAAAACTGTAAATTCATTTTCACTTCTTACACCAGTCTTTTCCCACATGGGTAAGCTCCAGAAATGTTGGACCTCAATTCCCACAATCCCCCAGAAAGCATTAAGGGTACGTCTGGAGGGTGCCAGATTGTGATAAGATGTCTTTCCAAACCCATTTTCTGTCTTTTGTTTGGAGCTCATGCTAACCTTCGAAATGACTAGGCAGGGAACATAACCCTTGGAGATGTTAAGAAAAACACATACATGGCCAAACCTGAAGCACCACATTTACCTAGTTAAATACACTGCATGAATCAAGTTGAGATGTTTGAAGCTACTCATTTTATTGTTAGTGTTTCAGCACCTGGGGAAAGTAAGAGACGAGGACTTTCAACCCAGATTGGAGATTAAGGAATATTGAATGTCTTGTTTTTCATCTCTTAGTTACCATAGTATCTGGTTGCCTTGGTTACCAGTGGCCAAGGAAGGGACACCAGGGAAGTTGGGGCTTGGAGATTCATCTTCTTTAAAGAGAAGGCACATTACACATAATGCATGCACAGGCACCAGGAAGGGAGGTTGGGAGTTAGAGAAGAACTTGTTTGTTTGCTTGTTTGTGTGTGATCTAAAAATGTGAGAATAGTCTGAAGTAGAGCAGTTATTCCCTCCCGCCCTCAAGTGAAAATGGAATTTACAGATTTTATTTCACTAATGAGGTTTTAAAAAATTATGCTCAGGGAAAGGCATAGCAAATATAGTCGTCAAGGAAGAATAGAAATAGGAATAGGAATGGAATGGGATAGAATGGGATAGGGGTAGAATATAGAATATAGAATAGAATAAGATTTAGAATTACACATACAATTGAATTGAATAGAAAATAATAGAGAATAGAATAGAATAGAATAGAATAGAATAGAATAGAATAGAATAGAATAGAATAGAATAGAATAGAATAGAATAGAATAATAGAATAGAATAGAATTCTTTATTGGCCAAGTGTGATTGGACACACAAGGAATTTGTCTTCGGTGAATAAGCTCTCAGTGTCTATGAAGATTCTGTCATCCAGGTAATGGCTGTCCTAATGGTGCTTTTCGAAAGGCAACTGGACTTTGTTTTTCCTTGAAGACGTTTCACTTCTCATCCAAGAAGCTTCTTCAGTTCTGATCAGCTCTCATGTGTACATACAAACAACAAAGTAATATAATCATAAGATACCAATAAGAGAAGGGGGTAGAAAAGATGAGAAGGATAATAGTAATACAGCCATACTACATGGGTAAATATTTTAGGCATGTTGAGTTAAGTTCCCTTTGATAAACCATTGAAAAAATGTTAAGTTGATAAAATGTTGATAAAATGAGCCAAGGTGGCGCAGTGGTTAGAGTGCAGTACTGCAGCTACTTCAGCTGACTGCTAGTTCAGCAGATCAGCGGATCAAATCTCACCGGCTCAAGGCTGACTCAGCCTTCCATCCTTCCAAGGTGGGTAAAATGAGGACCCAGATTGTCGGGGGGCAATATGCTATTTAGTATACTGTCTTTGGTGTAAGCCGCCCAGAGTCCTCGGAGAGTGGGCGGCATAGAAATATGACTAATAAAATAATAATAAATAATAAACATTGAGTTGCCTTTGATAAACCACTAAATAAACCACTGGAGCGGGCATGCAAGATTTGAGGGATAAAGGAGGAAGTAAAGGACTGCATTTCCTGGTAGAGAAAGATTCACTTAGACCTGACCCAGAGTGTGTTGGGTTCCAGAAGGTGACAAAAACAAGTAGACTACTTCATTAGCAGCCCAATGCAAGAACATTTCACAAAACCTATTTTGTGTCCAGGTTAACACAGTCCTTCCAACATCTCACCTGAGCCTCCTCCCTGTCCTCTACAAATATAGTGGTGAAGGCAAAGGTAGTGAAGGCAAAAAGAGGTCATTCTTGATGATACAAGGATGAACTTTGAAGAACTCAAGCAGTTGTCGTCTGATGGTTGTCATGGAGTGACGTCCATCAGATCACAAAGAGTTGGAAGCAACTTGAAGAATTGAATATCAAAAATGTGAGAGAGAACATTTTGGAAAGGGGAGAAGAAAAAGGAGATACCATAGAGACAATGGTGCTCCTATCTACTTTCAGGTCTGGCCTGGGAGTTAGTCTTCCAATGGAATATCCATAAAGGAATGAAAACTTTGACAGAAAAAATGTGTTCCTTACTTTTGGACAAGATACTGTTGGGAGGCAGGGATGCAGTGGCTCAGTGGCTAAGACACTGAGTTTGTCAATCGAAAGGTTGGCAGTTCAGCAGTTCGAATCCCTAGTGCCGCGTAATAGGGGTGAGCTCCCATTACTTGTCCCAGCTTCTGCCAACCTAGCAATTCGAAAGCATGTAAAAAATGCAGTAGAAAAATAGGGACCACCTTTGGTGGGAAGGTAATAGCATTCTGCGCACCTTCGGCATTTAGTTATGCTGGTCACATGACCATGGAGATGTCTTCGGACGGCACTGGCTCTTCGGCTTTGAAACGGAGATGAGCACCACCCCCTAGAGTCGGGAACGACTAGCACATATGTGCAAGGGGAACCTTTACCTTTGCCTTTTTATTGTTGGGAGTAAACCTCTTTGAACTCTGTAAGATCCCATTTTGAGTAGACAGAGACAGGATTGGGTTGCAAATTAACACAAGTTCTTCCTTAAAAATGGGATAAAATATAGCTGGCACACATTTCTGCAAGTCGAGGGGCCAGAATCTCCCTTTTAATCAAAGCTACAACTGAGGAAGGGGGCATACAATATTTTAACAAGGGAGTGAGCTGTGCCTGACACCCTAAGGTTACGGCTCTATTTCTACACTTCTGTGAAGTCTCTCGCCTTTGTTTATCTAGTTCTTATAAATATAGCAATTTACTTGCAGCAAATGTGGGTAATTGTTTGCTAGAAGCCATTGATTTTGCATTCCACATTTCTCTGGTTTCAAATCCCCACTGAGATGCGGTTATAGCCTGTATCTATGATAGGGGAATCTGATATGCTATGAGCCCCTTTTCTGATTATTTTTTTAAAGATATTCCTCTCTTCATGGAATGTACTAATAATGCAGGATGGGTTGGACCTCACTGGTTAGCCTAGTGGTCCAAAGAGATTGCTGTTGTCTTGAGTGCCCACCCAAGGATGAGGGGATGAAGTCAGATCTATTATCATGAAAATGAGACACAATTATTTGCATCGCTCTGCATGATGACAATGGGATTTGTGTGATGTCATGGTGAGGGCTTGGTGCTCTCTGAGCTTGGTGGTTTTTCTTGAAGACGTTTCATTACCAAATTAGGTAACATCATCAATGCCAACATTCTACTTGTTCGGTCCATCTTGTCAACTTGGCTTCTATTAGACCAGGGTTGTCAAACTCAAGGCTCAGGGGATGGATCTGGCCTGCAGGGTGCTTAGATGTGGCCCGCGGGGCTGCCCAGGAAACAGTGAAGGACCGGTCCTCCTGAGCTCCGTTTTCACTGGTTGCAGGAGGCCATCACAGATGAAAACAGAGCTGAGGAGTCTGTTTTTGCTGGCAGAGCAGTTGGGCCACCACAGGTGTCCCTGACATGAGTAATGTTGAGCTGGCCACAGTCCCCTGAGGTCAAGACAACCCTGATACGGCCCTCAATTAAATTGAGCTCATGGGTTGGCCCATATTGCGATGACTCAGGGTACGTCCTCTCCAGTGGTGGGTTCCTCCCAGTTTGGCCTGGTTCAGCCGAGCTGGTAGCGATGACGATATGACGTCACCAAATCATTCTCTTTGTTCGGGAACTGGGCCCTCCTGCTCCTCGGTTATTCTTACCTTTTATTTGGTCCCGCCCCCAATCTATTCGCTGCCTCCCAAGTCCCAGCTGATCGGCTAGAAGGAAAAAAAAAACTGTTTAAACTCTTGCCGCAGGGCCACCCTACAGCTGATCAGTGTTAAAAGGCAGTATGGTGGTAGACCAGTGCCTCCAAAAACAAATGAGTAGACTGATGCCTCCAAAAACAAATGAGTAGACCGGAATGCTCCAAGAACAAATGGGTAGACCGGTACAGCTCTGCAAGCAGTTAAAAGCCTGGTAGACCTGTACCTCAGCTAAATCCTAAAGAATTGTCACATGGCCATCAAACCACGCACACAAAATAAGCCATGCCCACAGAACCAGTAGTAAAAATTTTAGAACCCACCCCTGGTCCTCTCCAATCTGAAGCTCACTTCCTGATTGCAGTTCAAAATATATAAGTTCATATGGGCAGCAGTAAAGTAATATAGTCCAAGAACTTCAATAATTCTTCAACAGGTTGTCCTCAATTTACAACCTGAATTGGGACTAGAATTTTCATTGCTAAGCAAGGTGGGCCCAATTGGATGATTTTCTTTTTTTTGCCATGGTTCTTGTTAAACAAATCACTGCACTTGTTAAGTGAATCATGTGGTCATTAAGGAAATCCAATTTCCCCATCAATTTTGCTGGCTGAAAAGCCAGTTGGGGTAGTGACGAACGGCAATCACATGGGGTTTTGCAACTGTCATAAATACATCTAGGTTGCCAGATTTGATCACATGATTGTGGAGAGGTCATAAGTGTGAAGACTGGCTGTAAATCCCCCCCTTTTTTTAGTGCTGTTGTAATTTTGAATGGTATATTAATGAGAATCTATCTGCTGCGAACTCTGCATTGGTGACAGGAAGGGCATCCGGCCAGTAAACAATCAGCTCCATTCTGTTGCCATGACTCCACCCCGATGCAAGGGATTACGGGGTCATTAAAAGACTAAACAAATGGTTGTAAATGAAGGACAACTTATCGCTGCTAGGTTGGCTACCATTCTTCTTCTTCTTCATTTTTTTTACAGTGGTAGCAGATTTTTAGTTATTAACTAGTTGGCTTTTATTGTTTTTATGGGTATCTTTTTGTTGGAGTTTTGTAGACTCCTCTGGACTTCATTAGGGAAGAGAAAGAAGAAGATCAATAAATATCTGCCTTGGCTGAAAATAATCCTGAAATGCAGAAGCTCTGTGGAATCTCCTTTATCCCCAGAAGCCAAAATAGGAACATTTCTAACATTCCCCAGGTCATGAAAGAAATTATACCGCTATTTGCAGTTTTATATATTCCTTGTTTTAAGCTCAACATTCAACCTGAAGGTGAACCACATTGGGTTCCACCAAGGGACTTACCTGAGGGAAATACAGTAAACAAACAGTAAAGAAAGCTGTACTGAATGTCTTACGAACCAATTTAGATCTTAACTGTAGAGGATTTCAGCTCAAATTCAGAAGGAGTGTCAGCAGGAGGAGTCGGAAACGATGGGGCAGCCAGGGAGAAAAGCAAAAGGAAGCGAGAGAATGAGGAAAAGGGACTGAGGAAGGAAGGACGAAAAGAAAGAAATGATGGCCACTTCATTGGCTGTTTAGGCAGTCCTTGACTTACAACGGTAAGTCAACAGTGGTATTTAGTCCGTTTAGACCGATTCGGGTCAACCAGTAGTGGAGACCGCGGGTGGGTCTGCCCACCTACCCCACTGTTCTATTTAGCCACGTTTTCTAAGCCACACGCATACGTGCAAGCCACGTGCCCAAGCAAAACGCATGTGCAGAAGGCACGTACTCGCGCGCAAAGCGAGTGTGTGTGGGTGTGAGCATTTCTGGTGTGTGGCAAACCAGCGGAAAAAATACGTGAAACCCACCTCTGCTTATGACAGTTCGTTTCGTGACCGTTAGAAATGATAAACACCACGAGATGAAGCGATAATTAGGAAGATACTAAATTGTGCAGAAACGGATAGACTTACATTTAATAGAAAGAAGATACAGAATATTATCAAACATCATGGCATTTATTTTACCAGTGGTTGGGAAAAAGGAGTTGCCCCATTGACTGTGCTGGTGGGAAGCCCACCAGAAAGGTTGCAAAGGGTGATTCCCATCACCCTGGGACACTGCAACCATCTTGAATACATTACTATTGGATGTGTCCCATGTTGATCATGGGACCTTGGAGATGTCCGTCCATTGTGAGAGTAACTGGTTATAAGTCACTTGTTTCGGTGCCAATGGAAGTTCGAAGGTTTGCTAAACAAAAGGTTGTAGGTCAGGGGTTTCAAACTCGATTTCATTGAGGGCCGCATCAGGGTTGTGTGACCTCAGGGGGCTGGAGTGGTGTGGCCAGAGTGGACGTGGCCAATTCAATGTCATTCATGTTGGGGCGCTTGTGGTGGCCTGAGCGCTCCATCAGAGAAAACGAGCTCCTGACATGGATGGGCTTCAGATCCTTTAGCAATGGGTTTGCTGGGTAGGCGTGGCTATGGTGGGTCAGCTAGGCCACCAGCACCATGGCAGGGGGGATGTTTTTCACCCTCCCCAGGCTCTGGAGGCTTTTCTTGAGCCTCTGGGAGGGCGAAAACAGCTTCTCCTGGGTTCCGAAGGCCCTCTGGAGGCTGAAAATAGGCCTGTTTCTGGACTTTCAGAATCTCCGATAGGCCCATTTTTTACCCTCCCAGACCTTCCACGCAGTCCTTGCACTTACCTTGAATGATGAACAGGCTATGTGGAGACTCCTGGGAGGGGCCGGACAGTGTGGGTGTGGCCAGCCAGGGGTGGCATTTGGGGGTTTGCCAAACTCTGGCGATCCTTGGCTAGAGGATTGCCCAAACCCTGCCGAACCTCCAGAAACCCACTTCTGGCTCCTGAGCTCCGTTTTCGGCTGAGACAACCACCTGCAACCCTCTGCCAGTGAAAACGGAGGTCAGGAGGATCCACATGCCCCTCCTGAGCTCCATTTTTATCGGCAGAGGCACTGTGGGCCAGTCTTTCGCTATTTCCAAGGCAACCCCACGGGCCAGATCTAACCAACCCATGGATCTAGCTCCTGGGCCTTGAGCTTGTCATCCTGTTTTAGGTCAAGGACCATCTGTACTGTTGAAAGTGTACATTTCTCAGAAGCTTTTCGAGATGTCTATATCATGTCA
Source organism: Masticophis lateralis (assembly GCA_030761175.1). Classification (NCBI taxonomy): domain Eukaryota; kingdom Metazoa; phylum Chordata; class Lepidosauria; order Squamata; family Colubridae; genus Masticophis; species Masticophis lateralis. The sequence continues at coordinate 7,275,943 of JAUDYJ010000010.1, read as the reverse complement.
GTTCCTAAAGCTGGAGGAAACAATTGACTCAAGTTTGCGATTTACAAACAGGGAGGGGAAAAAAAAATGAGACGCGTCTCACTTACACACCGGTGCACTTTATGTTTGCAAATTGAGCAGCATCGTTGATTGCTGCTCGGAGGGAACACTTCTAATATATCAAGAAGCGGGGAAGAATAAAGATAGATTGGGACAGTTTCAAATTACAGAGCAGGAAGCAAGCTGATCATTAGTGTTCATTACCAAGCGAAAGCAATTTTCGGGAGGGCAGGAAAGCAGGTGTCCCAACCTGCTAGCATTAACGCAGCCAAACCCAGGACCCTTTTAAATCCATCACTTCTAAAATTAAGTAGTGGAGCAAAGTCAAGATATCAATCCTCAAGCAATCCCTCTTCTAGAAAAGAAGACTGCGTCAATCTATTCTCCAAAGCAGTGGTAGAATTCAATTTTTTTTACTACTGGTTCTATGGGCATGGCTTGGTGGGCATGGTGTGGCTTAGTGGGCGTGGCAGGGGAAGGATACTGCAAAATCCCCATTCCCACCCCATTCTGGGGCCAGCCAGAGGTGGTATTTGCTGATTCTATGAACTACTTGAAATTTCCACTACCGGTTCTCCAGAACCTGTCAGAACCAGCTGAATAGCACCGGTTAAGTGCATTTTTTGTTTCATTTTGTTTCATTTTAAGTGAATCATTGCCGTTGTTAAATTAATACCACAGTTGTTCAACTAATCTGCCTTTTCCTGTTGACTGTGCTTGTCGGAAGGTCGCAAAAGGGAATCACATGAACCGCGGGACCGTCATAAATATGAGTCAGTTGCCAATCATCTGAATTTGATCACATGACCATGGAGATGCTGCTCCAGAGTACCTGAAGGCAGAATAAGAAGCAATGAATAGAAAGTAATCAAGGAGAGAAACAACCTAGAACTAAGGAGAAATTTTCTAAAAGTGATAACAATAAACAATTAACAGTGGAATGACTTGCCTCCAGAATTTGTGGGTGCTTCATCGCTGGAGGTTTTTCAGAAGAGAATGGACAGCCACTTGTCTGGAATAGTGTAGGGTTTCTTGCTTGTGGAGAGGGTTGGGCTAGAAGACCTCTTAGGTCCCTTCCAAGGTCCCATGTATCTGTGGAGGATTGGTGTGCTTGTGTGGGTGTATTTGTGCGAGAGGGAGATGGTTTGAAAACTTGCCCTTTCAAAAGTGTGCATATTCTGCAAACTGGCAAATCATTTGCATTTAACCTAGGTCACAAAGGGTGAAAGCTTGTTTGCGTAAAAGGAATCCACTTGAATCCTTGACATTTTATACAAAGCGGTATTACGTTTTCCAACTTCAAATGCTGCAGGTAACGATGAGAATGGAGCTGAGAAGTCTATGGCTCCCTGTGTCCGTCATAATCTAGAAAGAGAAAGAAAAGAAAGAGAGGAAGGAAGGAAGGAAGAGAAAGAAGAATAGGGAGGGGGAAGGGAAGGAGGAAGGGAAGGAAGGAAGAAGAATAGAAAGAGGGTGGGGGAAGGGACGGGAAGGGAAGAAAGGAAGGAAGAAAGAAAGAGAGAAAGAAGAATAGAAAGAGGGAGGGGGAAGGGAAGGAGAAGGGAAGGAGAAGGGAAGGAAGGAAGAAAGAGAGAAAGAAAGAATAGAAAGAGGGAGGGGGAAGGGAAGGGAAGGAAGGAAGAAAGAGAAAGAAAGAATAGAAAGAGGGAGGGGGAAGGGAAAGGAGGGAAGGAAGGAAGTAACAAAGAAAGAAAGAGAAAGAAAGAGAAAGAGAAAGAAAGAAAGAAGAATAGAAGGGAGGGGGAAGGGAGGAGAAAGGGAAGGGAAGGAAGGAAGAAAGAAAGAAAGAGAGAAAGAAAGAATAGAAAGGGATGGGGAAGGGAAGGAAGGGAAGGGAGGGAGGGGGGAAGGGAGGAAGGCAGGAAGGAAAGGAAGGAAGGAAGGAAGATAGAAAGGAAGGAAGGAGGGAAGGATGGAAGGAAGGAAGGAAGGAAGGAAGGAAAATTTCCAATAAATTCTGAACTTCAATCTCACACATGGCAATTTTTTTTTGAGACATAGGAGTTCGCTAATTGACTCCGATTAATCCATTTGTAAGACGAAAGAGTTGGGAGCAATTTCTCTGAAGGGCCGGAGGAAGTGGGGGCAGGGTTGAGTGGGATCAGGTGGGGAAGGCAGAGAGTGATGAGAACCACAACGGCTGCTGAAGGTACCTTTGATCTGAAACTCTAAGACTTGCCAATTATCTTTTATTGCGCTGTTGCACTGAAGCCTCTCGCCTTGTCTTTCTTTCTTTTCTTTTTTCCTTCTGGCAGTTCTCTCATCAATTTTCTGATGAAGAAGAACCCTGCTCTGCTTAGCGTCTGTCTTTGCAGGCTGGTGTCAGTAGCTGGGTCTCCGAATGAGGTTGGGGCAAATGGCTGTCGGCTTATTGCTGAGAGTCTGCAGGGGAAACTGAGACGGGAAGCTTTGCGTCTTGCAATCTCGAAAGTCTTTGCATGTCTTCTCCTCTCTACCAAATCTCTCTTCGGCAAAATTTACACTCCACTTCCAAATATGTTGACTGACCTGGAAACAATATTGATCTGCTCCTACCTGGGCTTGTAGGCTTTGAATTTAATCCAATAGATTTTTTTTTTTAAGCCCTAAATCTCCTATGTGGAGTGGTATTTATTTATTTATTTATTTATTTATTTATTTATTTATTTATTTATTTATTTATTTATTTATTTAAATTTTTGTACCACCCTTCTCCCAAAGGACTCAGTAAAACACACCCATATACAAAATTTAAAAACAGTTTAAAAACATATTAAATAATTTGGCCCCAATGTATTAAAAATAAACCAACAGTTAAAATTCATGTTTAGGCCATCCCAGCTTGTTGGAATAAAAACGTCTTGAGGGCACGGCGAAAGGTGCGTCGGTCAGGGATCATCCGTATCTCCGGGGGCAAATCGTTCCAGAGGGCAGGAGCTCCCCACAGAGAAGGCTCTCCCCCTGGGGGTTGCCAGTCGACATTGTTTGACCAACGGCCCTCTGAGGAGTCCCTCTCTGTGGGAGCGTATTGGCCAGTAGGAGGCTGTCGGTAGCAGAAGGCCATCTCATAAGTACCCAGGTCCTAAACCATTTATTCCCAGATATCTTTATTCAGGATTGTAGCCATAGAGTAGCTTTGCCCACAAGAAGAAACTAGAAGAGAGAGAAAAATGTGCCACCTTTACTTCTTGAGTACAGGAATTACATAGGAATCCGTGGAGGGATTCAAATTTTTTTTACTACCGTTTTTGTGGGTGTCGCTTGGTGGGCGTGGCATGGCTTATGGGCATGCCTTGTGGGCATGGCTTGGTGGTGTGGCAGGGGAAGGATACTGTAAAATCTCCATTCCTTCCCCACTCCAGGAAAAAGTTACTGCAAAATCCCCATTTTCTCCCGATCACCTGGGACTTGGGAGGCAGAGAATAGATGGGGGCGGGGCCAGTCAGAATTTTTATTACCGGTTGTCCGAACTACTCAAAATTTCTGCTACCGGTTTTCCAGAACTGGTCAGAACCTGCTGAATACCACCTCAGATAGGAATGTGTAACACAAGAAATCTCTAAGGACAATTACTAGCCCAACCTACTTCATAGAGAACAGAGAAGAAGGTGGTATAAATCAGGGTTTTCCAAAATGGTCAATATTGACCTCCTCCCAGGGCTGATGAACAATCCATGATTGTTTGTTGTGATTATGGTTAATTGCACAATCATCCAGAGGTTTAGACTGGATCTGGCATTTTTGTCCACCTACCTGGTCTTTCCCAAGGACCTGGGATGAGCAGATGTGGTTGTTTCATGGTGTTAGAGGTATCAATCCAGAATGTAAGCTGTTCCAGGTAAAGCTGCCTTTTGCAATTGACTGTTGGTGATTTTGTCAATCCCGACGGTGTTCAGCTGTTGCTCCAGATGTTTTGGGATTGCACCCAAGATGCTTATCACTCTTGTTACTATCTTTGCTTTCTTTTGCCACTGTGGTAATACTTCCACTTCTTCGTATTTTGTGATTATAACAATCATTATACTATTAGTTAAGTTAATATTTATTACATTCTTTTTATACAATAAATATAGGCTGAGTCAAGGTTGACTCAGCCGTCCATCCTTTCTAAGGTAGGTCAATTGAGGACCCAGTTTGTGGGGGCAATAAGCTGACTTTGTATAAAATATACAAAAGTATGAAGGCTATTGCTTAACGCATTGTAAGCCGCCCTGAGTCTCCGGAGAAGGGCAGCGTATAAATCTAATTAAAAAAAAAAAAAGTTTGGGAATTGATGAATAATTTTATGATCCATAAAATTTAGGCAGCTCAAATTCACCCATCTTAAAGCTGTCATGGTTAAGAAACATCACATTAAGAATGTCTATGGCAGGGGTCAGCAACCTTAAACACTCAAAGAACCATAAAGGTCCTAACCCCGGTTTAATTCTGGAGCCGACCGGAAGTCCAGTTCCCCCACCATAGAGTCTCTTCCTAGCTCAGCCTCCTTTTTCCTCTACCTGTCCTAATCAAAGCCCTATCAATTGTGAAGCCGACTGACAACAGGGAGCCGCAGCAGAGGGATGAAAGAGCCACATGCGGCTCCAGAGCTGTGGGTTGCCGATCCCTGGTCTATAGAGATTCTCAGCAGTCCAGGTCATGGTTGTCCCAAAGGTGCTTTTTTCAAGAGGCAACTGGACATTCTTGGCTTTTCCTTGAAGATGTTTTGCTTCTCGTCCAAGAGGCTTCCTCAGTTTGCATTCGGAACATGCAAAGAATTCAGAAGTGGCCCTTCATAAAGCCTGCAGGAATGAACTTCTGCCCTGGACATCTTAAAGCTGCTGAATTCATTGGAAAGAATCAGCACGGCTGAATTCAAAGGCTGTCCTTGCCTGCTTGTGTATGTATGTGAGTGCAAAGCTTGGACTGCTGACAAAACAAAGTGCAGATAGCCCGAAGGAATGCTTTGCTCTCATTACCATGTTTTGTGATGAGGGACTTCTGGATGGTGTGTGTGATATATGCATGCACTTGCTCTCTCTCACACACACCACCTGGGCTATAAGGAGATGAAATGGTTAATCCACTTATATTATAAATTGAGGTCATGGACACAGAAACAGCAACAGGAAGAGGACAACAATGCCTTTATCAGTGACAAGAATTGTGATAGGATCTTTGACAAGATTATTCATTTACTGTTATTTATATTTATTAAGAAAATTTATATGGCTACCCAGCTCACTCTTGGTGATTCTGGGTAGCTTACAAAGATAAAAATCCAGGACAGAAAAACAAGAAACCAGTGACCACAAACGGACCAGCCACTTGATGGGCTCCATAGCACTCTGCTGGCAGAACTTCAGAGGTGGTGGAGAGAGTATCAAAATGAGGGTCAATCTTATCTATGCAGGGATGATGTTCCACAAAGAGGGAGTCACCACTGAGAAGGTCCTTCTTCTTGATGGACTGCAAGATCGACATCCTTAAGAGAAGGGACCCATGGCATTCCTTCCTTCCCTGCCTGGTAGGTCAGGTAAATGTGATCGGGAAAAGACGGTCCTTTGAATCGCCTGGTCCCACACCATGTAGGGCTTTGGAGGTGACAACCAGTACTTTGAACTGGACCCAGAAGCAAATCAGCAGCCACTCTGTGCAGCTTCAGGAAGAGAGGTGACACATCTGGAAATCTGGCCTTGAACAAAACCATGTGGGCTTTTGCATTTTGAAGCGATTTAAGTTTGTGGATATTTTTCCAGGGCAGTCCCATGCAGAGAGCATTGCAACAGTCAAGATGGGAGATGACTAGGACGTGGAGTAATTATCAGCAGGGATTGTTGGTCCAGGAAAGGGCACAACTGATGTACAAGCCCACAGTTGCACAAAGGCCCTCCTAAGCCAGATCAAGATCGTTACTATGAATAACAACAACAGCATACAAAAGACACTGCAAATTGTGCAAAAAAATTATACCTTTGGAACGGAGAGCTCTTTCTTTGCGGCATATGTTTGTCTTCTGTCCATCGAGAGCTATCTTGCCTTATCCAGATGTGATGGACCACAGCTTCCATCATCCATCCCAGCCAGCATTTGTTAAGCGACGGCACTGCCTGTCAGTGGTTTGAGAAAACCTGCTTCAGAGAATCCCATACTGCTTGAGATGAAGCTTCTGACTGGGTGGCTTTATTTAAATTCTTTTTCTTCTAGTATTCCTCTCTTGTTTTCCTTCTGAGCGGCTTCACCGGAAGGATCTCCGGGGGCAAAGAGGAAACGAATGCCACAGCTGGCTTCTCTGAAACTCCCACCAACTCAACGATGCAAAGTTATTTTAATTTCCTTGCCATAATTTTATTTGCTCTCCTAGGGCTTCCATGCTTCATGGAGCAACCCAGAGACGCCCTGCTAATTATTATGCAGTCCCTGAAAAATTGTTCTTTTTTATTATTCTTTTAAAAAAAAGAGCTTAATGAAGGGCTGGAGCTATGTTTGTGTTCAGGGTTTCAAGCAGCATCCATAAAAAAAGGCATACACAAAACATTGCCGAAGATGAAGGAGGAGCGGGAATGGCAGAATTAAGAGATTATTTTATATAAATGGGGGAACTCAACATTTTGGTTTTGCATATTTTTTTTAAGGGCTCACTGTGGAGAAGGAAGTCCCCTCTCTACCCAGTGACCATCCATGTATAATTCAGAAAAGTATTTGTAGTGTCTGTGTTTCATGGAACATAATTGTGGGATCTTCTTTCTGCCAATTTTTTTCATCTTATTTATTTCATCAAGCATGTATTAGATAAAAGATATAACTATAAACATGATTATGAATACATGAAATGGATACGAATAAATGGGGACAGTAGGACAGGGACGGAAGGGACGCTGGTGCACTTATGCACGTCCCTTAAAGACCTCTTAGGAATGGGATGAGATCAACAGTAGACTAACAGTAGTCTAAGGTTAAATTTTTGGGGGTTTGGGGAAGAAACCACAGAGTCAGGTAGTGCATTCCAGGTATTGACCACTCTGTTACTGAAGTCGTATTTTCTGCAATTAAATTTGGAGCGGTTTACCGTAAGTTTGAATCTATTGTGTGTTTGTGTATTGTTGTGGTTGAAGCTGAAGTAGTCATTGACAGGTAGGACATTGTAGCAGATAATTTTATGTACTACTCTTAGGTCAGACCAAAAATGACAAAGTTCTAAATTGCCTAAGGCCAAAATTTCATGCTTGGTGACTTAAAGTATTCTGTTGCGAGCAGAGGAGTGGAGGACTCTTTTCGTGAAATACCTCTGGACTCTCTCAATTGTATTAATCTCCGATATGCAGTGTGGGTTCCAGGCAGATGAGCTGTATTCAAGAATTGGTCTGGCAAAAGTTTTGTATGCCCTAGTTTGCAGTTCAATATTACTGGAGAAGAAGTTATGCAAGATTAGGTTAACAACTCTTAATGCCTTGTTGAGAATGCTGTTACAGTGAGCTCTGGCACAATAATTTTGAATTATTCAGCCAGATTGCCTGCTTTAAGGAAGATTGGAAACTGGCTTCCATTCCTCACCATTCAGTCAGAACTGAAGAGGCTTCTTGGATGAGGAGCAAAATGTCTTCAAGGAAAAACAAAGTCCAGTTGCTTTTCGAAAAATCACCTTTGGGACAATCATGACCTAGGTGACTGAGAGTCTCCCTAGACAAGAGACACATAACTAGTTATGGGAAAGGATTGATTCATCACCTCCCATTTTTCCAAGCCACCAGTCAATGAATAACTTCAATTTCATTGATGAAAGTGGGACGTATCTGTCACCCTCTGCAGAGAATCAGGGCAATATTTCATAGATAAGGAATAGGGCGAGTGTCATTCTTTGCATCTCTCCCACCGGCTCCATTTCTCAGATGCCAAACTGATATGCAATGTTTATTTTTCCTCCCTAAACTCATAAAAAAAAAATAATTCAGCAGTTCAATCTATGAACCCTTATCTCGTGGCATCCCACATGCTACGGTTAGCTCTTGATCATTCATCATTCTGATCACTCCCCTGTGTGAACAAAGTAACGGATCAATCCTCTATTGCTTTGCTTCTTGCCCATCCCTCCAGACCTCGTGGTTCATCTTAACATCTTAAAAATATAAAGAAACCACCCAGCCCTCAAATACTGAACACATACATGGATGAAGGAAAGGGCTGCTCATTAATCTCTGCAGAAAACCCTGATGTGACAATACTTGATGGCAGTGGTGAAATCTGAACTAGTTTACTACCGGTTCCTGGCTGCGCATGCGCGCAGTGCATGCCAAAAGGAGGCATGGGCGTGCGGGGAGGAGATCAGCTCTGGTGAACAATCTTTTTTTTTTTTTTTTAAATTTTTAAAAGCATTTTTTTAACAACCTATTCGGCCAAATAGGTTGTAAAAAAAAATGTTTTTAAAAGTAAAAAAAAAAAAGTCTCTGATGGTCACGCGGCTCAGCTGGGATCGTCAGAGACTTTTTAAAAACTTTTTAAAAGCATTTTTAAAAGAAGTGGCAAGCGGGCGACCAGGAGATTGGGTGGGCATGGGTGGGGGAGGGGCAGGGATTTTTGCTATTGGTTCTCCAAACCACTTGCCACCATCGCTACCAGATCGGCTGATCCGGTCCGAACTGGGAGCATTTTACCCCTGGTTGAAGGTTATATTGGCATTGTTTAAGTTCTTCAGCCTCTGTCATGCCCCCATCCGAGCTAGAATTGGAGCTGAAGGAAATTAAGGGGTGGCTTCGTTGGCTTTGGAGGAGAATGGGGAGGAGCAGGCCCAGTCAGGCCAGGGCCTTTGAGGATTGGGATGGCTTGTAGGCAGGGAGGAAGGGGGACAGGATGACCAAGAGAGGCTAAGCAGTGAACATGAGAGACCGAGCTCAGGCGATGAGCAAGGACCACCCCCTTCCTGATCCTCAAGCACGGAGAGTGGAGAGAAGGTGAGAACAGGGCAGACTGACCTGACTACTCAGGAGGAGAGTGCCTTGTCCCTCTTCACAAGGCACACCTGGGGACTGAGCCTTAAGGAGACACTGTGGGGAGGGGCATTTGTCAGGAATAAACACTGAATTCCTGAAGTATTGAGTGCCGACGTTTGAACTTTCCTGGATTCCTTACATTCTTTCTGGATTTCTTGCTTTGCAGCCATGGTGCTCATAGCATTGGACTGGACTATTTGCAGCCAGAGGCTGCTTGAGGTGTGTGTGCATGTCATCACTTTGCTCTGGGTCTTGCCAGAAATGTGGGAGCGTTTGAGGAAATTTGGAGCAATAAAGGAGCAGTTTGAACTGCCAGCTGCCTAGGTTACCTCTGTGCCGTACCCCGGCTCTTTCTGACATCAGAGAAGCTAAACCAGTGGCAGGCCAGCATAAGTGGCTATGTGAGGTCAATGTCGTTGCTTGATCAATCTGCTCAAGAATTGGTCCTTATGCTGAAACCAATACGAAAACTCAAAAGCAGCAAAATATAGCTGAAAATACAGGCCCAAATCCCAGCTTGGACTTTTGATAGAACCCTAGAAGTAGGAGGCTTTAAACTAATCTAATCCTACATCAGTCCAGAAGAACAGACACCGATGCTGCTTCCAGAAGAAAATTGGTATATAAATGCAGCAATTAGAATCATTGGTCTAGAAAATAATTTTAAAAAGTAAGTTTTAATTGTTATTTATGACAATTAAAACTTGGCTCATGGTTTCAATGTAAATCTGTAGGCTTTCTTGGAAAATAATAATATGAAAATAGGAACCGCATCCAAGACTTTGTGAGGATAAGTGCCTAAAGAAATGATAATGATAGAAGAGAATATTTTACTTCAGGGTTGGAGTACTTAGTGCTCTCAGAGCTTGTCTTCTTGCAGAGGGAGTGTGGACTTTGCTCTTTGTTTAATATACTAGTAATTTGCCCGGTGAGTGTTGGTGGCAGTGTTCTTGGTGATTCCTTGATTAGGCTGTTGTTTACTATTTGATTGTTTGGAAGTTCCTTGATTGGGATATTGTTTACTGCTTGATTGGTCATCTAGTATTAAACTTCGTGTTAATCTCTGGTTATTTGGGTGTTGTATATAAAAAGTATATAAAAAGACAGTTCGCCTCACTCACTGGTGCTGCTATCTAGATAGATCAGTGGTGGGATTCAAATTTTTTTACTACCGGTTCTGTGGGTGTGGCTTGGTGGGCATGGCAGGGGAAGGATACTGCAAAATCTCCATTTCCACCCCACTCCAGGGGGAAGGATACTGTAAAATCTCCATTTCCACCCCACTCCAGGGACAGAATATTGTAAAATCTCCATTTCCACCCCACCCCACTAACCTGCTTTCCAGCTCTGTGTGCAGGGCAACAAAAGAAAACCCAGCCGATCAGCTGGGACTCAATCAGCTGAGACTCCAAGGGACGGTTACTGCAAAATCCCCATTTCCTCCCGATCAGCTGGGACGCGAGAGGCAGTGAATAGATGGGGGTGGGGCCAGTCAGAGGTGGTATTTGCTGGTTCTCTGAACTACTCAAAATTTCCACTACTGGTTCTCCAGAACTGGTCAGAATCGGCTGAATACTACCTCTGAGTTGGGCAATGAAACAAACTGGAAAAAAAATCTAAGCTGAGAGAGAACCAAAGACCCAACTTCTTGCGCCATATCCATCATTGGACATTGGCGATTATGTTGGCAACCTTAATTTTATCAACAACCGCATGAAAAGGTATTGTTGAGTTTTGTCCAAACCAGGCCCTTACATTTTGAAGCCATGATGTTCTTCTTCTGCCTGGACCGCATTTGCCTTCAACCTTCCCTCGAGGATTAAGTGAAGTATATTAAGTGAAAGATCCCACAGAAATGGTAAAGGTTTGATGGAAAACAACGTAAATAGAAAGAAGGGAAAGGATTATAACATCATCTCATTATCTAGTGGTAAACAAAGGTTTTACAAAAGGCTAGGCTGGCCTGGCAGCCATTTTGTAAAACCACCGGTAACATCCTTACAATGTTTCAAGCAAGACGTCAGCAGAGTTTCTGAACCATTTCAGAATCTGAGCTCATCATCAATACCTGGACTGGACTAGAAGACCTCCAAGGTCTCTTCCGGCTCTATTCTGATTCTGATTCGTCTCTAACCTCACAGAAGCCGAGCGAATCATAGCTGGGCAGCAGCATCTCTTGGAGGAAGCTGGGCATGGAAGTTCTTTCCTCATTATTGATGCTTCTCTAAGAGGATCCTTCACTCTGAAAAGGTCATCCTAAGCCATTCTGATGACTCCCAGTGACTTCATGGGCACTTTCACCTCATTAATCCCGCCAGCCAGCGCCAAAGGGATCTCCGCTCTTCATTAGAATAACATTTCTTTTCACTTTGCAGTGAAGGCATCATTATAGCTTTGACCAAACGGGAAGCAGAACACAAAAGACAGTCTTTTTTTTTTTCTTTAATGAGACTTCATAAGCTGCCCGACGATGGGAAGGGGGTGCTCCTTCTCCTTGTTCTTCAGAGAGCTCTCTGACAATGAATTAGAGGCATTTTACTTGATGGAAGGAAGAGGGGTGGGAGTGGGGGGAAGGCCTTCGCAGAGGAGGAAATCGTCAGCAAGCACAAAGTGCGTCCCACACCTCCAGCTCCTTTGTTGCCCAAGCCATCAGCCTTCAGATGTACAAGAATCTTGGCGGCGAGCGGGGTGTGTGTGAAGAATTTGCTAAAATCTGCTCACCAGACCGGTGACATTTTACAACACTGTGCAGTCTTCTCTTTTGCCCTCCTTCAGGAAAGGAGAAGGACAACAGGCCTGCGTGTGATGGTTGCTGCTACCTCTACAACTTTATAATTGGGTCCCTTCTGGCTAAAATGGAATGCCTCGATCCATAGTTACGTGAGCTTCACGCGATATCTCACCTTGCACGGATGTGAAAAGCACATCAGGTAGAAGGGAGCCAATCTAACATTTATTTATTTATTTATTTATTTATTTAGTTTGTCAAACATGCGCGAGATAACAGGTATGAGTATAAACATGGAGATGAACACAGGAAATGAGTACGAGTATATGGGGACAGTAGGACAGGGATGGTAGGCACGCTGGTGCGCTTATGCACGCTCCCTTTACGGACCTTTTAGGAATGGGCTGAGGTTCACAGTAGACAGTTTAAGGTTGAAGCTGTGAGGGTTTGAGGCTGTAACAACAGAGTCAGGTAGAACATTCCAGGCGTTGACCATTCTGTTGCTGAAGTCGTATTTTCTGCAATTGAGTTTGGAGCGGTTTCCCTTGAGTTTGCATCTATTGTTTGCCCACGTATTATTGGGGTTGAAGCTGAAGAAGTCGTTGACCGGTAGGATGTTGTAGCAGACAATTCTGTGTACTATACTTAGGTAATACACTTAATATTATACTTAACATTAACTGCCTGACTCTGTGGTTTCTTCCCCAAACCTCCAAACCTTTAAGCTTAGACTGTCTACTATCAACCTCATCCCATTCCTAAGTGGTCTGTAAGGGGCGTGCATAAGCGCACCAGCATGCCTTCTGTCCCTGTCCTAATATTCCTTTTTACTCTTACTCTTTTCATGTATTCAAATTATGTTTATATTTTTACCTGTTATCTTATATATGCTTGACAAATAAACTTATGATTATGATTATTATGATTATGACTAGAAGACCTCCAAGATCTATTCTGATTGATTTTATTTTCACTCAGAGGTAGTATTTACTGGTTCTCCAAACTCCTCAAAATTTCCGCTAGCGGTTCTCCAGAACTGGCCAGAACCTGCTGAATACCACTTCTGGTTATGATGTCTGGGCAGGTGGGCGGAGCTTCCTGCTCCTGGCGCTACCAGATCACGTGATTCGGATAGAGCCGGCTGAATTTCACCACTGGTGGAGAATGATATGTTAGGGCTGGGCAGTATTTTGGATTCTTTTTGGAACAGGTGATTCAGAATGCAAAGGAATGCAGACATAAGATCTGACTGGGGGACTTATGAAAATAACTGCTTCCCATAACTATATACCTTCTGTACACCTCAGTTGCTTATGTCACTTGGAGTCAAAATGGCAGCCACAACACCTCAATTGGAAGTTCTGCTTCTTTTTTATGTTCATCATATACGCAAGGCACATAAGCAATAGGGAGAGCTTTAGTGGCATCATTGTGGCTTCCATCCTGAGTTTTTGCCCATACGCTGTGGACAATCTTGCTGGAAATTGATATAGCTCAGTGGTGAAATCCTCCGCGGTTTGCCACCGGTTTGCTACCTATGCATGCGTGGTGCATACCAAATGCACGTTACACACACTGTGCATGCACACGCATAGTGCACACCAAATGCGTGCTTTGCGCAGAAAAAGGAGGCTTAAGAAGGTAAGTAGAGCAGCGAGGGAGAGAAAGCTGTGCCACCCGATTTAGACTCGCTAGAAGGCAGGATCTAGTGAATAAAATCGCTTGGCACAGCTGATCGTTGGAAATACCGGTTCGGAGGATAGCATTTTTTTATTACCAGTTCACCCGAACTGGTAGCTTTTATTACTACTGGTTCTCCCAAACCGGTGTGAACCGGTAGCATTTCACCCCGATATAGCTGCTTTAATAAGCCACAGTAATGTGCTATGTCCCTACCCTACCCTTATCTGTCATGAACCCATCTTCCAACCTGAATGAAAAACACTGCTCAGCCTTGCTTTTATACTCTCCCAATATCAGAAGTAATGCACTCAATTATTAGATTTTTAAAAATCTTTTATTGTATTGGTCTTGGCTTGAAGCTATTGTACTTCTTCTTTTTTTTTTTTTAAAAAAAGTATAAGTTGATATAAAATATCTCCAGTAAACAGTTAAATAAACAGAATGGAAAGTCAGATGAATATGTAACAGGCATTAAATTTGTGAAGACATTGCTTTATTTATAGAAGTCTCCTAGAAGAAGAGGGAGAAGAGATAATAATTGTGGAATAGTGAACTTAAATTATTCATTGTGACTTTTTTTCCCTTCAGAAAGTGGTATAGGCTTCAGAATCCATAGCCATGATGGGGTAGAAAACTTCCACGATTGATTCTTTTAAAATAATTGAAAATATCCATGGTCATGGACATTGTTACCCATTATAACTTTGAACCATTGTTAAACAAACAGTCATAAATTAAGGTTAATCTGAGCTGTGCTGTGTTGTTGCAATTATTACTTTACCTTCCTCCCCAAACCTGGAGCTTTTTAACCCAGAATTATCATTTCACCATCCTAAATTATAACCTCTGATGGCCCTCGCATAACGATGAACTTTCCTACACCCATCGTAACAGAGGTGTATCTGCTGGCATTTGGTATTGGAAAGGGAGTGCAAGGAAATGGATTAGTTTAAATCAAAGCATTCACAGAACATCATTTTTTAATTACAGTTACCTGTCCCTGGATGCGGGCTTTGCCAAAGAACCTGGGCTACATATAAATGAAATATATCAACTCCATCAATGAAGCGAGAGATTTTATAATGTGATTCATTGTTAATAAAACTGATTACTATGACAAGACTCCACTGCCACTGTCTGCAGTTGTCACATTTTGATTTATTGTGCTACCTGCATTTGGTTGGAAAGGACTAAGGATCGGTTAGAAAGAAAACGCACATAATGCTACAATGTCAACCAAGGCATAGATTCCACTTATGTGTTTTCAAAACTGCAGGGGAAAGCTCAGCGAAGGGGTGACGGAAGAAGATCCAGTGGTGTCAGTAGCTCAGGTGACATCATGAAGCTTGTCGCATCATATGTGATGTGAGTTGGTTATGTCACATCATAACCCATTCAATCCTGCAAGCCATTCCCAATGGACAGAACGCCTCCTTTTCTTTAGTTCGATATCCTGGAGTTTACAAATGTTTTCAGTTGCTTCCTACTATCGGTTGGATGCACCAGTGTTCCTTCTGATGAAAGAACACAGAAGGAAGAGGAGGAGGAGGAGGAGGAGGAGGAGGAGGAGGAGGAGGAGGTGATCCTTGATGTTCTCTGAACTTGGTTGTTTTCCTGTAGATGTTTCACTACCCAACTAGGTAACATCATCAATGCTAGAAGGAAGGGGGGTTTGAAGAGGAGGAGGAGGAGAAGGAGGAGGAGGAGGAGGAGGAGGAGAAGAAGAAGAAAAAGAAGAAGAAGAAGAAGAAGAAGAAGAAGAAGAAGAAGAAGAAGAAGAAGAAGAAGAAGAAGAAGAAGAAGAAGGTTTCAGATTCCACAGTAACCAGAATGCTTGTCTATTTGCAATATCGCAGCTGTAACTTGCATTGGTCTTCCAGATAATAGATGAAAATAACAGAATAACAGAGTTGGAAGGAACCTTGGAGGTCTTCTAGTCCAATCCCCTACACAAGGAGAAGACCCCCATGATGGCAAACCCATGGCACACGAGCCACAGGTGGCACCCATAGCCATATCAGTGGGCATGCGAGCTCAACTCTGGTGCGCATGCATGTGCCGGCCAGCTGATTTTCGGGCCTTCTGGGCCCACTGGAAATAGGGAAGCAGTCTGTTTCCTGCCTCCGGAGGGCCTAAGGGGTGATGGGGAAGGCTGGTTTTTCTCTCTCTCCAGCCTCCAGAGCCTTTCTAGGAGCTTGGGGAGGATGAAAATGGCCTTCCCGCCCCCCCAGAGACCCTCTGGAGGCCGGAAATGGCCCATTTGCCAACTTCTGGTGAGACCTACCAGGCCCACAGTGCCATCGTGTGCCAGGAGCAGGGGGGGCAGCAGGGGGGGGGGTCACACATGCATGTGCGGGGGCAGGGCGCATAGAATTATGGGTGTGGGCATATGTGCTTGTGACCCCCTCCCCCTCCCAGGTCCTGGCACACGATGGCAAAAAAGTTAGCCATCACTGCCTTATGCCATTCTGGACAAATGGCTATTCAATCTCTGAACTTAATGAACTGAAGAAGCTTCTTGGATGAAAAGCAAAACATCTTCAAGGAAAAACAAGGTCCAGTTGCCTTTTTCCAAAAGGTAACCATGATCTGGACGACTGAGAATCTCCCTAGATGCTCCATCCATTCTGTTTGTACTTGGCTGGATACTGCATTGGAAAAAGAAACTTTCAGATTACTTTCTGCAGAAATTTTAGAACATTAAACCCCAACTTTTATCAAGTCAAACACCCAACTGCCTCTCTCCTTACTGAAAAACAGGTTTGTTGTTTTTTTCCCAGATACAAATAAAGCTGCAGATAATATCCTATTGTCGGCACGATGATTTCTCTTATTAAAGCAAGCCAAAGTAAATTCCTTTCGGGCAATCGATTTGTTCTTCCACAATATGAAAACGAAAGACATTTTCTTTTGATGATGCGTCTTGCAATACCACCTTCTTTGGTTATTGCTTGGAATTGAAATATATACCAGTTTTTAATGGCTAGGCTTCTTTGGATGTGGTCTTCTAAGATCTTTTAAAAATAAAAAAAAAGTGGGCAGAACTAGATGAAAATAGAGATAGGCAAGTTCTAGGAAACTCATCTAAAAATATATCAGAAAACTGTCAATCTTTTTGTTTTTCCTAAAGATGCCTGCCTTTGTGCATTTCCCAGTGGCGTATTGCAGCATAGTCTAATAAAGCAAAGCATCTTCTAATAACTTTGAGAAGGTCTAGGAAAGTTATGCAGAGGCCCTACATTGGATGGAAAAGCAGAACCCAACCCTTTTGGAGTCTGGAAATGCCCAACCAGCTCAAGTCTTGCCTAGACAACCCTCCAGATTTGCCTTGCAAGGACTAACTTTCCGAAGGTTTAAAGAGGAAAAAGCGCAGAACAAATCCCAAGACTTTTGGGATGAGTTTTGGCAACCGAAGAGCTAGGGACAAAGAAAAATTCCAACAAAACAAGCCAGCCCAGAGGAGAAATAAAAGCCAAGACTGAATCAGAAGAGCTAGGAGACAGAATAACTAAAGAAAGCAGAAAGACATGCTTGGTCAAACAAGACTTAACTGAAACAACCAGCCTTCTTATAGTCCTTCTGGCCCAACAAGATCCATTGATGGATGGAGTCAAGTCCAGAGATGATCCATTGATAGTAGAGTCAAGTCCAGAGATGATCCACTGATGGGTAGAGTCAAGTCCAGAGATGATCCATTGATAGTAGAGGCAAGTCCAGAGATGATCCATTGATAGTAGAGTCAACTCCAGAGATGATTCACTGATGGGTAGAGTCAACTCCAGAGATGATTCATTGATGGGTAGAGTCAAGTCCAGAGATGATCCACTGATGAGTAGAGTCAACTCCAGAGCTCAAAGGTATCTTCCATCAACCCTCACCTTGTCCTGTATATCATCCTTAGCTTTGTCAAGGATCTTCTAAACTCCAGGCTTCTAATCTCTTATCCCTAGCTATTATTTATATATTTTGAACTCAGGTTGGGTAACAGCAATTGCCAAGGAGGAATTCAAAAACTCTTGGAACACAAATTTAGTTCTGTCCCTCTGCCACTGTTTAAGCGGTGCATCTGTTGTCAAAACAGGCCTTTCTGGGGGTGAGGGTGGGATTGGGGGTGATGTGAGCATCTTTAAACATGTTTTGCAGTAGTCCTTTTCCTATTGTCCTGTAAAGAATTTCTGTTAAGAGAAAATTGGTTCTCATTTTATTTTAACCCCATTGGCAGATCTTGAAATCAACCTAAAAGCAAAAAAAGAAGAGAAGATCAAATGATAGGGGTTTTTTTTTTGGTTAACAATCAAACATTTGAAACATTTAAATTGTGATAATTTTACAGGAAAAGGAAACCAAGCGTTTGTTTCTTTTCAAAAGGCATTCCAGATGCTTTTGAAGAACGCATATCAAAGTGGCTCATATAGAAATAGGCAGTAGGAGTACATACAAAAGAGAGGTTACAAAGGAAGGGAAAAACTGCAGGTGATCCGTGATATAACTTATTTCAAAGTTCCTAGCTGGGCACATGTAGCCTTTTCATGACTGAGCATTGCTATACAAGAATCAATGTCAGACTCCTCTATAATTCATTTGTCCATCTTCCTTTCCACCCATTGTCCTTACCGGACCTGAGTTCCAAACACCCTCAGCATGAGCAATAGCATTTCTGTCCCATAGAATTGATTTGCATTGTATCGCTTGGGAGTTGGGTAGATCGACTAAGATTCCCTGTTTTCTTCATTTGTGAAGCTGGGGGGATGGAGGCCATCAACAAATGTGCAGGATCCCAATTCAAACAGTGTCTGATTTTCATTCGCCAAATCCAAGCAATGTGTCACAACCAGAGGTGGTTTCTACTTACCTTTACTACCGGTTTGCAATGGGATCGTTTGCACAAAGGCTCACTTCGCTTGCTCACGTGCCTGTGCAGATTGCCATGTCAGCCCCCATTGCCGCCGGGCTGTCATTCCGGAGAGGAGGAGGATCATCATCGGCTGATCATGCCGCCTTGCTTCCTGGAATCAAAACAATCACAATAACGCCTCCTGCTTCCCCACCAGACACTCCCCATCATTTCCGGGGTGTTCTGTGTCCTCCAGCGCCATCAAACAAGCTGCCGCCCCTCAGCTGAGAGGTGGATGGAACCGTGCCTGCACAAAAGCTGATTCAACCGCCTTAGCCAGCATTAATGAGGGTTTCTCGGGGCTGACAGCCCTGGTTTTTTTGTTTTAAATTTAATTTATATGCCGCCCTTCTCTAGAGACTCAGGGCGGCTTACAATGAGTTAAGCAATAGCCTTCATACTTTTGTATATATCTGCTTAGTAGGGCTTCCGCCCTACTAAGCGGAATTCTTTTTTATACAAAGTCAGCTTATTGCCCCCACAATCTGAGTCCTCATTTTACCTACCTCGAAAGGATGGAAGGCTGAGTCAACCTTGAGCCTGGTGAGATTCGAAACTGCAATAATTGCAGGCAGCTGATGTCACTTTAACAACACTTAAACTGCTGCTTAAGCTGCTGCGCCACCAGGATTAAATTGCGATCCATGCCTGGATGGGGGGAGTGACTGAAACACACCAATCAATGCTGGGATATGGGGTGGAGTTAGAGGGCGGAGCAGATGGGCGGGGTGCACAGAGGATAAAAACGGTGATGGGAGCACACTAGGGTTAGAGCTGACAATATTTCACAGAAATGCTGGGTGATTGTTGGAACGTGCCGAATCTAGGAAGATAAACCTTTATTGCAATGCCATCTTGTGGTCTGGTGGTTTTTCTTCCACATCCTGACTCGGATCCTGACACACCAATGACAACATCCGGGGCGGTGGGCGGGGCCTCCTGCCGGTTTTACTACTGGTTGTTGAGAACCGGTCTGAGCCAGGGGCAACCCACCACTGGTCACAACCATAGCTTAAGTAGCATGATGGGACAATCATGAGCATGCGGTCAGAACATGGACTAGCAGAGTTGGAAGAGAACTTGGAGATCTTCTAGTCTAGTGTTGGCTAACCTTTTTGGTGCCGAGTGCCCAAAGTGTGTGTGTGTGAATGCATGTGCGTGTGCCGGAACCCCCAAAATGCAATGTGAGCCCCACCCCACATGTGCCCCACTCCCTGCTCATGCAAGGAGTGCTGCCCCTCACATGTGGGGCAGAGACCCAAAGACCAGCTGGCCAGCGGAAGGCACACACTCATGGGAGCTGGGCTGGCATGTCCACAGAGAGGGCTATGCATGCCATCTGTGACACCTGTTCAATCCCCTGCTTGAACAGGTGTCCCTGTAGCATTTCAGACAAATGGTTGTCCAGTGTCTTTTTGAAAGTGTCCAGTGATGGAGCACCCACAACTTCTGAAGACAAGCTATTCCATTGGTCGATTGCTCTAACCGTCAGAAATTTTCTCTTTCATTCTAGGTTGCTTCTCTCCTTGATTAGTTTCCATCCATTGTTACTTGTCTTGCCTTTGGGTGCTTTGGAAAATAGTTTGACCCTTCCCCCCTCGTCTTTGTAGGAGCCCCTATATTTTTTGTGTAGTAAACCTCTCTGTTTGTACTTCTTCATAATTAGTATTTTGAGAAATGCCAGCATCTGTAACCTTCTTCTTCTTCTTTGTTCCGTGAATATTTCTAGACTATTTCAGGTTCTGTCACTGACTGGTACTTTGATAATGCCATTTTAATTACGGTTAACTTTTTTTGAAGTGGAAAAGACATTACAGAACATCTCATCCTTGATCATACAGACGCCTAGCAACTATAACATTCTTGAATGTTAGTTGAGTTGTTTTTATTGAGATGGGCCATGTGTGACTCTTAAGACAGTTCTTGAGATGTAGTTCTCTAATTCTCATCAATCTTAGCCAGTAGGGTTCACGGGAGCTGCAGCCCAACAATATTTGGAAGGCCATGTGATGGTCAGAACTTCAATGAAAATGTTCTCCAACCTTTTAATTCAATCTGTGCCCTTACAATTTCTGTTTGCTATTTTCAGTCCGATTGTCAAGCCTGAATTTGATTGGGGTGTGGGATTGTTTGTATCCTTGGGCATTCTGACATGCATTCAGCTTGACACAATCAAATCAAATCAATGGGTGCATTACTTGTAGTCTGACACCAATCTTTTGAAGTAGCAGAAAGTATACTTGGAAAAATTGGGATATTACTCATGATTTGAACATTTTATCAGCCCATTCTTTAAACTTACACCAACTCCATTAAGATCTGCTTATTTATTCATTGGGTTTTGAGGATTCATTTCTCTCATCCTACCCATCCTGGTGAACAAACATTCCTCCAAAATTATCTAGTCCAAAAGGTAATTTTCCTGCATAAACTTTATAGGTAAATAAGAGAGATGATCTCGATTCTTGGAGCATGAAGCCCAAACAGGCTATCTTTTAGATATTTAACAGATATTTTGCAAGTGCACGAGGCATCGCTACCCACATGTTATAGATCTCGCAGTTTTATAAAAAAAGCATGGTTGGCATGGGAGAGCAAAGCTATTTGTTCACAATCAATTGTCAATTCATGCAAGCATAGACAATTACCTTGTCTGAAGAAACTAGGCAATGTTTGCTGAGGTGGTTTTTCGAACAGTTCAGGTAGAGAGGCAGTATTGCTATCTAGCTGCTAGAGGGGGAAGTCTTTAAAAGGTAGTCTAGCAAGAATTAATAGAAGCAAAACTGAAATATAAAATGGTAATATCTGTTTAAAAAGGAATTACGGTGCTGTACGTACGTACATAAGGTGCAACAGCCAGGCTGTTGCATACAAAATCTAATTAATTCCACATTCTCTCTCTCTCTCCCCCCTCCCTCTGTCTCTCTCTGTTTCTGTCTCTCTGTCTCTCTCTGTTTCTCTCTCTGTCTCTCTGTCTCTATCTGCCTCTCTCTGTCTCTGTCTGTCTTTCTCGGTTTTTTCTCTCTCCCTCCCTCCCTCCCCCTCTCTCTGTCTCTGTCTCTGTCTCTGTCTCTCTCTGTTTCTCTCTCTCTCTCTCCCTCCCCCTCTCCCTCCCTCCCCCTCTCTCTCTATCTCTGTCTCTCTCTCTGTCTCTGTCTCTGTCTGTCTCCCTCTCTGTCTGACTCTCTGTCTCTGTCTCTGTCTCTCTCTCTCTTTCTCTCTCTCTCTCCCTCCCTCCCTCCCTCCCTCTGTCTCTCTCTATTTCTGTCTCTCTGTCTCTCTCTATTTCTGTCTCTCTGTCTCTCTCTCTCTCTCTCTGTCTCTGTCTCTCTCTCTCTCTCTCTGTCTCTCTGTCTCTGTCTCTATCTGTCTCTGTCTGTCTTTCTCTGTTTTTTCTCTCTCTCCCTCCCTCCTCCCTCCCCCTCTCTCTATCTCTGTCTGTCTCTCTCTGTTTCTCTCTCTCTCCCCCTCTCCCTCCCTCCCTGTCTCTCTCTGTCTCTGTCTCTCTGTCTCTCTCTGTCTGACTCTCTCTCTCTCTCTGTCTGACTCTCTCTCTCTCTCTCTTTCTCTCTCTCCCTCCCTCCCTCTCTCTCTCCTCCCCTCCCCTCTCTGTGTGTAGGTTAAGATAGTGTTGGGAATAACACAAGTAATATTTTAAAAATGGGAGGGTCAGACCTGTTCACAAGGCAGTACTGATGCAGCCAACTAGCAATCCTTAACAACAGGATTCATAGGGAAGACTCCTTACCCCAAAGTCCCTCTTTCTATCGCCTGCCGGTCTGATTGTGAAGAAGAGAAACCAGCAGCTGTTGGGAAGTCCCAAGAGGTTCATATAGTGGATTCCTCATTTGGATAATAATGCCAGTTAAAAAATAAATAATCCCACTGATCTTTCTTTGCATTTGACATATGTGGTTGTGGGTGACGAAGGTGGGCCATTTACTATCCTAGCACAAAGGTGTCTCCCTCCCCCTGAAAAACAAAAACAAAAACAGGTGAGTGATAACTTTTCTGGGTTGGGGTAAACTTCCTCCTTTATCTGTAATCTCAGAAAACATTGCCTGTCATGGAGGCATAGATTGACAGAGCTGTGCTGTATGAAAGAAGTAATAAATACAGACCCCCTGGTAAAATGTGGTTCTTATTAAAGTACACGTAGAGAGCTCCGATCTGAACTTACCAGATCCCTTGACGGGATGTCTTGAACCTGTAAGGCTTTAATTACTACCCTTACTCTTTCAGCTCTCCAAGGATGTCAGGGTTCCAAGTAACAGACCCAATGCAATCAAACCTCTGAGGCCTAGGTGTTCCTCAAAGTACAGATTTATTAGGCATGTCATATTGACACATCAGCGAAAACCCGACTCTGAAGGTTCCTGCAGTTTTCCTCACCCAAATTTTAAGGCGAAGTTCTCCCCCCCACACACAGTTCACATGTCCATCACAGGGTCCAATCCGGTCAGAGACCCAAACCTAGTTGGTTTCAGTCTGCGCCTCCCTAGCACCTTGTGAGAATGTCCTTGGTTCCTAAGAGAAAGAATTTTGACTACAAGTAGGGGTGGGATTCAGCTGGTTCGGACCGGTTCGGGAGAACTGGATGTTAATTTTAATCCAGTTCGCCAAACCGGTTGTTCCAAGGACTGGCTGACACTGACCCTGTCCACTCCGCCCCTTCCCTTCCAGGAGTCTCCATGTGGCTCGTTTTGGATGCCAGGTAAGTGCAGGGCATGCACAGAGGCTCTGGAAGGATGAAAAATGGGCCTACTGGAAGTTTGGAAATGGGCCTGTTTTCAGCCTCCAGAGGGCCTTCAGTGCCTGGAGGAGGCCATTTTCACTCTCCTTGAGGCTCCAGGAAAGCCTCTGGAGCCTGGGGAGGATGAAAAACAGGCCTACCGAAGTACCAGAAGTCCGGAAATGGGCCCATTTCTGGTCCCCAAAGGGCGCACGAAGTGAACCGGTTGTTACAACCAGTGAATCCCACTACTGGCAACAGATCCCCAGGTATCTCTATTCCCCCCTCCTGTTCCCACAGTGTAGATGTGGCAGCCTTGGAGATCCTCCAGAAATGGCTTCAGGGTTGACAACCGGGTTGCAATGATTGCTGTTTCTCTGTCTACTATAATTCTGTTCCCAGATGCATGACACACTTATAACAGACCAGTGAAAGGCCCAACAACTACATGTGCATAGCTGGTTGATCTGAAATACTTTTAACCTTGGTGGGACCTTTGTCCTTCATGACAGCTTCATTAGGTAGACTAGACCGTGACGTCAACACCACAGGAAGGCTAAAACTACTTTTTATTGAGATTGTCTCTAATAACAGGAACTTGCAAGTTTGATAATGATGTTCCTCCACAGGGGTGGACTTTAAAAATTTTAGCAAGGGGTTCTTTGCCTGGTTATTGGGTGGGCATGGCGATGGTGGGTGTGGCCTACCCAGCCTCCTGCATCACAGTGGGAGGGGGTGCGTTTTTGCCCTCCCTGGGCTTTTTGGAGCCTTTCCTCGAGCCTCCGGGAGGGTGAAAACGGCCCTGGAGACCCTCAGAAGTTCTTCCCAAATTTCCAGTAGACCCGTTTTTCACCGTCCCTCAGCCTCTGAGCATGCCTTGCACTCACCTGCATCCAAAACGGGCTGCGTGGGGACTCCTGGGAGGGATGGGGCAAGGTGGGCAGGGCCAGCCAGGAGTAGGATTTCAGGGTTCTCCGAACTGCATAGAATCTTAGCTAGAGGTTCTCCCGAACCCCTGCGAACCCCCAGCAGCCCACCCCTGTTCCGTCTCCTTCTCGGTTTGATTTACTGAATTAGAGAGGGGTCAGTCTGAGATGCTTCCAAATGTTATCTGCACCATTCTGCACTTAAAAAATGCTTTATCCAAAGCAGGGTTGTGCCTAGTTCATGACTGATTGAACGCAACGTTTTTTTAAAGCAACTACATCTTTTCTCAAACTTCTGCACAAGCTCGGCACAAGATGTAGCTGCTTTAATGAGTCGGTGCCATGATGAATATTTAAAGCAGCTTATTTCATGCGACTGATTAAAGGAGTGGTTTCTTTTTCTTCTTCTTCAAGTTTTACAGATTTAAAGGGGTGAAACACCTGTTCCAAGTCACCTCCAAACATGCAGAGTCTAATAAGAAGAAACTTGCAAGGGCCAATTTACTCCGGCTTTACCCGCATTGTGATATTAAGCAGAACAATTCCATGTATCTCCTAATGACTCATTAGTCTTTCTACTACAAGCCTAGTCTATCATGACTTCTGTTTTTAATAAGCAACAAATTACCAGGATTATGATTATTATGAATACAAGTTGCTCTAGAAACACCATGCTTCATTTTGTGCAGACACATTTGTCTGCGTTATCCGAACAAATAATACTATTAATTTACCTTGCTTTGACTGCAGTGGGGAAGGCAAGAACTTTAAAGTGGGGTGGGGAGGAAGACTTCATTAATTGCAATTGGACTACAACAGCTGCGGAATGACAAAAGTGAGTCAGTGAAGTGACAGAGGGAATTGAAGTGAAAGTTGAAATGAATGGGATAATTACGGGAAGATGACTCCTAAGGTTGGTTGGCTGATGGGCATAGAAATATTTCCTACTTTCCCAAAGACTTTGCGATCATATCTTTATTTGTATCTGTCCAAGAAGAATTGCTAGGCTTCCTCCAAGTTAATTTCCTTCTTTCTGGAGCTGATGGGTCGTAGTGTTTCAGACCGTAGAGGTGTGTGTGAAGACAGACAGAGCAGGCAAGCGAGAAAGAAAATACAAGGATTTCCTATGAAGAGTTGGTTCAAGACAGTGGTGAAATCCATTTTTTTTACTACCGGTTCTGTGGGTGTGGCTTGGTGGGAGTGGCTTGGTGGGCGTGGCAGGGGAAGGATACTGCCAAATCTCCATTCCCTCCCCACTCCTGGGGGAAGGATACTCAAAACCTCATTCCCACCCTACACCAGGGGGAAGGATATTGCAAAATCTCCATTCCCACCCACTCCAGGGGGAAGGATACTCAAAATCCCATTCCCTCCCCATTCCTGGGGAAAGGATATTGCAAAATCCCCATTCTCTCCCCACTCTAGGGGGAAGGATACTACAAAATCCCCATTACTACCCCACTCCAGGAGAAGGATACTGCAAAATCTCCATTCCCACCCCACTCCAGAGGAAAGGATATTGCAAAATCTCCATTCCCACCCCACTCCAGGGGAAGGATACTGCAAAATCTCCATTCTCACCCTACTCCGGGGGAAGGATACTGCAAAATCTTCATTCCCACCTCACTCCAGGGAAAGGATACTGCAAAATCTCCATTCCCACCCAACTCCTGGGGTCAGCCAGAGATAGTATTTGCCGGTTTTCTGAACTACTCAAAATTTCTGCTACCTGTTCTCCAGAATCTGTCAGACCCTGCTGGATTTCACCCCTGGTTCAAAGGTTACTCTTCATACACACAAACAAAGGACACCAAATGTTTCTCTAGTAGCCATGGTTTATGCACAAACCTTTCAGATCAAAGTTCACCGCTGGGCTCCAATATCTTCTCAAAGTAAGGTCTGAGACGACAGCCTCAGGGAGAGCATGAGATGATGGATGGAGGGTCATCCATTCAAGCCGGTTTTCCAGTTTCATCTAGGAGTGCACTAAATGAAAAGAAACACGCAAATCCAGAGCCTTTGATGAAGCCATTGTTCCAGGAATGAAATCCAGCAGGTTCTGACAAGTTCTGGAGAACCGGTAGCAGAAATTTTGAGTAGTTCGGAGAACCGGCAAATACCACCTCTGGCTGGCCCCAGATTGGGATGGGAATGGAGATTTTGCAACATCCTTCCCCTGCCATGCCCACCAAGCCATGCTCACCAAGCCACACCACACCTGTTCTGGCCCCGTGCCCAGAAAGAACCCCCCCTCAGACACCCAGAGGCTAAGGAACTGGCAGGCAACCAAGGGAGATGATAACAAAATGACGGCAGCACTCCGCAGTTGCTTGCCAACGTGTTTATTACACAGTCCGTCACATACACACCACAGCTAAGACGCCGGGCCGATTCAACACCGGGATCCACGTATCTTTGTTTTTGTTCATCACAAAGATATGTCTACGATCGCTTGCTTATATAGTCTAATAAGAGGCGTGGTCCACCAGCTAATCACGACCACGCCTTTTCCTCTGCTGGGCTCTCCTGTCTCTCCGACGCTGGTGAGGGTCCAACCAAAACTCGCTGCCCTCGTCAATGTCCTCCTGTGGCTGCGGGGACGAGCTTGGCTCTGGGCCTATCTCCTGCCCTTCGGTGTCCTCCGGAGGCATTGCCAGAGAGGAGAGTCCTGGAGAAGGAGGCCT
Organism: Masticophis lateralis; assembly: GCA_030761175.1. Taxonomy (NCBI): domain Eukaryota; kingdom Metazoa; phylum Chordata; class Lepidosauria; order Squamata; family Colubridae; genus Masticophis; species Masticophis lateralis. The sequence goes on along the minus strand of JAUDYJ010000010.1, from coordinate 7,249,291 downwards.
TCAGGCAACGGAGCCACAACAACACCACGCCCACCAAGCCACTCCCACAGAACCGGTAGTAAAGAAAAATTGGATTTCACCATGTATTGTTCTCCTTTTCACCCCTCCTCTTTTTCTTTTGATAAAGGGCTAATCATCTCTAGAGTAAACCAGGTTTCTTTAGCTCGGACTATCTGACTTGATGCTAATTCTGCTGAAGGAGTTACGGAAAAGAGAAAGTGAGGAGGAGCGATTCAGTTGGTTTATTTATTTGCATCTTGCCTTTATTATAGAGCCGTGGTGGCGCGGTGGTTAGAACACAGTATTGCAGGCTAACTCTGCCCACTGCCAGGAGTTTGATCCTGACCGTCTCAAGGTTGACTCATCCTTCCAATCTTTCGAGGTCGGTAAAATGAGGATCTAGATTTTTGGGGGCAAAAAGGCTGACTCTGTAAGCAGCTTATATAGGGCTGTATACCGCTTCATACCACTAAGAAGCGGCATATAAGTCTAAGTGTTATTGCTATTACAAACAACTCAAGATGGAAAACATATCCAACCCACCTTTCTCCTTGTATTTTCTTGACAACAACAGCTCTGTAAAGTGAGCTGAACTGAGAGAGAGAGAGAGAAAGAGAGAGAGTAATTGGCTTAAGGTCACTCAACCGGCTTTCTAGGCAGGACTAGATCTCCAGTTTTCTAACCTTAATCACCAGGTTGCAGTAAGAAATGGGGGGATTGGCGGGACACTTCTCTGTCAACCATCTTGGGCCATGAAAATCTTCAGATGCCAAGAAAGCCACCAAGCTCTTCATATAATTTTAAACAAAGTTGGAGGGAAGACACATCCTTGCCTCACTCTCTACACAGAGAGGATTGTTAATTAAAGACTCTCGGGGCTCTCTCTAATCCATAAAAAAAAAAAAAGGACTTAGATATAATTGCATTACGAAAAAGAAAAACCTGATCTTAGCTGAGGATTTCTTAGGGTGCTTCTTGAAAGAGAGTCAAAAGCTGCTTTTTAAGTCAACAAATCCATGAAAAGATTACGGTTGAATTCCTGGGAACATTTTTTTGGGGGGGGGGGAGATGGGGCAAGACCCTACAGGGAGGGCTGCAATGCTGAGCAACCTGCTCTGAACTCAGAACCAATCTTGTAGTCATTACTTACTCCTGTGGCTCAGGTGCCTTCGGAACTATGGGACATATTCTACTAGTTGCTGAGCGTTGGGCAGCATATAAATCTAATAAAGGAGAGCTGCAGAAGCTATTTTTATCTTTTAAGGAGCTCATGATATTGGAAAGTTTGAAATTCCTGCGTTGGAATGTGTTTTATTAGGCATGCTGGGTATAAAGATGAGTGTTAGCCTCAGTGTTTCATCCTGTCCTGTCCTGTCCTGTCCTGTCCAGTCCAGTCCTGCCCTCCCCTCCCCTATCCTATCCTATCCTATCCTATCCTATCCTATCCTATCCTATCCTATCCTATCCTATCCTATCCTATCCTATCCTATCCTATCCTATCCTCCCCTCCCCTCCCCTCCCCTTCCCTTCCCTTCCCTTCCCTATCCTATCCTCCTGTCCTGTCCTGTCCTGTCCTGTCCTGTCCTGTCCTGTCCTACCCTACCCTACCCCACCCTACTCTCCCGTCCCGTCCCGTCCCGTCCCGTCCCGTCCCGTCCCATCCCATCCCATCCCATCCCATCCCATCCTATCCTATCCTATCCTATCCTATCCTCCTGTCCTGTCCTGTCCTGTCCTGTCCTATCTCCTCCCCTCCCCTCCCCTCCTCCTGTCCTGTCCTGTCCTGTCCTACCCTACTCTACCCTACCCCTACCCTACCCTACCCTATCCTCCTGTCCTGTCCTATCTCCTCCCCTCCCCTCCCCTCTCCTCTCCTCTCCTCTCCTCTCCTCTCCTCTCCTCTCCTCTCCTCTCCTCTCTCTCCTATATCTCCTATTTGCTAAGGATGTACAAGGATGTACCTATGAAATTAAGGAGCTGTCAATTGTATAAAATGTCCCACATTGTCTTGAGTTTCTAACTTAGCATCATTATGTAGCCTTATATGTGTATGTGTGTGGTGATGGGTGGAGGTATATGGACAAAATTAAAAGGGCAAGCAGCTTCCCAGACCCGTTGCCCTCTCTTCTGCCACTCTTGTTCACCGGTCATGATTGCCAGGTATCAAAATCTGGCTGACGGAAATGCGTCTCCCGAAGTTTTACAAAAATTTACGCCAAGCCTTTTGCAGCTTCCCTTTGTCTCATGAGCCTGTCTTAAAATTGCCTTCCACCTTGCTAATGAGGTCATTTTCTACATGATGAAATTTCCCCAGCATGATCACATCAACAGTGGCAAGATCCATGCTGCTCTATCACATTTCCTTAATGGCGCCCGTGCATGATTGGTATGGCTATTATGCAATCATAAGTAATCAGTTTCCATAAATATATCATCAACAATGGCCCAGGTGGAACATCAGGGGAATCACCTCCAATTGGCATGACAGGTGTAATGATAGTGGCAAAACAACAACAACATCCATGCACCACCACCTCAGGACTCGTGGTTGATGGGTTAGTTTTCATTTCTGTCGTTTTTGGACTGTAGAGTCGGAGAACTTCGAACGTACAAAAGGATCCTTGCCATATGATCCGATAAGTCAAAACTCTCTGAAAGGCCCGTTTCTTTTCAAATGCCAACTAGCTGGCATCCTGACCCTTGTAAGCTTGAGGGTCGGTGGAGTTAAATCCTCAAATTCAATGGTGGGATTCAGCCGGTTCGTACCACTTCAGGAGAACCAGTTGTTAACTTTCTGAGCAGTTTGGCAAGCTGGTTGTTGGAAGAAATCATTAGGGCAGAGAACTGGTTGTTCAATTACTTGAATCCCACCGCTGCTCAAACTGTGTACTCTTTGGCTGAGGTTAACCCCAACGGATGCATTTGTTCTCTCCCCTGATTGCATAACAGAATAACAGAATTGGGAGGGGCTTTGGAGGCCTTCTAATCCACCCCACCCCCCTGCTCAAGCAGGAGACCCTTTACCATTTCAAATGGTTCTCCAATCTCTTCTTAAAAACCTCTGGGGTCGAAAGCCCCACAGCTTCTGTTGTTCTACTGGTTTATTGTTCTCACTGTCAGGAAATTTCTCCTTCATTTTAGATTGGTTCTCTCCTTGGTTAGTTTCCATCCATTGCTTCATGTCCTTCCTTCAGGTGTCTTGGACAATAGGTTGACTTCCTGCAATCCTCTACAATCCAGCCGCTTAATTGTCTTGGTTGTTCGCTAAGAATTTGCCTGTAAGAAAGAAGCCTATATGTATTTATAAATAAACGACATGCTTCTCTCTCCCTCCCTCTTTCCCTCTATCTCCCTCTCCCTCTCTTGTTTCTCTTACCCTCTCCCTCTCTCTTCTATCTCTCCCTCTCCCTCTCTCTCTTTTCTCTCCCTCTCTTATCTCTCTCACCTCTCCCTCTCTCTTCTCTCCCTCTCTTCCTCCCTCTCTCCCTTCTCTCTTCTCTCTCCCTTTCTCCTCTCTCCCTCTCTTTTCTCTTCTCTCTCCCTCTCGTTTCTCACCCTCTCCCTCTCTCTTCTCTCTCCCCTCCCCCTCTCTTCTCTCCTTCTCCCTTCTTTCTTCTCTCTCTCTCTCTCTCTCTCTCTCTCTCTCTCTCTCTCTCTCTCTCTCTCTCTCTCTCTCTCTCTCTCTCTCTCTCAAATCCTTTTCATCCAAGGGCATCAGCTGCTTGTCCACTGAGTCATGCAATGAAGCAAATGGCCCAGAAGGAAATGAGAACCCTGGGAGCAGCAGATGACATGGGTAGGGAGCATAGGACTTCATTCAGCTCTATCTGGTCCTCTCTCCAGGTAGATGCAGCTCACTTCAATATTATTGGCACAACCCCATGCCAGTTGGAGCCAATACCTTTGAAGCCATCTGTTCAGGAACATGATCTCATGGAAGTTTATGCCCAACATTGCGTCAACCACCTCCTGGGTGGTAAGTCTTGTCCTTAGAGGTCTCCTGAGTCCTGCAGCCTTTTTCTGAAGATCATCCAGATTTCTTCCAATAATGCTTGTCGGGCTCCAGTAGAACTCTATTATGAATTCCCAAGCATACCATGTAGAAAAAAAGGTAGAAGGTTGCAATTCTAAGTAGAACAACAACATATTTCCCAGTCTCCACCCTTCGTTCCTCCTTACATATTTCATTTGCTTACTTTGTCCCGAGGTAGAACATTCTCTCCAAATGCATATTCATAAGTGTAATGGATCTTGATGTTTTATTTTTCTTACTGAGAACTGCATCCAAGGAAATGGCAGTTTGATGGATAGCTCATTTAGATCTATGCACTGAGATCTTCCAGAGTTTATTTGAAAGCATGATGGCTTCAAACTGGATGCAGGATGCGATTGGTTCACACACCCCAAAGATCTCCAATTCCACAAGGGGGATCCTGATGCAAATCCTGTTGGGTTTGCAATAGTGGCGAACATCTGTAGCGAGGGTGTAGGGCGAGGGTGAAGGTTTGTTCTCCAAGCTTGTGGGTTGGTTTCTGAATGTTTCATTGCCAGGCAAGGCAACATCTTCAGCAGACTTTAGGGAATGTCCTGTCCCAAAGGTGCTTGTTTAACAGGCAACTGTACTTTCTGGTTTTTCCTTGAAGACATTTCGCTTCTCATCCAAGAAGAAGAGCTGAAGAAGCTTCTTGGATGAGAAGCGAAACGTCTTCAAAGAAAAACCAGAAAGTACAGTTCCCCCTTGAAAAAAAACACCTTTGGGACAAACATGACCTGGATGATTGAGAATCTCCATAGACATTTAGGGATTGTCAATGTCTGTTTATAAGGGCTTCAGGTGTGGGTGTGTCAAGTAAGGGTTTTGGGAAACCGTTACTGGACTTTATGCTCGAGGTGAAAAAAAATATATGAAACTTTGATTTATTGGTTCAATTTATTGGTTCAATTTATTTGCCGCCCTTCTCCAGAAACTTAGGGTGGCTTACAATGCGTTAAGCAATGACTTTCCTACTTTTGTATATACCTGCTTAGTAGGGCTTTCACCCCCCCACCCCCAAGCGGTGTTCTTTTTTTTTTATATACAAAGTCAGCTTATTGCCCCCATAATCCGGGTCCTCATTTTACCTACCTTGAAAGGATGGAAGGCTGAGTCAACCTTGAGCCTGGTGAGATTCGAACTTGCAATAATTGCAGGCAGCTGGTGTTACTTAAAAGTACTTTAATCTGCTGCGCCACCAAGGCTCTTATTTGGGATTTGGAGTTTTACCAATTAGATAGGGTTTTTTTTTTATAGAAATGGCTAGTTTATACTATTATTATGTCAAAGTAAAAAGTTGAGGTTTGATGCTATTATCTTATTTTATTGTGCCAAAGGGAGTTGGAAGTCAACACCTCTCCCCCCAATTTTTCCTTCACCCTCCCCTATTTTACTGCTATTTTCTTTTGTATTTTATATTATAAATGAATTTTTTTTTTTAAAAAAAATCTATTTGTGTTTACAAACCTTATACTTTGATATGTGGATTGGGTCCAAATAACTCATTCAGGGTAAGAGGAAGTTTGAGTAAAACATTAGTTTCAGCTTGACGCTCAATTGTCTATCTAGTGGAGATACTGATTCTCAGTCCATTGTGGATTCTGTTGATATTTTAAGGGGAGATGAAAACAGAATAAAGAATAAAATATATTTTGATATAAAAGTTCTCGCAGACTTTAAGACTTAAAGAGAATAAGGCCTTACAAAGGAAAATTTCCCCCCCTCTATGATAATTGCTTGAAGTTCATTGTTCACAGCCGATAATACCTTTCGTTATGTCACCTCCACTGCAATTAAACCTAAGCATAACTTGCTACATTCATTATATATTCCTGTGTTTTACAACAATTTCCTCCGAACTTTTTTCTGCATAAATCTAATGTATAATAAGGTGGGGAATCAGGAACCATGCTCTGATTTTTGGGGGTGGGTGGGGGGTGGGTGAGAAAGTCACATACCTGTATGTGTAAGTGACGTGATATAAATATAAGAATAATCTCCCACCTCCCTGAGTCCATTAAAGCAGAAAAGAAATAAGATCTATTGCTACAGGAGCTACATCACAACTGTAAAATATTCTGGCATGCAAATGAGTCAACCTCATGTTTTAAAAACCAATGCTTTCATAATTCCTCTTTGCATATAAACCAGAACAATGCGGCTTTATAAACCAGAATAATGGAGTGGTTGACTTTCTGCCTATGTAGTGTTGTTGTTGTTAGTTGCGAAATCATGTCTGACCCATCGTGACACAATGGACAACATTCTTCCAGGCCTTCCTGTCATCTACCATCCCCTGGAGTCCATTTAGGCTCACGCCAACTGCTTCAATGACTCCATCCAGCCACCTCGTTCTCTGCCGTCCCTTTCTTTTTTTGCCTTCAATTTTTCCCAGTGAGAAAATTCTATTTTTCAGTGAGTTCTTCCTTCTCATTGGGTGGCCAAAGTGTTTGAGTTTCATCTTCAGGATCCAGCCTTCTAAAGAGCAGTCAGGGTTGATCTCTTCTAGGACTGACCGGTTTGATTGCCTTGCAGTCCAAGGGACTCGCAGGAGTCTTCTCCAGCATCAGAGTTCAAAGGCCTCCATTCTTTGGCACTCAACCTTCCCTATGGTCCAACTTTCCCAGCCAACCATTGCAACTGGGAAAACCATAGCCTTGACTATACACAGTTTTGTTGGCAGGGTGATGTCTCTGCTTTTTATTATGCTATCTAGCTTTGTCATGGCTTTCCTCCCCAGGAGCAAGCATCTTTTAATTTCTTGGCTGTAGTCTCCATCTGCGGTGATCTTGGAGTTCAGGAAAATAAAATCTGTTACTACCTTCATTTCTTCCCCATCTATTTGCCAGGAATTGAGAGGGCCGGATGCCTATGTAGTAGTTATTATCAAAGGTGACCATTTTTGGAAAAGACAAAAATTTGGGCCTGTCTCATTTTTTTGCAGCTAAGCATTATCCAAATCTTGGCAAGATCTCCTTTTGACCTGTCTCTGTGACATTGAGAATTTGGTTGTAACCCTGCCTAGATTGACCTTGAAAGAAGCCCTTAAATTGCTTTAACTCAGAAGAAAATCTCAGGAACGACACTTGATGTCTATGGAGATTCTCAGTCATGCAGGTCATGGTTGTCCCAAATATGCTTTTCCAGAAGACGTGGACTTTCTTGTTTTTTTTCCCCTTGAAAACATTTCCCTTTTCATCTAAGAAGCTTCCTCAGTACTGCCCATTCCTGAGACTTGCTTCTGAATAAATTTAAAGGATGTTAGATTAGGTTGGATGAGATTAACAGAGTTAGAAGGGACCTTATAGGTCAGTGATGGCTAACCTTTTTGTCATCGCATTCCAAAAGCAGAGGGAGTGTGGGGAGGGGGTCACGTGTGTGTGCACATACCCATAACTCAATGCGCGCCATCCCCTGCACATGCTTGCCCCCCTCCCCCCCACTTTTGGCACACAATGGCATGGTGGGCCCAATAGGCCTGTTTTTCTCCCTTCCCAGGCTCCAGAGGCTTTCTTGGAACCTGGGGAGGGCGAAAATGGCCTTCCCCACCCTCTGGAGGCCCTCCGGAGGCAGGAAACAGCCCATTTCCCAACGTCCGGTGGGACTGGAAGGCCCATTTTTCACTCTCCCCAGGCTCCGGAGGCTTTCTAGGAGCCTGGGGAGAGTGAAAAATGAGCTCCCCCCTGCCAGTCCAGAGGCCCTCCAGAGGCTGGAAACAGCCTGTTTTCTGACATCTGGTGGGCCCAGAAGGCTTGAAAATCAGATGGCTGGCACACACATGCACGCTGGAGCTGAGCTAGGGCAACACTCACGTGCCCACCGATATGGCTCCACGTGCCATCTGTGGCACATGTGCCATAGGTTCACCACGGTTATAGGTCATCTAGTCCAACCCCCCATCCAAGCAGGAGACCCTAAACCATTTCTGACAGATGGCAGTCCAGTGTCTTCTTGAAAGCCTCCAGTGATGAAGCTCCCACAACTTCCGAAGTCAACTTCTGTTCCATGGGTTGATTGTTCTTACTGTCAGGAAATTTCTCCTTGTTTCTAGGCTGCATCTCTCCTTGTCAAGTTTCCATCTATTATTCCTTGTCTGGCCTTCAGGTGCCTTGGAAAACAGCTTGGCCCCCTCCTTTCTGGGACAAATGTTGTTCAAGTAGGGATGGGATGTATGGATTTCTCCAAAATATGTCATTTCTCCCTTCTTGAAATTTCCCTCCCTTGTTAGTAATTATCCAGTGAGAGAAAGGCATTATGTGCATTTGTGCGTGTGTCGGTGTGTGCAGTTTTTCTAGCGTGTGTGTCGGTGTGTGCGGTTTTTGTAGGAGGTTCCTACTAATTGTTTGGCAACCCGTCTCCCTATTCATAAAATATCATAAAGAGTAAATGAGTTGATAATGCAAAGCAGCAATTAGGACCTGCTCTATCCTTCTGCTATTTACATATTTTAATGCTTTGATATTAACATGTCAACTCTAATAGGATGTAAATGAATTCTTCTGGGTATGATTTATGCTGTTAAGCATTGGATGATGCTCATTTGCCACAACTGTAAATTTCCCTTCTTTTCACCGTCATTTGGAGCATAATCTTTTCCCATAATCTTGGGAGAACATTTCCCCTAATGAACAGTTTTGGCTAGCGCCTATAATTAAACTGGAGGTGCAGATAGGCGCAATGTATGTTGCGGAAAGAGTCCATACGCAAAAAATAAAATTCATCCAAAGCTGTTGGCTTCTCCAAGAATCAAGATCTAGAAAGCAAATTAAGCAATAAAAGACATTGAGCTGTTTGGGGAATATACAGGTAGTCCTCAACGTATGACCACAATTGAGACCAAAACTTCTGTTGCTAAGTGAGACAGTTGTGAGTTTTGCCCCATTTTACGACATTTCCGACCATATTTGTTAAGGGAATCACTGCAGCAGGAGTGGGTTTCACGTACCTTTGCTCCTGGTTCACAAATGCACAGAGCATCTGTGATGACATCCGGGCAGGTGGGCGGAGCTACCCACCGCCGCTACTGATTCGCCCGAACCGGGTAGAACCGGTAGAAACCCACCACTGCACTGCAGTTGTTAAGTTAGCAACATGGTTTTTAAGTGAATCTGGCTTCCCCATTGACTTTGGGTTGCAAAAGGGATCACATGATCCCGGGAAATTACAACCATCCTAAATATGAGCCACTCGCTAAGGGTCCTAATTTTGATCGTGTGACCATCGGGGATGCTGCAATGGTGGTAAGTGTGAATAAAATGATCCTAAGTCACTTTTTTCAATGCCGTCGTAACTTTGAATGGTCACTAAATGAACTGCTGTGCGCCGATTACCTGAATAAACTAAGAAACGTCTGAGCCTTTAAGATCAACACGGACTAGGAATCTGAACTTATTAATTAATTAGAAAGATTCGGCCTGGATTACAGATGACTCTGGTGAAAGAAATAAGCAGAGAAAAAATTCATATCTGATAACAAGGACCTTTTAAAGATAAGAAAGACGCAGAACTATTTTAAGCCGGGGCAGATGACATGAAATTCAAAATTTAATGAGCCTTAAATGCCATAGAATCTGCCACATACACAGTCTCCGGCGCAAAGACTTGGCACAATCATGTACCTTTCCATAACATTTTTAAAGGCCTCTTAAAATGCACACACGCGGCATACATCTGCTCAGGGAGGTTGGGCACCACTGGAGACACTGTCACTTTTCATAGCCTTCTGGGAATATTAACAAGGAAAACTTCTGCAATTATCCGCATTGGATAGGAACACCTCCACAAGAGGAGCTCAGCAAGGTTTGAGGGACCATTTCTGCCCTTCAGGCTGGCCCACTTTGGCTGGTTAAAGTAGTTGCCTCAGCTAGACCTGCCATTTTGGTTCAGGATACCGTGTTTCCCCAAAAATAAGGCCGGGTCTTAGATTAATTTTTGCCCCTCCCAAAAAACATTACGGCTTATTTTCTAGTTAGGTCTTATTTTTTGGGGGGAGGGGGGAAATACAGTACTAAATGCATCCATCTGGCTGATAATTTAACTGATGGCTGTGGCCGTCAGGTCCACCTGATTCACCAGTTGCGTCCCTTTCTGGTTAAGTACGGTCACTCATGCTCTCGTCACTTCCCGCCTGGACTACTGCAATGCTCTCTACATGGGGCTCCCCTTGAGGAGCACCCGGAGGCTTCAGATGATCCAGAATGCGGCTGCGCGGGTGGTTATGGGAGCAACGTGGCGCTCCCATGTGACCCCCCTCCTGCATGAGCTGCACTGGCTCCCGGTGGTCTTCCGGGTGTGCTTCAAAGTTTTGGTTACCACCCTTAGAGCGCTCCATGGCATAGGACCGGGGTATATACGAGACCGCCTTCTGCCACCAGTGGCCTCTCACCGACCAGTACGCTCCCATAGAGAGGGGCTTCTCAGGGTGCCGTCGGCCAAACAATGTCAACTGGTGACCCCCAGGGGGAAAGCCTCCTCTGTGGGGCCACCTGCCATCTGGAATGAGCTCCCCCCAGAGATACGGAGGATCCCGGATCTGCGCACTTTCCGCCGTGCCCTCAAAACATTCTTATTTCAGCAGGCCAGTCTGGCCTAACTTTTCTTTTTTAAATTGCTTTTTCAATTTGTTTATAAATTGGGGTGTTTTAAATCTGTTTGGGCCAAAGTATTTAATGTATTTTAAATGGTTTTAATGTTTGTATTTCGTGTATTTTATCTTTGGCTGTTCACTGCCCTGAGTCCTTCGGGAGTAGGGCGGTATGTAAATTTAATAAAATAATAACAATAAAATAATAATAACTGAGGATTATTTTGGGTATAGGGCTGCTTATATTACGAGCATCCTGAAAAATCTTGCTAGGGCGTATTTTCTGGTTGGGTCTTATTTACGGGAAAACAGGGTATTCCTTTTGCCACTTTGGAGGATGAATAGACGTTGTCCTGTTTGCGAGACCCAACACTTCTTTCTCTGTCTCTTACACATATACATTCACCAACATCGTTAGAACTTTGCCTCATTCTCTGAGGCTCGTTGGAATAAAAAAAGGTTACCAAGGTTTTAAGACGGAAAAGATGAAACCGGATGAACAGGTTTCATCTTTTCATCTAAGGACAAATCACCTTCCTCTGTAAAGGACGTTTCAAGAAAGGTTTAAAAATAGTTGATTGGAGGACAGCTTAGAGACCCCAGGGTAGCAAAGCCAGAACATTTGTACTTCTTATTGTGCAGGGATGAACTTTGCCAGGTAGGTTCTCATATAATGGATATAACTTGGATATAACTTCTGAGAGTTTGCCGCTAAGCTTGACTCTTGCTGGGATCTTCTAAGAAGCTTAGTAAGGTTTATTATAATAGTCAAGTTCCTTTTCTATCAAGGCATGACTTCAGGAACAACAGCAGGACATTTATAGAATAGCACACTTGGAGAGCCATTTTTGTGTTAAAGGACCAGGCTAAAAACTGGGAGATTCATAGATTCTAGTCTTATGAAGGTAGAAAGCCATCTAGGTGACTTTGGGCCAATCACTCTCACTCCTAGGAAAAAGGCAATGGCAAACACTTCTGAAAATGTTGCCAAGAAAACCACAGGGACTTGTCCAAGGCAGTTGTCCAAAGTCAACACTGATTTGAAGGCACCGACAAGAAAAATAGTCCTTGTGCATGCCTACTGAATTCTATTCCTTCATAGCTCAGTCTTGCATTAAGTCTCAAGATCAAGCTGTGTCTTCCCTAGTTAACGGGAGGGGGCAGCCTTTATCAGGCCAAGTGCCACTGTTTGCATGAAAGCTATCTAATACAGCTATCAGAAAGGTAGCTGTAAAGGCTCCAACACTGGACGTTTTTAAGAAGATTGGATAACCATTTGTCTGAAGTGGTGTAGGGTTTCCTGCCTGGGCAGGGGGTTGGACTAGAAGACCTCCAAGGTCCCTTCCAACTCTTCTATTCTATTCTATTCTATTCTATTCTATTCTATTCTATTCTATTCTATTCTATTCTATTCCATTCCATCCCATCCCATCCCATCCCATCCCATCCCATCCCATCCCATCCCATCCCATCCCATCCCATCCCATCCCATCCCTTTCCATCCCATCCCATCCCATCCCATCCCATCCCATCCCATCCCATCCCATCCCATCCCATCCTATCCTATTCAGAGGTGAAATCCAGCAGGTTCTGACAGGTTCTGGAGAACTGGTAGCAGGAATTTTGAGTAGTTTGGAGAACCGGCAAATACCATTTCTGGATGGCCCCAAAGTGGGGTGGGGATGGAGTTTTTGCAGTACCCTTCTCGTGCCTCACCACCAAGCCAAGTTTTGCCATCACTGGAATAGGTGATAACTGACTCAATAGTAGTTACTGTGAGAGGGATCTTGGAGTCCTAGTAGACAGTAACTTAAATATGTGCTAAGCTACACCACGTCTACCAAGCCACGCCCACAGAACTGGTAGTAAAAAAAATCAGTGATTCCACCACTGATCCTATCCTATCCCATCACTTGAGGTGTCTTAAAGTTAAAAAGTTGAAAAACTTCTCTCCAATTAAGATTAATTGGAGATTAAAAGTATTCCCTTGTGTTACATGTTTTAAATGAAAACACAAAGCATTAACACTGGTTAAGTTAAAACTTACAATATCTCTTCGATGGCAAACCGTGCCGCCAACTTTCAGTGACAAACTGCAGGAGAAGAGTAAACAGAGCTGGGAGTGGTGGAGTTAAGGGAGTCATCAGCTTAGACTCGTTGCATTGCCACAAATGGCACAGTCCCTCTTGAATTCCATTGACCCTAATCAGGTACCAATTTAGCACTAAACTTTGATTGACTAGAGTCTTGTATATGGGCTTGACCAATAAATCTTCTCAGCTACAACCTAATGTATGTTCTTGATCCTTTGTGCCTGGCACAAATTAAGGGGGACTATCAGGATTTTGTGCAGCCTGTTTCTCCTAGATTAGAGAGAGGCAGGTAAGGCAGCTGAGAAGGTTACTAACAAGATGCTAAAAGCAGAGCCATCGTTGCTAGCAAGACAGAAAGTTTTTTGTTGCCGATGTTTGCCAATTGTTCCTCACTGCCACCGTGAGCCACAAGTAGGGGTACGTGGTTTTCTGTTAAACAGAAGGAACAAAACATAGATATGCAATGGACAGAGTTAACCCAGAGTGAAACCTTCATCCTCAATCTTTGAAGCTCCTGCTGTTTGCATGAAGAATAGACCACACAACAATGTATGAATTATAGATCAAGTCTTGGCTCTTCATGGTGGAGTTAGCAGGCTTTCGAGTTTCTGTCAAAATGCAGGCTTCCATTAAACGTGGGAATTATTCTGAAAAAAAGTATGTGTGTGTGTGGGGAGGCTTATTCGTTCATCGATAAATCTCAGGTGGCAATTAACTATGGGCTCCCTAGCATGGCTCTATCTCTTTCAGTGGCTGCTGTGGTTTATGAGCTTCTGTAGAGTAGCAGAAAAGAATATGCAATAAATTAAAAAAAACAGATCAGTTTTAGGTAGATTTTATAAGGTAAAGGTAAAGGTTCCCCTCGCACATATTATATGTGCTAGTTTTTCCCAACTCTAGGGGGCGGTGCTCATCTCCATTTCAAAGCCAAAGAGCTAGCGCTGTCCGAAGACGTCTCCACGGCATGACTCAATGCCAAAGGCGCACAGAATGCTGTTAGCTTCCCACCAAAGGTGGTCCCTATTTTTCTACTTGCATTTTTTACGTGCTTTCAAACTGCTAGGTTGGCAGAAACTGGGACAAGGAACGGGAGCTCACCCCGTTACGCGGCACTAGGGATTCAAACCGCTGAACTGCCGACCTTTCGATTGACGAGCTCAGCATCTTAGGCACTGAGCCACCGCCCACTGACCCAGATGTCATCATCATGCTTCTGCACAGAAGCGCACGCGTGTGGCTCCATTGCGAACCGGTAGTAAAGGTAAGTAGGATCCACCCCTGTTTTGCGCATGCACAGAGGGTCAAAAATCAGATGTGATGATGGCGCATGCGCGCACTTTCAAACTGGTAGGGGAGGTAAGTAGATTTCAACCCAGCTTTCCATTTTTTGACAAGGTGAAGCATTTGACCATTTAGGAACTTAAATCATGGTCAAGGATTACCTGTAAGCAAACCCGGGAAAACTCATTTGGCTCTCAAAGGTGATACAGAAGCAGTCCTCAATGAATGGCAACAGGTGGGTTTTTCGAACCCACACCTTTCCAAAGGGAAAGGAAATAATAAAATAAAATAAAAGACAGCCAATCCTCATCTCTAAGCTGAATAAATATCTCTGAGTGTCAGTCACGCCTCCCCTGGACATGCTAATATCAAACAGCAAATATCAGTAATTCAGGAGGGAATTACTAAATGGAAATTTCCCTGTAGCTGGTGACATACTGTAATTAAGCCGTCTTACTGATGTCCATTTGCAGTGTTAAATCTGACCCTCTTTTCATTCAAAATGCTAGGAACAGACTTCCTCCCTCCCTCCTTCCTTCCCTCCCTTCCTTCTTTCTCTTCCTTCCTCCTCCTCCCCCTTCTCATCCTTCTCTTCCTTACTTCTTTCCTCCCTCCCTCCCTCCCTCCCATCCCATCCCATCCCTCCCTTCTTCCTTCCTTCCTCCTCCTTCTCCTCCTTCCCTCCCTTCCTCCTCCTCCTCCTCCTTCTCTTCCTTCCTTCCTCCCTCCCTCCCTCCCTCCCTCCTTCTCCCTCCTCTCTCTCTCTCTCACACACCTTTGAAATTAAATCTATTTTCAGAAAGAAAGATACCTTCTTAATTATAACTGAGCCAACGGAGGTGATGAAGTTAATAAACTCGCAATGAAATCCAACAGTTGGAAATTAAAGGAACTAATTGCCATATTTTTTTCCAGCACAATTTCCCTGCTTTATTTCCTTAGAAAAATATCAAAGTTTTAAGGGCCATCCAAGGGTAAAGTGCTAAATTTCCTGAAAGAGAAGTTTAGCATACGCAATGCCTAATTAACCTGATGTACAAAACTACCAGACTGTAAGGCAGAAAAAAAATTCCATTCTCATTTAACCTCCTCCTCCGCTGTTATATATGTTCCATTAATGCATGCATTTTCAGCCTCCCACAAAATATCAGGATGTGTAAATTCTGAGAAATGTAAATGTTGATAAATTATATATATATATATATTTTTAAAAAGCAGTTACAGAAGTTACCTGTGTTTGTTTTGTGATGACTGAATGGACTTGTGTTTGTTTGCAGAATTGATGGGGCTTTTAAAACTCAGGAAGATAGTATTTATGAAAGCCACCAGCATATCTACACAAACTCCACCTTTTAAAATATTTTTTTGCGGCTTCTCTACCCTTCCTTCCTTCCTTCCTTCCTTCCTTCCTTCCTTCCTTCCTTCCTTCCTTCCTTCCTTCCTTCCTTCCTTCCTTCCTTCCTGAAAATGTACATGAATAGACTAATGAGTGAAACTAATTAAAGAGAGAGAAATTGTTGTTAGTTGGTTGGCATGATCTTCTCTCACATTGTGTGAAATTCTCATATGGTTGGGTTCACACAATAGTATGTAGGAGTGACCTTGAATGATGGTTATTTATGAGTGTTTGTTATAGCTGTAATGATGCAAACATTCCGGTCTAAGGGCCACCAGAAGATCTGGTCTATCACACACCAGTGAACTATATCAAATACCCATTTTTTTTTTTTTTGGTTACCATTGAAAGACACCCAAGTATTCATTACCCCAACATAGTCTTTCTACAAGTAGTCCTTGAATTATAACAGTTCATTTAGTGACTAAGGAATTGAGTGGTGCTGTGGCCTAGAGGTGGAGCTCTCAGTCAGGAGGCTGTGAATTCGATCCTAAGTAGAGGCAGATATTTCTCTCTGTGGGCACAATGAAGAATATATCTGCTGAACAAAACTCCGCATTGGCGACAGGAAGGGCATCCGGCCAGTAAACACTCTGCTAGCTCCATTCAGTTGCCCAGACTCCACCCTACAAGGGATTATGTGGTCGTTAAAAGAAGATGATGATTTAGTGACAAAGGAATTGAAAAAAGTTATGACAGTGCTGAAAAGAGGACCCTGGATAGCTCAG
The DNA here is from genome assembly GCA_030761175.1 of Masticophis lateralis. Classification (NCBI taxonomy): domain Eukaryota; kingdom Metazoa; phylum Chordata; class Lepidosauria; order Squamata; family Colubridae; genus Masticophis; species Masticophis lateralis. The sequence continues at coordinate 7,233,177 of JAUDYJ010000010.1, read as the reverse complement.
CAGACTAAAAAAGCATTCTGATTAACACCAGCTGTCTGCAATTACTGTAAGTTCGAATCTCACCAGGCTCAAGGTTGACTCAGCCTTCCATCCTTTCTAAGGTAGGTAAATTGAGGACCCAGTTTGTGGGGGCAATAAGCTGACTTTGTATAAATATACAAAAAGTATGAAGGCTATTGCTTAACGCATTGTAAGCCACCCTGAGTCTCCGGAGAAGGGCGGCATATAAATCAAATTAAAAAAAAAAAAATCTGTGCCGAGAAAGGTGGCAGAACTCGCTTAACAAATGCTTCACTTAGCAACAGAAATTTGGAGATCAATTGTGATTGTATGTCAAGAGCCTGTACTTACTCTCAAACTGTGCCTGGGAAAGAGTTAACCTAGACCGCCAGCCACACGCAAAAGTCAGAGAGGCACTAAAAAACTTGCAAGGTAAGACAAATGTTCTTGTTTTATTTACATGAACAGATGTAGAAGCCCCAATATCCATCTGCAGAGCATAAAACGAAAATGTCTCTTGAGTTAAACAATTGGATGTACTATTAGGAACACCCAGGGAGAAAAAAAAAATAAATCTCCAATGAATTCCCCTCTCCCTTAAATATGTCTCACAAAACATGCAATTATGGTTTGGATTAGTTGGATCCCAGTCTAGATTTTCTTGCGTCCTCCTTAGCTGCATTACAATTTATGTATGAATGTATGTGTGTGTTTGTGTGTTTGCTTGTTTGTTTGTTTAATTAATTGATTAATTAATTAATGAAATTTTTATACCGCCCTTCTCCCGAAGGACTCAGGGCAGTGTACAGCCATAATAAAACAGATATAACACAGAAATTAAAACTATTTAAAATGTATTCAATGATATGGCCCTATTTCTTTTTTTAAAAAAAACCAAGACTAAAACATACCCCATTAAAATTCATTATTCCGTCAGTCCAGCTTGTTGAAATAATAAAGTCTTAAGGGCACGGCGGAAGTTACGAAGGTCGGGGATCGTACGTATCTCTGGGGGCAATTCGTTCCATAAGGCAGGAGCCCCCACAGAGAAGTCCCTCCCCCTGGGGATCGCCAGTCGACATAATTTGACCGACGGCACCCCGAGGAGGCCCTCTTTGTGGGAGTGTACCGGCTGGTGGGAGGCTATCAGTGGCAGAAGGCAATCCCGTAAATATCCAGGTCCTAAGCCATGGAGAGCTTTAAAGGTGGTAACCAGCACCTTGAATCACACTCGGAAGACCACCAGGAGCTAATGCAGCTCGCACAGGAGAGGTGTCACGTGGGTATGTCAAGTCGCACCCATAATCACCCGCATGGCCGCATTCTGGACCAATTGGAGCCTCTTCAAGGGGAGCCCCAAGTAGAGAGCATTACAGTAGTCCAGACGGAAAGTGACGAGGGCATGAGTGACCGTGCGCAGGGTGTCTCTGTTAACAGAATAACAGAGATGGAAGGGACCTTGGAGATCTTCTAGTCCAACCCCCTGCTACAGCAGAAGACCTTATATAATTTAGACGGATAATTGTCTTCTTAAAAGCTTCCAGTGTTGGAGCACCCACAACTCCTGGAGGCAAACTTTTCTACTGATTAATTGTATTAACTGTCAAGAAATTTCTCCTTAGTTCTAGATTAATTATCTCCTTGGTTATTTTCATCCATTGCTTCTTGTCCTGCCTTCAAGTGCTTTGGAGAATAGATTGACCGCCTCTTCCTCAGAGCTGCCAAAAGGCAGGAGTGGTTACTCAGGAGGAGGTCTCCTCGAGAGTAAGGCTTGGCCACTCCTTTAGGCTATTGGCCACTCCTTTAGGCTATTTAAGTTTGCACACGGCTTGTAAAAGTTGCAGGAAACAACACATGTTTGCTCGATGATCATTGAATCTGGATTTTCTTTGCAAATTTTGCTTCTGGGCTTTTTGTCAACTCTTGTAAGCCTTTGTCTTTCTGTGGAATTTCTGGCAGTTTAGGTAACAGCCTGCATTGGTAAAAAACTACGTTTGGAAGTAAATTGAATTTGGTTTATAATTTGTGTGTGCTGAATTCTCTGGGATCCGTAGCTGGGGCAGAACAGATGGTTGCTGTGTCCCTGGGTCATGTGATCCTGTTTTGTGACCTTCCGACGAGCAAAGTCAATGAGGAAGCCAGATTCACTTAACAACCGTGTCACTAACTTAACAACTGCAGTGAACAACTGTCGCAAGAATGGTTGTAAATTGGAGCAAAATTCACTTAACGCCTGTCTTACTTAACAACATAAATTTGGGGGCTCAGTTCTGGATCTAAATTGAGGATTATTTGTATTCCAGGACTGAAATGCCAGAGCTATTATATAAATTATAGGGACTTGGTGGCTTAGTGGCGTAGACGCTGAGCTTGTCGATCGAAAGGTTGGCAGTTGAGTGGTTCGAATCCCTAGTGCCGCATAATGGGATGAGCTCCCGTTACTTGTCCCAGCTTCCTCCAACCTAGCAGTTCGAAAGCACGTAAAAAATGCAAGTAGAAAAATAGGAACCACCTTTGGTAGGAAGGGAACAGCGTTCCGTGTGCCTTTGGCGTTGATTTATGCCGGCCACATGATCATGGAGATGTCTTTGGACAGCGCTGGCTCTTTGGCTTTGAAACGGAGATGAGCACCGCCCCCTAGAGATGGGAACAACTAGCACATATGTGCTAGGGGAACCTTTATCTTTACCTTTATTGTGTAAATCTGAGTCGTGAGATGGCATTCCTTCCATTGATTTGAATCGTTTTTGATATTTCTAAAGAAAAGGAACACGATCTGAACACCGAATGCGGGCTTTCATCCGCTACTTCCCTGTGAAAATCTCCCTGTAGATCATTGTCTACTGTTTCTTTATTAGGAAGCTGGATAAGAAAAAGCAGCTTCAGGGGAATCTCGGAGAGCATTAAAAAGTTTTTAAAAAAACTTTTTGCTATTATTCCTTTTTTGGACCATCAACAAAGCCGGGAGAGACCTCCTGCTGTGAGCCTTTGTGAGCAAAACAGGTACAGTTTCAAGATTTCACCATGAAAGAAATTTACCCGCTCTGGGAACGTAGCCCGAAAAACAGGACTAGTCATGAAACGAGCTGCAGGGAGAGGCAGAGGCAATGTTTGCAGAAGATGCTAATTTGCACATCTCAACCATTACTCCCAAATCAAACAACACACGCTATGACATAGTGTGCTGTGTAAAATAGGGATGTTGCAATAAGCCGAAAGGCGGTTGGTTGGTTGGTTGGTTTTAGCTTAGTGTTTTGTGTGCATGTAAGTACTGCACATTGTGGTTCATGGTTTTTTTAATGTATTTGTAATATTGGTAAGCCAACTAGGATTTTTGAGCCAGTAGACCACAAATACAGTTAAGGAGTCTTATGTTGATTTCTCCAATTTGAGGTGTTGAGAGGAAGTTCTAGATAAATTGGTATTTAGCAACCAAGTGTTCTGATCCCGCTCCCCAAACACAACAAACCTTCTGTAGTTAAATAAATGTTTCCTTTATTAGGAGCGATAGTATCCCCTGCAAAAAGTCTCTTTCACCGCAGGCTAACAAGTCTGTCCAGTAGGGAGATGAATACTGTAGTTGTCTGCCACATCTACTCTTCTCCGCCCCTTGTCTTTTATTCCCAGAGCTAGGGTGGGGCTTTGCTAGCAGCTGTGGCTCTTCTGTCCCAAGGACCAGCTCATAGATTTCCACTGCCCTCCTCTCCTCTGCCTTCTGTGCATCCGTGCATCAGGCCGGACCCAGCTGCTCTTCCTCATCAGCCAACTCCAGACTTGGGGGCTATTGACTCTCCATCTGAGGGCTGATGGATGGCCCAGGCTCTGCCTCCCTCCCTCCCTCCCTCCCTCTCTCTCCCAGCTCCATTCCCTCTTCCCCCTTGGAATTCTCAGGTTGCTTTGATGCTGGCACTGACTCCCACACCATCTCCTCTTCTGATTTGGCTGCTGAAGGGGCCGGCAGCCGACAGGCCACAACACAAAGTGGCTAGATTTCAGCAACACAATTCTGATATTTTCTAAGGGGAGGTTGTGGCTTAAGGCAGCCTTTTGTTCTTCAAAACTTTTTTTTCTTAATTCCGCTAAGAAGCTGGATTGCTTTACTGCAACCAATCCCAATAATATATTGATCACTGAATGGTCCAGCATGCTGTGGGAACACCCTGTAGTTTTTGAAATCAAGTCCAGGTCGTCCTGGATTTACAACAGTTCATTTAGAGATGCTTAGGAGCGTTTTCACACTTATAAGTGTTGCAGCAACCCCAGGGTCACAAGATCAGAATTTGAATGCTTGGCAACTGACATATACTTATGACGGTTGCATTTTACTAACTTAACAACTGCAGTGATTCACTTAAGAACCATGGCAAGAAAGGCTGTAAAATAAGGCCAAGCAACTATCTCGTTCAGCGACAGAAAGGATAGGCTCAATTGAGGTCATAAGCAGGGGTGAAATGTAAAATGTGTTACTACTGGTTCTGTGGGCGTGGCTTGGAGGGGGGTAATGTGACTGGGTGGGCGTGGCCAACTTTTTTTTTTTTTACTTTTCAAAGCATTTTTTCTAATGCTTTGAAAAGCCTCTGGTGATCAGGCAACTCAGCTGGGATCGTCATAGAGGCTTTTAAAAAAATGCTTTGAAAAGCCTCTCTGACGATCAGGCAACTCAGCTGGGATCGTCGAGAGATTTTTCAAAGCATTTTTTTTTACCACCTCTTCGGCCACGAGGATGCAGAAAAAAATGCTTTGAAAAACCTCTGAGGATCCCAGCTGAGCCACGCGATCATCAGAGGCTTTTTCTTTTACTTTTAAAAGTATTTTTTCGTCGGAAGAGGTGGTAGAAAAAATGCTTTTAAAAGTTAAAAAAAAAAGCATCTAATGATTGTGTGACTCAGCTGAGCATGGTGGTAGTGGTGGGGGGCAGGGATTTTTCCTATCGCTTCTCCGAACCACTTGCTGCCATCGCTACCGGATCGGGCGATCCGATCCGAACCGGGAGCATTTCACCCCTGGTCATAAGTCAAGGACTAGCTGTATCTTGTGTTGTATTTTCCCTGGATTTGGACAAACACACAAACTAACCCAGAGTGGTGCAACATCACCGCACAAACATCTGGAAGAAGGTGATAGTAAAAATTGTACTTTTTTGAAAGTAAGATCTAGCGATCATCTAAAAAGCTGTAAGTGATGACCATTACCCAGCCTGGGGTTTATAATGAACAATTGCTGTGGTATTATTGTTAAGCCAATTAAGGATATTAGTAGTCTGTTTCACTAAGGACGGTTGTTCATCTACTATCTTCCCTCCCCCCGCCCCACACACACACAAAAAGGAAATTTGCCAGAAACAGGCAGTTAGAATTTATGCTGCTAATGATTGTTGCCTGATCCATTAGGAGCACCTCTAAGTGAGCTTAATTTGTAGCAGACAAGTGTAGAAGTTGTCCATGTTTTTCAACATTGTTTATGGTGCATCCTGAACAGCTGTACCCGGTTGATTATATCCTCACAAAATTTAAATAGGAAACCCATTACGTTGACACTATTATAATCATCCATCATGGCTACATTTCTCACTTAACCCTTTCAACCTCGTGGTGTGTGTCTATGTGCGTATAGAGGGCTGTTGATATCTACGTTGCTGGGGCTGATCAACCTTTGAGAAAGTTATCAAGAAGAACCAAAGGGATGTTAGGGGTTTGCAGGAAAGAAAAAGGGACATAGGACATAACATCATCAAGTTGGATGGGACCATGAAGGTCTTCTATTTTTATCTTCTTTATCTTTATCTTTATTTGATTTGTATACCGCCCTACTCCTGTAGGACTCAGGGCGGTGAACAGCCAAACAGTAAAAATACATAAATACAAAATTTCAAAAACAGAGTAAAATCGAATTAAATAATTTGGCCCAGACAGATTAAAACACCCCAATCATTTAAAAAACCGATTAAAATTTGCATGATTAAAAAAGAGGGAAAAAGATTAGGCCAAGCCCACCTGGTGGAATAAAAAGGTCTTGAGAGCGTGGTGGAAGGTGCGCAGATCCAGGATCCTCCGTATCTCCGGGGGGAGCTCGTTCCAGATGGTAGGTGCTCCCACAGAGAAGGCTCTCCCCCTAGGGGCCGCCAGTCGACATTGTTTGGCTGACGGCACCCAGAGGAGCCCCTCTCTGTGAGAGCATACTGGCCGGTGGGAGGCTATTGGTGGTAGTAGACGGTCCCACAAGTAGGAGACTCTATACCAGTGATGGCTAACCTTTTTGCTGTCGCATACCAAAGATGGGGAGAGCGTGGGGGGTCACATGCATGTGTGCCCACACCCATAATTCAATGTGCCCTACCCTCCCTTGCATGCATGAGCGACCCTCCCCGCTCCCCTCCGCTTTTGGCACGCAATGGCCTGCTGGGCCCGGTAGGCCCGTTTTTCACCCTTCCCAGGCTCCAGAGCCTTTCTAGGTGGCTTTTCCCCTTAATTAGTTTCCATCCATTGTTTTTTTTCCCCTTGCCTTTTAATGCTATGGAAAATAGCTTGACCCCTTCATCTTTGTAGGGGTCCCTCAGATATCGGAACACTGCTCTCATGTCTCTCCTAATCCTTCGTTTCATTAGACTAGGCCAGGACTGCTCTTCAGGAGGTTCTGACAGGTTCTGTAGAACCAGTAGCGGAAATTTTGAGTAGTTCGGTGAACCAGTAAATAGGAGAACAAAAGAGAAATTTCCCGATAGTGAGAATAATTCATCAGTGGAACAACTTGCCTTCTGAAGATGTGGGCGGTCCATCACTGAAGGCTTTCTAAGAGAAACTGGATAGCCATTTGTCAAAAACGGAACAGGGTCTCCTGCTTGAGTAGGGAGTTGGAGTAGAAAACCCGCATGGTCCCTTCCAACTCTTATAATGTTATGTTTTATTTTTTCCCTGCAGATAATACTAGCAATAGAACTTAGACTTATATACTGCTTCACAGTGCTTTACAGTCCTCTCTAAGCGGTTTATCCTTCCCCTGCCACGCCCACCAAGCCACACCCACCAAGTCACTCCATGCCCACCAAGCCACGCCCACAGAACTGGTAGCAAAAAAAAAAATTGAATTCTACCACTGGACCAGACATACTCAATTACTATAACTATTCTTCATAAGTTTTAGCCTCCAGACCTCTGATCAGGGGTGGGTTCTACTATCTGTTTGCAACGGGATTGCAACCATGTGCTTGCTTTGCTCTCGCACGCGCCTTGCTTCTGCACATGTGCCGAAGCTTCTGCGCATGCGCGGATTGCTGATGATATCCAGAGCAGTGGGCGGGGTTCTTGTAAACCAGTCCAAACTGGGGGCAACTCACCACTGCCTCTGATCATTCTTGTTGCTCTTCTCTGCACTCTTTACGGTCTCAACATCTTTTTTATATCACGGTGACCAGAACTCGATGCAATATTTCAAGTGTGGTTTTTTTTAAAGATAAGGCATTATAAAGTGCTACTAGAACTTCACGTGATCTCGATTGTACCCCTCTGTTAATGCAGCCTAGGATTGCATCGGCTTTTTTGGCTGCTGCCGCAAACTGCCGGCTCCTATTGAAGTTAGGGTTGCCAGGTCTGCTTCTGAAAAATAGCGGACAAGTGGGGGTGGGGGGTGGGGTTAAGTAGTAAAAGAATTAAAAAAAATACAATTAAATTATATATTTTCTTACAAACATTTTAACACATATTAAAATAATCACTTCAAAACTTTACTTAAAATACAAAACTTCAAATATATTATAATAATATTAAAATATTAAATTACATTTTACTTTGCTGCCGTGTGTATTTTTTATTTGACTGCACAGCTTTCATCAATTCTTTGTGTTTAAGGAATAATTCTTTAATTTCAGTACAATGTTGAGAAATATTAAAAAAATATACAAAGTTCACTTCGAACTGATGGTACAAGCCATCGGTTACGTTCATCAGTCCACAAATTTCCCATGACGCTGAAAATTCGTTCAACATTTGCATTTGATACCGGAATTGATGCACAATACTGGAACAGTTTCAGTAAACTTGGAGCTGGCTCTTTCTTGAAAAAGTACGTCCACTTATCAAGAGATGAATCGCCCTGCAGATGAACATAAACTTCTTCTAAGGCAGACATTTCATCGAAGAGAGTGTTGGGGGGAAGTTCTTCTCGCCATGGTGATAATAACCAGATGTTCGTCATTTCTTCTAAAGTTGGAGGATTATTGCGATCAATTAGATTGAAACAACTTAGCGCTCAATGGATATTCGATCTTTGTCTCATTCTAACTTATGAAAAAAAAGACAAAACGTGATACTCCTATCCTTATTCTCTTAGACTGTACAGCTTTAGATTACGAACCATTTCATCATAAAGCTTTTGAATAAAAAAAAAAAAATGTCCACTATTTTGTGAAAAAAAATAGTGAACATAATGTGAAAAAAGTGGACTGCTCAAATAGTGGACACCTGACTCCAAGACCCCTCTCATGCTATGAACTGAATGGCATCTTAAGGACCCATTTGATGGCTGCGTCTCCAGTCTCCAGCAAAGCTTTTGCAATAATAAAGTGCGTAATCTTTAAGATGTCACAAAACTTTTTTGCTTTTTTCCTGCTCAACCAGGAATATTATTGGATGGCCTTGGAGCAATTATTATTTTCCAGCCAGCCCTGAGTCCCTTGGAGGATGGGCTGAGCATAAATGTGATTAATAATCACGATGTGGACAATAAATTCCTTGGAGTTATACTTGTTTATGCATGCAAATTTTATAACAATATCAATCTCAGTCAAGGTCATTATTAATCCTGCATTAATAGACGAAGAACTCTACAAGCAGTAGGTTAAGAGAAAAGCTTTGCTAGATCATTCATAGCGTGTTCTCCCTTATTGCACATAATATTGGTATGTGCAACATATTGATAAACTATTGCAAAAGAAGCAATTTATCATGATCTTTTCCCACACTGTTTTATTGATCTGCATTTGGGTCCCTGGCATTAAAATACTGCTGAGAAAGGGACAGAGGAGTAACTACAAAGTAATTATCTATAAAGGAGTAACACAGTTTGTTCACATGGCACATCAGTGATCTAATGCACAAAAGCAATCTGTTCAATCCTAATTTTTTTTTTTGTCTGTGGTGTAATAATAGCACCTCGCACAAAAGAAATCACAACGTAGTCATAGACAGAAATGCATCTTTGATCGCTGTGCAGATATAACATTGAGGATGTATGGAAATGAATAGGAGAAAACGTTTAAAATATGGGGCATATTTCAATATTGGGAGTACTTTTAGAATTTATGCTATTCAACTAGAAACCAGAGAAATGGAACACTGGACACAAACAACTGAATAGAACAATAAAAGAACAGAATGGGATAAATGTTCTCATTCCTATCTAGTAATGTCTTCTGAAGTTGAGATAGGACAGAACAGAATAAGAGTTGGAAGGGGCCTTGGAGATCTTCTAGTCCAACCCCCTGCTTAGGCAGGAAAGCCTACACCACTTCAGACAAATGGTATCCAACATCTTCTTAAAAACTTCCAGTGTTGGAGCATTCACAACTTCTGGAGGCAAGTTGTTCCATTAATTGTTCTAAAACTGTCAGGTGACTCTACATTGGCTGAACAACAAACTGGTCATGGGTGGGGTGTTCTGGGATGACGGGAAAAGTTTGTAATTCTTGCGTGGGAATCTCAGTTGTCGCCTGATTATATTGCAGCCAGCATCTTTTAGTAAAAGAACCTGTCACTTCACCCAAATGGAGTTGAGGGTCTTTCTTTCCTAAGAGATCAGACTGAGGCAGGTCTGACATGATACTTTGCACTGTTTTATGGTTTTCCTCGGAAGGCAATTACAGAGAGTCCTTGATTCACAACAGTTCCTTCAGTGACCATCATTAGAGAGAAATTACAGAACGTTGGTCAGCCTCAACCGATAACATTGCCTCTTCTTTCAGGAAAGGTGAATTAGGCATTCTGGCTCGTTCAGGCTCAAATGGAAGGGAGGGACAGTTTGATTCTGGGTCCCATTTTTAATATCCACCAAACAATGAAGAAAAATCTTATGTAGCAGCCTAGATTATAATGCAAACTGGGTAATTAAAAAAAAGGGGGGGGGGAAACAACAACAATGGATATTCTGTTCTCCCTCCTTGGAACAAGAGGCATAAAGTCAATAGAGAATACATTTTCCGGAAAGCTCAAGAGATATTATTAAAGAGCTGATTAAGCCACTGAGCTTCTGGGTGGCTTACCTGCTTTGTTGACTGCAGCTAAGAACCCCCACAGAACAATTAAGCTTAATTGAAATTATCTTGATTGATTAGGGGATATAAAAAAATCTGCCTATGAGAAGCACCAGTGAGCCAGCTGATGTCCGTACGGACATCTGATATTTCATAGGCTGAGTCAGGTCTGTTGATTAGAGACCTACCCATAGAAGGGAAAATAGAGCTCAGCCCGCCCTAAATTAAAACTTTAGAAGCCTGGTGGAAGAATCCCAGAGAACTGGATGCAAACACAACCTAACAAAAGAGCCATCAGGCTTGATAGAAAAATAATTTGTGTGGTAGAAGAAATGCCTTTGTGTTTTTGCATCCAATAGGGACTGTTACAAAGAGGATCGTCTTTCTTTCTTTCTTTCTTTCTTTCTTTCTTTCTTTCTTTCTTTCTTTCTTTCTTTCTTTCTTTCTTTCTTTCTTTCTTTCTTTTTCTTTTCTTTTCTTTTCTTTTCTTTTCCTTTTTTTTCTTCTTCTTCTTCTTCCTCCTCCTCCTCCTCCTCCTCCTCCTCCTCCTCTTCAGAAAAATCTTTCCCAACTTAGCACCTTCTATATACGTTTTGACTAAAACACCCACAATTCCTGTTCAACAAGGAAATAAGTTTTGGGGCTTATAGTCTCAGTAATTCAAGCATGTGACACAAAATATGGTTGATCACTTCATTTCGAGAAACCTAAAATGCACACGACCATTTGAAAGTTTTTAGTTGATTACATGGAATATGTGAAATGGTTCCCTTCTAAGGTTGCAACTGAATTGAGAGTTGGACCTTAATAGTGACAAATGTTTTGTGCACCTGTACAACATACCTGGAAAAGATTAGCCTGCATAGTCTTGAAAACCTTTTATGTTCTTCAGAGATGAAGTCCGCCTGTCTGTTTCTCTTTAAATTAAGATTAGGCTGAGAATCAAATCCCAATTTTGCGAAAGGCCAGAGCACTCTCAATTTGGCCTTCTGATATTCTGAGGCAGGTTGTCCACACCTTCTTATGCTCCAAATAGTGCTCACCTAGCTCCTAAAGCAGTGATGGTGAACCTTTTTGGCACCAAATGCCCAAACTGGAACATGTGTGCATGTGCTTATATAGGCCAGCTGGTCTTCGCGTGCTCTGGAGCACCGGAAACCTGACCAGCTGGCTGGTGTGTGCAGGCCTGTTTTTTGGCAGGTTTTGGTTGTTTTGGGGGCCATTTTCAAGCCGTTTTTGGGCCATTTTCAGGGCGTTTTTCAGGGCGTTTCCCAGGCTGTTTTCAGGCCATTTTGGGGCCAGTTTTTGATCATTTACAGGCCATTTCTTGTGCCATTTTCAGGCTGGGTTTTTTGAACATTTTTGGCCATTTTTCAGGCCCAAAAAACAGCCTGAAAATGGCCCAAAATGGCCCCCAAAACGGTATGGAAAAGGCCTGGAAAACAGCCCCCCCCCCAAGCCTAATTTTTGGCCATTTTTCAAGCCATTTTCAGGCCATGTTTTGGTGCTTGGTGCCAGTGGTAGGTTCCTCCCGATTCGGCCCGGTTCAGCCGAGCCCGTAGCGATGATGATATGATGTCACCGAACCGGTTCTCTTTGTTCGGGAGCTGGGCCCTCCTGCCCCTCCCCTGTGTTATTCTTACCTTTTATTTGGCCCCGCCCACAATTTTTCACTGCCTCCCAAGTCCCAGCTGATCGGCTAGAAGGAAAAAAAATTCTTTAAACTCTTGCCGCTGGGCTTCAAAGGGCCGCCCTACAGCTGATCAGTGTTAAAAGGCAGTGTGATGGTAGATCGGTGCCTCCAAAAACAAATGGCTGGGCCAGGATGCTCCAAGAATAAATGGGTAGACTGGTACAGCTCTGCAAACAGTTAAAAACCTGGTAGACCAGTACCATGTCACATGACCATCAAGCCACGCCCACAAAATAAGCCACGCCCACAGAACCGGTAATAGAAAAATTTAGAACCCACCCCTGTCTGGTGCCCATGAAGACCAGCTGGCCAGGATGCATGTGCGCACTGGAAACCAGAAAAGCAGCTGAGGATGGCGCGGCAGGGCTCTGTGTGCTATGCATGCCAGAGGTTTCCAATCACGGTCCTAAAGCATCTATTCTGCATCTTAACCTTCCCAAACTCATCATTGTCTTGCTTCGTCTTCCCTCTCTGATAAGTTAGCACATAAATGTCTGTGTTGTGCAGTCCTTAAAATTTGCCTTGCCTACCAAATATTGTGAGAATTAAAATGAAAGTACGGCTTGACCCACAAAAAAGGTGTCCACTCAGCCTTAAATCCTGCCTTTTGAACGTCTTTACAATGTTGTACAGCGAGACCCGCCAGGACAAGTTATATGTGCAATCAGCAAACAACTATTGATACTACTGGTCAGGAATTGTGTCAATAGTGAATTTGTTCCTTGTCGTATCCCTTTGGGCCCATTAAGAGCGAATTGCCCTTGTTAATTGCCTTGCGGCTGAAATCCTTGGAAGACTGATGTTCAAATCTTGCTCATAAAACCCTTTATTTCACCCTTCCTCTTGAAAAACACAAATGTGTGACATGTTATGATAAATATTCACCGGGGTTAAATTGCCCTATTGATTTCTTTTTTTTTTTTTTTTTTAGTAATTAGGTTTTAATGAATGGCGGTCACTCAGTTGTGGATTTGTTAAGGGATTTTAAAGATCGGATTGCAATCATTTTGTGCACCTTACTTAATTTTCTCCCCACATGCAGTTTATACTTTTATCAGCAGAAAGCTGCTCATGACAGAATCGCATAGAATCGTAGGATGGGAAGGAACCAGGGAAGGAACCTTCTAGGACAATTTAAGCAGGACACGAATTCTCTGACCAGCAGGAATCCTCAGGAAATGTCTAATTGTCTAATGATGGACACCCACTGCCCCACAAAGCAGTCAGTTCCAATGCTTTTTTTAAAATTAGATTTATATGCAGCCCTTCTCCGGAGACTCAGGGTGGCTTACAAGGCATTAAGCAATAGCCTTCATACTTTTGTATATTTATACAAAGTCAGCTTATTGCCCCCACAAACTGGGTCCTCAATTTACCTAGCTTAGAAAGGATGGAAGACTTGAGCCTGGGGAGATTCAAACATGGAGTAATTGCAGACAGCTGGTGTTTAATTACAATGCTTTAGTCTGCTGAGCTATCCAGGCTCCTTAATAACATTGAACATAGAATTATAAGGCTGGAAGAGTTCTCAGAGGTCTTCTAGTCCAACCCCCTGCTCAAGGAGGAAACCATATACTTGTGATGGCAAACCTATGGCACATGTGCTGAAAATGGCACGCAGAGTCATCTCTCCAGGCACGCCAGCCATCGCCCATTGCTCTTCTGGGTTCTGGTGTGCACATGTGCACCAGCCACCTGGTCTTCATGCATGCAGGAATGCTGGAAACTGGAGGAGCAGCTCCCTGTTGCATATGTGTGTGCCAGAAAGCAGTTCCAGTTTCCAGCGTGTGCATGTGCACCGGCCAATTGGTCTTTGAACGCGCATGAGCTCCAGAAATCAGAAGAGCAGGTAACCGGCATGCATGTGCTCACTGGAAACTGGAAGCTCAGCTCTTCAGGGGAAGTTCAGGGGAACTACTCTTCCGGTTTCTGGTGCTACCCCGCACACACCAACACTGCCATATAATACCATCCTAGTCAAATGGTTGTCCAGCCTATTTTTGAAAACCTCCAGTGATGGACCTCCTATAACTCCAAGAGGCCAGTTATTCCATTGAATAGCCCTCCCAGGCAGGAAATTCCTCTTTGAGTTTTGACCTCAAAAGCTTCTATTATTAATTCTTGACATCTTTATCCACCACAAAGAATAAATTCAAACTTCTCCTCCACAAGAGCTCTTCAAGTATTTGAAGACTGCTATTATGTCCCCTTGAACTTCTTCTTTAGGCTAAACATGCCCTGTTCTTTTCACTATTCTCCATGCAATTTATCTTCCAAGCTTCTCACTTTTAAGGTCCCTGCCTTTCCAGTTCTTCAATATCCTTGTTGCATCATGGCAACTAAAATGGGACATAATGTTCCAGCTGAAGTCTGACCGTGCAGTATAGAACAAAACTATCACTTGCTGTGATGTTGACAATACACCACCAATGGTTTAGTTCAGGAATGAGTTTCCAGAGAACATCCTCACTGACTAGGATTGTAAGGTAAAGGTAAAGGTTCGCCTCGCACATATGTGCTAGTCGTTCCTGACTTTAGGGGGTGGTGCTCATCTCCATTTCAGAGCCGAAGAGCCAGCACTGTCCGAAGATGTCTCCATGGTCATGTCATCGGCCTGACTAAACACCACAGGGACACGGAACGCTGTTCCCTTCCCACCAAAGGTGGTCCCTATTTTTCTATTTGCATTTTTTACATGCATTTGAACGGCTAGGTTGACAGAAGCTGGGACAAGTAACAGGAGCTCACCCCGTTATGAGGCACTAGGGATTCGAACCGCTGAACTGCCGACCTTTCAATTGACAAGCTCAGCATCTTAGCCACTGAGCCACTGCATCCCTGTGACTAGGATTGTACCATCTTGCATTTCATTTCAGGCAGGTCAGGAATGCAGTTCTGCAGGCTATTTCTGCTGCCTGCTGGCTGCCTGCAATCTGGCAGTTTGAATCTCACCAGGCTCAAGGTTGACTCAGCCTTCCATCCTTCCGAGGTGGGTCAAATGAGGACCCAGATTGTTGGGGGCAAGAGGCTGACTCTGTAAACCGCTTAGAGAGGGCTGTAAAGCACCATGAAGCGGTATATAAGTCTAAGTGCTTATTGCTTGTAGTCCAATCCCATGCTTAAGCAGGAGTTCCTATACCATTTCAGACAAATGGCTGCCCAATCGCTTCTTGAAAACCTCCCAGTGTTGGAGCATCCACATCTTCATCTTGTCATAACACAAACCCTGAACCTGACCCACAGTGCATAAGTATATGTAAAAAAGCAATGTTGCCTTAGTTTTGATGAAACAAAGCAACAACAACTGGTATTTCATTCTCTTCATTTTCTTGGCATTTTTTTCTCTTTCAGCAACACATAAAACAACTCACTTTTTGGAACATCAGCTCAAAGTCAATAAGCATGGGAAGATTATATATATATATATATAATGTTTTCTGAGGTTTTCGCGGGTGTTTGTATGTAGCTGTTTGGTTATTCGGGTCTTCTCCCACGTAGAATTGGAAGTATCTTGGCGAGCAAGATACTCCTGGGAGCACGAAGCCGAGAACACCAGCCTGAAGATGACGAATGAGACTTCGTCGAAACGTCGCCAAGATACTTCCAATTCTACGCGGGAGAAGACCCGAATAACCAAAGACCTACATATATATATATCAAATGGGTGGACTGGTGCACCAGTGCCATAGACAGAATTCATGACTGCAGTCTTATTGGAGCTGATGGATAACCTCTGGCGCTTCGCTGCTCTGATCATTATTAATGAATCGGGTGAGGGACCTTTTTCTTCCTAGTCTTGACTTCTTCCTCCCTGTTTGAGCAGATCTTCACCCCGAGATCAGTGCAACCGGAACACTATCTAGCAGAGATTTAGGAAACCCAGTCTGTTTCTAAAACAGCAACCGTAGACAACTGTCCCAAAGGTGCTTTTTCAAGAGGCAACTGGACTTTCTGGTTATTCTTGGAAGACGTTTCGCTTCTCATCCAAGAAGCTTCTTCAGCTTTGGCTGGATGGGGGGAACGGAAGGATTTATATTCCTTGCAGTCATCCGGTCATTAGCGCTCTTTGTGAGAGTCGTTGAGGCCACCTGGAGATTTATCTGTGTCCTCAGGGTCACCTGAGTAGTGCAAATGGGTGTGGAACCTTCTTGGAACTGTTGAAAGAACTGGGTTGTAGATTGGAAATAGATGCTGTCGTATTCCTCCCCCTCAGTTGAGAGAGGGCTGTTCAATTTTGACATAGATGGCCTATTTATTTATTTATTTATTGTATTGTATTTTTATACCGCCCTTC
Organism: Masticophis lateralis; assembly: GCA_030761175.1. Lineage (NCBI taxonomy): Eukaryota > Metazoa > Chordata > Lepidosauria > Squamata > Colubridae > Masticophis > Masticophis lateralis. The sequence goes on along the minus strand of JAUDYJ010000010.1, from coordinate 7,216,947 downwards.
TCCCGAAGGACTCGGGGCAGTGCACAGCCATACTAAAACAATAACTGGACAAAAATTAAAAACCATTAAAATAATTCAATATCTGGCTGCAATTAAAACCTCAACTAAAAACAGTTTTAAAAAACCCATTTAAAATCATTGACCCGTCAAATCGGCTTGATAAAACAATAGGGTCTTCAGAGCACAACGGAAGGCGCGGAGGTCGGGGATCTTTCGAATATCCAGGGGCAGTTCGTTCCATAGGACAAGGGCCCCCATAGAGAAGGCTCTCCCCCTGGGGGCTGCCAGTTGACACAGTTGGGCCGACGGCACCCTGAGGAGGCCCTCTCTGTGGGAGCGTATCGGTCTCCCGCTTTCAAACCAGTAGTGCTCTCTGTCCAAAATGTGGACTTTGCTGTCTTCAAAAGTGTGTCTTTTAAATGCAGATGGACTGCTGAATCTTGTACAAGATTCCAGTTGCCTCTTGAAAAAGCACCTTTGAGACAACTATGGCCTGGATGACTGAGAATCTCCAGAGACATTCAACTATAAACAAGTTTGCTTAGCAGAAAGGCCCAGTGAAGACTTTCTTCCAGGTAAACGGAATCTATAATCAATATAATCAATACCTTGGAGGTCTTCTAGTCCAACCCCCTGCTAAAGCAGGAGACTGTATACCATTTCAGACAAGTGGCTGTCCAGTCTCTTCTTAGGAACCTCGTGATGAAGTACTCACCACTTCTGACCGCAAGCTGTTCCACTGATTAATTGTCCTCACTGTTAAGAAGTTTCTCCTTAATTCCATTTTGACATATAAACTTTCTACAGACTCCTGCTTCTACTTGATCCAAGGTAACAAACAACTCATTTCTTTTATTGCCGTAGCAATCAAGGATGAATTCCTGGGAGCCCACCTAAGCAATGTTTATTCCCTTCCTTGTTGTCATTAGGATATAAAAACCAGGAGATTAAATACTCTGTTGTTAATTGGCTCTTTGCTTCTATTTGATCTCAGGCCTGGTAGATTACTGACAACCCGTGTAACAAATGATGGGATTAGACCAGTAGTTCATTTAAACCTTCCTCAGTTAGCAAGGAGAAAAGTTAATTTCCAAACCAAAAACTGAATTGACAGGCTGATTGCATTGTTGGCCGGCAGGACATTTATAAAGCAAACAAGGAAAATGGTTGGGATTTCGATAAGGCGATGTTGTGGTTACCAAACCTGCCTTGATGCCATGTTATTGTGCCTAAATTATTCTTAATGAAATCTCCCCTAAGACCATTGGCTCTGTTCCTGTGGTGGGTTGCTACTAGTACACCCCGGATCGGGCGAACCGGTTGGGGCAGTGACGGCAGGCTCCGCCCACCCAACCAGACATCTCTGTGCATACACAGAAGCATCACGCGCTCAACCAAACTGGTAGCGACGGGATTTGAATCCCATGACTGCTCTATTCATATTAGTGGTTGCAATCATTTAGATTCAAAGCCACATAGATCCTAACATCCTCTGGAATTTAGTCAAACCTAAGGGCAACCTGCAACTAAATGTTCCCATAGTTCCCTGCAGGGATAAGCCATACCATAAACCCACCATTAGAAGAGGCAATTGCTATGGATTAGCTGTCTATTGGAGCCATTTGTCCTCCTGTTTGAACAGGGGGTTGGACTAGAAGACCTCCAAGGTCCCTTCCAACTCCATTCTTCTGTATTTCTGTACTAGAAATTCGATAAATTAAATTAAATTAGCTACAAATTCATACTCACCAAATCTGCCATTAGCACTCCAGTGCTAAAAAGCTTAATACACCATACATTTGAAAAACACATTTATATTTAATGCCCTCAGTCATTTATCTTTTAGGTTAGTGTGTGTGTGTGTGTGTGTGTGTGTGTGTGTGTGTGTATATATAATATAAAAGAGGATATGATTTTATTGTTGATTTGTGCCCAACCAGCTCCCATCCCATTTGATTAGCTGCCAAACATCCACAGTTTCAATATGTCGACACCTGGAAGTTTGGAAACAACAGCACAGCTGTGATTCACCACAAAACTCCCAGCATGGGGCAGCCGCAATTCTGAACTGCTGGAAAACTTCCAGTTGTTATTATTATTTTCTCCTTTAAGGCTTGCAGTCAAATCCCAGAAAGTATTACTTAGCCAATTAGTTAGAAAAATGTGGAAGGGGGTTGTTTTCTCTTCTGTGCAGTGAAGCGGCGTTGTTATTTTTTATTTATCCTCATCAAACTTTCTCCAGACCACAGATAATGTCGAAGCACAGTCCCCCTCATCTGCCATTAATATGGATATATGTCAATTACAAGGACATTGAGAATAAATGGGGAATTCATAAACTAACTTCAGAAGGTCTTTGGAGAGGGAAGAAAGGAAGAAAGTCCTGATGTTCGGAAGCCAGGCAAAATTGTGAGAGCTGGTTTCAGTGTGGCAAGATGGTGTGATTGCTGAGCTATTTGCATCTCATCCAGCGGTGGGTTTCTCATGTTGTTATTACCAATTTTCCCGTGCATGTGCCCAGCCTCAAAAACATGCCTAAATAGGATGGCATAGAACTGGGGCAGTTGGGCAGGGTAGGCCCAGCCGCATTTCCACTACCAGTTTCGCTTAAATACCACCTCTGATCTCATCCTTGTATTCTATAAAAGGCATAAGGTGTGTTAATTCTCTCTGCAAAGGAAGAGGGAAAAGGCTGTGTGTGTGTGTGTGTAAAATGGAGCCGTCTTTACAAGCCAGATAAAATAATTATTGAGTTTTTTATGTTTGAATTTATATTTTACTGACAAAGAAATAAAGGGAGACTAGTATAGATCTGTTTCAAGCTATTTAGCTCTCATCAGCTAGCCATACCCTTTCTGCAGGAGTGAAATTCACCAGGTTTTGACCGGTTTTGGAGAACCAGTAGCGGAAATTTTGAGTAGTTCGGAGAACCGGCAAATGCCTCCTCTGGCTGGCCCCAGAGCGGGGTGGGAATGGGGATATTGCAGTATTCTTCCTCCAGGAGTGGGGAGGGAATGGGGATTTTGCAGTATCTTTCCCCCAGGAGTGGGAAGGGAATAGGGATTTTTTTTTTAAAAAAAAAAATGATTTACCGTATTTTCCGGCGTATAAGACGACTGGGCATATAAGACGACCCTCCTCAGAGCCATTTAAGGCTCGTCAGAGCCTTTCGGGCTGGTCTGCCTGGTTACAGGAAAATGAGACCCGGCGTATAAGATGACCCCCGACTTTTGAGAAGATTTTTGTGTTTTAGAAAGTAGTCTTATATGCAGGAAAATACAGTATATGCCGCCCTTCTGCGGAGACTCAGGGCGGCTTACAATGCGTTAAGCAATAGTCTTCATATTTTTGTATATTTATACAAAGTCAGCTTATTGCCCCCACATTTTGCAGTATCCTTCTCCTGTCATGCCCATCAAGCCACGCCCACCAAGCCACACCACAGCCACCAAGCCACTCCCACAGACAAGTAATAAAAAAAAATTAAATTTCACCACTGCCTTTCTGGAATTCAAACCTGGGCTACTTGCATATTAGGTAGATGTATTAATCTCTAAGCCACAGGCTCTCCTCGCTTTGTCAGCTATACCAGGGGAGAAATCAAGTGTTTTTTCAATGAAATTGGTCTATCAAGGCAACCTGGTCTACTCAAATATGAGACGGTGCATACTGAGTTTTTACATATCAGGATGGGCAAACTCAGGTCCTTGAGCTAATTTCATGCAGCCCAAGTCTCATTTCAGACCCTTCTCAAGAGGTTTCCTCCAGGCAGAAGACAATCTGAGAATGTGTGGAAAGAGACAATGAAGGAGTGGATGTGCACCTCAGCTTGGCTTCTCCTGTTTCTGGTTTCAATTCCATCCTCCATGTGTCTGCTAATAAATACTAAGATAACTAGCAGTATCTCAGAATAGATTTTTTAAAAAATTGGGTTGGTTAGACCAACTTAGATGTTCATCTAAGAGAGCCTGCTAAATTTAAAATGATACCTTACTCTAGTATTAAAATTTACCACAGGGATCCTCACAATAAAACCATAGATACTATTTTGTCCTTTGAATTGTGAGTTTATGAATTACGCAATGCTTGACCAATCAGGAGAAGAAAATCAGAGGTTTTTTTTCAACGAAAAGCCCTTCTATTATTAATAATTTTTTTACACAAGAAGGAAATATGATACAAAGCACCAGAATGTCAATAAATGTTCAGGATAAAGGTCAGGTTTGCACCTATGGACAAGTCCAGCAAATACATTTGTTCCCGCAATGTCTTTGTTTTAAATGCCGCCTTCTGATGGATCAGCTGCAGAAACAGACTTCTGGGGTCTGATGAGATGTCACTTTGCCTCAGGACTGATCAAATAAGATGAATGAAAGTGAAACAGAAACAAATATATTACCTTTGTCATTCAGTTCCTTGTGCAGTGCAAGAAGTAAGCTAATCAGACTTACTTAAATAACATTTGTGCTGTGCAACATCCACTCCCAATGATCTAATTCCTGATTGGCCAGAGACTGCCTAGCAAAAATTATATTACTTACCAGTGGTAGGATTCAGCTGGTTCAGGCCGGTTTGGCCGAACCAGTAGTTAAATTGCTGGCTGGCCCCGCCCCTTCCAGGAATCCTCCTGAACCCCATTTTCACTCTCAGGAGGCTTCAGGGAGGCCTACTAGACCCAAAATGTGGCACGCGGAGGCAGAGGGGGGCAGGGAAGGGCAGGGGGGCGGGGGGCTACTTACACTTACATATAGGAGAAGAATAAGTCAGGAGAAGAAGATTTTGCTAAATCCGGAGGTCTCCAAGGTGATTTTTCAAGAGACAACTGAACTTTCTTTGTTGTTCCTTGTAGACTTTTCATTTCTCATCCAAGAAGCTTCTTCAGTTCTGACTGAAACTTCTTAGCTGAGAAGCGAAACATCTTCAAGGAAAAACAAAGAAAGTCCACTTGTCTCTTGAAAAAGCATTTTTGGGACCTCTGGATTTAGCAGATACTTATTCTCCTGACATATTCTTCTCCTGTAGGTATGCCAAATAAACATACTAACAAATTTACTATTCTGGGTTGCTGATTGATGGCTCCTTCTAGGGTTCCTCGCTTACTTAAAGAGCAGTGTGTGGTCCATCCCTGATATTTGGTCACAGTCTCCATTCTTTATTGGATTATGAGCTCCTGCTTGGACAGACAAAGCCCCAGAGCTCACTGTAACATCATTGCCAAAAAGGCACTAAGAATTGTTAACCTAATCCTGTGAAGCTTCTTCTCCGGTAACATTGTACTGCTAGCTAGAGCATACAAAACCTTTGCCAGACCAATTCTGGAATACAGCTCATCTGCCTGGAATCCACATTGTATATCGGACAATAATACAATTGAGCGAGTCCAGAGGTATTTCACGAGAAGAGTCCTCCACTCCTCTGCTCACAACAGAATACCTTATGCCACCAGGCTTGAAATTTTGGGCTTGGACAACCTAGAACTACGCCACCTACAGTCTGACATAAGCTTAGTACACAAAATTGTCTGCTACAACGTCCTACCTATCAATGACTACTTCAGCGTCAACTTCAATAATACATGGGCCAACAAGAGATACAAACTCAAGGTAAACTGCTCCAAACTCAATTGCAGAAAATACGACTTCAGCAACAGAGTGGTCAACTGGAGTCTGGTAGAGCCTGGAAAGCTCTACCCGACTTTGTGGTTACAGCCTCAAACCCCCACAGCTTCAACCTCAAACTGTCTACCGTGAACTTCACCCCATTCCTAAAAGATCCGTAAAGGGGATGGGCATAAACGCACCAGCATGCCTACCGTCCCTGTCCTACTGCCCCAATTTATTTGTTTTCATTTCCTTTGTTCATGTTCACGTTCATATTTATACCTGCTATCTTGTACATGTTTGACAAACTAATAAATAAATAAATTCTAGATACAATCTTCGTTTGGGCAACGAATGGCAATTGTATGTGTCAAATGAGTTGATTTTATTTGAATGCCAGAATATTGGTTTCGCTGCACCGCAGGTCATGTTTGCTCTTGTTTTTTCTGAAACATTTATCTCCTTCCAGCTGGTCTTAACTCCGAGAGCAATAAGTGGACATTCTTGCTGGTATATTTTACAGTCCCAAGACTGTAATGGGCAGTTTATCACAATTCTAAATCAATAGCTAAATTATGCTGCCTTCCATGGTGAATCACCTCTGCTTATGCAATTTATGGAGCTCATATCTCCAGTGGACACTAAGTAATCAGCCTATCAGCGTTCTGTGGCATTATCTTCTGTCCGTAAGCAATGTTGTTACACATTAATTTAATTTACAAAGATTTCTGCCCACTCACCTTGGGTTTCATTTTTGAAGGACTAGCAAAAGAAAAGCTGCAATAGGCTTGAGGTGTGGAAGGATCACTATATATATAATCGGATTCATCATGTAGCAAGCAGAGAATCCCTTGTTAGACCAGGATGTAAGCAGACTACTGAGTGACTCCTAAAATATATGAATGTGGGCTGTGAACTAGTAGAGTTCCTTGCCCCTAAAAAACCCTGCTTGACATAACCATGGACTCTTGGACACATTAGAGGTTCTGGATTATGCACACTCTTGAGTTTGGCTGAGCATGATGGATAACTAGGAATACTTATGCAGAAATCTAGGTTGCTACAATCTGCCTTCCATATACTGCAACCTGTATACTGCATGAATCAAAAAGAGGGCTGTGAAAATATCTACAGACACTTCATATCCTGGACATAAATTGGTTCAACTTCTACCTTCAAAATGATGTTATAGAGCACCGCACATCAGAACAACTAGACCCTGAAGACCATCACTCTGCTAAACAACTAATTCCCACAACACTGTCAAACTATTTACTAAGACTATATTATTATTATTATTATTATTATTATTATTATTATTATTATTATTATTATTATTATTAATAATAATAATATTAATATCATCATCATCATCATATACACAAAAATGACAATATACCCAGCAAACGAGATAACCATGCTGGATTTTGTATCAAAAATCACTAGTCGAACAGTTCCCAAGCGTTTAGGACTGGGTGATGTATCGGCGGATTATGCGAACAAATCCCACTAAGGTGGCCTTCTGCAGCTGACCAATGGTGATCTTGTCAATGCCAATTGTTTTTAAGTGCTTGCCTAGGTCTTTAGGCACAGCAGCCAGTGTGCCAAGTACCACTGGGACCACCTGCACTGGTTTATGCCAGAGTCTCTGCAGTTCAATTCTCAAGTCCTGATATCTGGTGACTTTTTCAAGTTGTTTCTCATCAATTTTGCTGTCACCAGATATAGCAATGTCGACGATCCACAATTGTTTCTTCTTCACAATTGTGATATCCAGAGGAGGAGGAGGAGGAGGAGGATTATCCTTCCTATTACCTAACTCCTCCTACTTACAACTATAACCTTGTTGCTTGTATTGATTATATTGTTTTATTTAGTTTCCTAGTATGATTTTGATTGCTTATTTAGTATCCTATGACTATCACTAAGTGTTGTATCTTATGATTTTTGATGAATGTATTTTTTATGTACACTGAGAGCTTATGCACCGAAGACACATTCCTTGTGTGTCCAATTACACTTGGCCAATAAGGAAATTCTATTCTATTCTATTCTATTCTATTCTATTCTATTCTATTCTATTCTATTCTATTCTATTCCATTCCATTCCATTCCATTCCATTCCATTCTTCTAGAGTGTGAATGCTTTGTAATGTAACTGTATATATGTATGTATTTTTAGAGACAAGGGATAGTCTTTAACTGGATTGAGATTTTTGATTTAGGGCAAAAGTCTTGGGGGAAGATTGTCCTTGCTGCCTTGTGACAAAAGGCATTGTGGTCATTGAACACCATCAAAGAAAAGGCAAGCTTTCTTGGTCCTTATAAAACCAGCGAGTAAAGAACTCAAAAGCAATATCTACGGTATGGATTTTCCCCTCCCTTTCCCATTAATTAAGCCTAGTTCTCTACACATTTCAGTCTCCAATATAGAGAAGCAGCTTTGGAAATCATCCGCTTCCCTTTGACCACAGGATATTAGAAGGCTTTATTTACAAGACGAGCAGTGGGGAGTGGGGAGACATCAAGGTTTGACTTCTGCTTTAGGGAAACAGTTTTGCTGAAACGGAGAAGACATTCTTCTGATGTGTTCGGCCATGACAAAGAAACCAGCGGAACTGTGGCATTTTCAGGAGAAGGAACCAAGGCCATCAAATACATTTTTTCTGTATTTCCTTGAATATTATTGGCAAACCAGAGAGTAGCGTCTAATATCTCAAAGGAATGCTTTGCTTCAATTCTGGATGAAAGCAAATTAAGAAGACAGCTTCTTATCTTTGGATATATGTATTTTTTTAAAAAAATCAATGCTCTGACCTTCAAAAAAAGATTTTTCCCAATAAAATTTTCCCTTTTTATGATCCTGTAATCCTTTAATTATTCAGGATAGAGTCAGAAGAACTGTATGGAGCTGAGCGTTTACTGGCTGGATGCCCTTCTAATGCCTACATGAAGTTCACAGCAGAATTTTTTTCTTTGCCCCTAATCTGCCATTACTTAGAATTGAACTCTCACTTTCTGAGTGGGTCGTATCTTCACTACCAGGCCATTATGACGCTCAGTAAAGATATTTCCCAATGATTTCATATATTATATTGTTTTAGTTATTCATGTTACTTATTAAATTTATTCATTTATTAGATGTATCAAGGCTTCCTGACTTTAGACTGACTCTGGGTAGCTTACAATATGTGCAGTTATTATCATCATCATTAGATCCTGTGCGAGCACATTAGGTATCAAGCGATTTCCAGAAATTTTGATCATTCACATTCACATCTATACTTCCTTAGCTCAATAGACAATAATAAGCAGGGCTGTTGTCTAGATAAAAGGGATTGGGTTCTCTTTTTAAGTATGGAGTAGTAAGATAACATTTGGAAGTGCATCAGGCAGAGGCCAACCTAATTCACTGAAGGGAAGAAGGACAAGCTGAGCAGATATGATCTTGTAAATGACCCTCACTCTGTCAAGGACCTTGGAGTACTCATCTCTAATGATTTAAGTGTAACAACGCTTAAGTGTACAAGCCCACTGTAACAACTTTGCCAAAATGGCATTAAGAGTTGTTAACCTAATCTTGCATAGCTTCTTCTCTGGTAATATTGTACTGCTAACTAGAGCATACAAAACATTTGCTAGACCAATTCTTGAATACAGCTCATCTATCTGGAACCCGCATTGCATATCGGACATTAATACAATTGAGGAGTCCAGAGATATTTCACGAGAAGTGTCCTCTACTCCTCTGTTGGCAACAGAATCCATTATGCCACCAGGCTTGAAATTTTGGGCTCAGACAACCTAGAACTACACCGTGTACAGTCCGACCTAAGTGTAGTACACAAAACAATCTGCTACAACATACTACCTGTCAATGACTACTTCAGCTTCAACTGCAATATTACACGAGCACACAATAGATACAAACTCAAGGTAAATCACTCCAAACTCAATTGCAGAAAATACGACTTCAGCAACAGAGTGGTCAATGCCTGGAATGCACTACCTGACTCTGTGGTTACTTCCCCGAACCCCCATAACTTTAACCTTAGACTGTCTACTGTTGGCCTCACCCCATTCCTAAGAGGTCTGTCAGGGGCATGCATAAATGCGCCAACGTACTTACCGTCCCTGTCCTACTGTCCTGCATTTATTCATATTCATTTCATGTATTCATAATCATGTTTATACTTATATATGTTATCTTATACATGCTTGACAAATAAATAAATAAAAATGGTTTTGCGAAACTGATGTTAGCCTCACTAGATAGGCAAACATTGCAGAGAGGACAAGCTGACAAGGATTGCAAACCAAAACAGTCTGAAAGAAGTTTGCCTGAGTAGTTTTGCCTTTACTATGAACACGCAGAAGAATAGTCAAAATATCATCCAGAATTCCAAGAGCCAGGCCAGGGTCATCAGCTTGTCGAGAGGTCAGAATTTCACAAGAAGAATCCACACAAGCATCATACAGAAGCCAGAGATCAGACAGTTGATTCCAACAAAGGATTATAGGTCAGGGCTGCCTCTTAAATCAAGCTGCAACCAGCTGCCTTTCATCCAGAGATTTATTCCCTTGCTTGGCAAGTAGCCTCATAGAATATCTATGCTCTTCTGCTTGCTCTACTCACTGGGTGTGGTGGCCTTATTATCTGACTGTCCCACCTGCTCAGGTGGTGCCTGTGTTTGATCAGCTTCAGGTGATGCTTGTCTTTTGAAGCCCGTAGACTTCAATCAAAGTTCAGTGCTCTGATGTGAAGTTTCTTCCATGTGGATTGTACTGTGTGTAATCTCCAGCCAACAAAATAGAATTTTGAAGCAGAACTTACATTCCATGTTGGTTTCACATCAAAGCTACATCTTCATCAAAATCCAATCCAATCTCTTATATCTTTCAATCAGAATAGATCTGGAAGAGACCTTGGAGGTCTTCTAGTCCAACAACCTGCTTAAGCAGGAGACCCCCATACCATTTCAGACAAGTGACTGTCTATCGTCTTCTTACAAACCTCCAGCACCCACAATTTCTGAAGGCCAGCTGTTCCACTGGTTAATTGTTCTCGCTGTTAGTAAGTTTTTCGTTAATTCCAGGTTGCTTCTCTCCTTGATTAGTTTTCATCCATTGTTTCTTGTCCTCCTCTCTGGTGGTTTGGAAACATAAGTTGACCCCTTCTTCTTTGTGGTAGTCCCTCAAATACTGGAATACTGCTATCATGTCCCCCATGTAGTCCTTCTTTTCTCTGGACTAGCCATATCCAGTTCCTGCAACCGTTTTTCATATGTTTTAGTCTCCAGGCCTTTAATATTTATTTATTTATTTATTTATTTATTTATTTATTTATTTATTTATTATTTATTTATTTTATTAAATTTCTATACCACCCTTCTCCTGCTGGATTCAGGGCGGTGCAAGCCAAGAATAAAATAACATTCCAATACAAAATTTAAAATTTTTTAAAAGAATTTAACAACTTTGGCCTAAGATTTAAAAAAATCCCGACTAAAACCCATTGACAATTAAAAATCTGAGGGGGGAGGGTTACGCCAGTCCAGCTTGATGAAATAAAAGAGTTTTTAGGGCACGGCGAAAGGCCCGGAGATCTGGTATCCTGCGTATCTCCAGGGGCAAATCGTTCCAGGGGGCAGGAGCTGCCACAGAGAAGGCCCTCCCCCTGGGTGTCACCAGCTGACATTGCCTGGCTGACGGCACCCTGAGGAGTCTCTCTCTGTGGGAGTGTACTGGCTGGTGGGAGATTATCGGCAGCAGAAGGCCAGTCCCGCAAGTACCCAGGCCCTATGCCATGGAGCGCTTTAAAGGTTAAGGGAGCGCTTTAACCAACACCTTGAAGCGCACTCCGAAGACCACCGGAAGCCGATGCAGCTCGCACAGGAGAGGCGTCACATAGGAGCATCCCCTCACTCCCATAATCCCCTGTGCGGCCACATTCTGCACCAGTTGGAGCCTCCGGGTGCTCCTCAAGGGGAGCCCCATGTAGAGAGCATTACAGTAGCCCAGGCGGGAAGTGACGAGTGCCTGAGTGACTGAGCATAAGGAGTCATCGTCTTAATTGTTCTTCTCTGCACTTTTTCCAAAGTTTCAACATCTTTTCTTCCCTTCTTCCCCACTTAAAAACTAACTTCACTCTAGCCACTCAAATACATCTGAAGGTGTGAGTAGTTACCCATGAAAACCTATGCGTTTAATAACATGTTAACTGGAAAAGGTTCCACCAGACTTCTGATCAACATACTGTAGCTAAAGAAATTATAATTTAGCCACTTGGTGTCCATGATGTAACCCACTCAATGTTTTATTGGAAAAAAAAATGAGTGAGAGGAAGAACCATGCTGATCTGGGATGGAAAAGTTAGGATAAAGTTATCATTGGATTTAAGCGGCCAACTTGAAAGTAGCATAACGAGATGATTTAGTTTCACCATGCACGAGCAATTTCCACCAGCCTCAAAATTCCTCTTTTTTCTAGGAGCAATGAGTAATGAAGGACAGGAAATTGAAGTAGTTTTACTTATAGCTGGTTTCTAATTTAATTTTTCTAGAAGAAGGAACTCATGGAATCTAAAGAATCTATGAGATGACCCCATAGGATTTGACGAAGGCCAACATTCTCCTCTCTGAAGCTCCTTTTTTCATTTGATTTGACATTTTTGAAGGTAAGGTTGGTTACAGACTATTAGCCTATGGCAGTGAACGTTTGCTAAGACTCATAACACGGAGAGAAAAAGTGTGAGCAATAGAAATTACAGGTTTATTGGCATCTTGTTGTCAAGGTAGCTCAGGTTTGCTTACAAATTGAAAAACAGTTCAAAATGCTTTTGTGTTTGATGTGGTGAAATGAACTTTCTGCCTAGAAAAGCTAAATATTAATTGAAAAACTTCAATTTCTTTTGGTTTGATTGCAAAACTTTAAAAAAAAAATAAACCTCTAAAGAGAGAAAACATTGCAGCTTTTCCTATCCACTTAGGCAATTATTTTAATCTACCCTTGAACCAACTAACCAAACCATCTAAAGGAATCTGTACAATCTATTCTTTCACAATGCACATTATGTTTTGAAAGCTTCAGAATTTTCTACGAAGGTTGACATACATTTATTACGTAAGTTGATATTAACAGTCCTTTTCAGAATGAGTAATATCATCTATTGTTTCCTGATTGCTTATTTGTACCTATGATTATCATTAAGAGTTGTACCTTATGATTCTTGACAAATGTATCTTTCCACTTTATGTACACTGAGAGCTTATGCACCAAAGACAAATTCCTTGTGTGTCCAATCACACTTGGCCGATAAAAAATTCTATTCTATTCTATTCTATTCTATTCTATTCTATTCTATTCTATTCTATTCTATTCTATTCTATTCTATTCTATTCTCTGTACAAAATTAAGCCTAAGCGAACAAAATTAAGGAGCACTTAAAATCCACTTTTTTCCTATAAAAAGGATTTCCTCCTCTTCCTCCTGTTGTTGTTGTTGTTATTATTGTTGTTGTTATTGTTGTTGTTGTAATAATAGCAACTAGTTTCACATAATTAAATTGATTAGGAATTGATTAGGAATAGACATATTCTGTCTCAAGCAACATTAATGTGGAACACTTAAAGTATTAAGAAAAAACAAAATATTTGTCTTTCAGCTTTATATGACTCTAAGTTACTATTTTATTAGATCTTAACTGTCATGTTTTCCTGCACTGGAGTTTGGTGTCTTTAGTGTGATGAGATTAGATAGTCCATTCCCTTTATGGTGAAGTTCAGCTGAAAAACAGACATTATACAATGATACGATTCACAGAAATACTACTTCCAGCAACAGGAAGATTGAAATAGCAAGTTTTTTTTATACAGAAATGTTTGAAATTCTACCAAACTGAACCATGAGGCTATCACAGAACATGGAATAATAGAACTGGAGGGGATCTGTATCAGTGGTGGCATTCTGCTGGTTCTAACCGGTTCCGACAAACCGGTAGCAACAATGGGAGGCTCTGTCCACCCACCTGGACGTCATCATTCTCACTCTGTGCATGCGCAGAAGGTCTCGCTCACATCTGCGAACCGGTAGTGAAGGTAAATGAATACCACGACTGCCCAAATGGTTGTCCAGTCTCTTTTTGAAAGCTTCCAGTGATGGAGCACCCATAGCTTCTGCAAACTACTCCTTATTCCATAGGGAGAATGTTTGTAGCTCAGGGTTGAGCTAAGGAATCCTGGGTTCTCTTTGAACTTGATTATTTTCTTGCAGGCGTTTCACTACCAAACTAGGTAACATCATCAGGGTTAGTCAAGTTATGTTATAGGCAGAAGTCCTGTCTCAATGACAGAACTTTTGCATGCTGCTGAAAAGAACATTAGTCGAAATGGGACTCGCTGGAGTTCTTTCAGCTAGAAATCCAGAGGTTAAGAAGATCGCTTTTTAAATTCTCACCAAATGTACACCAGATGTTGGTAAGAAATTCCTTTTTCCCAGAACCTGAACATCTAGAAACTCTGTAAACTTTGACAGGTTCAAGCGAGACAGGACTTCCAGTTGTGCCTAGAAACAGATGTGACGTCTATCAATATTTAGAGTCCAAGAGAGACAGTATAATTAGGCATATACAGAATGCCCAGATATTTCTTCTAAAAGTATTCCCCCCCCCTCCGTTATCTGTTCTATCTCCTTTATATAAATAGATGGGAAGACATCAAAACCAAAGGGGAAAAGAACTGTTTTTGTTAACTTTTGGTGCTTGAAAACTTCATCCAGTAACAACTGTAAAAAGCCCTTATCTTGCTTATTCAGAGTTGTCAAAGTGTTTAAATCCAAGAATAATTTAATAAGCAAACATAACTAAGATTATCTTCCATTGAATTAAAGCATATTGAAACTATCAAAGAGATTCATCTAGCAGACACAGGAAAGATTTCATAAATTTTTATTTATTGAAATAAATGGTATTATTGAGTTTAATCTTCTAACCAGTTAAGCAGGGAAGTCATGTTAAGTATAGCAAGACACTGCTGGGAATAGAGGAAAACCATATTTTGAGTGATTGGATTTTTTGTTTTTTAATTGCAGGCAACAAATATTAGGAGATACTTATTCCACAATCTGAAAAAGATTCTTTGAAGAAGCTAAATCAATTTATCTCAGCAGGGAAATGACAAGAGATAAATAGATCCTCCTACTTCAAAGGGGAAAATAAAGCCGAACCTACCCTAATCTTTAATTAAAAAAAGAAAGGGGGAAGTGACTTTTGGAGGTTTTTTTCTTTCTTTCTCAAAAGCTGTTGTGTAGTGGTTGGGAATATTTACCGACAAATAATTTGCATAAGATCATACGGTCAGCAGTTAAGTAAATGGATATTCTTCCCGCAAGTTGCTTTTAAGGTACAGTTTTAAAGCAATAGTTCTCCAACTCTGCTTTAATGGCTAATGGGTGGGCCAATAGGAAATAATACAGCTCAAACTCACAAAGATGGACAGCCTGTTCCTAACTATAATGGTTTGAAGCTTCCCTTGATTAAGATTAATCAGTTTGTCCTAATCCCGTGTCCTTTACTGGGTTGGGACTAACATTTCTAGAATGAGCATGATGGATCTCAACTTTTCTGGAAGATCCATAGGTTGGAGAAAGAGCAACATCCCTAAGATTGAAATCCAGGAAGGAAGGAAGGAAGGAAGGAAGGAAGGAAGGAAGGAAGGAAGATGAGAGGAAGGAAAGGAAGGAAAATGAGAGGAGGGAAGGAAGGAAGGAAAATGAGAGGAAGGAAAGGAAAGAAGGAAGGAAGGAAAATGAAAGGAAGGAAAAGAAGGAAGGAAGGAAAATGAGAGGAAGGAAGGGGAAAGAAGGGAGGGGGAAAAGAGGGAAATGAGATGAAGGAAAATGAGAGGAAGGAAGGAAGGAAATAGAGAAGAAAGGAAGGAAAATGAGAGAAGGAAGGAAGGGGAAGGAAGGGAGGAAGAGAGGAAGGAAGAGGAAGGAAGGAAGGAAGGAAGGAAAATGAGAGGAAGGAAGGAAAATGAGAGGAAGGAAAGGAAGGAAAGAAGGAAGGAAGAGGAAGGAAAATGAGAGGAGGGAAGGAAGGAAGGAAAATGAAAGGAAGGAAAAGAAGGAAGGAAGGAAAATGAGAGGAAGGAAGGGGAAAGAAGGGAGGGGGAAAAGATGGAAATTAGATGAAGGAAAATGAGATGAAGGAAGGAAATAAAGAAGAAAGGAAGGAAAATGAGAGAAGGAAGGAAGGGGAAGGAAGGAAGGAAGGAAGCAAGAGAGGAAGGAAGGAAGGAAGGAAGGAAGGAAGGAAGGAAGGAAGGAAGGAAGGAAGGAAGGAAGGAAGGCGATTCCTTGTTTTATGAACAAATAGATTTTTTTAAAAAAAACCCTCTATCTTCTGAAGGTCTGAAACAAAGCATCTTCCTAGATATACAAATACACACTCATGCGTGTGTATATGTGTAAACAAAGAAATGAAACCATGGCAACCCTGAGGACTCACAACAGATTACCTTGAATCTCAGAAAGGGGATGCATGCTGATTGAAATGAATCACCCTGATACATAACAAATGGCACACAGGCTTCAGCTCACAGCTACCTTGCTTCACTTTGAGATTTTAAAGCCAATCAAATAAGAGTTATGAAGTTCTCCAGATTGAAAAGGAGAGTAAAGAAGTGCTAGTCGTTTTGGAATATTGATTTGGAAGCATCGAGTCTCACCAGGGAAGGTTAACCAAGAGCAACTCAATGGCAGATAGGGTGTGGTACATATAACCCTACAAGGCATAAAGATAAAAGTAAAGGTTCCCCTCGCACATATGTGCTAGTCATTCCCCACTCTTGGGGGCAGTGCTCCTCTCCATTTGAAAGCTGAAGAGCCAGCGCTATCCAAAGACGTCTCCGTGATCATGTGGCCGGCATGACTAAACACCAAAGGCGCACAGAACGCTGTTCCCTTCCCACCAAAGGGGATCCGTATTTTTCTACTTGCATTTTTTTACGTGCTTTCGAACTGCTAGGTTAGCAGAAGCTGGGACAAGTAACGGGAGCTCACCCCGTTACACGGCACTAGGGATTCGAACCGCCGAACTGCTGACCTTTCGATCGACAAGCTCAGTGTCTTAGCCACTGAACCCTCGCGTCCCTGTTCTACAAGGCATACAACTTGCTAAATGTCCTTTGTTGTATGTTTCAGAGGAAATGCTTAATAATCTTTGGCTTGAACAACCCAGGACGCAAATTCCTAGAGAGAAGGATCTTTTCTTTTTCTTCACAACTTTCCTCCCATCTATTTACAGCCAACTATGAATATGTGCCAAGGGCTAGGGATATTGCCAGGGTATGGTCAAAATTGTCAAGAAGACATCCATTTTTTTTTCATTCTTTGCTCAAGAATCAAAGACATAGAGAAAGACCGATATACTTAGTTGCTTTTAACAGAATAACAGAGTTGGAAGGGACCTTGGAGGTCTTCTAGTCCAACCCCCTGCTTATTCAGGAGACCTGTACTAGGGTTTCAAACCACCGAACTGCCGACTTTTTTTGATCGACAAGCTCAGTGTCTTAGCCACTGAGCCACCTAGTCTTATATCATTTCAGACAAGTTGTTGTCCAATCTCTTCTTAAAACCCTTCTGGATGCTCCATCCTCCAGTGACTCAAGCTGTTCCCTGGTTAGTTGCTCTTACTTTCAGGAAATTTTTCCTAAGTTCTAAGTGTATTTTATAACCTACATATTCATTCAATTTATGCATAGGCAACTCTATTCAGAGTCACAGTAGGTTGCCAATGCGGCCATCCCATAAATTCGTAAGGGTGACACATCCACAAAAAGACACAATAAGACAGTGATACCAATAATATTAATATGTCCATGAACAAAACTGCCAAGCATTAATTATAATAATCGGGTAGTGAAAACTCTAACCAGTGAGATAAAGTTCAGTCCCCAGAATAATCACGATAGCAAATTTATTGAACATATTGTGGAGGGTCAACGCATTTGTTGTGCTTGTCCTAAACAATTATTTGCAGGAAACCAATTTCTTAATACAACCTTCCGAAATCTGAGTGCCCTTCAGATGGATGAAGTTCAGCAGCCAGGGACCCACAAACCAGCATGGCCGTTGCCGATCAACCGAAGAACTGACATCGGCGAGATGAGGAATGATGATTTAGCGCAATGTGTGAACAAGGACACAATTATGCTCTTGCGAGCCAATTTCCCTGTATTTCTTTACGGCGAGGCACTTTTCATATCTTCCCCCATGAAAAATCTTGCTGCTCCTCGCAATCCTGTTGTGAGGCGCTTCCCCCCTGCGGTGACCACCATTCACTGGAGGAAGCGCAGCCCAAAAAGCCACAATAATCTCATTTGTCTTCATTATACAGAACCTGGGCTCCGACGCTCGTTCTGATGTAAAGCCATTTACCTTCGCTCCCAAGTACATTTAATCTCATTACATTCACTGTCATTACAGTAACATCTTTATTCCACTTGAAAGACTCTAAAGCTCAAGGGGATTGCGTTACAAGGAGGGCCGGCTTTGGGTTATTGAGAGGGGCCTGTGCAAATTCGAGATAGGAGACGCTGCCCATTTTTATGAGTCTGCTGCAATTCTCTTGCGTTAATGGCAATCCTGAAAACTGAGAAGAGCCTTCCTCCTTTCCTTCTTTCCTTCCTTCTTTCTTTCCTTCCTTCCCTCCCTCCCCCTCCCTCCCTCCTCCTTCCTTTCTTGCCTCTATTCTTCCTTCCTTCCTTCCTTCCTTCCTTCCTTCCTTCCTTCCTTCCTTCCTTCCTTCCTTTCTTCTTTCCTTCCTTCCTTCTATTCTTCC
The DNA here is from genome assembly GCA_030761175.1 of Masticophis lateralis. Taxonomy (NCBI): domain Eukaryota; kingdom Metazoa; phylum Chordata; class Lepidosauria; order Squamata; family Colubridae; genus Masticophis; species Masticophis lateralis. The sequence goes on along the minus strand of JAUDYJ010000010.1, from coordinate 7,198,509 downwards.
TTCCTCCTTCCCTCCCTCCATTCTTCATTCCTTCCTTCTCTATTCTTCCTTCTTTCCTTCCTTCTATTCTTTCTTCCTCCTTCCCTCCATTCTTCTTCCTCCCTCCCTCCTTCCCTCCATTCTTCTTCCTCCCTCCCTCCTTCCCTCCATTCTCCTTCCTTCCTTGCTTCTATTCTTCCTCCCTTCCTCCCATCTTCCTTTCTCTCTTTCCACTCCCTTCCCTTTTTTCCTCTCTCTCTCCCTTCTGCCCTTGTTTTCTTCCTCTCTCCCTCCCTGTCTTCTATCTTGCTTCTTCTCTTTCCACCTCCTTTCTTTCTTCCTTTTTCTGTTGCTCTTCCCTTTGTCTCTAGATCTTCTGATCTCCAATGCTTTTGAACTTGACTTTTAGCTGTTTGGGATTTTTCTATTTGCCTCTGGCCTGTGAACATGGTGTCTTTGGGTTTCCTCTTCCAACCCTCCTTAACTCTTTAGAGATAAACACTTGATATGCAACATTTCTCCAACAAGCAAGAGGATGGTGGTGGGTGGTGAGGCTTCTTTAATTCCTGGTATTTTCCTGATCAGCCACCTGGCATTGTCCAAGCCCCCCCCCCCCCCCATTAAGCTCCACCAGGAAAATGAATGTGAATTCAAAGTTTGGTTATGGAGCAATAATGCACATCTGATTTCAATATTCTGATTGGCAAGAGGTGGGTGTTAATTTCCAGGGAGGGGAGGATATGAAAATGGGCTAATTTCCCCCAAGGTTTGGAGTGCATCAGAAAATGAAATAAAAACGGACATAGATGTATTAGTTCATAAGCTATAGTTAATGGAAAGTATTGGAAGAAACTCACTCTGATGAAGAAAAAGACATAATTTGAGACCTCGGCAAATCCTAACCACTGTTCTGCAAGCTTTTATGGTACTGAAGAGTTCTTCCCTTTGGTTACTCCACAATATCACACTTCCCCTACCATTTATTATGGTAGATTTCATTAGGTGTGTTCCTACATGCTACATAAAAAGTTATAGGCTGGCAGAAAAATAAAATTATGCTTTATAAGATTATGTCCTTCTGTGTCTATGGATCCCACATGGGTTGACATAGATTTGCAAAGTGCAGAGAATAAAGGACAAAGTGGCACACTTAAATGTGTCACAGGAATATTCTTCCCAATGTTTATTCTTTAATATAGTCACATCTATAGGTGAGGTGGAAACGAAGACCTACATTTCACGAAGATAGCAAACCTGGAGGTTTGCTTTGTCCTAAGTTAGACCATCAATCCACCAGTTTAAGTTTAAGTTTCTCAAAACAGAACTGTCAAGCCTTCTCCATTCTGGGATCCCATTTGTTGTGTCCCACCAGTGGCCAGCAGAGCTGGCAGCAGATTCGGACAGTGAGGAGGTTGGGTAGGAACGTGGGCCAGTCCTGGAGTCTGGGGATGAGGTTCGGATGAGACTCAGATGAGGGCTCTGAGTCAGAGGCAGAGAAGGGGACCACCTGGTAGTTCTTTGCTGCCTCCGGAGTCTCGAGAATCTGACATCAGTGAGGCAGAAGAACAGCGTGAGCCTGTTCCCAGTGTGCGCATGCACAGAGTTGCCAGGAGACAGGAACAATTAAGGAAACAGGGTCAACTTGGGAGTAAGGCTTGGAGATGATTGGCCCCTCCCATAAGACATAAAAGAGAAGCAAACAAGATGTGAGCTTTTGCAGGAAGCAATTAGTTCATCTGGCCGATTCAAGATTTGAAACTTCTGTTTGTGACTCTGTGCCAAGTTTCGCCTTGCCCTGCCTCTGGCAATTAGCTCTTTGGCAGCGTTTCATGTGAGATAGGTGGATGTTGATCTTCCTCTGAAAGACTGTTTATCAAGCCTTGTGTACATGAAAGTAATTTACAGCCGTATGAATTAAAGAGATTTGCCAGGACTAAGTTTGTGCTGTTTACTTTCTAAGGAAGCTTAGGTCAGAACACCGTCAGGAACTAAAGAAGCTTCTTGGATGAGAAGAGAGATGCTTTCAAAGAAAAAAAATCCAAGGAAGTCTAGTCACCTTTTGAAAAGAACACCTTTTTCAAGGGGGCAACTGTTTGGACAACCATGGCCTAGATGATTGACAATCTTCATAGACATCAGGTGTGCGGGGGCAGGGGGACACTATTATTTTCAGAATTCTAACTAGCACGACCCATAGAAATTGTAGGAACTGTGATCCCAATAGATGAGGTTGATGAAAGCCAGTCCACTTCATCTTACTAGGGTTCAGATAGGACTCTGTACCTAGGTTCTATCTGGAGGTAGTGGAGCACGGGGGCTCAAGTGGTTGGAACACTAGGCAGGAGGTTACCAAGCCCACGTTGGAGACTTGAGAGATGCCATGGGGCAGGGTTGAGCTCCTGTCCTTCACTCCAGTTCCTGCTGGAGGCATGAAAGGAACATCCAACGGGGAGCAACGGTGATGTCACCAGCTAATCCTTTCAACCTGGAAGCGCCTCGGTGCTTCTGACATGGGTGGAAAAAATCTGGAGATGGTGAGGATTAAATCTGAGACCTTGTTCATGGGAGCCATGTGTTCTGAGCCTGAACTTTGGCTCTTCTGTTTCTGGAACTGGAAAAGAGTTCTACATAATGACAAGAGGAAGTTCCACATACTTTCATAGCAAACTTTCTGCTAAGGTATTTCCACCATTGCTATCTAAAGTTGTCCCGAATCAAACTTGGAAAGTTTCACATGCCACATGGGTACCCTGCAGCTTTTCCTCATCTCCCAGACTATGTCTCAGATTAACTGAGATCAACTCACGAGCTGTTTAACCGGATCTTCCATAATTGGCTGTCTTCCTACAACAGGCCTTATAAACCACAACATTTGGAGTCTGTCTGGAACCCGCACTACATATCGGACAATAATACATTTGAACGCGTCCACAAATATTTCACAAGAAGAGTCGTCCACTCCTCTGCTCACAACAAAATACCGTATGCCACCAGACTTAAAATTCTGGTCTTAGAAAACTTAGAACTACGCCACCTTCAGTATGACCGAAGCGTAGCTCATAAAATCATCTGCTACAATGTCCTACCTGTCAATGACTACTTCAGCTTCAACCACAACAATACGCGAACGCACAATAGATACACACTCAAGGTAAACCGCTCCAAACTCAATTGCAGAAAATACGACTTCAGCAACAGAGTGGTCAATGCCTGGAATGCACTCCCTGACTCTGTGGTTTCTTCCCTGAATCCCCAAAACTTTAACCTAAGGCTGTCTACTGTTAACCTCACCCCATTTCCAAGAGGTCTGTATGGGGCGTGCATAAGAGCGCCAGCATGCCTAAAGTTTCCTCTATTTGTATCTATTTTATGTATCCAATCCATGTTTATACTTATTACCTAATATGTTCTTGACAAATAAATAAATAAATAAAATAATTAAAAAAAATCTTGCTTGCTAAGTCAATTCCAGAAGTCAAAGTTTGAGTGTAATAAACCAACCAGACTTTCTCTACTCTATTCGAGAGGCAGGGCTTCACACGACAAAATGCTCACTCATTGAATGAAACAATGATTAATCAATGAATGTTTTATATAAAAAAATGATACAGGAAGAAGCTTAGATGTTCTCTTAGTTTTACGTATGTCAAGATTAAGAGGTTTTATTTTTAGACAGAAGAGAATTCTGTTGGACACGTCTTCCCTCCCTCCAAATCATTTTCCTGGTCTATTAAAGGAAATAAACATTTATGCAGTTAATTTCCTCCGACGGAGTTCACTAAATGGCGTCTCTTCAAACATATTTGAACATGACTTAACCATAACGCTCTTGCCATTATCAGTGAAATTAACCGCACATTCATCTTAAATGTGATTTATCCTTTCTCATCACTTCCTAACAAGCCCCTTGTCTCCAATGACAATCAGGACTAGTTGGATTGGAACCGTGTTTTATATCTCCCTGTGATCAGACGTAGAGAAGAAGTGAAGGAGGACAAGAAACAGAATAAAAAGCACAGGGAGTCCTCAACTTACAACCAAAATTTGAGCCGAAAATTTTTGTTGCTAAGCGAAACATTGGTTAAGCGAATTTTGCTAGGTCTCAACATTGACCAGCTAGGTTAACTGTTCATAGAAGAGAAACAAGATGGAGCTGGTTTTTCAGTCCTCAACTTGTGACCATCATTGAGCCCCAAAGTTCTATTGTTAAGCGAGACAGTTGTTAAGTGAGTTCTGCCCCATTTTACAACCTTTCTTGCCATGGTTGTTAAGTGAATCACTGCAGTTCTTAAACGCACCTGGCTTCCCCATTGACTTTGCTTATAAGAAGGTCGCAAAATTGGATTGCAATGACCCCAGGACACTGGAACCGTCATAAATATGAGTCAGTCACTGAGCCTCTGAATTTTGATCACGTGACCATGGGGATGCTGAAATGGTTGCAAGAGTGAAAAGTGGTCATAAGTCACTTTTTTCAATGCCGTTGTAATGTTGAATGGTCACTAAACGAACTGTTGTAAGTTGAGGATTACCTGAAGTCCAGTGGTGGGTTGCTCCCAGTTTGCCCTGGTTCGGGTGAATCGGTAGCGGCGGCAGCAGGAGGCTCCACCCACCCATCCAGACATCATTAAAAATGCTCTGCGTTTGCACAGAAGCTTCTGCACATGTGCAGAAGTGCCGCCTGCCCTCGAGGCAAGCTCACCCACCTGTATGCCTGTGCGCTACCGATAGTGAACTGGTAACGCCGGGATTTGAAACCCACTACTGCTGTAGTCCTTCATGGATGTGGGAAACTGAGGCACACACAACTTTAACACACCCTTCCTGGTTTGCAACTTTGGCCAGTGCATCACAAGTAGAAGTTAGCAGATGCCCCACTGAGAACACACTTTGTGCGAAAGGGTTGCCAAAAATGCATTTCAATTCATCTTTCAATATGCATTTTCAAGGTGTTGCATGAAATGTGAAATATTACGGATGCGTGTATTTCTTTTTCCCTAGACAATACGGTGGAGGCAACGAGATTAAAACAATCCTTTTCTGTGGTTTACCTTGGAGAAAAGAACTAATATTGTTCTATAATACGCAGGGCATTTTTTTTGTTTCCCTGGCACTCCAGCAAGGGAATTAACAAAAATATTTTGAAAGAGAGAGAGAGAGAGAGAGAGAGAGAGAGAGAGAGAGAGAGAGAGAGAGAGAGAGAGAGAGAGAGAGAGAGAGAGAGAGAGAGAGAGAGAGAACCTTGAACTGTATCCTTCTCTTCCACTGGAGAAAAAAAAATAATCTCTTTTTGCAAAGCCTGTCCAATGTTAGATATCCTGAATGTTTTTGTTTGATTATAAATGGGAAACCTGGATCTTCTCTTCCCCCCTCCCTTCTCCTGGCTCCCGCAAGCCCTTATTTGAATCAATATCGCCGGATGAGCTAATATGTATTTTTTAATATCTCCTAAATGTTTAATTTTGTTTTGCCACCAATGTTTCATTAAATCTTCTTGCCCCTTAATTAAACTAATGACTTTATTGCTTTTTGATCAGCCAAGTAGATTATCAGATTATTAACTCACAGCTTCCCTTCTCTCACCCCCCTCTACCCATCACCGTTATTACTGTATTGTGCAAGATATCTCAATTTAGTTAAGTCAATAGGGTGACCTTTTGGGAAGGAAAAAGGGAGGCCGTCTGAATAAATTGCCATTCCAGAACTGGTACGGTGGAAAGTGCAAAGCAAAAAAGCATATCTATCTATCTATCTATCTATCTATCTATCTATCTATCTATCTATCTATCTATCTATCTATGCAAGTTTTGGTATATTCGGATCTTTTCCTGTGTAAGATTGAGAGTATCTTGTCGACGTTTCGACGAGGTCTCACTCGTTATCTTCAGGCTGGTGTTTTCGGCTTTGTGCTTGTGCGAGGAAAGCTCGCACAATTTTGGCAGCCCTTCCTATGGCTTGTTTATTTTCAATCCCTAATTTAAGAGTTTATAATCCCACGAGGCAGTAATTTTAGAAAGCATCCTTCTCCATAAATCTGATACTTGATACTTGATGGAACATCCTGATTTATGGTTAACTGTTAATTGTTCATAACATTTGCTGCTTACTGGAAGCATCCTTAAAGTGCCTCTCTTTTTAATATGTAATAATGCCTATTTTGTTAAACGTAAGTATCAGAAGGGATATCTTTTCTTATAGCTTCGCTCTTCGTGTACCTCTAGAGTCAGAAACATTTTGCACCTGTAAGGATCACGCAGAGAACGTTAGTCATTTCCATTATTTCCTCTTCGCTGGCTTTGTTGATTTATCAAGATCTTAGTTTACAAACAATTAGAAAGAGATTTGTACAGAAATAGAAGAAAATAGCTAGAGAGTTAAGACATATGAAATGCCAGAGAAAGTACGGCAGATGTTCTTCCTGACAATTTCATCAACGAGAGAGAGAGAGAGAGAGAGAGAGAGAGAGAGAGAGAGAGAGGGAGAGAGAATGAATGATGGAATAAAATAATAGAGCCATAAAATAATTTTTTGTGGCCAACCTTCTGCCCAGAGTAAGAATCTAAACAGTCTAACCTTCCTGGAATACATTCAGCGAAGGAGAATCCACCATCTTATTGGGTCATTGGTTCCACTGTGGATGTGCTTTAACTGTCAAAGTTTTTTACTAACATCTGGTCAGAATCTGTCTTCCTGTAGCTTAAAACATCTATTCTATGCCCTGCCCTATATACGAGAAAACAGGTCCTAACCTTCCTTTGTAGGACATTCTTTCAAGTGTTCAAAGAATATTTCATCTAGTCATATTTTCTCAAGCTTAAAGATACCTAACTCTTTCAGTCTCTCTTCGCTGGATTTTTGGGAATCGGATAAATAAAGCCAAAATCCAGAATGGGTGAGGGATGTGGCTTGGGAAAAATCCATAGCCCCTGACACCTGTTTTGTGAACCTTTCAGATGCAACTGATCAGCCAGAGTAAGAAAAGGAGGGAAAGTAGCTGGTCAAATGTTTTGGGACTTCAGATCTCATCACCCCTTGTATGTCCATGCTGTCTACGTTTGATGGGAAATATAGTTCAAGGGACGCAGTGGCTCAGTGTCTAAGACACTGAGCTTGTTGATCGAAAGGTCAGAAGTTCAGCAGTTCGAATCCCTAGTTCCGCGTAACGGGGTCAGCTCCCGTGACTTGTCCTAGCTTCTGCCAACCTAGCAGTTCGAAAGCACGTGAAAAATGCAAGTAGAAAAATAGGGACCACCTTTGGTGGGAAGGGAACAGCGTTCTGTGAACCATTGGCATTTAGTCATGCCAGCCACATGACCACAGAGATGTCTTCGGACAGCGCTGGCTCTTTGGCTTTGAAACGGAGATGAGCATCACCCCCTAGAGTTGGGAACAACTAGCACATATGTGCGAGGGGAACCTTTACCTTTACCTATAGTTCAAAAATATTTAGAGCATCAAGGTTGTTTTTCCCTGAGATAGTTCTTTGGCCTGACCCAGTAGAGTTCTTTTTATATTCTCAAAACTGAAGCTCAGTGCTTGGTCAACAGCTGGAGGCTTATTGCCTTTCTTATCAGTTTATGGACCATTAGAGGCTGTGGACACATCTCAAACATGATGATCATCCCCAAGATTTGCTTGTCATCTTCCTTCTCAATGACCAAATTGAGAGGCAGAATGTGGAATCGCCAACAGCAAGGATACTTCAGAGCAGGGGTGGGATTGAAAAATTTTAGCAGCCGGTTCTCTGCCCAGTTGCTGGGTTGGCATGGCCATGGGGGCGTGGCTTAGTTGGCTTCCTGTACCATAGTGGGAAGGAGGCATTTTTGCCCTCCCCAGGCTCCTGAGGCTTTCCTTGAGTTTCTGGGCTCTAGAGGCCCTCCAAAGGCCAGAAACAGGCCTCTTTCCAGACTACCGGTACTTCCGATAGGCCCATTTTTTGCCCTTCTAGAGCCTGCGCTTACCTGGCATCCAAAACAGGCTGCATGGAGACTCGTTGGGTGGGGTGGGGTGGGGTGGGCAGGGTCAGCCAGTCCTTGCAAGTACTGGTTTGGTGACCCAAATTAAAATTCACATTTGGTTTGCCCAAGCCAGTCTGAACTGGCTGAATCCCACCCCTGCTTCAGAGGGATGGACTTATACGACATACAGTGCACTAGGCTAAAATGGATTTAAATCTCTTGGGTGGGGTTCAGCATGTGGGGAGAACCCTGATCCACGTGAATCAGGCCATCATGTTAAAACATCATCTTGTTTATTTGTTCAGGTACCAGGTGAACAAAGCAGCCCAGATGTTTTGTTAATTCAGGTTTGGGATTTCACATAATGTGCCATCCCAGATGTGAGCAGACAGTTTGCTTGGGACTTCTTGAAGAACCAATACATCTGGAAGCTGCCAACTTGGAGAAAGTTAGTGTCATCAGCTAAACATGGCCTCCAGCTTTGTTGAAGAGTAGCAGGTAAGATGATCTTTGCTGCTTGCTTCTCATTACACTTCATGCGCCTTCTTTCTTAAACTAAAATTCAGATGCAACCTGCAGAGAACGACACTTCTTAAAATACCATCACTGCTTCTGACAGAACAAATAGGTCCATAAGTGGCTGCCATCCACCACCAGTGTCTTATCCTGCCATTCCTTCCTTCCTAGCTCTCTGCATGCCAATAACATCTGAGCAGATGCGACTGTAGCCTTGGGCCAATACGGCATCGGTATTTGGTTGTAACATGCCTATTTAACTTTATGTGAAATTAGTCATTGTCGGTTTTACATTTCCGTGCAGCAGCAACAAATAGAGGCGTGCAAAAGGCAAGGGATTGCAGTAGATATTAAACAGTAAGCTATGAAATTGGTCTAGTGTTGGTGGCGGTTTTCTTGAGTCTAAGTCATTCTATCATCTAGCACAGGGGTGAAATCCAGCAGGTTCTGACAGGTTCTGGAGAACCAGTAGCAGAACTTTTGAGTAGTTTGGAGAACCAGTAGTAATTTTGAGTAGTTCGGAGAACCAGTAGTGGAAATTTTGAGTAGTTCCCGGCAAATATCACTTCTGGCTGGTCCCAGGGTGGGGTGGGAATGCGGATTTTGCAGTATCCTTCCCCTAGAGTGGGGTGGGAGTGGAGATTTTGCAGTATCCTCTCCCTGGAGTGGGGTGGGAATGGGGATTTTGCAGTATCCTTCCCCTGGAGTGGGGAGGGAATGGGGATTTTGCAGTATCCTTCCCCTGCCATGCCCAACAAGCCATGCCCAACAAGCCATGCCCACAGAACCGGTAATAAAAAAAAAAATTAATTTCACCAGTGATCCAACATATGATTATTTAACTATGCGTTCTATTATTTTGTCAGTTCCGATGGTTGGGGACCTCTGCTTCCTTGAGACTGAAAACTGAGGAGTCTTCGAGACCCTCCAAAATCTTCCCTTAGGGATGTCAATCATGATCGCACCGTTGTAGATTTCTGTTTTGTATTCAATCTCCTTGGCAGCAACTGGAAGAACTGTACAAAGGAGAACCAGTTGGGTCTAGGGTTAAGGCAGCAAGCTCAAAAGTGGGAGATGGTGAGTTCTAGTCTCGCTTTAGTTATGAAAGCCAGCCGTGTGACTTTTGGGCCAGTCCCTCTGTCTCAGCCCAACTCATCTCATAGGGTTGTTATTTTGGGAATATAGGGAGAGGAAAGTGTTCATGCGTATTTGAAGGATATGTTTGCCACCTTGAGTTAGTTGTAAAAATAAGGTGGGAGACAAATAAATAAATAAAAATGGCCATGAAGAGATTACCCAGCCATTCTTGTTTGTATGCTAGTGACATGTAATTTGGAAATGTTTGTTGGGAGAAGGAATCAGTGAAATCCAATTGAATCCAATACTTTATTTGGTGGCTCAGCAGCTAAGACGCTGAGCTTGTCAATCAGAAAGGTCGACAGTTCAGCGGTTCGAATCCCTAGCAGCACATAATGGAGTGAGCTCCCATTACTTGTCCCAGCTCCTGCCAACCTAGCAGTTCGAAAGCACATAAAAAATGCATTTGATGGGAAATATAGTTCAAGGGATGCAGTGGCTCAGTGGCTAAGACGCTGAGTTTGTTCATTGAAAGGTTGGCAGTTCAGCGGTTTGAATCCCTAGCACCGCATAATGGGGTGAGCTCCCATTCCTTGTCCCAGCTTCTGCCAACCCAGCAGTTCAAAAGCACGTAAAAAATGCATTTGATGGGAAATATAGTTCAAGGGATGCAGTGGCTCAGTGGCTAAGACGCTGAGTTTGTTCATTGAAAGGTTGGCAGTTCAGCGGTTTGAATCCCTAGCACCGCATAATGGGGTGAGCTCCCATTCCTTGTCCCAGCTTCTGCCAACCCAGCAGTTCAAAAGCACGTAAAAAATGCATTTGATGGGAAATATAGTTCAAGGGATGCAGTGGCTCAGTGGCTAAGACGCTGAGTTTGTTCATTGAAAGGTTGGCAGTTCAGCAGTTCGAATCCCTAGCACTGCATAATGGGGTGAGCTTCCATGACTTGTCCCAGCTTCTGCCAACCTAGCAGTTCGAAAGCATGTAAAAAATGCAAGTAGAAAAATAGGGACCACCTTTAATGGGAAGATAACAGCATTCCATGCACCTTCGGCATTTAGTCATGCTGGCCACATGATCACGGAGACATCTTCGGTCAGCGTTGGTGCTTCGGCTTTGAAATGGAGATGAGCACCACCCTCTCTAGAGTAGAGAACAACTAGCACGTATGTGTGAAAGGAACTTTTTACCTTTAATGGACAGAATCTTGCCAGACTACAGCTATAACCTTCTACTTTATTAGATATATCCTGAGAGATTACAGGGTGTAACTCCCTGGACAACAATCTTTTAATCTGGACTTCTTTCTGGAAAACTCTGGGTTGTCGACACTCCCTCCCACTGCTTTTCCACTGCACATTCCATCCCAGAAAAGGTCCACTTTGAGGAAGATAGAAGCAACAAGTTAGGAGTCAGCCTAGAGACAGGTGGTAAACAGGACAGAACATATGAAGCTAACGGCAACCAAAGGTAAAGCAGAATATATAACAGTGAAACTTACTAGTGCTGGTATCTATTAGCGCTAGTAAACTGATAATAGGTCAACTGCTACTCTTCAACTGTTTGGGGGGGGGGGGGAGGGAATTACAACTTCCAGAAACTCTGCCAGTATTGCTGCTGGTTGAAGAATGATGACTTCCACGCATGGCAATGCAAGATATTTTTTTTCTTCTACCTCCAGGCTTCTTCTTTGGCCCTTGCAAGTTTGTGCTGCTTGTTCTAGCTGCCCATCACTTTTTCCAGCCGAGAGCTCTGTCACAATGAAGCAATTTCCATAGCATCAGAGTCTTATCCTCACAATCGATCACTTAGAAGGGAGAGAGCCGCCGAAGTGGCAAAGGGAAGGGAATGAGCTCCATTGACTGATGGGACTCAGTGAAGCAAACTCGTCCTTTTTTGGAGAATCTAAGTCTACCCATCCTTTTTCATTTAAGCCTTTGACTGCAGCTCTGCTGGGTGAAACTGATTCTGTAAACCCTCCTTCGTAATTTTTTTTGTGGTGGTGGGGGAAAAAAATGTCCCAAAGGTGCTTTTTTCAGGAGGCAACTGGACTTTCTTGTTTGTTAGTTTTTTTCTTTTGAAGACATTTTGCTTCTCATCCAAAAAGCTTCTTCAGTTCTGATTGGATATTGGGAAATGGAAGAATTTATATATCTTGCAGACAGCTGGTCATTTGCATTCTTTTAGAGAGTCGTTGAGGCCACTTGGAGGTGTGTGCGTATCGATGAATTTCCAGAAAAAATTGCAGACTACAGGAACCATTTGCTCTAGTCAGGTGACCCTGAAGATACAGATAAACCTACAAGTGGCCTCAATGACTCTCTAAAAGAAAGCTGTCTGCAAATGACCAGCTGCCCTCAAGGAATGCAGATTCTTCCATTCCCCTCCATCCAGTCAGAGCTAAAGAGGCTTCTCGGTTGAGAAGGGAAACCTCTTCAAAAGGAAAAAACAAAACAAAACAAGAAGTCCAGTTGCCTCCTGAAAAAGCACCTTTGGGACATTTTTTCTGAGCACAAAATGTCCTTTGTGCATAACTGAAAACATGCAACTTGCTGTGTTAATATTTGCAATGCCAACTATCATGGGATTGGAGCATTCCGCTCCTCCCCTTTCCATTCTTGGTGGGAGTGTTTCTTACACATCATGACAATACTCCAAGTGTGTGTAATTGTTCAATTAACTCAACTGATGTCTCCATTAGCACTAAGCAAATACTCGGGTGCTAGCTCAAGTAGTGTTTGCATGAAACTCCTCAGTAGGTGTTATTTATTTTATTTATTTTATTTATTTGGCTTATATGCCACCCTATCTCCCAATGGACTCAGGGCGGCTCACAATAATAAAAACACAAGCCACAATACAAAATAAAATCTAAAATCTAAAAAAAATTAAAAATTAACCCTTAAAACCCCATCAGTCCTGGTCGAGGGATTTAAAAAACCAAGTTTTTAATTCACAGCGAAAGGTGCGAAGGCACTAATTGGAGCTTTATTCTTTGTTATCGGGTATTGTAGAATGTTCTCAGTGATTAAGTCAATTCAAAATTTTCATCGTAAGGTTTTATATTAGCACGTTCCAAAACATGTGCATCGGATGAAAACACACAGTAGATATAGAATAAGGGCTTCTTCTTCTTCTTCTTCTTCTTCTTCTTCTTCTTCTTCTTCTTCTTCTTCTTCTTCTTCTTCTTCTTCTTCTTCTTCTTCTTCTTCTTCTTCTTCTTCTTCTTCTTCTTCTCCTCCTCCTCCTCCTCCTCCTCCTCCTCCTCCTCCTCCTCCTCCTTCTTCTTCTTCTTTTTCTTCTTCTTCTTCTTCTTTTCTCCTTCTCCTCCTCCTCCTCCTTCATTCTTCTCCTGCTCCTTTCTCCCCTTCCCCTCCTCCTCCTCCTTCTTCCTCTTCCTCTCCTTCTCCCTCTCCTTCTTCTCCTTCTCCTTCTCCTCCCATCTCCTTCTTCCCTTTCCTTCTCTCCCCCTTCCTTCCTTCCTTCCTTCCTTCCTTCTTTCCTTCCTTCCTTCCTTTATTCCTTCCTTCCTTCCTTTGCCTTTGCCTTCTATTCCCCACCCTTCCCTTCCATTTCCCATTTCCTTTCTTCCTGTCACACTTCCCTCCCTCCCTCCCTCCCTCCCTCCCTCCCTCCCTCCCTCCCTTCCTTCCTTCCTTCCTTCCTTCCTTCCTTCCTTCCTTTCTCCTTCTTCTCCTTTCCTTCTTTCTTCCTTCTTTCCATCCCATCCCAATCCATAGAATTCTTGCATCCCTTAAATAAGCAGATGCCTGCCTTCTTCCCTTCCCTTCCCTTCCTTCCCTTCTCTTCTTTCATGGCAGCATGAGCTCTTTTTCTCTCCACCAAAGAGTAACTATTTTTTTCCTAGAGTTCGTTAAAATACAATCCACTGTATGCTTTGGAGGGAAAAAAATGTTCCTTTGTTCCTCTTCTCTGCCTTAATGTACGTCCACTTGCATGTGAGAGGGAGATACGTGGCAAGCCAGGGACAGTCGTTCCTCTCGTTTTTTTTTTTTCTCAATAAGGCCCTCTATTCATACATTTCCTTCTGACACCACAGGATCATACCGTCTTGCTTTGCTGTAAATATAGCCCGAGACGGGTGGTACTATTTTTGGGTTTGTCTTCTGCTTTCCCTCCTGCCCCTCCAGTTCCTGGGGTTTTGACAGTGCTGACTTTGTTGCTAAATTTGATGGGGAAAGAAAGACAAGGGGTGCCAGGATGAATGAGCGCGGATGGCAGCTGCAAAAGCGCCTCCGTCGACATGGTCTATTTTATCACTCAGCTTGAGACTCAAGGTGTCCAACTGTATTTTTAGCACTTTTTGAAAAGTGAAGCACGCCTCTTGTTTCTCTCTCTCTCTCTCTTTTCTTTATCCAGCCACCACGATGGAGCTCCTGGCGAGGGGCGGTTGCTCGTTGTTTTCCCCCAAATAATAATAAAAGTGTTAATCTTATGATAAATGGGAAGGTGCAGAACCACCAGAGCTATTAAGATCTCTACGAAGCTGGGCTCAGATAACACCCTGTTGCAAAACGTGGCTGGCAACTTAACACTGGCTCCGTGTTCATTTACGCTGCATAAATTCTGGAAAGAAACTTTCCTCTGTCATTCCTATTCAAGGGAGAACAAACAACCAAACAAAAAAAAGGCATTGTTTGAGGAAAGGTAGCATGAGATCCACACTGCAGTCGGATGCAAAGGTAAATCTAAATATTTTTTCCTCTGTTCAATCGTCCAGTTTCTGTTCAAAACTGCTGGGACAACACGATTGTCCCAGCTGTTTTCTTGGCAAGGTTTTTCCAAAGGGGTAAACCATTGCCTCCTTTCTAGAGTTGAGAGAAAGTGACTGGTGCAAAAATCATATTCAAAATCATATTCACACAAAACGCAAGGTTAGCTGAGGAATTCTGGGAATTGAAGTCGACAAGTCTTAAAGTTATCTGGGCTGGTTGGGGAATTCTGGGAATTCTGACAGTTGAAGTCCACATCTTAAAGTTGTCTTGGCTGGCTGTGGAATTCTGGGAATTCTGGGAATTGAAATCCACAAGTCTTAAGGTTATCTTGGCTGACTGAGGAATTCTGGGAATTCTGGGAATTGGAGTCCACAAGTCTTAAGGTTATCTTGGCTGGCTGAGGAATTCTGGGAATTGGAGTCCACAAGTCTTACAATTGTCATGGTTGACTGAGAAATTCTGGGAATTCTAGGAGTTGAAGTCCACAAGTCTTAAGGTTGCCATGTTTGGAGACCCCTGATTTACACAACCCATTGGAACCCTGCTTGCATTCACCCACAAAGCAATGTGCAAAACAATAAATTGCACGTTGGCTGTACATGAGGGCCTAGTTTAGACAACATGCTAAAAATGACTGGGACTGCACAGTACATCCCAGCACAAAGTACATAAATCTATTTTAATATGTTCTGCAAACAGCAACCTACATAAACCTATTCCCCACAATTTCAGTGGCTTATCGGGTGGGAAAGATACATGGACAGCTAACCGTTCCTGGCAGTAGCTTCCTCAAGTTAACTTGTCCCACAAGGGTGTCGTAAAGAGACTATATTTAAGAGAAAGGAAGATGAGTTTTTCTCCACATAATAGATCTTTAAAAACGGTAAGGCTATTTGAGATTCTCCTAAAATACAGTAATGGAAACTTATTAGGTCTTTCTTGCTTCAGGGTGGGGTGGCGTGGGGGACAATGAAGTGGAGCCCTGCCAAGAAGAGCTGTTGTGTGAGCCCAGGGAGTGTGATTTCAAGACACGGCTTTGTGGTAGAAGCAAATCCAAAGCTCAGTTTTGCCCTACAGTTGATCTTACTTACCAGCAAAGTTGGAACTAGAATTTCTATTGCTAAATAAAGTGGGTTGCATCAGTGATGGGATTCAAATAATTTAACAACCAGTTCTCTGCCCTAATGACCAGCTGGGTAGGCATGGCTAGGTGGTCATGTGACCACGTGGGTGTGGCCAACTCAACGTCATCGATCGGCGCTTTGTCTTAGCTTCGCCTTAGCTTCACCTTAGCTGTTACAATGTAATCAGGGTTAACTGGAGAGGCAGTTTCTGTAAGCAAGGGCCATAAATATTAGGCTAGAAACACCACCAGAATGTTTCCTTCCTGCCTTCCTTACAGGATTAGCGATAAAGTGAGAAAAAAACAAGATTTCTTTCAACAACCAGTTCTCCGAACTGCTTAGAAAGTTAACAACCGGTTCGCCCGAATAGGTGCGAACTGGCTGAATCCCACCACTGAGTTGCATCCAATTTATGATTCTTTTTTTAGGGGGGGGGCACAGTTCTTAAGCCAATCGCTGCAGTTGTGAAGTAAGCCACACAGTCATTTCATGAATCCGTCTTCCCCCATTGATGCAAATGACTCCCGTTCCACACCATCCAGTCAGAGCTGAAGAAGCTTCTTGGATGAGAAGTGAAACATCTTCGAAGAAGAGCCTCAGATAGCTCAACCGGCTGAATAGCCTGTTATTAATATCCAGCTGTCTGCAATTACACCAGTTCGAGGCTCAAGGTTGACTCAGTCTTCCATCCTTTCTAAGGTAGGTAAATTGAGGACCCAGTTTGTGGGGGCAATAAGCTGACTTTGTATAAAAAATATACAAAAGTATGAAGGCTGTTGCTTAATGCCTTGTAAGCCGCCCTGAGTCTCCGGAGAACGGCGGCATATAAATCTAATTAAAAAAAAGAAAAGAAAAGAAAAGAACCCCAAGAAAATCCAGTTGCCTCCTGAAAAAAGCACCTTTGGGACAACCAGGATGTGGATGACTGAGAATGACAAACATTCTGAGGATGACAAACTTTTAGCTATACAATTTGGGATGAACACCCTGTGAATGGCATGAGAGTAGGAGTGGATTTCCAGAGGAAAAAATTGCAGACTACAGGAACCAGGAGTGCTACTCAGATAACCCTGAGGACACAGATTTATGAAGCTCCAAGTGCTTCAAGGACCCTCTAAAGGGATGCAAAGGACCATCTGTCTGCAAGGAATATCAATCCTTCCCTTCCCCACCATCCAGTCAGAGCTGAAGAAGCTTCTCGGATGAGAAGCGAAACATCTTCAGACAAAAACCAAGGAAGTCCAGTTGCCTCTTGAGAAAGCATCTTTGGGACAACCAAGACCTGACATCTCCAAAGGCACCTTGTGGAGTCCAGGGAATGTTTAATGTGTAGTGAAGAGATACGAACATTTTTCTGAGCCCGTAGAGATTTTCAGTCATCCAGGTCATGGTTATCCCAAAAGTGCTTTTTAAGAAGGCAACTGGACTGTCTTGCTTTTTTTCTTTTGAAGACGTTTTCGTTTCACATCCAAGAAGCTTCTTCGGATGAGAAGCAAAGTGTGCCTTCCATCCCCGTCCTACTTTCCCCATTTATTCATATCCATTTCCTGTATTCATAGTCATGTTTATACCATGTTTTCCCCAAAATAAGACCGGGTCTTATTTTTGCTCCAAAAGACGCATTATGGCTTATTTTCCACTTAGGTCTTATTTTGGGGGAAAATACAGTACTAAACGCCTCCATCTGCTGACAGTCTTAACTGGGGCTTATTTTTTGGGTAGGCTTATATTACAAGCATCCTGAAAAATCATGCTAGGCCTTAGTTTACGATTGGGTCTTATTTTCGGAGAAACAGGATGCTTATATCTGTTATCTTACACATATTTGACAAAGAAAGAAAGAAAGAAAAAATTCATAGCTTATGTTAACGTCTCTGTTCCCTAATTGCCTGATCTGATTGGTGTTGCATTTCCCTTTCCTTTCCCTCCTCCTCCCTCTCACAACCGCCACCCCCCCTCCCCCCCGGAGCGCAGGGAAGAGCTGCAGAGTGAAGATGCATTAGACTAATTACAACATAATGACAGCAGATCATGAATCGAGAATGCGGCAGACAGGGTAGGGAGGTGAGGTAGTGTAAGTCAGAAATCGGCTGTCAGAGAGGTGGGGAACCCTCCGGAAGGAATTCTCCAACACTGACGTTGTAATTAAAACTGAGGTGAAGAGGGGTGGCAGTTCTCATTTCTGTTAGCTGCCCGTGAATATTAATTAGCTTCAGGAACGCAAGCACAGATGCCGTCCTCCCTTTTGCAATCTGGTTTCTAGGTGTTTCCCCCCCCTTTCCTCCCCACCCCAAAACATCCCTGATGGATGTTCAACAGATATGTTAGGGAAATCCTATGGTTTCCTTGGAAACCTGGCTTCAGTGAAAACAAAAACAGGATCAAGGCTAGCCAGGGACGGTGGTCATTAGCCCAGTAATACAGAGGCATCTATGAAATGTGGTCCAAATTTTATATCGGTTCCCAGAAGTGATGCACAAATATCTGTTTGCTTCCATCCCAAAGGGGAGAAACAATTCCAAGAGAATTCTCACAAAAACTGGCCTTGGCAGAAATGACCCCGAGAGAGATTTTTCAGAGAAAGTTTCAAAGAATACTTTTGTCTTCTCTGAAACAGTGAACTACCTGACTGACTGACTGACTGATTTATTGATTTATTGATTGACTGACTGATTGATTGATTGATTTAAAAGCTTAGGTGGTGCAGTGGTTAAAGTGCAGTACTGCAGGCTACTACTGCTGACTGCCGGCTGTCTGCAATTTGGCAGTTCGAATCTTACCAGGGGCTAAAGGTTGACTCAGCCTCCCATCCTTCCGAGGTGGGTGAAACGAGGACCCAGATTGTTGGGGGCAAGAGGCTGACTGTAAACTGCTTACAGAAGGCTGTGAATCACTGTAAAGTGGTATATAGGTCTAAGCGCTATTGCTATTGCTATTACTTTATTAATTGCTTAACACATTGTAAGCTGCCCTGAGTCTCCGGAGAAGGGCGGCATATAAATCAAATTTAAAAAAGTAATAATCATTAAGAAGAGTTTGGGCAACATTTGTCTGAAATAATATAGGGCCGTGATGGTGAACCTATGACACGGGTGTCACAGGTGGCATGTGGAGTCATCTCTGCAGGCATGCGAGCCATCACTCTAGGTTAGCTCCACCACACATGCGCATGTGTCTCCCACCTGCCAGCTGATTTTCAGGTCTCTGCTGTGCATCCGGGAGGCGCATGCGCCTCCCGGGAGGTTGCGCATCGCTCCAATGGTGAGTTTTTGGTCTCAGGAGGCTTCAGGGAGGGCTGCAAGGCCCAAAACGGGGCACAGGGGTGGGGGGAATTGCACTATGGGTGTGGGCATGCACACCCAAGGAAAAAAAGGTTAGCCATCACTAATATAGCTTCCTGCTTGAGCAAAGGGTTAGACTAGAAGATCTCCAAGTTCTTCCAACTCTGTTATTCTGTTACGCATATGAATATTTTCAGCGTGCCTCTCCTCTCCTCAGGAGGAAAAGTAAAGATCTTCCTTCCTTCCATCCACTCCAACCCTGATTCAGCTCTGGACCTTGGCCTGCTGTCTTCTAACCAGACAGTTGCATGCAAGCAAGCAACAGTCTTCTGAAGTGTTGCTTGCTTGCATGATAGCATCTCATCAAGGCTGAGCGGTGGAGAAGTCTTATGAAACACGTGGTAAATTATACTGCAGCTGCAACAGCACAAATTCTTTGCTTCCTGGGATTCTACTTGCGTTTGTTACATGCTTTCAAACTTCTAGTTGGCAGAAGCTGGGACAACTCACGGGAGCTCACCCCATTACACGGCACTAGGGATTCGAACCGCTGAACTGCCGACCTTTCGATCGACAAGCTCAGCGTCTTAGCCACTGAGCCACCGTGTCCCCTTTTCATTAAACTAAACATACCCAATTCCTGCAACCGTTCTTCATATGTTTTTAGCCTCCAGTCCCCTAATCATCTTTGCAGCTCTTCTTCACTCTTTTAAACATGAAAACTTTCAAGACAGAAGGAAACCTTTCTGTTTCATTGTCCTTTTGGTTCTACCCTTGATGCCCCTTAACCATTTCTGGAAAAATGCAGGAGCTCTTCTCGTGCTACAAAGAACAGAAGGCCATTCTGCTTCCTCCATTAATCTGTCGTTGTCCTGAGCTACTCATTTAGTTAGTAGCAGAAAGCAGCAGGCGCCTTGTCTACAAAAACCAAGACCAGAGGAGGAAAGAAAAGTGGATTTGTCCTTTCTTCCACCACCCATCTGATAGCCCTCAGGGCGACGTCTGGCTTGAAACAGGTGGGATCCACGATTCCTCAAGAACAGATAGCTATTCAGGTAAGAGGATGTGGCCTTTGCACAGTGCAAATATTGCTTTTCCTTCCGCTTCCTTGCCTCTGGCAATATCCGCCGGGGTGAGAAAGCGAGGGCTCGATTCTCCTGCACTTCAAAAGCTATTTTTGATGTCTGACTTATATTCCGAGCAGACTGCAACCCCTCATTCCTCACTCACACCTAGCTGTGTTTTTTTAATCTCTCAAGGTACAAGCAACTCAATAAACTAGTAATCAAACCGAGATTGATGGAAGAGGGAGCAGGAGAAGGTTTCCCGCAGACTGCTCGTCTGCCAAGCGATGCATACACCAAGAAGGCAAGGAATTCTCACCACCTGTTTTTGGACACTGGCAACCCCACGGTTTTCTCTGCCGCTTTTAGAAATGAACTCTCCCTTCCCCAAAAGATAAAATTCTCCATTACGAAGGAGAAATATGAGCCTCTCCCCTGGGGCCAGGTGATGAAGCATCACTTCGGCTCACCATTTTCCCTGGGCAAGAGGCATCCGCCTTCATTCTTTCTCCTGATCAATGTTTGTTGACCCAGAGTTTTGAAACAAGGCTGTTTCTCATGTCCATCTCTCAGTCAGAGAAGCGGGCAATTGACGGAATCAGTTTCTCCCTTAAGGAAGAATAGTCTCAGGACGTTGGCAGCAGGGGTGAAATCCAGCAGGTTCTGAAAGGTTCTGGAGAACTGGTAGCGGAAATTTTGAGTAGTTTGGAGAACCAGCAAAGACCACCTCTGGTTGCCCCCAGGGTGGGGTGGGAATGGAGATTTTGAAGTATCCTTCCTCTGCCACACCCACCAAGCCACACCCACCATGCCACACCACACCACACAAGCCATGCCTACAGAACCGGTAGTAAAAAAAAAAATGATTTCATCACTGGTTGAGAGCCAAGCGCAGGTAGTCCTCAACAGTTCATTTAGTGACTGCTTGTAGTTGCAATGTCACTGAAACAAAGGGACTTATGACCATTTTGTACACGTATGACCATCGCAGCATTCCCCATGGTCATATGATCAAAATTCAGAGGCTCATATTTATAACCCCACAATGGCGCAGTGGTTAGATTGCAGTATTGCAGGGTACTTCTGCTGACTGCCGCCTGCCTGCAATTTGGCAGTTCGTATCTCACCAAGCTCAAGGTTGACTCATCCTTCCATACTTCCGAGGTGAATAAACTGAGGACCCAGATTGTTGGGGGCAAGAGGCTGACTCTGTAAACTGTTTAGAGAGGGCTGTAAAGCACTGTAAAGAAGTATACAAGTGCTAATGCTATTGCTATGATGGTTTGCAGTGTTGCAGGGGGTCATAAGATCCCCTTTTGTGACTTTTTGATGAGCAAAGTCATGTGGAAATCAGTTTCACTGAACAACTGGGTTCCAGATTTACCAACGGCAATAATTCACTTAATACTTTAGAAAGAGTGCAGAGAAGAGCAACAAAGATGATTAGAGACTTGGAGGCTCAAACATATGAAGAACGGTTGCAGGAACTGGGTATGTCTAGTTTAATGAAAAGAAGGACCAGGGGAGACATGATAGCAGTGTTCCAATATCTCAGGGGCTGCCCCAAAGAAGAGGGAGCCAAGCTATTCTCCAAAGCCCCTGAGGGTAGGACAAGAAGCAGTGGGTGGAAACTAATCAAGGAGAGAAGCAATTTAGAACTAAGGAGAAATTTCCTGACAGTTAGAATAATTAATCAATGGAACAACTTGCCTCCAAAAGTTGTGAATGCTCCAACACCGGAAGTTTTTAAGAAGAGGTTGGATAACCATTTGTCTGAAGTGGTGTAGGGTTTCCTGCCTAAGCAGGGGGTTGGACTAGAAGACCTCCAAGGTCTCTTCCAACTCTGTTATTCTATTCTATTCTATTCTATTCTATTCTATTCTGTTCTGTTCTGTTCTGTTCTGTTCTGTTCTGTTCTGTTCTGTTCTGTTCTGTTCTGTTCTGTTCTGTTCTGCTCTGCTCTGCTCTGTTCTGCTCTGCTCTGCTCTATACTCTATTCTATTACTATTATTCTTCTCTTCCTTACTAGTATCTATCTCTTCCCACTTATTACTATAACCATGTACTTATATCTTTCAATTATATTGCTTTTATTTGTTTCCTAGTATGATTTGGTAGTTTATTAGTAACGTTGATTATCACTAAGTGTTGTATTTTTTTATTCTTGATGAATGTATTTTATTCTCCTTATGTACCCTGAGAGCATATGCACCGAAGATGAATTCCTTGTATGTCCAATCCCTCTTGGCCAATAAGTAAATTCTATTCTATTCTATTCTATTCTATTCTATTCTATTCTATTCTATTCTATTCTATTCTATTCTATTCTATTCTATTCTATTCTACCTGTGGCAAGGAAAGTCATAAAATCGGGCAAAGCTCACTTAACAAATGTTGCACTTAGCAACAGAAATTCTGGGCTCGATTGTGGTCATACATAGAGGAGTACCTGTACGTTTAGGAATCTGCCTGTGAACTGGAGGAGGGCTCATTTTTGCAGCAAGAGACCCACCCCAAGATGGCCTTCTGACCTTTCACCTTTCTAGGCGAAGAGTAAAGATGATGAAAAAGTAGCTGTGCTAAACATCTCCAAGCCATAATTTCTGTTTTACCCATTCAAACATGGCAGCCTCCTCTTTATGCCATTCAAAGGCAATATATGGACAAGCCCGAAATAGACTTGTTTCAGATTGAAGATCTGTTCCTTGAGATGAGCAGGGCACTGCACAATATATCCTCAAATTCTCAGACGCCTCCACTCTAACTCACATATGAAATAGGGAAGTGTAAGTCTTAGCTGAAGGAAAATGTTCTTCTATCCTATTTAGGCATTTGTTGTTGTTAGTTGCGAAGTTGTGTCCAACTCATCGTAACCCCATGGACAATGTTCCTCCAGGTCTTCCTGTCCTCTACCATTCTCTGGAGTCCATTTAACCTCATGCCAACTGCTTCAGTGACTCCATCCAGACACCTCATTCTCTGTCGCCCCCTTCTTCATTTGCCCTCAATCTTTCCCAGCATTAGGCTCTTCTCCAGGGAGTCCTTCCTTCTCATTAGGTGGCCAAAGTATTTGAGTTTCCTCTTCAGGATCTGGCCTTCTAAAGAGCAATCAGGGTTGATCTCCTCTAGGACTGACCGGTTTGATCGCCTTGCATATTTAGACATAAACAAATACAATTGAGTCAGTTCAGAAGATGCTGAAGAACTGAAGAAGCTTCAGTTGGATGAGAAGCAAAACATCTTCATAGGAAAACAAAAGCCCAGTTACCTTTTTTGGGGAAAAAAGCACCTTTGGTTCAAATCCGATGTTAACCAAGTAGCTCATTGACTGTAAAGTCAGGTTTTATATTAGAGAGGGTAGAAAGTTAGCACCCACTCCTCTTCTAGAAGAATGACGCATTTTGAGAAATGTTAAAAAGGCAGAATATTATATTTCCCTAAAGGATAGAAACATGCTCTTGGAAAGCAGCCCTCACCTTGCTTAATAGCCCCAGCTATTAAGCCCCCTTAATAGCAGGACTGGGCCAGCCTATCTACAAGACAAAGGACCTTTAGCTTCAGGGTTGAATTAGGCCTCCCTCAAGATCCAAACCAGGACAAAGCCGTTAAGACACAATAGGAATTGCCCAACACCCTTTCAGAACACAAGCCTCTCCATTACATCATCATCCTCCAAGTTTCAACCAAACCTGGGAGCTCAGACAACCTCAGCTATGACCCCTGCATAGCCCCATGGGAGTCTGACAGCAACCAATAGAATACATGCGCTTGCCACAGGAACAGGGAGCTCAAGGGCAAGGCCCAAGAGAGGGGATAAATAACCCTCACTCTCCACTCTATGTGTTCAACTGCACCAGGACCATGGGCTTGATGGTTCTGCTCCATTAAACCATCTTTCCCATCAGCCTCTATGTTTCCAGTGTTTTTGTACCCGCTTGGAACTGAACCAGATGGATATTTCTTCCAACAAGAGATATCTAATATACATGTTTGAAACATGAACACCTCCAATTTCTGCATGCAACGTTCAAACCCATTCATTCTATTTAGGTCTTTGGGTTATAATTTTTTTTCCCCTAGAAAAAACAAACAAGCAGATGGACTTTCCTCCATACTGTTGGATCTGCAGTGAAAGCATTTGTTTGGATGCCTCTGGCAAATTAATTCCCATAAAGATTTGTGGAGATTTCTTATATGTCTTTATCCCTGGGGCTCCTCCAAGTTCCACCCGAGCAAGAATGTCTTTTAAACCAAGCTTGTATAATATTGTGGATCGTTCTCCCTAAAGAAACATAGATTGGCTTGCAAACAATCGCTAATTTTCTCTCGAATAGCGTTCTGAAGCCATTCCTGTAAAGTAAGCTATTGCAATTCTTTAAATTATATTTATAGGTTCCGGCGCGATGGGTGAGGTCATTTTGTAGTTATTTATGTCAACTGCACCTTTGAAATGCCTCGTAGAGAGCAGCATTTTTTTCCAGAGAGAAAAATAAAAGCATGATTCTCTTTTTTTTTCTTTTCTTTTTTTGCAGTCTGCTATTATCTGCTGAATCTTGGCTTCATCAGTTTAGCAAACTGTCAAACTACAGTAGTGGCCAAAATTATGGAAACCTTTGGGGAAAAGTGTATTTTCTAAAACGAGCTAATAACACCACTTTTTATGGGGAGTAGTACCATAAAATTATATATCAATGGAAAAACCATTGAATCAAGAATGTAATGCAATAACTTTTATGAAGGATTTCCTATTAGAATAGCAGTTACAGTATAAAGAAGAAAAGTAAAACATGTAGAAAAAATGAGATATACAAAAATTATCACCATGTCAGTTAATACTTTGTTGGGTAACCTTTAGCATGAATTATGGCCTTACAACGTCTTCCCATGGAGCGAACCAAGTCTTTTAGTTCTGCAGCTGCTATCATGTGAAACCAAGATTGATGAATTGCTTCTATTAACTGGGTTTTATTGCTGGGTCACTTCTGACTAACAGGTTTCTTTAGTCCGCTCTATAGATTTTCCATTGGATTAAGGTCTGGGTTATTCCCAGGCCATTTCAGCAGCGGAATAGGATTATCTTGAAACTCCAAAAAAAGTGATGTTATTAGCCATCAAAAATACACTTTTCCCAAAAGGTTTCCACAATTTTGGCCACTACTGTATTGCTGGATAACAATGTAGGCGATGGATTATTTATCTCGCATCTCCATTAGCGTAGCATTGAACAGGCCTTTCCTTAAAATAATTTTTTTTTATCTAATCTTTCAGGTGCATTAGCATTTATTTAGCCTGAGATTCTGCCATTGATATTCCAGAGGCTTTGGTGACCATAATCTCCCTTTCCTTCTACATTATCACTTTGAACTGATTGTCCTTCAAATCTAAGAACATAATCCAATCCAATTGTATGGAACCCATGGCTTATTTAGAGATGGGTACTGTTTTACATTCAAGTAGCCTATGGTGTTTTAGGAAATCGATAAGAAATTTGCTTTGTAAAGGGTGTCATGAAAGGAAAAACCAATAAGAAATGGAAGCCCCACTTGGTTCTAACTGGATCAGAGGTGGGTTTCAGCAGGTTCTGAGCAGTTCTGGAGAACTAGTAGCAGAAATTTTGAGTAGTTCGGAGAACCGGTAAATACCACCTCTGACTGGCCCCGCCCCCATCTATTCTCGGCCTCCCGAATCCCAGCTGATCAGGAGGAAAATGGGGATTTTACAGTACCCTTCCCCTGCCACACCCACCAAGCCACACCCACCAAGCCATTGTTAGTTGCCATTTCCCTTAAAGTCTCATTCCCTTCCCTTGAAATCTAATTGAGTGGAAGAAGCTTCTTGGATGAAAAGCAAAATGTCTTCAAAGAAAAACCAGAAAGTCTAGTTGCCTCTTGAAAAAAGCACCTTTGGGACTAATTCCCTTCCCTTAAAATCTAATTCTTAATATCCTACATTATACGGCTTAGATCAAAGTGTGTGGGGGGATATTATTAACTGCACCTGTTTATTGTTAATCTTTTCTCTTGAAAAATGAACGCATCTACAGAAAGCCAGCCAAAGAAGGAAGGAAGGAAAGAATGGAGGAAGGGGAGGGTGAAGAGCCATTCCTGGAATGAAAGAAATAAAAGGTGAAACTTGATCAAAGGACACACCAAGGTGATGCCATACTTAGATGGACATTTGACCACTTTGAGGCGATGTGGATTTTGAAACAAGCGGATGCTCAAAGGACAGAGGGCTGATCCTGCAAGGGAAGGGAAACAGTGTTCATTGGTGCGCAAGAATCAGAAAAGAATGACTTTCAAGAGACAAACAGGAGAGGTGAAGCTGGAATGAAAGGTGGTATATATATATATACAGGTAGTCCAGGAGTGAAATCCAGCAGGTTCTGACAGGTTCTGGAGAACCAGTAGCAGAAATTTTGAGTAGATCAGAGAATTGGCAAACACCACCTCTGGCTGGCCCCAGAGTGGGGTGGGAATGGAGATTTTGCAATATCCTTCCCCCAGGAGTGGGGAGGGAATGGAGAATTTGCAGTATTGTTCCCTGCCATGCCCATCAAGCCATGCCCACCAAGCCATGCCCACAGAACCGGTAGTAAAAAAAATTGGATTTCATCACTGACTATCTGTATTCATTAGTGATTGCAGGTTGGTGAGTCAAGCTTTCGAAAGCAAGAAATTGTCCCCGTGAATGCTTAGCCTTACCCTCAGATTTTTTTCCTCCCGAATATCTTCTGTACGAACCTCAAAACACATATTCCTTCCGTCGGCGTTGCGCAAAGCGATATGACCACCTATTATATTTTTCTCTTTAGTCTGATGCTAAGAGGCAGAAAAGTCTCATTGATTGTCGGAAGATACCAGACAATTACTGAGGAGATATTTTTAATGGGAGGGGTGGGGAAAAGGAGAGGCGACCCTTGCAAAAGAACTCTCCCAGGGGGAACCGATATTTCATAATCGGAATGATGCCTCGGAAAGCGAAATCAATTCAAGGGATCTCCCATAAGGTTAAAATATAGATTGTGGAAAGAAGGAGGAACAGAAGAATGAAGTCATGGTAAAACCTTTAATGAAATTTGGGCCATCATTTCAAAAGAAAAGAAGAAAAGGTCATGGAGAGGCTTTGATTACTCTAAAAAAAGGGGGGTAAAGATAGTACAAGTGGGGGGGATGGGGTGTAGATGAACAAGAGAGGTGGAGAATCACTCATGCACAAATATGTACAAACAACCACATCAACACACTGATACACATTGATCAGGGGTGAAATGCTACCGGTTGGCACTGGTTCAGGCAAACCAGTAGTTAAAAAAATGCTACCGGTTCGTGTGAAGCGGTATTTCTGACAATCAGCTGTACTGTGTGATTTATATTCACTACAAAGCAGGAAATCCTGCTTTCTAGCTAATCTAAATCGTGCGGCACAGCTGTTCTCCCCCTCACTGTTCTACTTACCTTCAAAAGGCTCCTTTTTCTGTGTGATGCATGAGTTTGGTGTGTACTGTACCAGTGGTAGCTTCCTCCCAGTTCCGCCCGGTTCTGCCGAGCTGGTAGTGCTGATGATATCATGTCACTGAACCGGTTCTTGCCAAAGGAGCCAGCGTTGTCTGAAGATATTTCTGGGGCCATGTGGCCAGCATTATATGCCAGCCTCCAGTGCTGACATAGTAAAGAGGGGGTTAAATTCCTGTGGGATTAGTAAGAGAGACGACCGTAGAATGATTTAGATAATGACCAATAGGATAAGGAAGCAAGACAGGAAAGGGAGGGATTATGGAGCAGAGGTCATTTCCTGACTGCATATGAGTCCGTGAAGACGTTGTTCTAACAAATAAAAGTTTTTTTTCTTTATTATCAAAATGTGAGAGGCATCTTATTTCGTCAGACAACTCTAGCGTGACATTATAACACCGAGGAGCATGGAACGCTGTTACTTTCCCACCAAAGTGGTACCTATTTATCTACTCGCATTTGCTTGCTTTTGAACTGCTAGGTGGTCAGGAGCTGGAGCAAAGAACGGGAGCTCACTCCATCACACAAAACTCAGGTCTCGAACCCAGGCTGTCAGCTTTCCAGCTGACAAACTTAGCGTCTTTAACCACTGAGTTGTCACCCCCCCCCCAAAAAAAGATGGTATATGGAACTAATAGGCAAGATCTTTTCAGTGCATTCACCCTTAGAATGCTGTGTATTAGTTCTGAGCTCCGTTACTTTTCTCTTCAGAATAATCATTGCAATCCGTATAATTAATGAAGGCTTCCAGCTTGTGGCCCACCTATGTCTTCTCCCACAAGACGTAACACTGGCCTCGTTCCTGATCCTATCAGAGTGAGAGGGATGGATGCAGTTCATCTTAGCTACATCTTTTCCATATTCAGGAGGTCAGCACCTTCACAGCTTTTATGTCCTGTCTGCTCGTTGAATCTGCATATTTGACCAAAAACATTGCAAGTAAAAAAAAAGCAGCACATTGCCTTTGTTGACTTCGACACTGATCTTGCGAAGATGTTGTGATTAAAACTGTGATAGGCCAAATAAAACAGGCTGTCTTTAACCCCGCCTTTGAAAAAGATAGAATTGTGTTGTTATAAAAATAGTTCTGTTTGAATTTTTTTAATGAGAAGCCGTGGTGGGAAGAAACAGTGGCCTGGGGAGGACTTTAAATGGGAAGAAAGGAAATGCCTGTAGCACTGGAAATCCAATAAGGAGGCCAACTGGATCAAAACTTGAGTTCCTTTTTTAATGAAAATGGCTGCAAAATGGCCTAAAAATAGCCCGAAAAATGGCCTAAAAACCGGAAAATGGCTTGAAAACAGCACAAAAATAGGCTTGAAAATGGCCCCCCAAATGGCCTGAAAATGGCTTGAAAACACACCCCAAAACCAGCTGGTCTTCGTCTTTCCGGTGCTCTGGAGTGCATGAAGACCAGCTGGCCAGCGCACATACAAGTGTCACAAACCCAAAGATCAGCTGGCTGGCACACACATATGCACCGGCCAGCTGGCCTTCCAGTTCCCGGGGCTCCGGCATGTGCACATGCACACAATTTCCGGTTTGGGCACTCTGTGCCAAAATGGTTTGCCATCACTGGATTAGATGGTGACATCATCATTGCCCAAGGGACACCCAGGTGGGGACTCCTTTCATGCAGGAGCTGGAATGAAGGGTGGTATTTGCCGGTTCTCTGAACTACTCAAAATTTCCGCTACTGATTCTCCAGAACCTGTCAGAACCTGCTGGATTGCACCCCTGGGTTCGTTCCCATTTCCTGTATTAATATCCATGTTTATACTTATTCCTGTTATCTCGTACATGTTTGACTAACTAACTAACTAACTAACTAACTAACTAACTAACTAAATAAATAAATAAATAAATAAATAATTAAATAAAAATAAATATTACATGGGTACATTTCCTCCTGACCCGCCATTGTAGCATGATCCAATCAGAAGAGCTTTATTGCTTGTGAAGGCGCCTGGAAGACTGGCCTTGCGATGTTAACCTTGAAGGTAACACTGAGCACAATTTCCCAACTTTTTACAGAAAAGTTTTTTAGTTTAGTTTAGTTTATTTTTTTTTAAACTCCACAGGAGCTGGCCGTTCACTTTTGAGTTGGCTGATCTATGAAGGTTGAAAAAAAATCACATTGGGGCACAGCAGGCAGCTCAGAGTGAAATTGTTTGTCTGGCTTAGACTCCAGGTCTAGTCTACCAGGTTAAAAAAAAAAACAAAACCAATGAAAGGACTCTACAGAAAGCTGAGTTTTCCCCCAACAATAATAGATTGGCTTCAAGATCCTTCATGGTTCCAATTTACTCCATCACATTGGCAGTTTGATGTCCAATAAAGCCTCTCGAAACAGCTTTGTCTTGAATTAGCCCAATTATCTGCCCGTTTCAACATGGATTTTAAAGTCTAGCCTGTTTCTCTTCTTCCCTTCCCCTCCCCCCAACCCTCAACATAACAAAACAAAAGACCCACCACAGAGAATTCACTTAAAATTGCATTTTGCAACGATCGCCATGCAAGATAATTGCAATCGAAATCT
Organism: Masticophis lateralis; assembly: GCA_030761175.1. Lineage (NCBI taxonomy): Eukaryota > Metazoa > Chordata > Lepidosauria > Squamata > Colubridae > Masticophis > Masticophis lateralis. The sequence continues at coordinate 7,168,718 of JAUDYJ010000010.1, read as the reverse complement.
CTCGGATATCCTCGCAGGTATGAAGAAAAAGATTCTTTGGATGCCCCATAGAAATAGAAAACGATGATGAATTTTAGGATGCTTTCAAGACCAGCATATTTATTCTTTTGGCTGGCTTGACATAACCATAGCCATGGGTATAGGTCAGGGGTCTGCAACCTTAAACACTCAAAGAGCCATTTGGACCCATTTCCCACAGAAAAGAAAACACTGGGAGCCACAAAACCCTTCCCATGCCTGACTATTTCGCCAACGGAGCAATTTTGATGGTTGTAGAGGTCACACCCCTCGGTTGCTGTAGGTAACCCTGGGATACAGCCTTGAGAGAGATAAGTGTGGAATGTGATTCTGTCCTATGGCAACTCAAGAGCAACCAAGGGTTGACACCTTTCTTCTAAAGTTTGTAAGCCAGGAAAATTTAATTTAATTTAATTTAATTTATCGAATTTATATGCCGCCCAACTCCCAAGGGACTCTGGGCAGTTTACAGCAAAAAAAATAATACAACAAAGAACATAGGAAAATTATTAAAAAACATTATAAAAGCATTTTAAAAACTTTAAAAGTCCCTGCACATCATTCATGCCAGGATCTCGCAAGATTATAACAGCGAGATCAGAGGCTCCAGTCCTGCTGGAAAAGCTTAAGGAAGGACTAGATCTCACAATCTCCTGGTTTGTAGGCCAGCTCCTTCACCATTATACCAAACTGGCTCTCACATCAGAAGAAGACAATGGCCAATTGTTTCCCCCATACTGTTGCCAAGAAAACTGCACAGATAGCTCCATCAAGTCACTGGGAGTAGAGCTGAACTTGAAAGAGTTTATTTTAAAGGCTCTGTTCACTAATAACAGTTGTTGTGATGGATGAAGTATGCAGACAGTAATAGTCTGCTAAGTTATGTAAATTTCCACGTATTCTGCTTCAAGAATTATAGAAGCATTAAGAAATCCTAAGAATGATACTTCTCAAAGAAACCAAAGCATTCTCCCATCTATTCTCAGGGGCTTCTGTCTATCTCAGGGGCTGCCCCAAAGAAGAGGGAGTCAAACTATTGTCCAAGGCACCTGAGGGTAGGACAAGAAGCAATGGGTGGAAACTTATCAAGGAGAGAAACAAACTAGAACTAAGGAGAAATTTCTTGACAGTTATCTTATACCATTTTAGACAAATGGTTATCCAATCGCTTTTTTAAAACTTCCAGTGTTGGAGCATTCACAACTTCTGGAGGCAAGTTGTTCCACTGAACAAGTGCACTCTTTCCAGAGTCTCTTTTAAGAAAAGGTTTGCTTCTTGACTTTAAAAAAAATCCCTCTATTTCATCTCTACTTCCTCTGGTCCAATGACTTACCAAACACGGTCATTTTAGGGATTTTAGAAAACACTTTCTTTTCTCCACATGTTCTATTGCCTATTGTAGTTTTACTGCTTTGCCACCTTACGGACTACTTACCAATATCAGCAAAGCAATTAAGTATAGTGCTCAGGAAATGCCAGAGGCATTACCCTGTCTGGATGGGGCTCTCAGCCCAATTATTTCCCGCTAGTTGCAAACTACTAAGAATGGGCTGTACTTCATTATAACTTCTGTTCCCAGTGATTAAAAATCAAGTATGCTGCCAGGGGTAGGCTTCAAAAATTTTAGCAAGGGATTCTCTGCCCGGTTGCTGGGTGGGCGTGGCCATGGTGGGTGTGGCCTAGTCAGCCTCCTGCACCACAGCGGGTGGTCGGGTGGCGTTTTTGCCCTCCCCAGGCTCTGGAGGCTTTCCTTAAGCCTCTGGGAGGGCAAAAATGGCCTCCCCAGGCACCGGAGGCCATTTGGAGGCTGGAAATGGACCTCCTGAACTTCCGGTAGGGCCATTTTTCGCCCTCCCCGAGCCTCCGTGCGCGCCCTGCACCCAAAATGGGCCCTGTGGGATTTCCTGAGGTGAGCGGGGTGGGGTGGATGGGGCAGCCTGGAGTGGGATTTGGGGGTTCTCTAAACTGTACAGAATCTTAGCTAGCGGTTCTCCTGAACCCCTGCGAATCCCTGAGAACCCTCAGCAGCCCATCTCTTTATGCTGCAACCACAGACGGCAGAAATGAAACAAATTTAAACTTTCCACCAGCACTGATGATGTTACCTACTTTGAGTCAGAGAGCATCAAGGAGCCTTCAAATTTTCAATCACTAGAATTCTTTAATACAGGTGGACCTTTCATTGAATGATGGTTTGAAATGACTATGGCACTGAAAAAAGTGACTTACGGCTGTTTTTTCACACTGTTGCAGTGTGATCATATCAAAATTTCAGACGCTTGGCAACTGGCATGTACTTATGACGGTTGCAGTGTCCCGGGGTCATGTGATCACTTTTTGCGACCTTCTGGCAAGCTAAGTCAACAGGGAAGGCAGATTCACTTAAGAATCATATTGCTAACTTAACGGCGGCAGTGATTCATTTAATGGCTCTGGCTAGAAAGTTGTGAAATGGAGCATAATTCACTTATAAACTGTCTCACTTAGCAATAGAGATATTGGGCTAAATTGTGGTCATAATTCAAGGACTACCTGTATTCTTCAGCCAAAGAGCATAGTTCCTCCTTTCAAGCAAATTTTGCATCTACTGTGAATGAATTCAATCTAAATTTGTTTGATTGAACAGCATGATTATACGATAGCCATTTCTTTCTTTCCCACTGCGCAATTGAAATATCACACTCTTCGGCAAACGGGTTAGAAATTAATTCAATTTGCATTTGGATGCGTATTCATCTCATTTTACATTTTTTAGCCAAACGCACGAACTCAAATCTTAATTATCCTGTGCAATTTACACTTGGCTGAATTTTGCAAAGCATTTCCACATTTTTGGGGGCAAATTATTCGTGAAGTTATGTCACGAGAATAACATACAAGTATTGGTCAGTGAGCATAATAAATTCTGAGCGCAAAACCATGTACAAAATATGCATTAGGGGAAATTGTTTGTGAAATCTAAATAAACCAAAATTGAAATAAAAATCTGTGCCGAAATACCCCGAAATGTTAAAAACAGCCAGAGGTTCAAGGTCCAGTTATGTTATAAGTCAAAGACTACCTCTGTTAAATGTATTTTGAGCATACAAGCTGATCTACATTTTGATATCTATCAGTTGTATGGATACAGTACAATCTGCTCAGTGCTAAATTAATGTCTCAATGAATTTGGTTAACATATGAAGGAATTTCATAAGTGCCTTCAGGTATCTAAGAAATCAGTAACATCCAACTATTATCAGCAATATCCATATCTTTTGATGAGACAAATGTCAGCCATTCAGTTGTGTATGATCCTCAGCTACTCTATGGATCAGCATTTTCTATGACTCTCTATCTCACACTACTTCCTTCAGATCTTCCATGGTCATCTTGGTGTCATCCTTCATAGTGTCCAGCCAGTGGCTACTGGGACAGACCTGTCTCCTTTTCCCACTGATCACTCCAAGCATGATTGACTTTTCGAGTGAGTCATCTCTCATGACATGACTAAGCTTCTGTTTGGTGATCTTGGCTTCAAGTGATAGGAGGATCAATCTAGGACTACTTTATTATTTTTGAAGACCATGGGATGCATAATAGTCACCTCCAACACCACAGTTCACAGGTGTCCATGAGACCAACATGGTACTCAAAACAAGGAAACAAGGGTAAACATCAAAACCATATTCTACTCAATCAGTGGTTAAACACTGTATATGTTTATTGAGGCCTTTGAACTCTGGTGCTGGAGAAGACTCCTGCGAGTTCCTTGGACTGCAAGGCCATCAAACTGGTCAGTCCCAGAGGAGATCAACCCTGACTGCTCTTTAGAAGGCCAGATCCTGAAGATGAAACTCAAATGCTTTGGCCACCTAATGAGAAGGAAGGACTCACTGGAGAAGAGCCTAATGCTGGGAAAGACTGAAGGCAAAAGAAGTAGGGGACAGAGAATGAGGTGGCTGGATGGAGTCACTGAAGCCGTCAGCGTGAGCTTAAATGGACTCCGGGGAATGATAGAGGACAGAAAGGCCTGGAGAAATGTTGTCCATGGGGTCACAATCGGTTGGACATGACTTTGCAACTAACAACAACAACGTTTATATATTCCAGGGATGGCTTAGAACCTTGGGTCCAAAATGTTTTTGAGAAAGATGAACAAGAATTTTCTGAGGCTATCCTTCCTCAGACAGGTGCTTTTTGGACTACTTTATTAGGATTAGACCAACCTGCTTAAATTGCAAAAGCTCTAAGGTAAAACATTCCTATAAACCCCCACTTCCTTAGATTACACAACTCCATTTGGCATCACATAGAGTAGAAGCTGGGTGTGACAGAATACATTCCTGGATAATTTGCAGCTGTTGCCTCAAAGTGAATTATTAAGAAGATAAATTGGTCAGATTGTGATTGTTTCCTTTCTTGATCCTGAAGATAGATGGAATGATCTGGGACATCCTTAGATTTTCAAAGAGTTTCCCCCCCCCCCACCCCATAAATATTTCTTTTATTGTTTTGTATAACATATTCCATTTCTATGTTTTTTTAAAATTAGATTTATATGCCATCCTTCTCCAGAAACTTAACTGGGGTTTATTTTGAAGAGTAGGGCTTATATTTTGAGCATCCTGAAAAATCATGCTAGGATTTATTTTCTGGTTGGGTCTTATTTTCAGGGAAACGGGGTATGTAACCATCAAAATATTTACTCACCAGTTTATCTTTCTCATGTAGTCCATATTTCACGTAAATCCGCTCATCTAACCACAGTATCTGTCAATTAACCATTTGTAGAATAGTTCCCATGTTATAAAATATTCCAAGCCTTCTTTTCCTTTTATTTTTAGAGTTAACCTATCCATTTCTGCACATTCCAGAATTTTTTTGATTATATTGTCATATGTAGGGTTGTTTTTTTTTTAAAAAAAATGGCACTCCTGGGTGGAAAGGTGTATAGAAATGGGATAGACAACACACATAGGCATGAAGACACGCAATAATATACTGTACTGTGTGTGTTGGGAAAGGAGAGGGAAGTTGACTAGGAGAGATGTCATGGCCAAGAGAAAGTGGAAACTGGCAACTGTGACTTGCTCTGAAAGAGAGCAGACGTTGTATGTTAAAAATCAGTCTACTGCTGCAAAATTTGGAGAACCACCAATTGCTTAAATGAGCCAATTTGCTTTTGTCAACCACTGGGTGTTAATATTGACTTGTTTATGGCTCTGAGACACCAATCAATGGGGAGCATGCTAAGAGTAGAAGCAGATAGAGAGGTAGTACACATTTATTGAGATAATTCAGGAAACAGACTTGGAGAGGTAAGTAAAGTGTTTTCCACTCAGGCCTTGTGCATACAGATGAGTAAATTTCTCCTGTGTAATGATTTTATTGTTCCGCAGATTTGCGATGACCTATCTTCCATTTCACCTGTTGCCGGCTCAACTTGGAGAAGTGCTAAAATTAGCTTCGGAATTGGAGTGTACGTGGATTTTCCTTACCTTTCTTCCTTCCAATTCATCTTTTGTCTTTTACACACACACACACACACACACACACACACACACACACGGTATTCCTGTTGGGTTTATGGCGCTGAAAAACAGAAAACTAAAAGATTGCCTTGGCATGCTTTTATATCTGCTGTGTATAAGTTCTTAGCACCATTTTGTGGTCATTGTATAGGTAATGAGATAGAGCATACATTTCCAATTATTTTTCCCAGTTCTCAACAACTAAAATAGCAAATATCAACCCAAATGGATTAGGTTAAAGATGATTAGGGGACTGGAGGCTAAAACATGCGAAGAACGGTTGCAGGAACTGGGTATGTATAGTTTAATGAAAAGAAGGAGTAGGGGTGACATGATAGCAGTGTTCCAATATCTCAGGGGCTGCCCCAAAACCTATTGCCTCCAACAATCTGGCTCCTCATTTTATCGACCTTGGAAGGATGGAAGACTGAGTCAACCTTGAGCCTGGTGAGATTTGAACTGCCAAATTGCAGGCAACTGGCAGGCAGCAGAAATGGCCTGCAGTTAGATTTCCTGTATGGATCATAAATAGCTTGGTCCTACTCAGCAGTGGGATTCAGCCAGTTCACACCTATTCGGGAGAACCGGTTGTTAGCTTTCTAAGCAGTTCAAAAGAAATCTTATTTTGGTTTTTTTCCACTTTACAAGGCTAATCCTGTAAGGAGGCAGAAGAAAACATTCTGGTGTTGTTTCTAGCCTAATCTTTATTGCCCTGCTTACAGAAACTGCCTCTCTGGTTAACCCTTATTACATTGTAACAGCTAAAGCAAAGCACCCATCGACATGAGTGATATTGAGTTGGCCACACCCACATGGTCACATGACCACCGAGCCATACCTACCCAGCTGGTCATTAGGGCAGAGAACCGGTTGTTAAATTATTTGAATCCCACCACTGGTCCTACTATAAAGAAAATGTCTAAGTATATGATTTTTCTTTTTAAACTTTATTGCACAGGTTTTTTGAAATCAGAGATGGCTATCTATGGCCATAGGGTTGCAGCTTAACTACTCTTGCGATTAACCAATCTTCTGTAACTTGATGACCTTCGGATATATTGGACCACAACAGTGCTTAACCATTGGCCAAACAGGTGTGAAATAATAGAAACAAGAAAATACATCTGGAAAGCACCTGATCAAGGGAGAATGAAATCAGCTAATTCAACCACTCTGAAGATGTTCAAACCCGACTCTCTACATCATGTCCACATACAGCATGTTTTGATCAGTAATTGCCAAATGCTCGAGGGCATGTAAAGTAAAAAGGAAGGATGCACATAGAGAATATAAAATATGTCTTTCCAGGTCTCTGTAGAATTCTCTATCCAAAATCTTCTGGATTTTGAGCAGGACACATACTCCAATTAACAACAAGTTGTAGGAATATTTTCTCCTTGTTTCCTGGGTCAACAATGTTCCTCTAGCATTGAACTCTAAAATAAGCGTATTTTCAGGAGGTGCAAGACAAATCACCTGCCCAAACCCTACGAAGCCATGGGTAGTCGTCGTGCTTGGTAGCAGCTGCTCTTTCATTTTGCTAAGAGTGGGATTGCTTCAAATTCTCTGTCTTCTTCATTTGCTTCATTCAAAAACCCAAGAGAAGAAGGGGAAATGAAAGCAAGGAAGACAAACAAAAGCAAAAAAGAAAAGTGTCTTGATGTATGAGACAACAAATAAATTAATGATGAGATTGGGGGGTTATCAAAACAGCAGAAAAGACCATCTCCTGTCTTGGGCAGATAGAACAATCAAGTCATTCAGGTTTATTTTATTGGCGTCCCAGCTATTAATTTCATGGATCCCACCAAAAGATTTTTAAAAAAAGGAAAGGCAGATCTTATTTATTTATTTATTTGTCAAACATGTACAAAATAAACATGAGCGTGAACATAGGAAATGAATAAATAAATGGGACAGTGGGACAGGGATGGTAGGCATGCTGGTGAGCTTATGCATGCCTCTTAGGAACGAGGTGAGGTCCACGGTAGACAGTTTAAGGTTGAAGCTGTGGGGGTTTGAGGATGTAACAAAAGAGTCAGGTAGACCATTCCAGGCATTGACCACTCTGTTGCTGAAGTCGTATTTTCTGCAATCGAGTTTGGAGTGGTTTACCTTGAGTTTGTATCGATTGTTTGCCCATGTATTATTGAGGTTGAAGCTGAAATAGTCATTGACAGGTAGAACATTGTAGCAGACAATTTTGTGTACTATGCTTAGATCAGACGTTAGGCAGTGTAGTTCCAGGTTGTCCAGGCTCAAAATTTCAAGCCTGGTAGCATAAGGGATTCTATTGTGAGCAGAGGAGTGGAGGACTCTTCTCGTGAAATGCCTCTGGACACGCTCAATCGTATTAATGTCCGATATACAGTGTGGATCAGTAGTGAGATTCAAATCCCATCGCTACTGATTCGCTTGTGGGCACATGCACATTTGCACGTGCACACAATGCTTTTACACATGCGCAGATATGTCTGGGTGGGCGGGCGGACCCTCCCACCAACGCCATTACCATTTTGCCTGATCCGGGGCGAACCAGTAGCAACTCACTACTGGTGTGGATTCCAAGCAGACGAACTGTATCCGAGAATTGGTCTGGCAATTCTTCCCAATTCTTCCCAGCCTTCTGAAGCAAGAAAGAAGGGCAGATGTAGGTGAACTCCACCTTTAAGAAAGATCTTCAGAAACTACTTTAAAACAAAGTGACAACATGGAGAGAAGCATCATACAAGAGAGAGAGGGGGGGGGAGGGAGGGAGGGAGGGAGGGAGGGAGAGATGGAACTCAAAACAGGTTGAAGGCAAGCAAACAGGGACTGTTAAGGTATATGATTTCACCCATTAAAACTCCCTTGAGGTCATTCTGCCTTTCTGGCCAATCTGTTTTCCTGCGAGATCAGCTTCTCCTAGAAAGCACAGAAGTACTTAATGGGGAAGGAAGAGGCATAAGGAGAGACAAAAGCCATAACCGTTAAAATGTCAGTAGGTTGACCATGCTCAAGCTGCAGCCAACCGTCGCTGGCTGGTAGGAGAAAGTCATCCTCTCCATTAACATCTCGCAAATCCCCGAAGATCAAACGTTGTTATTTACTGCTTTTTTAAAAAGTCTTTCTCATGTGAGTAGTTTGGAAGGCCAGGCCTCTCCCTCCCTCCCTCCCTTATTGTAATGTTTTATTTATGAATGAATTAGTAACTCTTTGTAACTTCATTAAACACCGTCTTAGGGGACAGACTAAGTGTAGCCTATTAAATTATTATTCCCAGATATCTCTCCAATTTAGACTTAATAAGCCATCATGGGTGGAAGAAAAGGGATTGTTCAAATGGCAGCAAGATCAGAAGTTGGAACCGTTCGGCCCTAGATGGTCGCAAGACAGCAGTTCAGATTTTTTCAGAGTGTACCAAACCAATAATACGAACTTCATTGACATACAATACAATCCCAAAGTGGTTTGTTGAACTTTGGATGTTGTCTATGGACATTCTCAGTCTTCCAGGTCACCAGTGTCCCAAAGGTGCTTTCCATCAACCCCTTCATCAACCCTTCCAACTCTTCCAGCCACCATTCACTCAGAACTGAAGAAGCTTCTTGGATGAGAAGCAAAACTTCTCTTCAAGGAAAAGCAAAGTCTGGTTGCCTTTTGTTGTGGTCATTCTACGCTACTAGTAAGCCTGTGCCCCACCACAATTCTCCACCCCTAAACCACCCAAACATCCACACAACAGACCAAGTAATGCTGTCCAACAGCTCACTGATGGTGGCCCTTTAGTTCATGGTTGAGTGCAATTATAGCTCTGGGATAAAAACTATTCAGAAGACGTGTGGTCCGAGTTTTAATTGTTCTGTATCTTCTGCCAGAAGGCAACAGTCCAAAAAGATTGTAAGCAGGATGGGAAGAGTCTCTGAGAATGTTATGCAACTTTCTCAAACAGCGAGATTCAAAACTGTTGTCCAGGGCTGGTAGCTGGAGTCTGATGATATTCTGGGCAGTTTTAATGATTCTCTGTAGAGCTTTTTTGTCCACTACAGAGCTGCTCCCATACCATGCAAGAATGCTGTATGTCAGGACACTCTCAATAGTGCTGCGATACTAGGACAGAAGTAGATGCTTCTGATGAATCACTCTAACAATTCAAATCTTTGCCTCCATGGTTGGTGGCACCATCTGTCAGCTGCCACCTCATGCTTGCTTGGACTTCGCTACCCTACAGTCCAGGGGTGGGTTCTACTTACCTTTACTACCAGTTTGCAATGGGACCACACGCTTGCACATGCACAGATCATCCATGATGACATTGTGGTGGGTGGGCAGAGCCTCCCTCCGGTTTTACTACTGGTTCTATAGAACTGGACTGAACCTGGAGCAACCCACTACTGCTACAGTCTGCCGTGGACTCCGGCTGCCAATGATGTATTTATTCTTACAGTTGTGGATATTGTTTTCTTTTGTTGTCCTTTTTCATTATTGATAGCCAATCCAAGCCTCAATTGTCAGGGTTCCAAGTAACAAACACAAAGCAATCAAAACTCTGAGGGAGAAAGGAAGGAAGGAAGGAAGGAAGGAAGGAAGGAAGGAAGGAAGGAAGGAAGGAAGGAAGGAAGGGCTGTCAGATGCCACCTGATGCTTGCTTGTGCTTCATTACCTCTTACAAGTTTTGCTGTACCTTCTATACCTCAAGTTGCATGAAGGACCAACATAGCTGTTCCCTGCTTACTTTATCCTTTCTAGGCAGGTGAGCACACATCCAAACTATATGCTCATCGCACACCTGTTTCCATTTTTTATTTTTATTGTCTGCTAAAAATAATCAGCCCAATCTTCAGCCGATGATGGAGATTTCCACAAATATGTCTCAATCATGTATGTCCCATCATTAATAGAGGCCGTGCGAGCCAGTCCCTTAATGCAGCCCTCACCCCATTTGCTGTCTTACATTTCTCAACTTTGGGGACGGTTGGATGGCGAAAATTTATAGAGATGCTCCAATTTGGCTGCAAGCTGGGCTGGTTTTACGAGCACAAAAGCCAAACAAAGCAAAGGAGGAGCTGGGCAAGACCCAGCTTCTAAGTCGTAATGTCATAAACGGTCTTCGTTAATGGCCCCTGTTTTTATCAACCCCCAATACATCACAATTACTTTGCTCTTTTGGCTGAAACAACGCCGTTGCTGTACAGCACCAATTTGCACTTACCGTTGCTGAAAATGGCCTCATTTGTTGCCTCACTAGAAGGCACCTAACGGTACGTTTTGACTGGAATGTAACTCAGAAAGGGAAAGGGCAGCTCAGCGTGTTTATTTATAGATCATCCAGCTACTGATATAACTCTTAAACGGTCGTACCTGTTAAGGTACCCAAGACTGTTACGACAATAGGGATCAATGCACGTTAGTTCTCGGCTTACGAGCACAACTGAGCACATTGCCTGCTACGGGAGACAGTGGTTAAGGGATGATTGGCTCCTTTTGGGACCTTTCTCGACACAGTTGTCAAGTGAACCTCAGCCATTGTTATGTTCGCAATACAATTGTTAAGGGAGTATAGCTTCCCCGTTGAGATGGCTTGTCAGAAGGTCACAAAAGGGGATCATATGAATAGAATAGAATAGAATAGAATAGAATAGAATAGAATAGAATAGAATAGAATAGAATAGAATGGAATGGAATGGAATGGAATGGAATGGAATGGAATGGAATGGAATGGAATGGAATGGAATAGGAGAGGAGAGGAGAGGAGAGGAGAGGAGAGGAGAGGAGGAGGGTAGAGTAGAGTAGAGTAGAGTAGAGTAGAGTAGAGTAGAGTAGAATAATGGAACAGAACGGAACAGAACAGAACAGAACAGAATAGGAATAGAGTAGAAAATAGACTAGACTAGACTAGACTAGACTAGACCTGCAAGGAACCTTGGAGGTCTTCTAGTCCAGCTCCCGGCTTAAGCAAGAGAACCTATACTATTTCAGATAAGGGATTGTCTAGTCTCTTCTTAAAAACCTCCAATGATGGAGCACTGACGATCACCCAAGGACTTCACAACCATCGTAAATATGAGTCTGAAGCATCTGAATTTTGATCAGGTGACTATAGGGATGCTACAATGGTCCTAAGTGGGAAAAACAGTCACAAGTCACTATTTTCAATGTCGTCGTAATTTATGAACAGTGTCCCCTAAATGAACTGTTGTAAGTTAAGGGTTACCTATATTGATAAACGTGCAAACAATAAACTCACCTTTCTGGGTTCAAATTATTCCTATAATTTCTAGCATTTCACCCTTAAGTGTTTGTTTCTTCTCGAATCAAGATAAGAATGAACATGTTCCAAGGGGAAATATCTGTAGGGGGAAACCGTAAGTTTGCAATAAAACCTGCCGCCTACCCTCTCCCAAAGTTGAGACAGTCTACGGAGGGGAAATGGAAGGGAGGGGCTGGTCTTCCCAAAGTATTTTATGCTGCAAGGATTTGTAGCAGAGCCAACCCAGGCATTAGACTGACAAGAATTATTAAGGTGGCAAGGCCGCCTTTACACTGCCACAAAGCACTCATTGCTTAATGTTGTACAAATGGATGGTTCTCTTAGGGACAAACAGATCTTGCATTCCATTTATTTAATGTTTCTCCTGCTCCCTGCTCCCTTCCTCCCAAATGCCAGGTGAACAGAAAAGCAAAATTAAGAAACCAAGAATAATCAAGAGACCACCGGGGACGAGCCAGTACAGGCATTTTGCTGAAACTTTTGGTTCTACCACTGTGGTTGTTTGAGCCTGTTTTCCGATCTCCCACGAAGCAAAGTCAATGGGGAAGCCAGATTCACTTAACAATAGGGCTACTCCAGTGGTGGGTTGCTCCCGGTTCGGTCCAGTTCTATAGAACCGGGAGTAAAACCAGCAGGAGGCTCCACCCACCCGCCACAACGTCATCATGGGTGACCTGCCCATGCTCAGAAGAGCATGTGCAAACTCCCACTGCAAATTGGTAGTAAAGGTAAGTGGAATCCACCCCTGGGCTACTCACTTAACAACTGCAGTGATTCACTTAACAACTGTGGCAGGGAAGGTCATAAAGCGGGGCAAAACTCACCTAAGAAGTGTCTTGTCTAACCACGGAAATGTTGAGCTCAATTGTGGTCTTAAATCAAAGAGTGCCAATCAATAACGCCGAGAACACCGGAAGGCTTAGCTTGTTTGTGGCTCTCACCTTCAGCCGGGAAACCTAAATAAAAGTAAAGTAGAAGGAGCACAGGTCTCCAGGGTATCAGCACTTTGGATAGAGGGAGGGAGAAACTTTTATTTGAATTATTATCATTATTATTTTTAAAAAAAATGTTGTTGGCCTTGCAAGGTTGTAAGTAGGGCTCCGGTCTCTCCTGACTCCAGTCCTGAGCAGAAAGCATATTAAAAAAAAACAGCCTCTTGTTCATTTTTTCAGCCATCAGGCAAAGTAATAAAGAAGAGCTTGGTTTTGCCCGTATCAGGAAGCTGAGATCACACCCGGGAGAGATTGGCCATGCAAGTTCCTATTCGTGGCTAGCAATGCCGTGTATATGTTGCGAATCTAATTCCCAGTTGAAAATGCAGTGACCTCTTTGAAGAGCTGCCCTCCGGTAGTCTGGTGATGTGTTCACCAGCGGGGGGATTCAAACATTTTAGCAATCGGTTCTCTGCCCGGTTGCTGGGTGGGCATGGCCATGGTGGGTGTGGCCTATTCAACCTCCTGCACCACGGTGGGTTGGGGGGCATTTTCACCCTCCCCAGGCTCTGGAGGCTTTTCTCGAGTCTCCGGGAGGATGAAAATGGCCTCCCCCGGGATCCGGAGACGCTCCGGAGGCTGGAAATGGGCCTGTTTCAGGACGTCTGGAACTTCTGGGAGACCCGTTTTTCACCATCCGAGAGCCTCTGTGCAGATGCTGCACTCACCTGGCATCCAAAATGAGCTGTGTGGAGGCTCCTGAGAGAGGCAGGGTGGGGTGGGCAGGGTCAGATAGTCCTTGCAACTACTGGTTCGGCAAACAGGATTAAAATTAACATCTGGTTCACTGGAACCTGTCCGAACCGGCTGAATCCCACCCCTAGTGTTCACACAATCCATGGTACGTCTAAAGATACCCAACTCATCTGAATGCAACTAGACAATGTAGATCAAGCAAAGGGCCCCATGGCTCATGATACCACGAGGCAAAAGACTTGCATTGTGCTGGATATCAGGTGGTCAAAACACATCCTTGGGTCATTTGCAGAACAAGGTCATGAGGTCAACCGTCATCCAGTTGACTTAAAATATGGTTTTATTGAGGGGGAAATACTGAAACCATTGATAAACTGGAGAACAGGAGATGAAAGGTCCATTTCATCATGGTTCAGGTTGACAATTTTTTTGCGGTAATTTTGCAATAAATTGCAATAAAGAGATGAAGGAAGGAAGAAAGGAGGGAGGGAGGAAAGGAGGAAGGGAAGGAAGGAAGGAAGGAAGGAAGGAAGGAAGGAAGGAAGGAAGGAAGGAAGGAAGGAAGGAAGGAGAGTGGGTGGAAAGAGAGGAGGAAGGGAAGGAAAGAGAAAGAGGTACAAAGAGAGGAGGGAGGGAGGGAGGAGAAGGAGGTAGAA